>OZ014568.1:4884381-5525062 GCA_963966155.1 Clivina fossor
AATTAACACCGATAAATGTGGTGGTTGCACTGAGAAAAATGGATATTTACGGTAAATATATTTATATTTAAAAAGGTGACACAAACACAAGATATTAAAAATAACAAAATAAGTATATTTAAAAATTAACTATAAATATAATAAAAACAAAAATTTAATACCATCAATTTGTATATAGTATTACAGTCTTCATTCTTAATATAGTATTAAAATATATATGTGAGTAGATTTTAAAAATGTATAAATTTGTGAATACAGTAAACATACTCGTATATTTCAAATAAATATCTACTTATTATTATCCAATTTGTTAAATATCTATTTTTCTCAGTGTGTATATAATACCTGGATAGTGTTAATCTGGTTAAAATATTTTTTAACAACAGGAAAACGCGACAACCACGAAACGACCGAAGATTCGACCGGTAACTACGCCGTACCCGAATTTATACAAACCAAAGTTGGGAAACAACCCCACACGCCCACCGACGTCTGGTCGAGAGATACCGTGGGCAGAACTAATTATAAAAGCAGGTATTAATTGTAATTATAGTAAGTAAGTTATTAGATATTTTCAATTTATTTTGTATTTTCATAAAAATTTTATACATTTATAATAGATATAGATAGATTCCAGAGCTGGTCAAATTTACTTACAAAAGAAATTAATTTATAATTTACAATTGTTTTATATTTAGTGTGCATAAAAATCATACCCCTTTTTTTTATATAAAAAAATACATTTGTTAAAAATAATTCTATAGTACTAGTATATAGCTTATAGAATACTAGCATAATTCTTTGGATAATTTTAATTTAGCAACAAATATTCTAATATCAATTTTGTTCTATCAACTATGAACTCTAGATACTAGATAAATAGACTTGTCAATATATCAGCTTAAAGTTTATCCCTCGTATGCTTTGCAAGACATCGTTAATAAATTTGTCGTCGGCCTGATAATAGTCTGCAATTTCTAACGAGTGCTTAATTATAATGAGTTGCGTTGTTAATGCAATAAACTCGACCCCAGCAATACACTTAAGTGATGCCAACTGACTCTCTGTATTTTGCACCCCCCAAACGCGATATACGCGTCAGCCATTAACGATATTCCGCATTACAATGTATTATACGACACCCAATGCCTACGATGATCGTAGATGCAAACACATTTCATTATTATTACAATATATGGTGATGTGTAGATGAATGTTATTCCATCATGCAAATTATATTTCAAAGTTGATGCGCATTTGTTTTTGCTCTGTATATGAATTAAATGGCGGAAGTGATAGATGTACTTATATAGGTTAGGTTATGCATAATTGAGTTTTGAATCGTAAAAAAAATTTAATGTTGCTTGTTTTTATTTGATTTAGATGATAAAAAAAATTAATGTGAATAAATTGCATTACAGTAATTTTATTATATTTGATTTCAGTTAATTATTAAATGTATTTTTAGATTTATAATTAAGTTTTGCAATGCTGAAATATTAAAATTGTATTTTAAAAAAATGATTATTATATAGTAATATAACAAACAAACAGACAAGAAAGCGAATTAATAAAAACGTGTTAAATATATACATTTATTGAAAATTTGTAACGTGATAAGTTCAGTTTAACGTGAATTTAACGTATGTTCATTTTCTAAAAAATAATTCTTAAATTTATACACAAATAAACAACACAATAAATTTTCAGAATATTGTAAATTTATGTAGTAACTTTTAAAGTACTACATAATGCAACTTATACAACATAATATCTTAAATTAAACTTAGAATATAATTTATGTTCCAGAAATTTTAACTTTTAAAATACTATTAGATAATATATTTGATACTTAAAAATATTTGAAATGGATGCTATTACATATTTTTCACTCGCAAACTTTCTCATATTAGAATCACAAAAATTATTTAATACTAAAATCAATAACGTCCAACATAGCTAAATATATACAATTAGAAAAGTTTTCAGAAATAATGCAATCAATAACATATTGCGTATATTTCACAGTCTTTAAGTTTTTGAGCACAAGAATGTAAGAGTCAATCATCAGATCAACTATAATATAGATGGAGAACACCATACAATGTTTTGTTATTATTAATAAGAGCGAAAGAAGTTTTGTTTATATTTGTGTTTACATTTTCTTCAATGCCTCTGTGTTAGCTCTCAAGTTTATTTTAGATGTAGTATATAAGGATATCAGGTTACAAAATGTAAACAAACACTGATTTATCCTTTTTTGAATCTGTATAATATAATAGAGTTTAATGCTTGTGATATTATTAATGATAGTTTCCAATTTCTTAAGAAATGCCTAATTACAGTATTTAATTAATTAATTTGTATTTAATACAAATTAAATATTATAGGTTAATATATAATTTTTGTTGTAAAAGTTTTTTCTATTTATTAGTTAGTTCACTATTAACATAGTAAAAAAAATCTTTCAGAATTCATTATATTAAAATAAAATGGCTTTAAATTGTAGTTCTGTATTAATATTTACTAATAATCGATTTTTCGATTAATTCAACGTACATCTTCATCAGGAAAAAAAATACAAATGGCATTTACAGTAAATAATAAAACATTGGTATAAGTTACTAGGTAACAAATAAGTAACTAGATCATAAAAAAAAATATGATCTAGTTACTTATTTTAAACTGTTAAAACAAATTTAAAATTACATAAAATAATATAATTTATTGTTGTTTTTTGATTAAAAATGTAAAAATGTACTCGTATTTCTCTTAAATTTTCTTTAATCTATTATTTATTTTATCAGTAATATTAGATGTAATAATTAAATTAAGTAATTATTAATTTAAAACTTAAATTATGTAAAATTACATGTAAATTCATAGCAACAAACCGTACTTTTCCTAATAGTATATTTTTCCTATAATTGAGTGTCTATATGTAAAAAAGTAAACGTATTATTATTATAATACATCTATTAGATATAAACATTATAGCTCATATTCTCACCTCACTTTTAAAAGTGATTTTTGTTAAAAGTACTTTTGACATTTATTTAAAATTACTTGTTAAGCAATATCAATTAGTTAATTTGAATTTTATATTATTAGATATAAAAAAATATATCAAAAATAGAAATACTATTCATATTTGATGAGAGGTAGAAGTAAAAATTTATTTTAAAGCAAAAAATAAAAGCACTGTTTCATAAACAAAGGAGATGGAAATACGAGCCTAGATATCTATATTTATAGTTGATCTGATGAGCAATCTAATGAAGTAGAACATAGTATAATATTTAGAGTTATAAAATTTACAAAAAAATAATCGAATCTATAACATAAATTTACACTCTATAAGTTTCTCGCGAAACAAGTACAAGTGAAATTATTTAAATCCCTCAAATATCTAACAGCAATGAAATGAAGCAGAACATAGTTATACTAGTTAGAGTTACAAAGTTTCCGAAAATAATCCAATCTTTATCTGAAGTTATAATAGTAGTGCTGCTGTAAAAAACTAAACGATTCGAAAAATAGCAACGACATCAACTCACTCCCCCGATCCCTAAAACAAAACATTTTTCGCAAAGAAGAAGCAGAAAGAAAAACGAGAAAGAGTAGCAAAAAGCATTCGAAACGCAGAAACAGTGAGACAAAATGGTGGCTCGGGGTGGGTGACATCAACATGGGAATGAGCTACCAAAAAAAAAAAAAAAACCACCACCACCCTTCCCACGAAAGAAGGGGGGAAGCCCTAACAAACAAACTTTGACAAATGTCACTTCTTCGTACATAATGCGAAAGTGGCCAAAAACAGCCATAAATAAAGTAAATAAAACTATTATCATATCCGCGTAACAGAAACGGAGCGCGCTCGGGTCCGCGGCTACCGCCTAGGACACGGCGACGCCAGTCAGATAGCCGACGCCGGGGCGCCACAACGACGCTCTAGTTGGATATAGTAGGCAATGGAAGCGGAACAATGTTCTTGGGAAGATAAAAAGCTTGTTTGCTTGTTTGGAATTAATGGACGGAATAGATTGTCTCCGTGTGGGTTTATACTACCGACCGTGATGATGCGAGGGCTAGTTTCATTTACATTCTGCAATGGTAATTATTAACCGTCTTTTGTGTGCAAAATCGTATTGTTTCAAGTTGTTAATTGTTATTGTTGTTAATTATATAAATGTGAATAAGTTTGGTTTTTAAAGAGTTAATTTGTGGTAAATTGGATTACATTTGGTTTTGTTACTAATTTGAAGGCACTAATAAATTATAAAATTTTGTAATCTAGTTACTTGTATTTCATTACCTAGTTATTTATGTCATTTGTATATATTTTCCCTGATGATGATATACGTTTAGTATATCAAAACGACGAATTTTAATATAAAATTATACAGAACTTAACCTAAGGCTTGTTTATTTTAATATAATAAGTTCTGAAAGATTTTTTACTATGTTAATATGTTACTTTGTTACTTGGTAACTTGTCTGTATATTTTGTTTGAATGCTTTTCCTAATAATGATATACGTACTCTGTAAAAAAAATCGGGTTTCCATTTCATTCGCTATCATTATACAAAATTCTACAATAATTTGTATCATTTTATTACATATGTATTATTCATGTAAATCTAAATTGTGACATAAATTTACTTATGTAAGTCTATAAATAATAGTTATACAAATTTTTCTATTCCAAATTTATTTGTGCAAGAAATTAGCTTAATCAAATTTTACATGAAGTATTTGGCTTGGAATGTGTGTATGTGTGTTTAGATAAATCAGATTAGTCGCGCGACTAACTTGGTACATGTTACGACTCATTGTGTTTATGTTTTAATTTTAATTGCAATTATTTTTAATCATACTATATAAAATTATTTTTTTATATTTAACTATATCGCACAAAACATTTTATATAGAAAATGACTGATATATGCTGATATTCAATAATAAAATATTGAAATTTAATAGTAGTATTCTGTACGATTGATAGAAAATTTTCTATGCTAAAAAAAATACAGAATATTAGCATAAATATATCTTTAGAAATGTTTCTAACCAGTAGTATATTTAAATGAGCTACAAGTACAAATTAATATATATCATTTTAAATATAGGTATTTAATTAAAATGATTAAACAAATTTATAAATTGCAAAATTTTGTCATGACTCCATTTCAAAATTTACAAAAAAAAGCTGCTGTAACTACCCCAGAACCAACCGTCATTATATTAAATAAATTTATGGAATAGAAAAATTTACGTCCAGTGGTCAAAGATCACTGATCTTTGCCCACAAGGTACGTTGAGTATTTGTGTAAATTTAGATCACTGATTAGGACTTTTGCTTTATTTTTTTTAAAAGCTTAACTTTCAAAATATGTATATAGCTTTTTTACATTATTGTTTGTGATTTAGGGAATATTATTTCATTTTATTAACTTATTGATGATAATAATTGAAAAATTTTGTTTTTAAATTATTTATTACTTTTGAAATAAAAATGTGATACAATCCCATAAGTAACAGAAATGTTTTAAAAATTCATTTACAGCTAATTATACATAAAAATAGTTAGTAAAATAAAAATAAAGTTGTAGAATTATTATTAAACATTTTATTTTCAACGAGTATCGTTGTATTTGTGGTAAGCAGCCGCTTCATACAAACGGAGAATCATTCGTAAATCGTGTCCGTTGTTAGAAAAAGCCATCCAGTGCGCGCCGTATCTTTTTGTTCGCCGACTCCGGTTATAACAATTTGTTATTTTAGTGTCGTCGCGGGTGCCTGCCCGCCCGCCCGGCTCTCGTTCGCGAATTTCAAACAATTCGCTCGCATTGCCGAATTGGGGCGGGGTCCCGAAATCCCGGGGCTCCAACTACATAGTTGGCCCGGTATCAAAACCGACGCTGGTGGCTGGCGCCCGGCCCGTTGGCGCCGCGATGCAAACCCTCCCTCACGACCAACCAACTAACCAACCACCACCCCACAACCAACCGAGTATTTTTGGCCGCCCCTGCAATTCGCAATGCAGCAATACGCAACGTGGCGGAGTTATGCTGGTTGCCTGACGGCAAGGCGTTATTGATATGCATTGCTTTTGTGGGGAAGATTTTTCGATGTTTCGTTTCAATGGTGTGATGGGAAATTTACATAAGAAAGAGCAGTGAGAGGACGGCTAAAATATGAATGGATAGTTGCTCGTTCTTGAATTTCAACTAGATGAATTTATCTTGCAAATTTTTTATGTTAATACCTAGCTGGTTAGAGATGAAAATATATGACATGGAAACTACGCGTTTTCTTATTTTTGGCTAATAAAAATAATATATTTTTGTTATAATTATGAAATATATCTTTCTAGAAGTTTAACATATTATTAACAGATATTTTATACAAATATGTGCCAAATATTCTAAGATTATTTATAGTAAAAATGTAATATGTTATAATTTTATATTTTTTATTACACTTATTTATTAGTTTTGATTATTTTAATGCTGTTTAACATATAAAATACATTTTTGAAACAAAAATATTATATAAAATTGTTCTCTTAATCTTTTTGTTCTGTTTTATAAATGTAAGTTTCTCATTTTTCAATTTAATATCTAAATTATTGATCAAGCTTTATTTCATTTCAGTATTCTATACAAAGTTTTCAGTTAATAGTAAAATATGTTTGGATACATTTATGTTGAATTTATATGCCTTAGTTGTCACATATTTTAAGTTCTGTACCGTTTATTCTGCGAAAATATAAGCTTGGATCGGTGATACTTCTAACTACTTGTATATTAAAAAAATAATAATCGAGTTCAATAAAATATAATACATTTAATAATAATAACAAAATTTGTTAAAAATGTTATTATATTAAATAATTATCTTTTAAGTTCAATACGTAAACTTCAATTTTTCAAAACAGTTCCTTTTTATAATTTAGCCATCATGTAACTTCTCTATTCCAATTATAAATTTAAATAAAGCTAAATTTAACACAAATCACATTGGCCTAATATTTTACAATCATTTTTCAAAGCGTATTAGTAGCATAAAATCTGAAAATAATTTCAAATTTTATTTATTTTTTTATTGACAAAAATTATTATAAGTTTGATGTTTATCTTAGTGACAAGTTCTAATTTACAATTGAAATGTAAATTTTTGTGTACTTTGATTTTTATGTTTTTTTTAATTGACTTTTTCCATACTACGAGTATGTATCGTATATGGAAATAAAAAATATTGTTTTTATTAACATAGTAAAAAAATCTTTCAAAACACTTTCTATAAAATAAAACGGCTTTAGGTTTAAGTTCTGTATTCATATTTATTAATAACCGACGTATTCAACGTATGTCTTCAGCAGGAAAACTGATACAAATGACATTTACTGTAAATAAAGAACCTAGAAACAAGTTACTAGTTAACAAATAAGTAACTAGATCATATTAATTTTTTTTATGATCTAGTTACTTATTTGTTACCTAGTAACTTAGTCCTACGTTCTGTTTATTTACTGTAAATGTTATTTGAATCAGTTTTCCTGAAGCTAAGTTCGTCGAAACGTCGACAATTAATAAATATTACTACAGAACTTATACCTAAAGTCGTTTTATTTCATTATTATTATTATTATAAATGTTTTATTATCTTTTCTTGTAATATTCATTGCTTGATAAAGTTTCCAATAATTCATTTCATTAAAAAAATAAATGTTTATAAGAAATTAGTATAAAATAAAATTATTCATAAATAAAAAAGTTAATAATATATAGATATTTTTATATTTTCATCATATATATATTTAAAACTTGTTAAAACTTTATCAAAATTCTACTATTGGACAAGTTAAAATAGCAAGCAAATTTCGCGAATTAATATCATTTCCATTTCCACAAAATAAATATAGAACTTGATCTTTTCTGTAACATTGAACCGATATCGTAACAGTTCAAGTGGCGGCAACTAGATGTCGTTACCAGTATCATTTACCCAAAGTATTCGTGCAAATATTTGTGGAATGAAAACAATCCGAGATGGCAAAGCTGAGCAATGCGACTATCAAGCAAACAGAATCGGAAAAATTCTTCAAAGCACCCATCGACCATGCTGTTCACATATCTCGACCAATAAGGAAAGCAGGAATAGAAATACCAATGTGAACACAAAAAGTTCGAAAAAAAAAACAGTAACAATTTTTTCGCTGTAAGTCTTATATGTTTGTTACTAGTTTGGAAAAATGTCTATACGATTTTGTTTCTGAATGGTGGGAATATAAATATGCATTTAGTGAGAATAATCCGGATTATGAAGGATTTTAGAACCACTCGAACAAAAATATATCCGGCGAACAGATGCAATGTTTAGTTTAATACGCTGCTTAAAATGATACTTGCCTTACTTGTATTTCTTCATGCAACCTGAAAGAATCTTAGACATAACTATTTTATTTAACTTAGAAATGATATTTAACGAAAATATGGTATAAAAATATTATTATTATTTATAAAAGTAATAAAATCCTGCTCAATAAAGCAGTCCTTTTTAAGAATTGGTAATATATATTTTTTGCAGAACAAAATAAATATTTTATAACTCTTCAATAATTCTTTAAAAATTTAATATTAAAAATAACGCTTTGGGTTATAGGTCTGTATTAATATTTATAAATAATTGACATTTTAACTTTTTAACAAATTAAATCTACGTCTTCATCAGGAAAAAAGATACAAATAATATTTATAGTAAATAAACAGGACCTAGTTACTAGGTAACAAAAGATCATAGAATTTATAAATATTTAATTAATGGAAGCCAAATTTTATTTAACTCAGTGCCCTCATAGTGATTGATATTATCTTTTTCTTTATAAATTTCTATTGCATTTCTTATCTTTTTGCTGTTAATATTTTACATCATAAATTAACGATAGAATAAAATAATGACAAGTTACGGTACAATAAAATAAGTAAAATAAAGTACAATTCTTTACCTTTTTTCTCTCACACATTTTTATACATTGTCTGATTGAATACCAAATAAAATACAAATTTTAAAAAATATATTACATCATTTTGCGCTATTTCTGCCGTTAACATTGAAAATTTAAACAACCTACAATCAAAATCAAGATTGATATGATATAATTTAAATCGCAAATTTTGTCATTGCTGCTATGATAACTCTAAAAATAATATCAGTATCATATCATATACTTTTAGGATGTTCCTTAAAATTGTCGAATTTTTGTTAAAAATTTAATTAAATTTGAGACCAGAGAAATCAATAAACTTTCTAAAAAAAAAACAGAACAAAAAAAAATATTAAAATTAAAACAGTTAAAATTAAAAATACACAATAATAATTAATTAAGTAAATATATAAATGTTTTCAAATTAGTAGTAAATAAATATGACAATATAAAATAAAAATATATGACATTGAAACTACGCGTTTTCCTATTTTTGGCTAATACAAAATTTAGAAGTTTATACATATTGTAATTAACAGATATTTTATTCTAAAATGTGCCAAATATTAAGAATGCTCATATGATTATTTTATATTTTATATTTGTTATTCCACTTATTTATTAATTTTTGATTATTTTAATGCTGTTTAACATATAAAATACATTTTTTGAACAAAAAATATTATATAAAATTGTTTTCTTAATCTTTTTGTGCTGTTTTATAAATATAAGTTTCCCAGAATAAAACGACTTTAGGTTCTAGTTCTGTAATAAATAAAAACTATTATAAACTATGTTATAAAGTTTCTCATTTCCCAACTGAACATCTAGATATATTACTATAAAGAAACATTGCCAAATATTAATCGTATTCAAGTTAACTTTAAACTAATTTCGGGTCTTTATTAGAAAACGAAAAAAATTATTAAAAAAAATCGATAACAATAAATTAAGTAAATATAAAAATGTTTTTAAATTAATAGTAAATAAACTAATAAATAAATTAATTTCAAAACCGAAGGCTACATTTGTACTGTGGAAAATTACGCAAACATTTATGTAATGTTACAGCTTTGCTTCTCAGAATCGAAAACCGTATATCGGGAGCACATGCTCGTTATCAAATCTTTCCGAACGGGAAATTGGCGCCAAATCGTGCACACACAAGGTTTTGATTCAAACTGTCGATTTGACTATCCGGCAAACATGCGTGCGCTGAATGCCGAGAAATAAGAAATAGTTGGCACCCATCCGTTCAACGTCTAACTTAGGCCGCTTTGCTTCTCAATTTCGTAATCGGCTACCAGGTGAACATGTTCGTATCGTTGCTATGGTGATGTTGATTAATAATTGTCCGGCAATTGTTTTGCACATAGTGACGATTTTGAATCGAACAGCAACAATATGATACGCGGACAACAGGATCAATTTGATTTGTTTGTGAGTGATTTCGCGCGGTATATACAGTTCGGATTTAGGCCGTTTTTGACTTAACAACGGCGATTTCGTAACAGGAACACATGGGTTTTGTGTTTTTGTTATTACAATTGTCTAGCAATATCCGCACAAAATAATGCTGTTTCACGTAAATAACTTTTTAGTTATTTAGTTTTGACTAAAATGTTTACTCTCACTATAAATAATTTTTAACATACATACACATTCACGCCGTGTACCCTATAGGGTGTGGCACAAACTCTATCTACTATACCGAAATTAGTTTTTGCCAAATATTCCTATCCAGACAAGTAACTCTAGCTTCATCTACATTCATGATACCAAAAAATACATGCTCTTCTCTTCTTCTTCCAGATAAATCTGCTATTACTGAACATGCGTTAGAATTTCTTCACGATGTAAAATTCAAAGATACTATAATAATTACAAAACCTATCAATTAACAGCAGATTGATAAGAGAAGCAATTCAAATTTATAAGAAAAAAGACAACATCAATCACGGTGAAGGGATTGAGTTAAATAAAATTTGGCTTCCATTAATTAAAAATCAAGAAAATTTTATAATCTAGTCACTTATTTGTTACCTAGTAACTTGTTTCTATGTACTGTTATTTACTGTAAATATCATTTATATCATGAAGACAAGAAGGCTTATATATTTAAGATTCATAATATTTATATAAATGACAAAGAAAAACAAATGAAAATAAAAACGAGGCAACGAGGTAGTACTGTATATTATTTAAAATATTTATTGTTAATTAAAATTAACGATAATATTTAATAGTTTTTATATATAAAATAGTAAAATAAAATAAATTTAAACAAACTATATAAATTTGTCAATTTAATACAATTTATTCAAATACTTTAAATTAATTTCCATCATAATATATTATACTTCATATAATATTATGTACATACATTAGATCAGATATATTATAACATATGCAATAAATATTAAAATAAATATATATATTTTAAAATTTTATTGCAACACGCACATATGCAACATATTCGTATGTATGTGTATAAACAAGAAAAACAAAAAAATTATTTTTAATTAATAAAAAAAAAATTAATAACAAAACTATCTTCTGATAGACTGTGATAATATCTAACATTAGATAAGTATCTCTCCTCTCTTTCTATGAATGGACTTAGATCGTTTTCTAAGCTAATAATTTTATTGAGCTAACAGGAAAACATGCATTTTCTGAACCTAGCACTAGTAAACGTAAACAGAACCACTAACCCGTTCTAATAGAACGAGACGGAATTAGTTATAATGCAAAATGAAAATATAAATATAATTTTTATAGATAAATATATCATGTTACACCTTTTATATTTCGAATTAAGTATCAGGCGATTATAGTCAGAAGCGGTTAAAACAAGATATTTGGAAAATAGCATAAGTGCTTATACGCCCTTTTGCATCTTAAAACTTCAGTAAAGTATCCAGCGAACAGAAATTATTTCACACGAAAATCAATAATAAGTGCAGTTTACTAATATTATAATTAGCAACAGTATTTATATCTAATTAAAACATTTTTAATTCAATACATATTAGTATGATTTCATTTTCAATGAATTTACTATTTATATTATTAAAATAAACAAATAATAGTAATTCATTTGTTAGTTATATATTTCTTAAATAAAAGATGGCAGCACAAAGTTAGTTCAAAATTGAAACTATAGATGGTAGAACCTGTCCTAAAAAGCACAATTTATGAAAAATTATTTGATTTACTTTCACATTTCAACACATTTTTTATGTTATAGATTATTAAATTAGGTACTAAAATAACCTGAATTACTATAAATAGCAATAATATTTAGAACAAAATTGTATATAGTTGTACAAATAAATTATTAAGTTTTATGATCAAGTATTTATTGTAAAGAATTGAAATATCTTATTAATTTCCGATACGGCTTTCTAATACTTGCATATTTATGTTAGAAATTCAATAAATAATTTAATATTTATATATATTTTTTTTATATTATATAAACTTTAATTTTATATATGAAAGCGTAAAATAATATTATACTACTATTAAATTATATAGAAATAGATATTTATTGCAAATACTTTTTACAATAAGAAATAAAAGTAAAATAATAACAAATATTGTCTATATTCTATTGTCAATTGTTTATATCAGTAAAACTATTACAAATATATTTAATAAATTGTCAATTATAGTTTATTATTAGAAATATTATAGAAAATATTGCATACAGTATGAGAATGTAGAAAGTATTTTGTGAAATAAACCTTTTTTTTTTAATAATTCAATGATATAAATCATAAAACAATAAAAATGTTTATAAATGTTCTGGAAATTTACATAATCTATGTAAAATTACACATTACTTACCAGGAGTACATGTGCAAAGTGAAATGTGTAGAAATTGTTTCCAAAAATGTTACAGAATTTTAGACATTCTATGTAAAATCACACATTAGCTACCAGGAACACATGCTTGTATAGGTTAAGTAAAAGTTATATAGTGTGCAGAAGTGATCAACAACTTTACGTATTCTGCAGAAAATTTATTTTAAATATATTTTATAAGATATTTATTTAAAATGTTCAAAAAGTTATTAAAAAAAATTGAAAAAATTTGTATTCATTTGAGCAAAACAAATTAATATTGATATTATTAGCATTTAATAAAATAAAATATAATAAAAAGTCTTACAGAATCTATTAAAATAAAACGGCTTTAGGTTCTAGTTCTGTATTAATATTTATTAATAATCAACGTTTCGACAAACTCAACGAAGTCTTCATCAGGAAAAAAATTTCATGATCTAGTTATTTATTTTGTTACCTAGTAACTTATTTCCGTGTTCTGTTTATTTACTATAAATCTTATTTGTATCTTTTTTCTGATGAAGACATACTTCGAGTTCGTCGAAACGTCGATTATTAATAAATATTAATACAGAACTGTAGAACCTAAAGCCGATTTATTTTAAATAAAATATATTTATTTTTGTAAAAATATTTGTTTAATTTAATATTAAATTTATTAAAAATATACAATCTAACAGTTTAAATTATAGATTAACGTGAAATATTAAAATCTTAAACTGAATTTAAATTTAAAAATTATTGGCTCATACAATAGTTATTTCAATATTATTAATAAATAATTACATACATGTACTAACATTTTTAAATGCTATAAATAATTTTTTTAATAATATTGTTTATAAAATAAAACTGCTTGTGGTTCAAGTTCTGTATTAAAATTTATTTATAATCGACATTTCGACGAAACTCAACGTTCGTCTTCATAAACTACAAAACTTGAACCTAAAGCAGTTTTATTTTATATAATAAACTCTGAAAGATTTTTTACTATGTCAATCTTGTTTATATTAACTAAAATTTGAGAAGTCATATAATTATTTAAATATGGAGAACTTTAATTTTGAAAATGATAACACCGAATATTTTAATCACAAAAAATATAGACGAGTAAACATTAAAATTGTTGGAATAAATGACTGAAATAATATTGTATGAAAAACTAATTCATTATTTTTAGAACATGTTTGTATTTTATTAAAATAAATATTTACTTAATCACAGTTTTAATAACGTAAATTTCTAGCCGAAAGCGTTATTATATATAAATAAATAATTTTACCTTCACATTTATAATTAATTATAACAACATTTGTTTTGTTAAAATTGCGCAATCTACTTTATTGCTAAATTTCAATAAAAATATATAAAAATATTGTAAAAATGAATTGAATTTGTTAAACGCTTTGTAAATTTGCTAAATTTCTGACTAGCCAATAAATAGAATTTCGTTAGAGATAGTTAAGTAGTTAGTAGGATCAAAATACAAGTAACTACTTATATCGTAAAATTTATAAATTTTTAATTAAAAAAAGTCAAATTTTATATTTTAATATGAGTTCTTACTATGTACGAGTAATTTAAACAATTATAAAAATGATAAGTTCATATTGTTTCAAATTAATTGTAAAGAATCTTGAAGCGAATCCTTGAATATAAATTTATCCTCAATTATAGTAATAATAAACAAATTAATTGTGAATTTATTGTGTGCTTTACTGGTATAATACTTTATTAAGATATATTATAAATTTTTCTCGGAAAAACATACTTGCTCATTATGATAAAATCTATGTAATTTTAATTATTAAAAAATAATTTAAATAATACTTTTATAATTACTTTATTAACAAATTTTCAAGTATATTTATGTCTGAGTAAAAATCAATTTTTTTTTTATTAAAGTAACATTTGGTTAAAAGAATTTATATAAATGATTTTGAAGGTATACGTTTGTGAGGAGGTCCGATGACTAGTTGGAGTGGTATGATTGAGGAATTGACTTGCGTGTAAAGTAGTAAAAATAGAAGAGCATGTATGAGAGGTATTATGAATATAGATGCAGCTAAAGTTGTTTGTCTGAATAGAAACGTTTGGAAGAAACTGATTTCAAAATAGTGAAAAGAGTTTGTGCCACATCTTTTTAGATACATGGCGTGATTGTGTATCGTATGTATATTTATTATAAAATACATTTAAAAAATGTTTTAATATTTTTAAGAAACAAGCCATCGAATTTCCATTGGTTCATATTAGACTTTCTATATTCTTATTGGATCAAACAATTTATTATCTATTAAACGAGTACGTTCCTTATAATTTAGTGAAAGTACCGTATAGTAAACAAACCAGCACATTTCATACTAGAAAATACTCAAAACTATTTTCCATCATGCTTACCTTGACAGGTAGGAGAGGTGATCGTCTACCATGAAGTCAAGAAGTTGAGGAACTTTTCAGTGTGTTACTGTGTTGTGTTCAATGCACGAAGACAATGTGATTTCTGGAAACAAAAACAACAATTTCTTGTTTATAAAAATTTGTATATAGTGTAAATAGAAGTGTACTGCATTTATTACAGTATTAATGTTTTGTTGTTTGAGAATGTGATATTTATTTGCAAAGAGAAATCTGTTGTTAAATGTTAAAAATGACCTGAAGTGAATCATTTCGATATTTTTAGATTTTTACGGATTGAAAGTTTGATAAATAAACGGTAAGAATTTGTTTAAATTTTAATTTATATTGCTAGAAAGATAATATATTATATTATTGAAAATGTTTTTATTTTTGTAAAATAGATTTCGAGATAGAAAACAAAAAGTTTTTGGCAAAATATTCTAAGCAAAGTAAGTTTTAAGTATTTAAATATTCATAATTCTGCACATTTTAAAATTTCTATATAAATATTATTAAAATTAGTAATGAAATTATTCTAAAATAAAAAATTTTATATCTACGTAAACTAAAGTTTGAGTTGGAACACAGAATTCCTTATGACAATAAAAAATCTTTAATATTCTTTGTATAGAAAAATGCATCGTATAAAGTTAGGCATTATATAATAATTTATGTATTTTTGTCTAAAAAAATAATACAGCTATTTATTAACTGTACATATTAAAGACAGTTAGTTAGTTGTTTATATTTTAATATATTTACATTTTTACTATGATAATGCTGTCACGTTCAAGTAATTTGTTTTGTTTAATTTTCATTAATTTAACAACTCATTTGCTAATTAATGTCCCGTAAAGCTAAGTTTTTTAAAAATAGATTTGTTAGTTTTCATTACATCTAAATGTCTTAAGATTTAACTATATATAAATAAAAATACAGTAAAATTAACTGGTAT
Source organism: Clivina fossor (assembly GCA_963966155.1). Classification (NCBI taxonomy): domain Eukaryota; kingdom Metazoa; phylum Arthropoda; class Insecta; order Coleoptera; family Carabidae; genus Clivina; species Clivina fossor. Next base: position 4,900,579 of record OZ014568.1, read on the forward strand.
ATTTTTTTCTAAATAGTTAATTTTCATAAAATAGAGCAAAATAGAACGAAAAAAAATAGTCAGTAGACAAAATAATAAATTAATAAAAATATATTGTAAGTGAAAACGACAAGCTAACCCCATTTTTGTTACAACTATAATTAAAAATAATTGTGCCCAGTGAAAATTAAAAATATTAATTAATATGACTGACATATTGCTTATACTTCCATATGATGTAATATTTAAGCGTGTAACTTAAAAAAAATGTTATGAAATTCATAGATCATGTATGATAACTCATTATTAAAGAGGTCAAAAAACTGCAAACATTAAAAAAAATATAATTTCAATATGAAAGTTAGAAACTTTGAACACGTTTTACTAGAAAAATACATTTATTTATTCTTTAATCCTTTCACTTGATTATTATTCTTAAGATAATATTAATATATAGATAATTTAGAAATGTTATACCATTTCTGTTAATTTCGTTTAATAGCAATAAAATTACACTGAAAAAATCTGTGTAATATTACACAAATTGTATGTAAAAATTACCTAGATTGTTTCTGTAAAACAAAATTTTTTTGTAGTAAAAAATCTTTCAGAACTCCTTATATTAAAATAAAACGGATTTAAGATACAGTTCTATGTTCTGTTTATTTAGTGTAAATGTTATTTGTATATTTTTCTTGATAAAGAATATTAATACAGAACTATAACCTAAAGCTTTTTATTTTAAAGTTTTGCCAGGAAAAATTTTCATTTATACAAACAGAAATAGTAAGTAACTACTAAACTACTTACATAAAATATAAGTATTTTATATTTATATAATGTAAAAAATTTTCTTAAAATATATGTACATAAATAAATATTACACATATTTTATAAAAATACTGACTGTAAATTTACATATTAAACTGATGTAAATCAGTTTTTATATAAAGTAATTTTTTTTTATAGTGTAAGTTAACTTGACTTTTACGTGCGTTTTAACAGTACACTATAAAAAAATTATGTAATTTTACATGTTCTATGAATATAGTTTTGTCATAAAAAATGTATTTTATTATTACAGTAACATTACAAAAAGTTGTTATTTTATTGTTCAACGCTATGTAATATTACATAAATTTAAGTTACATTTTTTACAGTGTAGAAATTAGATACGAAAATATTAAAAATTACCCCAAAAACAATTATAGCCAGGGCCGTAAGTAGCTTTTTGGAGCCCTAGGCAAGACCCCATCACTGCTCCCCCCCCCCCTTCACTAAATTTTATGAATGAAATGAAAAATTTCGGACGGTCTCCCAAAAAATGCGAATTTTTTCGACCTTTCTGGGCCCCCCTTCCGTCAGAGCCCTGTGCACGTGCCCCTGTTGCCCCTGTCTAGTTACGGTTCTGATTATAGCCATAGAATTGATACAAAAACAATAAACGACTGTTTGTCGTTTTACCATAATTAATGAAAAAAATTTAATGACTTAACTTACATGATAATAAATTAAAGATTATCTTTGCTAATCAGCATTTTAAAATAATAAATAATAATACCGTTTTTCTATAATCAAAGAGTTCAACTCGTAGGTGTTACAGGAAACAATTAACCTAATTCCTGTGATTATACATATTATATAAAAAAATCCTTTACAGTTATCCTATGCATTCGCATGGGTGTCTTTCGCCAAAATTGGTAAATTACAATTAAACAACTTGGCTACAAATATTTTGCTTTTAACTATAAAAAGAAAGACAAAAAAAAAAATAAATAATGGTAATTTACAAGCCACGCTTGCTTCGATATTTTATGGTGATGCCATCCATGGCAAGACCTGATGATTCAGTAAGAAAAATAATAATAATAATGTGGGTGCCGACTGTATATCCTATAGTTGGCCACGTGAAATTGCGATGTTCAAATGTCAGACGAGTGACTGCGTTTAATAAAATGCGTTTTCATTTGTTTTATAAATATTTAATTGGAAGTGTATAAATGACAATGTTTTGTTTTTTCTTGTTTTATAGAATGTAGGTATAAATTACAATAGTGTATACGTTAATCGGTGATGTGTTTTATAAATAATAGTTGATTGTCTGATGTTACTGAGATGTTGACCTTGTGATGTTTAAAGATGGATTTAGAAAAAATGTGACATTACTGTAATTTATTGTATAATTAATTATATAAATATACTAAGCTACTAATATAGAAATTTTTTTTTCATAAAACGGCTTTAGGTTATATTGCTGTATTAATATTTATTAATAATCTACGTTTCAACAATAAACTCAACGAAAAATTACATAAAATTAATATTTGTGTTTCAGAAAAACGTTAGAATAAATATTATACGTATATATAAATCATACTTTATTATAAATATTTTTATTTAAAATCAAATTTGAAAGAATATATCGAAAAATATTATTATATAAACATTCTTCAATAATATTTACAACTAAAAATGTAAATTTTTTACAAAACAATTCAGACCAAACTAAAAAACCTTCGCCTTCAAAATTTTATTATTATTAGTTGTCTGAATTCTACGAGAAAGTCTAGTTTCATTAAATATCAAGGTAACAGAATAATAATATAAATAATTTCTATTTCAAGTGTCTTACAATTTTGTCATTATTGAAACTTTTAAAACTACAACTAAACATTATATAACCAAAGCAAATTTTAATAAAAACTAAACCATTATTTATTATAAATATAAACGAGTCATTAAACTTTCGACGGGATTCTGTACAAACCTGTAGACTTACAGAATAGTCAGTCAATTTCTAGAAAGAGACAAAACATTCTGTAACTGCTAAGAATTCCTTCATTAAAAGTAAACGTCGCAGTAAATTAACTAAACTTACATGTGACTAAAGTAAAAGAATTTCACAAGCTTATCTTATAATCTCCGGAAAATATACCAAACAATGTCAGAACAGAAAACAATAATGTTAATATTCTCAAAGCATTCATGTTGTCAAATGTTTACACAATGCAGAACATTAAAGAAAACAAAACACCTTAAACAATTGAATAATTGAGAACAAGTGAAATTTGCTGTTCTAGATTAACGATGTCCATCAACATTCTATTGTTTTTTCTATTAAATGGACTATGCTGGCGGGAAATTTCGGGAATTTATATAGCACCAGGACCGAGGTATCGTTGTCCTGACGCAGGATTATTGTTGCATCCTTGTGAATGCGTTCAGGAAAGCGATATAGGAATTTATGTAAAATGTGAAAATTCCAATTTGGCGAGTATTAGTGTTGGATTAAATAATTTGGCGACGTTTCTGATACCGATTGAAGAACTTGTGATTTATAAATGTCACATTGGTAAGTATTATTTTATTGTTATAGACTGATTGTATTTAAATAATTTAAATTAAAACTAATTATTTAAATTAAAAAATATTAATATACTACGTTTTGAACACGAACTAAAAAGTATAAAATAATTTCTCCTAGCCCAATACAGATTTATAACCACATACAAAAAAAAAATAATAAAATAAGAAATATATATATATGTATTAAATGTATTTTCAATTTGACGTAGTATAAAATTTCTTTATGTATTAATAATAATTAATACCACAAATGCCAATAACAAGTTTTTTATAATGCATATGATATTTTCTAGAAACGACCTTGTTACATTTTTTTCTCCATTTTTGAGGTTACATATATGATATGTACCGTTAATCACCATAAAAGTATCAGATTTATTTTATTAAATAAAATCTGCAAATAAATAATTTTGCATTTTAATACATAAATAATAAATAATAAATTAATACATTTATTTTCAAAATGACGGCCTAAATGGGTGCCTAAAATTAACTCATTTTTTTGTTTGTTAAGGAGTAAAAATTATACATTTTGTAGGTTCCAACAAAAGTTATATGTATTACAAGTACTAACATCTAAGTTGTTTTTGTTTCAAAAATGTAAAACGCGAGTTTTATCTGCCACCATTGGCAAATCTAAATTTTTCACCTAATCACATTGACGCCATTTTTTTTAAGTAAAAATTTGACATTTTTGAAAAAAATAAATACAGCTGAAAACTTCAATAAATACTCTTTGCAACGGTATAATTGTTGTTTATTGTATTTGTTGTAAAAGTTCCCAAAAAATGTTGAAAACACTTAATCAATGCTACAAACGGAAATACCCCCTTAAGTGCAATAGTAGAACATAAATTAATATTATTATGAAAATTGTTGTAAATATTGAATACGCGTATTAATTAATTCCTTTGATGTACAAAAGCAAAATTATATATGTAGAGAGCATTTTCCAATGAGAAGATTCGATATTTAATATACGATTAGTTAGAAAATAAACCGAAATGTAAAATCATGCGAAATCATCGTAGCAATACGTTTGAATCGTTAATTAGTGAAACTAATATAAATCATAGCAAGCTGACGCCGAAAACATTATATAACGATGATTTTATCGTTAATTATTGAACACCCTGTAATTGCATTTATATTACTACCCATTTATGGATTTGAAATTATTGAATACATTTACAAATATAACGCATCACTGTCCACTCGATGTTTATATTTTATAAAAATTATATGTATAATTTTGTTTGTTTAATTTTAGGTCGCTTATTTGGAAGTCTCTTGTACAAGTTGCAAGTACGAAAATTATATATACAGGAAACGCCGATAGAAACAATTGATGAATACACGTTCCTTGGCGTTAATGATACTTTAAATGAGCTACATATCTTAAATACTAGTTTAACGGAGTTTCCCAAACAAGCATTTAAAGTAAGTTGGTAATTATTTATTTGTGGAAAAAAAAATGAAATGTGGAAACACTACTAAAATTTTTTTAAAAGTTTTGTTTATTATTTATTCAAAAGTAATAGTAATATAAAATAAAACAGTTTTGTGTTAAAGTTCTGTATTAATATTTATTTATAATCGATGTTTCGACAAACTCAATGTCCGTCCTTATCAGGAAAAATAATTTTGTATAATTTTTCCTGATGAAGACGGACGTTGAGTACGCCGAAAAGTCGATTATAAATAAATATTAATACAGAACTTCAACCTAAAGCAGTTTTATTTTAATATAATGTGTTCTGAAAGATTTTTTACTACGTTAATATTTTCAGGACTTGGAAATTTATTTTTTGAAATAAACTAATTGTACAATAATTATAATTACAGTAAAATAATATTAAAAATAGTTTTTAATTTATTTTACTGTAATTATTCTTAATGCACAATTAGTTTATTTCAAAAAATAAATTTCCAGGTCCTGAAGAAGGTGAAAAATACTACTGAAAGTTTGACACAGAATTTTAAATGAAAGTTTGATTCGAACGCCTTCTTTGACTACCTTTCCATTAAAATTTTATACATTTTATAATATACATTTTAGTCGTCTATTTATATATCTATATCTATATCTATATATATATATATATATATATATATATATATATATATATATATTTGTTCACAAATTATAAACAAATTATAAACAAGCTTAAAATTCCATAAAATCTAAAACTATTCTATTTATAATATAGGTGCTAGGAAATTTAACAGTTTTAAATATCGACATTCACAATATTACAACATTATCGACCGACGTGTTTGGCGAAAGTGAAGCAGCAACAAAATTACAAAAATTCCATTTAACAAATGGCCAATTAAACGCATTACCTATCGAAGCATTGCAGCCATTGAAAAAATTAAAGACGCTCGATTTGCATGGAAATCATTTGAAGGATTTGAAAAAAAATCAATTCAGAGGACTGCGCGATGTAGAAATCTTGGATATAAGTTTCAATAATATCGCTAAAATTGATTCGTCTCACATAGCCGATTTAACGAAAATGTCGTTCTGTAATGTTTCGCATAATAGCATCACGGAGTTAACAAGGTAAGATGAAATAATTTTGCATAAAGCTGAAACTAAAAAGTTTTTTTTAGATCAGTTGGTAGATAATGAATTTGAATTTTGTTTATTATTCTAATTGCGACTCTACTTTTAAAGTGATATAGCGTATTATTCGGTTTCTTGAGCTATTAAAATCATATAATGTTAGTTTTATTATATGTATTCTGTAAAAGAAAAAAAATAGCGAAATTGCAGAAATATAGTAGTAAAATTTTATTATAAGAAATCTGTAATTTCATTTTACTATAAATATTCCGTATTTCTACCTGAAAATTCTGTAATTTTTACATAATTCATAATAATCACATAAAGTCGTTTTATTTTAATATAACAAGTTCTGAATTTTTTTTTACTATGTTAAATATTTGTGTTTTTAGGGGTGCATTTGCGCGTAATGCAGTACTACGAGTCTTAAACATGTCGTATAATAAACTAAAACGTTTGGATTCGAATTCATTTCGTGGCATGCGATTCTTACGTCGCCTTTATCTGTCAGATAACATGATATCCGATGTTGGTAGAGGCACATTTGGATCTGTCACCCGGATTGGTACAATCGACCTAGCTCGAAATTTTATTAAAAAAATTGATTTTCAAATGTTCTTCCAGCTCAACTTTATCGAGGTAATTGCACAAATATTTTTCGAAATTTATATAAAATAAAAATAAATTTAGTTTCAAACAAAGAATAACATCAACTTAATAAAAATAAAATTTCAAATATTCCATTATTATAAATAAATATTATATTACAGACAAGTTTGATAAAAATTTACCCAAATAAAAAATAATAAATACAGAATTATATTTTTATTTCAGTATTAAAAATGATTTTTGCCTAAAATGCTTTTAAAGTTTATTCAAAATTACTTATTACACATTTTAAAATTGTTGTTTAAATTTCATATCAGATATAATAAAGAAATATGAAAAATAGAAATATATAATAAACTTATTATTTAATCATTATTAAATAAATCAGCGTGTTTATATTTGCTAACGAACCTGATAAACGTGACATTAATATTTATTGACAGCCTCATCCATAAACAAATAAACATAAAAAAGACAAAAATTAATTAGTTAACAAGTACTTAGAAATAAAGCTTACAAAGAACAAATATTTGAGAGCAATTTTTTTTAAATTTTTAAAGCGTATTGATATACGTATTTTATTTACAAAGTAAATAATTTATACAAAGTTTGAGGTACCATACCAATTTAGTCAGTTTCCTCTTATTTAGGTATATTTTTAACTATAAAGTCCACAAAATTATTAATGAAATGACAAAATTGTTTTGGGTCATGACGACCACATTTGGAAAAACCGTAAGCCAAATTTAAAGTCGAATATCTTTTTTTAAACTCAAAAAGCCATCCTGAAAGTTTTTGTGCCTTAAAATATAATTCTTCTTCTTCAGTTTGCCAAAATTCGAGCAAATTCTGAGATGGAGTATTTGAGAAAAAAAAATTTGAAAAAAAAGGGGGATTTTCACATTTCCCCGCATAACTCTCCACAGTTCCGATAAAAATCGTTACCAATAGCTGAAATAAATAGCTTAAAGTTAGCTATTTCATAATATAATGCATTTGTTTTTCTTGAAATAATTGTAGAATTAATATAGAATTTTATTTCGAAGGATCTGTGGGGAGGGCAAAAAATAGCCATATATAAAAATATTAAATTAAAATTAAAATATTTCCTTACTTACTTTTAGATGAAAATGAATAAGTATGCGCATTTTCAGACAAATCGGAGGGGGTCGACATTTTTTTGGCCGATTTCACATGGAATGACCCATATATATATATATATATATATATATATATATATATATTTGATGAAAGACAGAAGTTTATGCTATGTATCAATAAGAGTATAGCAAAAACTCTTTTCATTTAAACAAATATTATATTTTTAACAAAATATTACTATCGAGATAAGCAACTTTTGCATTATCTACATTCATACATACTCTTTTATTATCACTATGTACTTGGAAACATTTGTTTTTGCAAAATACCCTTAATTTAAAAAATAAAAAACACAAAAACATTTCTAATTTAGAATAAAATATACTTTTTTTACAAAAACAAAAAAAATAGATGAAAACATGAAACATCATTTTTTATAGATTTACAAGAATTACCTGTAAAAAACTTTACTTAATGACTTTTATCTTTAAACTGACGATAAGCATTATAAGACTTTTGGAGTCACACAATATTTTTATTTATAAATATATTAAGAACAATATTGAATGAATATAATAAAGTTATAAAATTTTTATATCATTGTATACGAATATTTCGAAAATCTAATATTGTTTTAAATCAAAATGACAAAAAATAATTCAAAATGATAAATGATCGTTTCTACAATTCGATTATATATTATATATTGTATTCCCTCTGTTCGAAAGAAAGAACTTTGCTTCGTGAAAAACATTTTGCGACAGTTCTATTTAAAATATAAATCATTTCGTTCGAAATATATTTCTGTCAGGACTCGTTGCATACTAATAAGATAATAAATTTCCTTTTATTTGCAATGCATATTTATTTTTGCTTGTTTGTTTAGCTTTCGGCGTTATTTTGCTATAAAATGTAATTTAAAAAAGATTGGAAAACAATAAATAAAAATAATATTAGTCTAAATTAGAAATACAATTAATTTTTCTATTATTTTTTTTTTAGATTTTAGATGTGTCAGCAAATAATATAACAGAAATTCAAAAGTTGGCGTTTAAAGATTTGTATTTGACGAACATTAATTTATCGCGAAATGCTATTGCAAAAATAGAAATGGGCGCGTTTGAAAATTGTGCCAATATTACTATATTGGATATGTCGTATAATAATATCACAAATATACCAAAGAAAGCCTTTGATGATACTACCTATGCTACAGAATTACAGCTATCTTATAATAGCCTTACTGATATGACACAGGTAAGATTTATTTTATTATTGTACGATTCTACAAAAAAATGATGAAATTTTTGCCAAAAATTTTCACAAGTTAACTCAATCATTGAATCGGCTTATTAAGTAATGCATCAATGACACGTGTTTTGAAAATATTTTATATTTCAACAGGTTCCTCTCCAAAACATGTCAGGTTTAAAAATCCTCAACGTATCACACAACAACATAATAAGTATCCCACGCCATACGTTCCCAAAACTTTACGAACTCCATACAATAGACTTGTCTTACAACAATGTCACTGACATATTCAATGCAGTGTTTCAACCTCTATTCAGTCTTCGTACCTTAGACTTAAGTCACAACAACTTAGAGACAATACGTCCCAGCACTTTTGGGTCATTACCAACTCTATTGGAATTGGATTTAAGTTATAATAGACTGAAAGATATCGCCAAAGGAGGCCTGGCAAGTTTGGCTAGTACGAGAAAACTGACGGTTAAAGGCAATCAGTTGGATAATATATTTCAGTTACCGATTTCTGTGGGACATTTAGATTTTAGCGATAATAAGTTGATGGAGATACCGACGAAAGTCTGGCCCTCCATGAATTCTTTGTTGAGTTTGGATGTTAGTGGAAATCAGCTGGAGAATAGGTTGGAGAAAGGAAGTTTCCTGAATTTGTTGACTCTTCAAAGGTTGAATTTGAATAAGAATGGAATTAGTCAGATACCATGGCAGGCATTAAGTGATTTGGCTTCGTTGCAATATTTATATTTAGAAGTAAGTACATTGCAATTTTTTTTACATTGATAGAATCATCAAACAGTTTCAAATACTTCTTCTAATGTTGTAGCAAAAGTTGGTGTTAGTCAGTTAAGATGGTTCGGACATGTTGAGCGAATGCCTAATGAACGTTTGGTTAAAAAGATTTATTTGAATGATTTTGATGGTATATGTTTGCATGGACGTCCGATTAGTAGTGGGAGTGGTATGATTGAGAGTGTTTTGCGTGAACGAAAGTTTCCAAGTAGTAGGAATAAAAGAGCATGTATGAGAGAAATTATGAATGTGGATGAAGCAAAAGTTGGTTGTTTGGATAGGAATGTTTGGAAGCGACTGATTTTGGGATGATAAAAAGAGTTTGTGCCACACCCTTTTGGGTACATAGCGTGATTGTGTATGTATGTATAAAAGTGCTTCCTTTAAAAATATTTTTTGTTTGGCTTCACATATTTATTAAACTTTTTATTCTACTTTTTATTACACAAAAAATATTATTTCAGGAAAATAACATAAGTTATTTACCTCGTGCAGCATTTGGTCATTTACCAGTAATATTCGAATTAAATCTAGCTCACAATCAATTGAATAACGTAAGTGTACGAGCGTTCGAAGGACTTCTGCAGGTACTTGTCATAAATATGACACACAATAATATATCTCATATACCGAATGGTGCCTTCCAAAGTAAGTGAATGCTTATGCTACATCTGTACTACTTTCAATTAATCTAGATCAAAATAATGTCTATAATTTGTTCTTCATAATCTATGTAGATCTTTGTGTTTCTATACATATTTACTTTCCAATTCATTGAATTGCATTAGCAATTTTTATTATTGTATACATTTGTTTCTTAATTTCTATTACATTACTTATTTTAACAAAAAATTCAAATATAATTTACAAAAAATCGCAAATTTGTCATTTATATAATATAAAAAAAGCTTTAGATTTTAGTTCTGTTAAATTTTAATTAATATTCGACGTTTCGATATACTACAAGTTATTCGTAATAAATATTGTTATATTTCTGTAAATTAATTTGAAATTAAAAATTACACATTAATAATATTTTTCAATATTTTTTTAAAAAACTAGAAATACTGTGTCTGAAACATTTTTCGCCCACAATTCTTGAATCATAATTCGTTACCATCAAAATTTTTCATCGTTACAATTCTTCGCCGTCATAATTACATGCATTTTGCAGACTAATTTCTGGATACGTTGAGTTACAAAAATAATTTTTATTTTTTTAAGTTAATGCAGTTGAAGATTTTGGTTGCGTATATTGTTAAATATAGATTGAATTAAAAAGATTATTTTTTGATTTTTTTTAATAAATATGTGCTGCGAAGAATTGTGGTCGAAGATTGTTTCTAGATTCTAGAAATACTAATTTTACTTAAATAGCAATCATACAAATTTGATATAGACATTATAATATATGTATTAATTATAAGTTGTTTTAAAATGAAAATCACACAAATAAGTAAATAAATATTATATTATATTTATATTTTTAAATTAAATATTTGGAGTAATAAGTTCAAATTTTCAAATAGGTCAATTTTAATCTTAAATTAAATAATTTATTGCTTCAAACAGTAAGTAAAAATGAATATTGCTTATCATTTTTAGACAGTACTAATTTATTATTATAAAATACCTTAGCTACGTAACTAAAATAAATATTTTTGAAAATAAAATTTTGTACATAATTAACATCATTAATATTTAAAAATATAATAAATATTAATAAATTTTATATTAGTAAAACTACTGTTATATTAAATATTACTAAAATTAAATATCTACAATTACTATAATATCTCTAATCTTTTAGAACACGATATCACGTTTCTTGTATTTCTTTAGCACACTTAACTTTTCAATCAATCTACTCGTATATACAAAGTGCCAAAAAGTCTGTATTACATGAGAAAAATTTGTATTATTTTTTTTGAAAATTATTATCAGGAGGTTTTTTGGTACTTATCTAAAAGCTACAAATGTATTAGTCGGAAGTACCGATATCACTTCCAGTATAAGTCAAATTAAACAATAATAAAAAATATATAAGAAAAAACAAAATACACATTACTGTCAAATATTGAGTTAATTATTAAAAGCAGGCATTTTTGAATAAATAACAAATTACGATTAAAAAAAAACCTTTAAAAAAAATTTTCACAAATAAATGAATTTTTTTTCTTTATTGTTTAATTTGACTTATACTGGAAGTAATATCAATACTTCCAGCCAATATATTTTTAGTTCTTAGACATGCACCAAAAAATCCCGAAATAATAATTTTCAAAAAACAAATCATATTTTTTTGCCCAATATAATGCGAACTTTTTGGCGGATACTATGTAATCTAAAAATCTGTACTCTCGCTAAAATACTGAACACAATCCATTTCTCGTAAAAGTGTGATTAATAATATCTAATTCGTTGCTTCTAGTATTTCATTTCATTTCACTTATATTTCGTTAACAGTTTCCTTTCTTCTATAATGCTCTTTGTCTGATTGCGAAATATTGCAGGTGTAGTGGCATTGAGAGCGCTCGATCTGTCACATAATCGGCTCGAGAAACTTGACAATAAGACCCATGGCCTACTCGACGATTGCCTCTCCTTAGAAAGGGTATGTGACGATTTATTTCCTGTTTTTTTTTCTTTTCGATTTCGTTTCTCCTTTGTATTTCGAGCGATCATTTTAATAGCGAGATTTATTTTATTTAGTAAAAGAATTCTTTAGATTTGTGTTTTATAAAGGGTGTTTAATAAAGAATTAAGTCTTTCTCATTATATCTAAACTAAAGTTACGGTAACAATATTTATACAGGATGTTTAAAGTCCCCCCTGTATCCTTTTAGGGAGCGATAGTACACCTGAAAAGTAGTCGATAAACCTTAAAACGCCTTAGTAAAAGTCGCCTCATAAGCGAGATAATAATTCATTTAGTTTTAACATAAAATGATTAATTAATTAATAATTTTGATTTAGATTGAATTTACCTCTGTATAAATTTTAATTAAAAATCGACATTTTGATGTACTATAAACTATACGTTCATTATCATCAGGAAAAATCATACAATTTGTATAATTTTTCCTGATGATAATGTACGCAGAGTATGTCTAAACATCGATTTTTAATTAAAATTTATTTATAAATAAATCCTAAAGTTTTTTTATTTTAATATAATGAATTCTAAAAGATTTTTATTATCTATTTTTATGATAATCATTGATTCAATTAAATTTTATGAACTTTTAAAAATGACATGTAGAATTAAAAATTTATTAAATAAAAAAACTTTAGGATTAAGTTCTGTACAAATTTTTATTAAAAATCGACGTTTCGATATACATTACATATGTCGTCATCAGGAAAAATTATACAAATAACATTTATAGTAAATAAATAGAACATAAAAACAAATTACTAGGTAACAAAATAAGTAACTAAATTATAAAATTTATAAATTATTAAATATAGAAAACCAAATATCATTTAAATCAGTGCCTTTGCACTGATTGATGTTATCCTTTTCTTTCTACATTTTTATTGCTTCTCTTATCAATCTATTGTTAAATATTCAGTGTCTCACCTATACCATATCTAATATAATTACTAACAAAAGAATGTACGATAAAATTTTATATTAGGATAATAAATCAATTGAAGAGAAAAGGGAATATAAAATTTATCGTATTTGTGGTGGGGTTTTAATGAATTAATTAAATTATTAATATTTAATTAATATGAAAATCGGTTAGCTGTTTTTGACAGTTGTAAATTATGATATTTTAATTAACGTATATAATAATAATAATCAAAAGCTAAATGTAAAATAAATGTTGTTGTATTCATTACGTAATATAAAATAATTTGATTTTATCGGCAAAATCAGAAATGAGAAAAGTGCATTATCATATTAAATAATTCGTAAAATACATTATAATTTATTTTAAAACCATTATGACAGTATTTAGTTAATAAAAATTTTAATTATTTATATTTAAATAATAAATATTGATTACAAATTTTTTACTGCCAGTTTAAAATAACACGTTCATTTTTATTTATAATCCTTTGTGGGATCTATTGTTTAAAAATAATTTCTCTTTTGATTTAAAAATTACTTTTTCATAAATTCTCATATTTTTCTAACAATGTTATTATATTCTTTACAGTTAAACTTAAGCCATAACAAAATCAGTTTTATTACAAGAAAAACATTCCCTAGTAATCCTTATATACCATATAGATTAAAGAATATCGATTTATCCTATAATTCAATGCCAGTACTAACATACGATATTGTATTTGGAACAAACAAATTGGAGAAATTAAATTTATCGCATAATGCTATTGCCGATATAAGAAAAGGTCTGTGGAATCATCAAATTTCCAAAATGTTCTATAAATAAACTATTAAATAATATTATTTTTTTTAGGCGTAATTGGTAACCTAACAAGTTTGCAATCGCTGGATTTGTCGCACAACTTTTTGGAAGATATCTCCAGTGATGTGGAATTCTTTAGACTATCGAAAAATGTATCCGAATTGCGTTTAAATCATAATAAATTAACAACTTTACCGTGGAAACATTTGAGAAGCGTCGAGCATATGAATTTATTAGATGTTGCTTATAATAAGTTTGATAATTTTGATAACAAATTGACTGAGATGGTCGAAAATAATACAAATGTCTATTTTGAAGGTAAGAAGTTTTAGAGAAAGTAAGAAGTTTAGAGTGATAGCTTCGCGTATTATTAATATGGATAGTATAATATTTTATCTCAAATTTTATGTGTGCGATAAAAATACAATTTCTGCGCACCGCCAAGAAGTATGACATTAAAACAAAAAACTTCCAGTTTAGTTCTGTGTAATTTTTAATTAAAATTCTGGGTTTTGATATAATGAACTTACATCGAAACATTTAATTTTAATTAAAAATTATACAGAATTAAAACCTAAAACTTTTTTATTTTAATACAAGTTTGAAAGATTTTACTATAATACATAATTTTATAATGCATTTGATTTAGAATTTGAAAAAATAACATGTTTATTTTCTAAATCTTGCTCGTGTAATATTAAAAACGGTAAAACATAAGATACGTATTTTTTACTATGTTAAGAAATAAATAATATATAGATGTAGCAATTATTGTACAACAAATATTTTTTATATTTAACTTTCACCTCATTTACATTTATAATACTTTCATATACAATATATGAATTTTGTTCATAATAAATTGTCTTTTGTTTTTAGGAAATCCATTAAGATGCGATTGTTTTGTTCGACCATTACATCGATATTTCACAAATACATTATATTTATCTGATATTTATAAGCCAATATCCTGTGAAGGTCCTCCACATTTAGAAGGACAATTTTTATATAAAGTATCAGATGATCGACTTACATGTCCGAAAAATGTCAATACTACACACTTGGTGGAAAATGAACCAGAATTATATGACACGACACCAGATTTCAAGTTTAGAGATATTAAAATGTATGTATTCATTCTTTGTTGTTATTTAATTTACTAAATAATAATAATAATAATTGTAAATGAAAAGAGTTTGTGCCATATCCTTATGGATACATAGCTTGAATGTATGTATATTTCTAAATATTGTAAGAAATAAACAAATTTCAAATAATAGTTGGCTTTACAACTATGCAATATTTTGCATTTATAAATAAATAATTTTGGCTTCATTTTTTCTTTTGCTTTTGGTCAAAAATGATACAGTTTTTCTATTTATTTAAAAATAAATTTGTAATTAGTTTCTCATCAAATATAAATAGATTTAACATAGTAAAAAATATTTCAGAACTCATTATTTAAAATAAAACTGCTTTAGGTTTAAGTTCTGTATAAATATTTATTAAAAATCGATGTTTCGACAAACTCAACGTCCGTCTTCATCAAAAAAAAAAACTGGTACAAAATTTATTATCAGTTTTCCTGATAAAAACTTTAATTGAAAATTTATAAATTTCATGATCTAGTTACTTATTGTTAGCTGATAACTTGTTTCTATGATCTATTTATTTACTCTAAATGTCATTTGTATCATTTTCCTGATGAAAATGTACGTTGAGTAAATCGATTATTAATAAATATTTATACGGAACTTAAACCTAAAGCCCATTTATTTTTTATAAATAGATTTTCTATTTGTAAAAATTATTATAAAGTATTTAATAAGTAATTTTAAATAAACGTTAAAAAATATTTTTGACAAAATTTTTAGAAGTACAATAATTGTTATTTGTATTGTATAAATTTTTTCTTTATGTATTTTATAATATTTTCAAAAATATTATATGCAAATTAATATTTGATTACTAATGAGATATTTATTACTAATTAATTTTTTACCAATTTAATTACAATCTAGATTTACAAATAAAAAGATAATGGTAATTATAATGTCATTTCAATTAATTTATCAATATTTTTGTTAATAATTAATTACTATGTTTATTTATAGATTAATTTAAATTTATAATTACTAATATCATTATTAAATATTTGAAAGGATATTTTCATATTCATTATGAGAGTCATAAAAGTTAAATTTTTGCAATAAAAATGTATTTCAAAAATAGTTTTGATGTTATAAATATTGGAAAACTGTTGTTACACAGTTCAATAATTATCAGACTGTTAGAAAAAGTACGATTTGCTTCCATAAATTTACATGTAATTTTATAAAATTTATGTTTTTAATTAAAAATTATGTAATTTAATTATTGCAAATAATATTATTGATAAAATAAATGACATTTACGGAAAATATATTTATACAAAAATTTTATAATGTAATGAAATCAGAAAGAACAATTTTCTCAGTATAGTTATAAAACTGTATCATATTCTTTCTTCAGTGCTAAAAATCGCATCTTCCTGAAATGGTACGTTACAAGTAACGAAGACATCGCCGACCCTTATATCGTAATACGGGACATAGCGAAACCACAGTACACCGTCTACGAAACAACTCTGCCCTATTTTAAGCGCTCCTTGGAGATTGACACCAGCGGCAAGCTCGCGCAGGATATCCAACAGGCCGAGGGCGATATTCAGATATGTCTACTCGCCAGGGATAGTAAGACGGACGTACGTGGATGGAATAGGAATCAGTGTAAAGAAATTCCAAAACAACAGGCTCTAACTGGATCAGATGCGACGAGGAATGTTGTTGGAGGGTTGACGTTTGCTGTTGTAGTTGTTGTAAATTTGTTGTTTGGTGTTTATTATAAAGAAATGTGAGGTTATTTAAATTAAGTTACATTATAGGTTAAAGTTAAATGAAGAAATTAGTTGAGAATTAATTGAGTAGATTTTGACAGAAACGCAAGTTAAGAATAAAGTTGTTAGAAGGTTGATATTATTGTGGATTCATAATTATAAGTTATAGTAATCTGTTTTTGCTTAAATCGTTATTAATTTATTTTGGTTAATTTTTCTTCATTTAAAAACTTAACTAAGATATAATTAGTTAAACAAAATAAATTAATAGCGATTTAAGCAAAAACAAAATACTATAACTAAGGTATATATTTTATTCAAATATTTTAATATTTAATAATAAATTGGAAATCTTACTCTGGTGAAAAGTTAATAAAATAACAATAATTTAAAAGAATATACGTATTTCTTTAGCAAAGCTTTCGTCATCAGTAGTAAAAGATAAAACTTAAGTCCTAATCAGTGATTCACATGTATTGGTTAATCTCCAATATATTTACAATAATAATAATAAATAAATGGAAACCACAAAACGTACTTATTCATTCTTATTACATGCGGTCGGTACAAAATGTATTTTAATTATTTTCAGAAAAAAATATTATTATTTATATTCAATAAAAATATTTATAAATTAAGATTGTTTTTGTAATTTTTTATATATTTTTTTAATGTTATTTATTAAAAGTGCTGTGTCTTGATTGTGATGTATGTATTTTTATATTTATAATATATTTTTTTAATATAAAATCTATATGAAATGTTTTTTAAATATATATTTAATAATTTTTTTAGGTCAAAAAATATAATGCTATAATTAAAAAAACCCGGCTATGTGCAATATTAATAACAGTTATTTCTTATTAGTTACTGTAAAATTTAAATATTTGAGAACCGTGCAGGTTGATTACAACGAATTAATATTAAAACAATAATATTCTATGTAATAGCATGTAAGCATACATGATAACTGTTATAATAATTAAGTTATTATTTAATAACTAATAATAATAATAAATATACTTCATATAAGATAATTATATATGTATGTAAATATAGTTATTGTTTGCGATTTATAATTGTGGAAAAATAAAAATCTGTTACGTGAAACTTCAAATTTTATCTCCTGTTATTCTGATACTATATAAAGATATCTGTTTGAAAGAAAGAATATTGTATATATTTTTTGCAGTAATTAAACTATATAATTATTTATTTCTTTTCAATTGTAAATAATTCTTAGAATAAAATTTTCTAGTAATTTGTTTTTTTCTGCAATATAGACTATTTTTCGCAAACCAGTTGATAACTAGTAATTTCAAAGTTACAGCAATGTTGATTATAAAATGCACTTTATAATTGTGTTAAAAATGTTAGTGTTAATTTAATTTAGTATCCTCTTTGAACATTTTTTTCTAGCGTAACTTTTATATTATTTTTGGTATGTTCAAAATAGGACATATCAAATATTTTCACTGAGAATTTGCTGACATAGAAATATTAAATTTATTCGACTAGCAAACAGCAAACTCTTATTATTAAGCATTTCGTTCGGGTAGAATTTTGCAAATATTATGTTGGCACACACTAAACTGTAGCTAAGCGTACGCCCTAACCGATAGGATAAATAGATTTTATTGCGGAAATGCTGTATGAGAAGTATTTTCAACATTTTCATATGATTTTTACATTTTTAAGAAGATGAAATTCAAAATTTCGACAAAAAATATTATTTATTTTTTTAATAAGATATTTTTACGCCTTTTATAAACAAGTAATGTATTTTTCTCCTTTCGCTCTACATACGCTGTATTATTTCACGGAGATGCAGTGCATTTATATACGATGTGCTGTGTTGCTATTCTGGTCAGCACATTTAAATTTAAAGTTTTTTCACTTAAATAAGACAAATAAATTTAAATAGAGTAATTCTGAACATGCATGCCATTTAAATTTAAAAGAAATTTAACCTAAAAATTTCACATTTAAAGCAGTGACCAGAATTGAAATTTACTTAAAGTTCTATAAATTTAAAGATTTAAGCTAAATTTAATGACCAGAATAGCGTCAATAATTTTGTTAAGTAATTACAGATATTAATACTTAATAATGTTTAGAATTTATACGTATTTAATATGATAGGGTTTTCGTGACCAAACCAAACATTTCCTAAGTAAAATTTTGATTAAATCAAGTAAGCGTGTCGAGTTTCGTAATTTGTAGACACATATTTGAAACTGAAACTATGTAAAACGATAAGTTACGATCAAAGTTCGTTTCCAGTTTGGGATATGTCATGTTATGCTTCCAAAAAGCTACGCTTTAAGGCATACAGCATAACTAAACATAACTTTATAACGTAGGTGGTGTACCTACATATAGTTACTACTACCAAACTTTAGGAAAATGAAATTCAATCTTTACATGTAAAGCTACCCTGATTTCCTGTACGTATAATTTATAGGAACTTGAACATTAATCAATTTAAAACTCAAATAAAAAAAATTCTTATCATAAATGCTCCATTTGACATAGAAGAATTCACTGATATTGTAAGAAATCTGTAATTGTTGGACGTTTGTCTATTCTGTTTTTTGTATAATTTGATCATATTCTATTTTATTTGGCATATATTTACAATTAATGTGGTTTACTAACCAAACTTTGAGTTTACGGAGAATTATTGTATCTTTGATACATGTTTTATGGAATGTAACAAATAACTCTGTTAGTTATAGCCCATGAAGAAGATGTAAAATAAATCGAAAGCTTGCCTTTGAAACTTAAATAAGTTTTATTTAAGAACCTTTACACGATATATACCCAATAATATATATATATATATATATATATATATATATATATATATATATAAAACTTTGAATTACATTCAAGAATCCTAAGAAACGAATACAAGTTTAGAAATGCGTGTATTTTGAGTGTATTTGAGTTTGTTATGAGTTGGAAACACTGAAAAGCTTAATTTTGAAACTACATAAATATAATTATTTAAAAATTGACAATTAAAAGACTTCTTTAGATCTTCCAATAGTATTGCATGTCTAAGCTTCATCTCATCGCAGTAAAGAGTACTTCTAAAACAATAGTGTCATGATCAATTAGTCAATTGTTTTATCGTTCCCATGACGACTATCTGATCGTAGTATATACCTACGTTACGATAATTTTATAATAACTATGTAGTTCTATTTTAATGAGTTTAATAATGTGACAATATATGGATGTGGACAATTTTTGTTTTGGTTTAATAATGAGAACTTTTTTAAATAGATAGATTTTGCAGGAAACGTAGCATAGCCTCCCATGTTATTATTAAGATAAAATAAATGAAGTAAAAAATGTTGGAAATTAAAGTTACGTGTTTAGTATACGGATGTCAGTTCAAAACTCGATTTCTGATAATTGTTGAAAAAGAAAAAATTATACACAAAATATAATAATATAATATAATAATACACGTTTCAACGTACTCCACGTATATCTATCAGGAAAAATGATACAAATGACATATAAAGTAAATACATAAAACATAGAAACAAGTTACTAGGTAACAAAATAAACTATATATAAATGCACTTGAATTAAAATAGAATGCACTTTTTATAAATTCTTTTGGTGTAAATGTTTAACAATTTTTATTTTTTGCATTAAACACCATTAATTTTATATTTATTTATCTAATTAAACATTAGACAATTTTTAAATTAAAGAAAAATGCATTGGCCCTGCCGGGGTTTGAACCTGGGACCTTTAGGTTTCGCGCCTAATGCTCTACCAACTGAGCTACATGGCCACTACGACATGTCAATGCATTTTGTTTATTTGACTGGTCATGATAAACTCATGAATTTTATCCAGGCAAATACGATGTTGAAATATTTTACATCTAGCAATGATATTTTTAATTTTTATAAATTCTTTTGGTGTAAATGTTTAACAATTTTTATTTTAATGCACTTGTTTAGTTTGGATACTTTCCACTATAAATTAGATACTTTGCACTTTGTACAACCTAAACTTTAATTTGAATAATTTGCACTATAAATTTGAATAATTTGCACTATAAACGCTACGAAACCCTATCATCTGCGCCACTGTTGGCTTAGGGTAGGTTAAGTTAGGTTTAGGTTGTCTAGTTATGTTATTATTCAATATAGGCGCTTATCTCATCAGCGCAAATGATAGG
Organism: Clivina fossor; assembly: GCA_963966155.1. Classification (NCBI taxonomy): domain Eukaryota; kingdom Metazoa; phylum Arthropoda; class Insecta; order Coleoptera; family Carabidae; genus Clivina; species Clivina fossor. The sequence goes on from OZ014568.1 coordinate 4,921,722, forward strand.
TATCGACTGGCGTAAATGATTGACAGCCCCCAAAGTGGAAAGTATCCGTTTTTATAGTGAAAAGTATCCGTTTTATAGTGATAATATTTTTTTTTGTGCATTATGTTTTTTCAAAGTTAAAATATCTTTTTCAAATAAATTTAATTATAGTGGAATTATTTTTTTTGTGCAATATATTTGTTATTAGTGCAAATTGTTTCTATCAAAGTGAATATGATCTAAATTATAGTGCAGTCAATTCCAATCCATAAACAACTAGATCAAAAAATTTATAAATTTTTAATTAATGGAAGTCAAATTGTATTTAAAACAATTCCCCTTCATACTAATTGATGTTTTTTTTTTCTTTACAAATTTCTATTGCTTCTCTTATCAATCTACTGTTAATATTGATGGATCTTGCAATTATTAAAGTTTCTTCAAATTTTACATCATGAAGATAAATCTGCTATTGTATAACATGCGTAAGAAAATCTTTATAATCTAAAATTCAAAGATACTCTAATAATTGCAAAACCCATCAATACTAATAGTAAATTGACTTTTGCATTCACTCCTAGTTAAAAAAACAGTGTATAGCATATAAAAAGTTGTGCAACTGAGATATCAAATTTTTAATATCAAAAAAAACATAATAATTATTGTTATTTTGATAACTGAACACTGTGTGACAATGTATGAACAATTTCATTCAGATGTAATAGTGAGAATTTTGAAAATAATATTTTTCCCGACTTTTAAGTTGATGTTTTTTGTTTTGTTTTCGGGATAATTGTAGCGGTTAATTAAAAATATATACGGAAGCTCTCGAATTAGTTATAATATGATGAAATTACTACTTGTTCCGACATACATAATTATTATATTATTTACCGCTAAACCTCTTCAGAACGCGTTGTTTTAATTTTTTTTTTAATCCTGTTATTTTTAAATTGTATTTATTGATAAATATAGCCTGATATAAAAATATCAATAATTTTTATAATATTGTTTATAAATAAGAGGCAAGTATAAATTGATTGTTTCCTAAAAGTATTTAATGCTTCATTTGATTTGATTTCCTTTAATTTTAGTATTTAGAGGATATTCAATATTCTTCATAGTCATTAATTATATTGTTAACAATTGCTATGAAAAGTAAAAGTTTGATTTTAAGAAAAAAACTAAGAAAGTCAACAGGAAACTTTTTTATTTATTAAAAATAAAACATTATGTAACTTAATTATAGTTAAAAAAATACAAAAACAAAATAGTGACTGTATACATGCACGTATGTTGATTATTATTTATACTGTATAAGCTAATTTTATGTTAGTATTTTGTTCATAATTCATTTATTTTAAATTTCTGGTCATAATTAATCAATTTAACCCGAAAATCAGGTAAAATCCGTATAAATCAAACACGGAGAATTATGCAAATCGTATTCCCATACGAGATTAATTAATATAAATCAACAAATTCACACGGTAACATCAACTCAACTGAAATAACCTCATACACACATGATACAATAACCGACAAGTTACTAATGCGCATGCATGTATACAGGTCAGTCACATTCTAAATGTCACAACACAAATGTCACCAGGCCACAATTATTATTAAATTAAAAATATACACAAAGTCAGTACTTAAAATTAGACTGTGACTGATTTACAGAAACATACGTATCGTCAAATATAAGACAGACGCCGAAAGATAAACATCTGAACATCGGATGGAAAAATGTTTAATTTCCCACCGTTTCGATTCGCAGTTGTTCTTTCTAACTCTTTCGTTTGTTTTGTTTTCAAAGTATTGTTTTTGTTTCGGCTGTGCTTAGAAAAGTTAGGTAACTTGATCTAATTTTAGATAAGTGTTTAGGTAATTTTTTTTTTTTCGATTTAGGTCTCCTACTGAGAGAAAAATTGTTATTCTTTTGTCGATATGCCTGAATCGAAAATGTATTTTGATGAATGGATTTTTATAAGAAATAAAATTGATTTTAAATGTTAATGACGTTTCATTTTTCTTTCGAGATTTATATTTAATTGGTTTTGAAGATCGTTTACAATGATTTTGTTCAGATTATTAGATGTAAAAAAAAACTTAAATCATTTGAACAATCTGAAATTATTATTCGAAAAATACAACAAATATGTGAATAATTATAGTTTTTTTAAATTTTGATGTTTATAATATCATTTTATATATATATATATATATATATACATTTTGTAATACATTTAAAATTATGTTAAAATTAAACGGATGCTAATTTTATGATCTATTAATAATTCAAATATTACCTATGAAATTTTATAATTTTACCTATAGAAAAATCAATCATTTACCTATTAATAATTAAAAAATGATCTATAGTAAAAAAAAACCTAAACCAACCTACTAACCTAACCTACCCTAAATAGCCAATTACGTAAAATTTATAGATCAAATTTTATAGATCGATAATTATATCAGTACTTAAGTATTTGATTATTTCCAGAGATCGATAATTATTTTCATAGGTCGATAAATATTTCTATAGATCAATAATTAATTCTATAGGTCAAAAATTAAAACCATAGATTAATTATTTTATACATAGGTAAACTATTATTTATTACCATGCCATGTTGTGATTTTGATGCAACAGTTCTTTTAAAATTTTCTTAAAAATTTGAAATGATTTTTGAATTGGTTGGTAAATCGTAATCGTTCGTGTTTATAAGAAATGTAGATGAATCGCTGATAATGATAATTATGATGATTTTGTTGTGCGAAGAGTGCGAAGCCTTTGAGAGCTTATTGATATAAGTAAACAACTTTATTTTGTGTCCAGGTGAAGGCGGAGAGTTTGTAGGTTGGCAAGGTAGGCATTCGCACTCCCTTACATTCACTTTTGCTTTTCAAATTTATTGTTGTTCTGTTGTACTATTATTTTCATAGGTACTATTCGGTAGATCATATGTTTTTTTCATAGGTCAAATATTTTTATCCAAATTAAACTGGCAATTGTAGGAATATCAGTAAAGAAAATAATAAAATATCTTTCTCAACAATAAACAACAATTTGTCTATAATTTCCATTAGCAACAAAGCAATGAAACGTAATTTTCCAATTAATTAATTCAAACAAGTTTTCAACTATCTTCAACAGAAAATTCCTCCCGGCATCCTTTTCCAATTTAAGTTAAAAACCATAATTTTATCGTTCACTTTCTTTAACACAGCGCAAAGCGAGTTGTTCCTTTCACTCGTACAGTTAATCTTGGATGCAAATACAACGCTTATAGGGTATTGTTAGGTATCCTTTTGCTAAGTTTGTGTTCTTCTACGGCGAAGAAAATTTATTGAGACAACCGATTACTGTTTTTCAGCAGAGCCTGAGAAAACGGTAGTATCTATAGTCAATGTCATGATGGTGTTATCCGAATTGCGTTTCAGCTTAAATCGGAATTTAAGTGCTCGAAGATTTATTGAGCAGAAGCGAAAAGAGTTAGTTGGTTTTTTGTTTTCTGTTGAATTTATTTATTTGATTAGGTTTTCAGGTGTAGTTATATTCAACTGTGGAAATAATTGTGCTTGTAATATAAGATTCTGAATGATTTTTGTTTAAATGTATCATAATATTAATATTATTTTACCATGTTGCCTATGTGTATGATCATTGTTCGAAATAGTTGGCCAGTTGAATGTTGTGTTATAAGTTCCGTAGAAAGCGGTCACTATTAAAATAAAAATTGTTTTAGGATAAAATTCTGTTAATTATTTATATAAAAATGACGTTTCGACAAAACTGAACGCTCGTCTTCATCAATTTAAAGTTTATCAATGACATAAAAATTTTGACCTGATGAAGACGATCATTCAGTCGTTTTTATATAAATAATTAACAGAATTTTATCCTAAAACAGTTTTTATTTTAATACAATGAATTCTGAAAATATTTTACTATGTTAGATGTCATACAATAATGACATTATTATACAGCAGTTAGTTACTATATAGACTACTGATGGCAGCACCAAACATAACTACAATATCAAATGTATTTAGTCTAACATCTTCGGTCGCTATATTGAAAATTATTACGTGAAGTTAAATAAATTGACAATTGCATTGTTTATTTTCGCTTTAATTTTAATTTGATTTGATTCGAGTGCAAGAAATGCGGTGCACATTGCAGAATATACAAATCATTTTATGATTGCTGCACTATTTATGTATTTGTTTCTAAATTTTCTAAAAAGAAAACATGTAAGTTATAATAATTTTTGATATTATTTTATTGTAGTTATTTTCACTGTACAGTTAATTGAGTTCATTAATTAATTTCAGGTCCTGAAGAAGTTGAAAAATACCACCGAAAGTGACAAAGAACCTTTAATGAGACTTTGATTCGAACACATAACCTTTACATTATAATACGTCGCGCGTTGTAAATTTTCTATTATATATATATATATATATATATATATATATATACAATCACAATCCATTCAAATTAACTAGGTATATAAATAAGAGTAAAGAATCGTCTCTCCATATCTAACTACATGGAGAATAATAAAAATCCCAACTCTCGGTGTGCCCATATTGAGAAATCTGGTTGGCTACGCGCACATACAAGCCCTGTTTGTTCAAATTTAATTGGTTATTGTAGATATTTCAAATGCGCGCGTTTTGTCACACGTCGATATGTAATCGTTTCGTACCGCCAGGAACTGACGTACCTAAAAACCCTACATAACAAACTACTACTTCCGGCACTCGCCTACTGCCGCCTAGCGGACGATGAAAGAAACTAAACAGCGGCGCCCCGATACAACGATGTATTTATACTGATAGATATTCTATATCAATGTGTGTGTATGTATGTTTTTAATCAAATGCAAATTGTTTAGAAAAAGATTCTTTTGTTTTTTATTTTTGTCATCGGGGAATTTTGTTGAGAATTGAATGTTGTACATTGTGTGTGTTGTCTTTAAAAGGAAAAGAGAGAAAGATAGATAGAAAGAGAAAAGTAATTTATTATTAGATAAATTGGACTTGATATAGTTGAATTAAATGTGGTATTTCGTATATTGACAGATTTCATTATTTTTATTAAAGATAATTTAAATATTTGTGCGTAATTGAAATACAATAATATATTGATCATTATTTTAAATTTATATTTGTAATTAAATTTCAATTTGAAATTGCTGTATAATTAAATAAAATATTTATATATTGTTATTAGTTTTAAACATATATAAATTTGGTTAGTAATAATATCATGTAAAAGTGTCAAATAATTTAAATTTTTTATGAATTTTTGATAAGAATAATAACAATTTTTTTAGAAATATATTTGTAGTCATCAAGACACCTGATGCAATCCTGATAGTAATTTAATTAAAATAAATCGCATTTATCAAATTTTATCAATATAAACTGAATTTATTAAGAAAAGATATATAGTTTTCTTTTAACAAACATAACATGCATGACTATTTGAGCATTCGTCAATACCATTTCAATTAATTTCTTAATACATTTCGTACAAAATATAAACTATACTTCCAAGTTTATGTGCAATAATTTATAAACGTTTAATTTATAGTAAAATCACTCTATTGCAGTGCAACTACAATATACGAGAGAGAAAGCATTTGAAGTTGCAGCCGAGTAGACGCGCGCCGGCAATAACTTAAAACGTACTCCGAATGTAAATTCACCTGAAACTATACAAGTAGAACAAATTGGTGAAGGTAAACTGCAGTAGTGAGTAATAAGACACACGTTTCAGATTTTACAAAACGACCTGGTTTTGCGGCTAAATCAATTCAGACAGTGGTGGCACCACAACTTTAAATCTCGGCCTGTTTCACGAAGTTTTAAAATGGACATCTACATATTTCGAAAAGATTTTTTTCTCTTAAATATATATATAACATTATTAAAAATTCTGTAAACGTATCTCTAAATTCATCTAATATTAGAATTTCCTTACTATATGTTTTAATGTGCACTGTTCAAAACGTTGTAAATAGGATGTTGTAGACAAAACGTTGAGAAAAACTGTCGATCTGAGCTCGGCATTAAATAAAAAAACAAAAATAAAACGACTTTCGTTTTTAGTACTGTGTTAATACGTACTCAACGTACGTCTTCATCAGGAAAAAAGATACAAATGACATTTACAATAAATAAACAGAACATAACAAAATAAGTAACATAGATAATAAAATTTGTAAATTTTTAATTAAATTTTAAAATACTGTAATAATTGCAAAACCAATCAATATTAACAGCAGATTGATAAGGGAAGCAATACAAAATTTTAAAGAAAAATATAACATCAATTAGTTTAAAGAGGCACTGATTTAAATAAAATTTGGCTTTCTTTAATTAGAAATTTATAAATTTTATGATCTAGTTACTTATTTGTTATCTAGTAACTTGTTTCCATGTTCTGTTTATTTACTGTAAATGTCATTTGTATCATTTTTCATGATGAGGATGTACGTTAAGTTCGTCGATTATTAATAAATATTAATACAGAAGTAGAACCTAAAGCCGTTTTGTTTGATTATAGCTGACGTTACGCCGCTGCGATCAGATGCAGACGTGACTAACTAGAAACATATTCAAAACATCTAACACAGATGTACGTCTGTTTCCGAACAATTGTATATGTAATTAGTTTTTGCTCTGGGTCTGATCTTCTTTGTCTTGTGCTAAATATTTGTCTCTAATTTGTAACGAACATATAATGAAGCGCTTAAAGAAACGTTTTATAATTGCTTATTAGATTCGTTTTTTATGTATCCTTGTTTTGTTCTTTCAAAATGTTTTGTCTGTTTTATTTAATCATTAATTTGTTTTATGTGTGGGTTACATATACTGTAATTATTATTAAACAAAAATACATATAATTTATTACTTTGTTTAACGTAGAAGTTTTATGATGTAACTTCATAATTTTTTTCTTTACTCAATCATTTTTTTACAGAGTTACATTTTTTTTTTTTTTTGAAGATAGATGTACATAAGCTTTAGATTTAAGAAAGATATGAATTAAAATTCTTGACAAAACTGTTAATAAAGTATAAATAACAACAAAGTTATTTTTTTTAAAAAATTATTATTTAAATTCAATTCTATATTTCGTTTTAATTTTAAAAACTAAAATTTTTAAATACAAATAAAAAGAAATTAAGAATATACTTTAAAAAAAAATTATGTAATTTTACCTACAAACTATGGGACACTATGATGCCCAGTATTTCTAGGTATAATTACTCAACTGCTGTAATTTTACTATAATTGTTTAAAAATACATAATATCAGAACTATTACCAACATTATGTAATATTATATTACCAACGGAATGAGTACATATGTATGTACATAATATTACAGTTTCTTTAGTTAAGTCTTTTTTAGTAAGTTTACAGAACTTGCTGTCGGGAATTTTCCATAAACAGATAAAATTTGTTTATTTCTGTAATATTATTGTTGATATGCATTTGGGAAATTACATAAAAGATGTATTTTACAGTTATTACAGATATTAATATGGCAAGCTGTAATTTCACATAATTTAAAAAGTTCTACCAACAATATGTAATTCTGCATTAAGTATATGATGCAATTTGCAAAAAGTAAGCAATTTTACATACTTATTAGGTCATTTTTACTTATTTTATATGATTATTAGAAATTATATAAAAATTATAGAATTTTGCGGTAGAAATACAGAATATTTATAGTAAAATAAAATTACTGATTTTTTATAATAAAATTTTACTATTATATTTCTGTAGTTTCGCTATATATTTTTTACAGTGTAAAAAAAAACAACAATATAGAAAATGTTAATTTCAGATAATTAAATATTCATCTGCAAAATTAACTCCGTAAATAATCCGGGTTTAAAGATGCAACCCAGCAAACAGAAGTAAAATGTAGAACAAATGATACTGCGGTAATCCCCAGTGCATATCAAACGATAAAATAATACATCCGTTGGCCATTCTCATTAAAGTATCATCCTCGCATCTCATCATGTTAGCCATGCTGTAGAACAAGTGACGGTCGAGCGACGAGCAAGGCCGACTGGGATTTTCCGTTAGCAATCTCTTCCTTTTTTTCTTCATTTAGTTGTTGACTTAAAATAAATAGACCGCTTTACTGGCGGTGCGATACGTGATTGTTTTTTCTTGTTTAATTTTTATTTTTAAACCGAAGATCAACTTAGCAATTTCACAGCCAACTAATTACTGGTGCCGTATTTTTGCTCCAATTTGCACTACGGATGAGTTTCTGTCTGTCAAATCGATTGTTTAAGCATCGCGTTCTCACAATTACTTTATACACGTGAAAGATACTTGCTCAAGTAATGAGTGATTGTAAAGTTGTAGGCTTGTATTTAGCGCATGAATTAGGGTCAGTAGTATTGTAAGAGTAAATTAAAATACATCATAAACAGTAAAATCATTGGAAGATCCTGCTTGACTGTTATTTGTAAAATGTTTGATGTGTACATATTTCAAATATTGAAAACTCAAATAAATCGAATAAATATTGAAAAGACATTTTACAAGTTGTATTATCATTACTAAAGTCCTCATAATCAAAATGTATGATAAAATATTAAATCTCTTATTTTACTTTAGAAAATGCAAAGAATAATGAAACATTAAACATTTTCTCTTCTCTATTATGAGTTTTTGTGTGTAATTAAAATTAAAATAAGAAAAAAGTTAAAAGAGATTATTACAATACTGTAAAAAGAAAAACGTAATTTTATTTTTGCTTTAAATTGTTAAATAGTTTTAATAATGTTGTACTTGTTTTATTAGCTTTTGTGTTTTTGTAAATTGTACTAAATGTCAGAATAAAATAAAGTTATTTTGCGTAATTATGAGAAGCTAAAAATTTCTCTTAAAATATGAAGTTAATTGTATGTAAACTTTACTTTTTGTGAATAATTGTTATATTTTTGGAGACTGTTGTATTATATATATATAAATATATATGTGCAAAGAAGCCTGTTGTATTTTTATTTATTGTTAAACTAACCTTAATAACCTTTATAGTTATTTTTATTCCTTATTAATTTTTATAAAATATTTTATCAAGTACCAACACCACTAAAAGTGTAAATATTATAAAAAAATTAATACTTTTGATCGTTACTTTGTTAAACTTCATAGTAAAATAAAAATAAAAAACTTTAGTAACTTTAAAAATTCACTTAATACATAATTGTAGTGAATACGTTTTGACAAATCTTGTCACTATCAAATAGTTTTATAATGACAATTTTTGTCGAAACTGCAATCACTACAATTGCGTATTAAAGTGAATTTTCCAAGTTATTAAAGTTTTTTATTTTTATGTAAATATTATATTACAGATAATAAAAAATATCTAAAACACAAAAATAATGTATATTTGATGAAAGATAGAAGTAAAAAATAGTAAAACCAACTTTTTACGTAAAATTGAGATTGAGAATCCGAGCCCTTATTTCCATTTCCTGTATAATCATTCAAAATCGCTAACAATCGCTACCATAGCTCAAACAACACGGCCCCGTATTTTTGTCCAATTCCCTCTCGTTGTTGATAGATTTATGCTCAAATATTGCAATACAAGTTTCCTTATAACCAAATGCCTAATACCTGGCTAGCATCCAAACTATTCGTAAGAAACTATAGAAATAACTTAACGAGAGTTTTAGCCCATACGCAATGTTGGCTGTACAAGATTGGACATGGAAGCATTAGAAAATATATTAACAACGTGTTATGTATGCCCTGTGGTATGGAAGCCATATATTACAATAAATACTGAATAATAAGACGTATCTCACTATAAATTTTATCTTAGTTTTATACTAGGAAGATCGAGAGAGAGAAAAAATTGTTTTTTACGATTCGATATGAAAAATTTGTCATAAATTTTGTACTTAATTAGAATAAAAATAGAATAAGTGTTAGAAAAATGTTTAGTTAAAATTTCTAATGTGTATATTTTTGATTTACTATTTAATCCGTAAGAGAAAATAGTGTTTTATTTTTGTGCATTCAAATAAAACGTAGTTTTATTCATTCTTAAAGAAGGAAGTTATAAATTTTAATTAGAAGCTGAGTATAAATATATATATATTTTTTTTTGATTAGGCAAATTATAAAACAAAAAAAAATTATTTTTTTATACACAGTAAAAAATCTGTTGAATTTTTTTTGTACATGATTCTGTATAAAAGCCAAATTCCGGTTTATAATAGTATCAAAAAATGTTAATTTAATTTTGACATTTTTTTCTTAGTGCAATTTTTGCACAATTTTTTTGCTGTGTATTTTAACATTTTGCCAGTTATCCATATTTATAAATTACAATAATCAGTTTTTGAAAATCCTATATTAAATTTATTACAAATTAAAAATTCATTACATATTTGCTAATAAATGCATTCATGTATCAAGTAATATTTGTTAATAACTGCAATATTTAAATGACAATTAAAAACACCATTAAGTAAACTATAGTATTTTCTTACGTTATTCAACTGTTTCATTTCAAAACAATTCATTGTTTTCCGAAAGAACTTGCACAACACAATCATATAATAATTAACCAGCATCATTTGCATATGAGAGTATGTAATTAATTCGCAATTAACAGCATTAATTAATATAATGTTGCGTTGCGTAGTATTAAAGGTTTTTTTTTTTCGTTTTCATTGCAAGAAGCAGAACCGAACAAATATCTCATTTATAAAAACTAGATTTGTATGAACGATTCTTTTATTATTTTTTAACAAGCATTCAAGTGCTATTAAACGCTTAAATTAATTAATAATTAATAAAAAAAAGTAGCAAATACTATGTTGGCGCACACTAAACTGTTGATAAGCATACCCCTAACCGCTGGATAAAAAGATTTTATTGCGGAAATGCTGTATGAGAGGTACTTTCATTATTTTGACATTTTTAAGAAGACGAAATCCAATATTTCGTTGAAAAAAAATCTTTATGCATTGTTTTAAAGCTACTTATTATTTATATTTTTTTAATGTAATATTTTTGCGCCATTATATACAAATAACGTGTTTTTCTCCTCTCTCTACATAAGCTGTATTATTTCACGGAGTTGCAATGTACGAGCCAATTATATACGATGTGTTTTGTTTAACAACTTTTGTTAAAAAAATTTTAATGTATGATTTCAATAAATATAAAAATCTATAGTATTCTTTCAAATTCACGAGTAAACAACATCAGAGCAAATATTTCAAATAATTTTATTGAAGAAATAACAATAAATTTCACTTATATAATCTCGTTTTACTATTATAGTAAAATAGATAAAATACATATGTTATTTAGATGTACTACATATTTTCTATAAATCTATTAATTTGCAAACCATGTAAGGCATGATAATACTCAAATATACTATACTCGTATAGTATGTTTCCATAGGCGTATGACCAAATTTTTTTGTAAAAGGGAACAATATTAAATATTAAAAATATTTCATAAAATTTCTAAGAAATGAATTTGGTTTTTCATCTACCTTTGAAATAATTTTTATTTAATATTCCTTCATAAATTAATTTAATCCGTATCAGAATCCTAGTGGCCATACGACTCCAAACAATAATTTCATATATATATATATACCGGGTGTAGAAATGAAATGTGAACCATAGGGATTTCTATGTTATTTTTTAAATACGGCTGTATCTCTTTCCCTATTGACTTTAGAGCAAATATTTAAATACAAAACTTGTTCAAAATGTGAAAATGAATGGTATAAAGTCATTTTTTTTTTACATAAATATTAATATTTTACGATATACAGGGTTAACCAGTAAAAAATGAGCTCTAACACTGGGAAACGGGAATGGTATCGGAAAATGCAGAATAATGAGTTCTATAATTCGGTGAAAAAATCATTGTTCTACGATACTTCGTTTAGGAGAAAAAAAAATTAAAAACTGATTTTTGAAAAATTTCGTAAGGGTACCCTTGTGTTTTGTTAAAAAAAAAAAAGGATTTTGGATATTTTAACACTGGCTTTTGTTGTTACTGTTTTATCCTACTCTTTGTACCTGACACTTTTTTTTCCTGTTCTTCTTTAATTTTTTATTCACGTTTTTCTGATTTTTCGAAAAGTTGATTGGCATTTTTTTCAGAATAATAATAATATAATATAATTTTTTTCTCCTAAACGAAGTATCGTAGAACAATGATTTTTTTCACCGAATTATAGAACTCATTATTCCGCATTTTTCGATACCATTCCCGTTTCCCAATGTTATAGCTCATTTTTTACTGGTTAACCCTGTATATCGTAAAATATTAATATTTATGTAAGAAAATTGACTTTATACCATGCATTTTCACATTTTGAACAAGTTTTGTATTTAAATATTTGCTCTAAAGTCAATAGGGAAAGAGATACAGCCGTATTTAAAAAATAACATTGAAATCCCTATGGTTCACATTTCATTTCTACACCCGGTATATATATATATATATATATGTATATATTTTCAAAAAATATTTCATCAAATGGCTAAGAAATAAGCAATATTTAAAAAAAGTTGTTTGCTTCCCCCCCCCATAAAGTTTGTAACCATTTTTTGGTTATTACAATTTGTTTATAATACATTTGTTTATATGTGTACCAAAATTCGGAAACCGACAACTTTTACTACTATCGTTTAAACATATTTTAGTAAATTAATCAGCAAGTTTATGTAAATTTATAGCGTATTACCGCCCTCAAGAAATTTGTAATTATTTTTTGATTATTACAGTTTGTTTATAATATATTTATTTATGTATGTACCAAAATTCAGGAACCGATATCTTCTTGATTTAACAGAAATGGCCATTATAAGAAAATATTACTATCTCAGTGTTGCTGTTTTCACGCCGGTAAAAAAAATAACATTTTGTAAAATTTCTAAAAAATAAATTTGGTTTTTATTATAAATTAATTTATTCCGCACCCGATTCTTTCTGGCCATACCACATACTCCACGCCCTCATTTGTACAGCAGTGATATATTTTTAAAAACAAGGTCATAAAATTTCTTATAAATGAGTAAGCCTCTATTGTCGACGCCCATGAATAATCTTTAAAAGATTTCTATATTTTTCAAATAAAATAATAGCCCGTTTAGTGAAAATTTGCATTCGCTGTAAATTGTCAAGTCAACCATTTATCGGTAAACTATGTATTTAACTCTATGCAAATAGGAAGTAACTACAGTATTTAACTATTATATATATATATATATATATATATATATATATATATATATATATATATATATATATATATATATATTATAATTATCGGAATAAATGTATTCGAGGCGAAATTCAAAACTGCATTACGATTGAAATTATCGCAAAATTTATTTATATATTGAAAATATCTTTCATCCATTTAAGATAAGTTTTCGTTTTGAAATATATTGTGTAAATCAAATGTATTTATGGTATGACTATGATGGAAAAAGTCGACTAGATAATGTCACACGATTCTTGGAAAGCAAATATCTATAAACGAAATAAAATATGTGTTTATTAATGTGAATATACTATTTATTAAGTATTCTTGGTAATAATGTAGTTATTCCCAGTTATTCTATTATCATCTTAACTGTTTTAATATTAAAAAAATAGTGATTGTAAAAATTTTTGAGAAGATTTTGCATATGTTCGAAGATTTATTCTTAGGAGTTAATATTTATTTTTGAAAATAAAAAATAACTGAGATATTTAAATAAAATATATACAGAACTTAACACAAAAGTAATTTTATTTGAATAAAATGAGTTCTGAAAGACTTTTTACTACTTATATAAATATCGTCCTTCCTAACGCACCATCGAACTCTCCATTCAAACCACACGTATAAAGACACTATTTCCATTAAAAAAAGCTATGTACTGAGTGTGTGAAGATATACGTAGAGTATATTGAAACATCGATATTTTAATAAAATATATACTTAACCCGAAAGTAATTTTATTTGAATAAAATGAGTTCTGAAAAATCTTTTACTAGTTATAGATATTTTCCTTCCTAACGCACCATTGAACTCTCCATTCAAACTACATATATAAAAACACCATTTCAATTTTTTCACATACACAATTTTGCCATGTACCCAAAAGGGTGTGGCACAAAAAAAAACCTATGTACCTATGTGTAAAAATATAACTAGAGTATATCAAAACGTCGATATTTAAATAGAATATATACATAACTTAATCCTAAAGCTATTTATTTTAATATAATGAATTCTGAAAGATTTTTTACTAGTTTCCAACTATTTTCCTTCCTAACGCACCATCGAAGTCTCCTATCCGAAACCACTTATAAAGACACCATTTCCACTCGAAACTAACTGGGACATAATCCGGGACTTAACTTCTCAGCCGACTTAACGTATGTATATGCGAGAGCGCGTCAGAGGAGTGGGACTAGCTACTTACTTAATATTAACACAAACGCAACGCGACTGTCTTAGCCACGCGGCCTAGACTTAACTCCGTGGCTTTTAAGTCAGTCGGTTTTCGATTCGCGAACCGTACAGAACTGCAGCTCGGGCTCCGCCTGAGGGACATGGCATAAAATTTCTTCGTATGTGCCCGCCGCGTGTTTTATCTAACCTCTCTCGCTAGTTGTCCTCTCTGCGTCTGGTTTTTTTTTGGTGGTGATCGATGCATTTGTGAGTGTGTTTGAGGCTAACGAAATAAAAAAAGCCATCTTCGTGTTGAAAAAGTATTAGTGGATTTTTTATTTTGGAGGCGTTATGGTGGCGAAAATTTTTCTAGGGATTTTGGCGATGGTTGGTGTTGTCACGGCCAAAGGTAGGCGGATTTTTATTTAATGGTTTTTTTTTTGTACATACAGTGGGATTATTGTGGAGAAAAATTCTGTGAGATTGGAATTGTCATGTGTTAATTTTATGTTTATTTATGTGATTTTCATAGAGTTACACAGTGAAAAAAAGAATAGCGAAATTACAGAAAATTTTACTTTGCTATAAATATTCTGTATATCTACCTCAATTTACATAATTCGCAATAATCACATAAAGTAAATAAAAATGACCTAACTTTCTGCAAATTGCATCACATACTTAATGCAGAATTACTATTATTGATATAACTTCTTAAATAACTTTTTAGATAATTTTTTAGTCACGTATAATAATGTACATTATTATACAGCAGTTAGTTACTATATACATCACTTATGGCAGCACCAGACATCACTATACGGTCAAGTGTATTTAATTTGACATCTCTCCTGGCCATATTATTATAATTATTAGGTGAAGTTAAGTAAATTAACCACAGTCCAGGATCAGAAACTGCATATTTGACTAAAAAAACACAGTCAAGTGTATTTAGTTTTATATCTCCGACAGAGTGGTCAAAAATTGTATATACGACCAAAGAAAGATTAATTCTCACAAATTACGTAACAAATATAAATAATATATGCATATACATACTATTCTACAACTGTTAGTAACTGTTACTTGGCATGTATTTTTATTTATTTTCAGTTAATATTAAGTAACTAACAATTAATTAATATTAATATAGAACTACAACTTAAAGCCGTTTTATTTTATTATCATGAGTTCTGAAAGATTTTTACTATTGGAAAACTATATTTTACACAAACAGTCTATTTTTAATAATTTCACTATTACATTTATTCCAGAAAAGTATTATGGCCAGTGTTCCTACCTCTTTTCTTTATGAGAAAGTGCTTTTATTTTTTGCTTTAAAATAAATTTTTACTCCTACCTATTTTAATATATAAGTAGTACTTTTATTTTTGATATAGGTATATCTTTATATCTAATACTATAAAATTCAAATAAACTAATTGAAATTAATTAATAAGTAATTTTAAGTAAAAGTGAAAAGTGATTTTGACAAAAATCACTTTTAAAAGTGAAATGAGAATACGGGCCATTATGTTTAACCGTGAATAATGATGTAAATAAAATTATTTGTTAATTTTATCTTGTAGTTGACAATAAATAGCGACAGTGTTTTTTGTTCATGGCCAACTTGAACAACAAATTATGTTGTACTGTTATGCATAATATAAAAATTATATTGTTTTTATAAAAATAGTCATTTAAAAACAATCATATTATGTTGTTTCATAGTATTTTACTTAAAAAAAAATTACATTTTGATGTAATAAGTAAAATACATATGAGTAATTTATGGTATATTATGTTTTTTGAGCTGTAAATTAAATGAACAATTTAATTTAAATAATTTTATTTTTTTAAATTTTTTTATTAGCTATACTTATATTTATTTAACGAATTATCTAATTTGTACGATTTGATTTTCCGTTCCCTAATTGATGTTTGGTGGTCAATAACTTTCTGAGTATGCAGTACGATTGTACGTGTATGTATGTAAGATGTTTGTTTTGTTTTTCTAATGACAAGTTATAAGTCGTGACTTGATACAGAATTGATTATGATTATAATTATCTTAATTAGAATTATTCCGTGTTAAGGCTTTGATTAGTTACGCTCGTGACGTCATTGGATATTTCTTTGTTTTAAGTTCAATAAATTTCAATTTATGTTTGACATATTTATATACCATTCAGTTTTTTAGTATGAATATAAAATTTACATGTAAAATACATATTTCTTTTACTGCTATCGTGTAAGGCTTAATTACATTACATCTCTGTTACACGTATCACCATGGCAACGTTAAAAAACTTTCAAAATAGTTTGTTCTTCCTGATTTTTATGTTTAATTAAACTAAGTTACAATTAACTTTATCGTCAAAAACAATGTAGACAAATGTCAGAGAAGAAACTCGTAAAAAACAAAGCTTAGTTTACAATAAACATATGTAAATAAAGCAGCGCGCATTAAAACAAGGCCATTGTTTTGCTAAATCACAATTTGAGAAAAGTTCAAAGTTGTCGGCTTGTGACTCGGCAATTAAAGGTTAGGTTAAGTTAACCTTAAAGAATAAAATTTATTTAGAAAGTTGACTTATTTATATGTATATTTAACTATGATTGTGATAAAATCTTACGATATCTAATTGTTGCACAAAGCACACACACCATTAGCGGATATAAAAATTAGCAAGGTTATCGATCGAATATATTTATAAATAAATTTTGATTTTATTGTTATTCGTTTCGTTATTGCGCAATTAATTTTGCAAAATATATTTTATTACGATTATTTTATGTTATAATAATTAATCAATTTTTAAAGTTTGTGAAATATTTTTAATCTTAAAAATATCATACTTTTAAAAGACTTTTTTTGTCAAACAAAGCAGTAATTTTTGTCATTTTAATAATTTTGCTGCATTTTCTATCCAAAATTTAACAAAAATTGCTAAACAAGTAAATTTTTCTATACCATAAATTTATTTAATACGATAATAGTTGATTTGTGGTGGCCACAGCAAATTTTTGATTTTAATTTAACTATTAATAAAAGTAATTAATAATCGTAATTAGTATTTTATTTTATTAGTATTTTCATATACTTTGTGTAATTTTGAGGCCGTAGATAAAATTTTGTATGCAAGTTTTCAAGTAGTACTGACAAAGTGTCAGTATGTGGATAAAGCTAGAGTTGCTTGTCTGGATAGGAATGTTTAAATATAACTAATTTTGGAATAGTGGAAAGAGTTTGTGTCACTATTTAATTCCGGTTTTTGCAGGCGGTATATAAAAATATTCTTTATCTAAGCATTTTAAAAAAAAAATAAGCTACTTTAACTCGAAATTCAAATTAAAAAATGGTTAATTCAACTCGAAGCTGACGATTTGTTCTCAAATATATTCACGATAATAACAAATATTAACGAATGCATGTGAGTGTGTGTGTGTGTGGACCTAGCTTTACGTGGTGTGGCGCGGAATTTGTGTTGCGTGTTGCGTCTGAAAGACGAAAAATATTCTTGTTATCTGAGGAGATTTCAAGTATAGATCAAGCGAGAAGAGGAACCGGTTTAGAAAAATTTATCCCTCTACGGCCGAGTGGTATTGTTGAATATAGACTTCGAAACAGCTTATAATATAACAATGTATATATTTTATACACATGGAACAGTGTAATTTTTTAAAATTTTACGGTTTTTTCCCCAGAATATTGCCTCTTAAAGTATGCAAAATTAGATGCTGTAACTACGATTTAAATAATAAAATTTTTTGGAGTTGTTTTATGTTTGGAAGTAAAGTATCTAGAAATATTTTATGACACATATCTATGTATGTGGAACTCAAACAGTTTGTTATTAAATAAAATTATGTGTAATTATATTTTATTAATTTTATATATTATACTATTTACAGTATGATAAAACAAAATTAAAATAAAACTTCTTTAGGTTATTTGTAATCGACGTTTCGACGAACTAAACATCCGTCTTCAACATCATCTTCAATGCTACAAATGACATTTATAATAATAGAAAACAAGTTACTAGGTAACAAAATAAGTAACTAAATCATAATATTTTAATGATTTTTTCATTAATGGAAGCCAAATTTTATTTAAATCAGTTACTACAGTTACTTTTTCATTATAAATTTCTATTGCTTCTCTTTTCAATATTAACAGCAGATTGATAAGAGAAGCAATAGAAAAACAAAAATAAAAAGCTATTTAGTTGCATTATATTTTGACATAGTTCCCAAATATTTTTTTGGCCAAATTACATTTTGAAGTCATTGTATTGTTATGTCAATTAAAATAAAATAAAATTATATTTACAAGGTTAAAATAATGTGAACCTATTATTATTCTTAACACTATAATGTATTAAAATTATGATACAAATATAATTATTGTAATTTATTAAATCATTTTATTGCTATATAAAAAGTATGATATGACAGATAAGACTAAAAAAACAATAAATTAATATATAAGGACGTCATGATTTTATTTTTATAGAATGGTTAACGTAAATAATTAAATTCGGATGTAATTAATATTTAAAAAAAATTTGAGAAATATTTAATAATGAAGTAATTTGTTATATAATTCGACTATTAATTAAAAATACATTAAACAAAAAAAATCAGTAATTTTACATAAAAACTCGGGGCAACTGATTTACACCAGTTTAATATGTAAATTTACAGACGTCACAGGAAATTTTTTTACATAATATGAACATAAAATATGTAAATTTAATTACTTTTTCGGTAAAAAAACACATATAATATCGTAAATTAATTATTTTACGGAATTTAAACGGTTTTAGGTTTAACTTCTGTATAATGTTTATTAATAAATCGAAGTATTCAACGTACTAAACGTCCGTCTTCATCAGGAAAACTGATACAAATAACATTTACTGTAAATGACAGAACATAGAAACGAGTTATTAGATAATAGACAAGAATATAGATCATAAAAACAAACTAATTTTTAATTAATTGAATCCAAGTTTTATTTAACTCATTGCCTTCACAGTGATTGATGTTATTTTTTTCTTTATAAATTTCTATTGCTTCTCTTATCAATCTGCTCTTAATATTGATTGGTCTTGCAATTATTACAGTATCTTAGAATTTTACATCATAAAGATACTCTCAATTATATATTTATTAAATAATTTATTTTCCGATAGTACATAAATTCTATTTTATTTAATCATTCGTTTTAAATAAAGAAAGAAAAATATAATTATGGTTGCCCAAATTAAAAAAAATAACGTTCATATCTGATTTTAAAGTTACGAGTATAATAATTATTAATTAATATTGCATTACAAAAAAAATTGTAAAAAGTTTATTTTAACGGCATTTTGAAGACGATTACATCAGCGACCAATAATTCACTGGTAATTTCGTTAACGATATAAACTGCATTTTAAAAGTTCTCCACTCTCTCATCGAATGCCTTCGACAATACGGTGAAAGGAAAGGACATATTTTTGCAAAACCAGTTTTTCGTCTTTTATATCATTCGATTATGTGTGTGTGTGTGTTTGGTTGTGCAAAAATAAAAATGACGAGCATAAATAACTCGCATCAATTGTTTTTTCTTCTTCTTCTTTCGTTTGTGTTTTGTTTTAATCCATTACCACGTAATATTCGTTTTTTCTACGCGGGACAATAAATATGTTGGGTACTGGAATCTTGGTAAATGGAATTGTTACTTTTTTCTTGTAACAGATAATGCAGTTTTGTAAAAAAAAATGAATATATATATATATATATATATATATATAAAGAAGCTAAGTATATTTAAAGATAATGCTGGTAAATGATGTTTAATTATGACCTGTTTTGCAATAGTTTCTTGAGAAAAATGTTTTGTAAAAGTTTAATGAGATTAATTGGATAATATTCTAAATATAGAATTTATGTTTGTGTAAAGAGAAAGTAATTCTTTCTTGGAAAATATGAAAAATGTTTTAAATAGAGTAATCAAAGATAAAAAATCAAATTGAATAATGGAAGTATATATATATATTAATCGTAATGCTTTTTTATTTTAATATAATGAGTTCTGAAAGATTTTTTTACTATGTTAATTAAGAATTATCTAGAATATAGATTTAGAGATATTTTTCGATCAATTTTTATACTTTTGCAAACAAAAAGTAGAGGAAAATAAAAATAAAAATTTCAAAACATTTCACAATTTAAATATTCCTATACTGATAATAGCAAAACAATTTAAGTACTTCATATTTCGAATACCAAACCGTAGCGGTGCAATGTTTCAGCATTTTTATGATTACAATAATCTGACAGTTAAATTATGAAAGAAAGATAGTTAAGCCGTTTAAATACAGTATCAAATGCATAGTTTTATATCAAGAGCTATTTCCATCTGACGAATAACTATTTTCTCTTCAATTGATAAAATCGAGACAGAATAATTACATACAACTCATGTTATTTGTATATATGTGATACCTAAATAGCTCTAAGCGCGTATATTGTAAAATGAACTCAAATTGTAACATATTTTTCATATGAAATTTCTTTGTTAGCGGGCGAAAGAATGTAGATTTATGTAAAAATTAGATAATAAAATGCAGACTTTCACAGCGTAATAAAATGCGCATGTAGGAAATAATTACATGTAATTATTTAATTTCTAATACAACATATTTGTTACGAGCATGTTGTAAAATAGATTACACTTTATCTGGAATGTAATATCTGTTTTTCACAAATATTACAGCAGAACTTAAAGCCTGGTGCACGACAGATTTAAATTACAAATTTAAAATTTATTATTTAAAATTTTAGATATAAATGATATGAAATTAAGAAATTTATGATTTAAAATTTAGATTAGAATACTAACATATTTTTTATTCTAAATCATAAATCATATTACAGTATTTTGAACATGAGACATATGCATAAATAGTATACAAATAGTATTGATATATTGGTACAATAAATTGTTTATTACAAGTGTTTTTTTTTTTAATAATAATAATATTCTTTATTAATTTTTTACAATACTTCATCAAGTACCAACCATCGAAAATGTAAATATTATTATTTATTTTATAAAAACGTTACTTTTGTTATAAAAATCCTATTTTACAAATCAAAAGTATGTTTACTTTTAAATTAGTAGTAAAAACGTTGGTTTTAAAATTCTATATTTTCAGTGTTAATTTGCAATATCTTTATCAACGTTTTATACAATTAACAAACCAATTCCAACTCAATTTAATCTTTCTGAAAACAATTTAGGTTGTCGTCTATAAATATTTATCCTCAATTTTTAATTTTATGAATGTAATAGGTGAAGAAAACAATTATTCAATTGTGTGAATGATTTCAATCTTCGTAATAATTAAAGAACAATAACATACAAGCAGAAAATTCAATTAATCTCAAATCCAACATTAATTTCATAGTTATATGTTAACAACACAATAATTGACCAAGTGGCATAAAATGTAGCACATACATATGTACATTCTCTCGTTATATTCAAATTTAAACTAATTAAGCACATTTACTACTTAACCTAACCTAACTTAACCTATTCTGAAATCATTTCAGAACAATTCAGAACAAATAGAAAGTCCACCGTAGGTATACAACAGGTCATAAGTTTCTATGGTAACTCAAGCAATGAAAACATCAACATCAACTAGTAATCGTACAATAAAGCCTGGTGCATGATGAATTTAATTTACAAAATTTAAGATTTACGATCTAGATTTAGAAATTTACACATTCAAGCACTGGTACATGATGAATTTAGAATAGGAAAATCCAATCAATTAGATCTTAACTTACATTTTGTCACTTATTTAATAAGTTAGAATTAACAATATGTATTTTTTTCATGTTATCGTATTTTTATTAAACATTTACACATTTTTTAATGTTTTTTTTCAATAAATTTATGTATTATATTTTATAAATCTACGTTTGTATCATTTGCGTCATTTAATTGGACTGTTGCCTGTTTGGTGTAACTAAATAAATATAAAAAAAATCGAGTGACTGAATGTATATTTTTTGACGTTTTTAATATATGCATCATTTGGGGGTTATGTGGAAACTGGATTCTAAAAACTATTTTTTTTTATATGATAGTCGAGTAATATAAATTTTTGTATTAGTATTGATAACACTGCTATTGAATTTGTTGATTCAATTAAATATTTGGGAGTTATGTTGAACTACAAATTGAAATTTTACGTTTATATAAATTTCATATACAAAAAAAAAATGAAAGTGGCTATTTATACATACGGTATGTATACGCAATTGGTTATTTATACATACAGTATTTTTACGTAATTGGCTATTTAGGGTAGGTTAGTTTAGTAGGTTGATTTAGGTTTTTTTTTTTTAGTATGTATAAATAGCCAATTGCGTATACATACTGTATGTATAAATAGAATCATCCAAAAAAAATTGCTAGAAAAATTAATTTCTTGCAAAGTATAAGAAGTTTTGTTTCAATTTGGACTCCAACATCAATATATAACACTATAATTTTACCCCATTTCACGTATTGTGTAACAATTTTATATATTGGTAATGAGGATAGTAAACATAATTTGCAGTTGCTTCAAAATAGGGCCATCAGACCATGAGAGTAATGCTACGTTGTAATAGATATGAACCCATTAATAATATGTTAAATAAATCTAAAATGCGATTAATTGTTAAAAACACCATGTAACCAAAAGGGTGTGGCGCAAACTCTTTTCATCATCCCGAAATCAGTCGCCTCCAAACATTCCTATCCCAACTTTCGCTTCATCCACATTCATAATTCCTCTCATACATGCTCTTTTATTCCTACTTCTTGAAAACTTTCTCATTAATTAAAAATCTATAAAATTTTATGATCTAGTTACTTTTATTTTGTTACCTAGTAACTTGTTTCTATGTTCTGTTTATTTACTGTAAATGCTACTTGTATCTTTTTTTCCTGATGAAGACGGACGTTGAGTTCGTTGAAACGTAGACTATTAATAAATATTATTACAGAACTTTATCCTAAAGCCGTTTTATTTTAATATAATTACTTCAGAAAGATTTTTACTATGATCAATTTGCAATTTTAGCGATTTAATTTTCCAAAATTAATTCGATTGAATCGTTGTATTGGAGCACATTGGTTATAGTATTATAAATATTATCTTATTGAAAAATCGAACATCCTGTACTTATAAAATATAAATATAATGTAAATCATCCATAAACAGTTAAATATATAAAGTTACAAAAGAAAATGATAGTACCATTTCTAGATCATGACAATGCTGCCGCTATCACGATAATGTTAGTTCTTAAAAGTCTACTTCTAGTCTTCAGACAGATCAGTAAACAAGTCTAGTTACCTAGCAACGATCGGCAATTGTTGATTGTTACCTAGTTTGATCCGAGCGAATCAAAACGGAATAAGAAAAAAATATATACGCTTCTCTCGTACAGAAAAGCAGTTGGCGCATCGGGAATCATCATCATATATACTTGTGTTTTGTTTGGTGTGTGTACGTACGTAGTAACACATCTTATTTCTTGTCGGGGGTACAGTGGTGTCCGTAAATGGCAGGGGCACACTGATGTAACGTAATTTATTTATTGGATGTACGGTTGGGACAAGAAAAAAGTTGTTTATGGCCCAAACGTGATGCGAGTGTTAATGAAAGAGGTATTTCAAGTTAGGTGCGGCGTTAAGAAAATTGGGAATAAATTGGATGGACTAGCGCGCACACGCCTATTTGACTTAATTTAACAGTTTATTTAAATGAAAATTTAAGGCACGGGCTACGTGATTTATTTTTCTAATACGTAACTTGTTATTGCAATTGCTTTAGAAGATTTTTGTAAAATTTGATATTTAAGTTAAATTTTATTTTAGCTATGTAATGCTGCTTTTATAGGTATTTTATGAATTTTACGTGCACTTTAAAAAGTTTTGCAAATTTACATATATTTTTATTTCATTAATTATGAAAATTTACAGAAAAAATTAAAAACAAACAAATTTACACATAGACATATGTGATAATACTAGTAATATGTAATATTTCATTTGAAAACATAGATTTTGTAATTTATTGTCACAGATAATATTACTTATTATTACATGCTACATAAAATTACATAATGTTTCTGTATTTTTTCAAATTTTTATTGAAATTTACAATAAATAATGTAATAAAAGTTAATTATAATTATATGTTATTCTACGTAATTATATATATATATATATATATATATATATATATATATATATATATATATATATGCACATGCAAATTTAATAAAATATCAATTATTAAAAATTTAAAAGCACCAAGTCGATAAATTATACAAATTTTACATATTTTATGCAATTTTACATTAATTTCTTAGTATTATAACTATCATTTGTGCCCAATAATACATATGTTATTATGTAATAATATATTCAATTTTAATGTATAAATTATGTAAAACTAATTTACTTTTTATGTAAAATTTTTATATATTTTATTGATTAAAATATATAAATATTTTACATTAAAAGTAAATTAGTTTTACATAATTTTTTTTGTTAAATATTACATGCTATGTAAAATTAAGTTCTATGCTAAAATTCATAATAATTCAGAGCATCTTTGTTACCCATAACTTTTATTGTAAAATTACAGAAAAACTTATTACAGTGTGAGACGTTTGAGAGAAAAAACAGAATTACCTAATTATAAAAAAATAAATATCTGCATGAGACAAAGTATTAGCAGTGGGAAGTATATTCGGTACAGCAAACATACTTTATTTTTGTATTAACATTAATCGAAATTAGCGCAGTAGATATACAACTGTAAAACTGACTGCAACTTTCATGACAAAAACTTTTACTGGAGTCGAATTTAAAACAATAAAAATCTGCTGTGGCCATCACAGAACTGACCGTCATCATATTAAATAAATATATCTATTAGTTTTTTTTTATGTCCCTTGGTTAACGGACGTCACTGGTGTATC
Source organism: Clivina fossor (assembly GCA_963966155.1). Taxonomy (NCBI): domain Eukaryota; kingdom Metazoa; phylum Arthropoda; class Insecta; order Coleoptera; family Carabidae; genus Clivina; species Clivina fossor. The sequence continues at coordinate 4,947,240 of OZ014568.1, forward strand.
GTCTAGTCGTGACATGGTCATTCAACAACAGTGATTGGCTATCGTTGCCGACAATTCGCAGACGAGAGAATGCAGAAAATTGCACGGCCTACTTATATAGCCAACTATATATATATATATATATATATATATATATATATATATATATATATATATATATATATATATATATACATACAATGTTACATATAGAAAAACATACCTGTTGTATAAACATACGTACATAGGCTCGAATAAGAAATTCTATACTGGATAATATAAACTTACATATCGACAATATACAATAAGTATGTAACTGTTAATTGAAGGCACATAGTCTAGATTTTTTTTTCTCTAATAGGAAGAAATTTGATTAATGATTCTATAATCATGTTTATACTGTTTATTTTTTTGAGATAGTTTCACCTTTGACCAGACGTGCTGGAAAAAAATTTACACCTTTTAACGGTGTTAGATTGAGGTTAAGTTCAGCGGTGTGTAATCATAACCTATAATGTAAATTGAAGATTTTTGTTTTAATAAGCAGTAAATAAATCGAGAATTGTTTGATTATTTTGTAATGTATATTTTATTTTAAGTGTTTTCTGGTAAATGTACAGGAAGATTATTTTTCTTTAAATAAAATTTGGCTTCCTTTAGTTAAAAACTTATAAATTTTATGATCTAGTTACTTATTTTGTGACCAAGTATGTTCTGTATACGGTTGGTTCTGTGGTTACAACAAATTTTGTTCTATGTATCATTATGCATGAAGAAAAACTTGATAAAAACATTTTCATAAAAAAAAATTACTAGATATATTTTAATATCTAAATGAAGATTTACATAACTTTCGCTAAGCAATAGATGTTAATCACTTTCATCTAATTAACATCGGATCAAATTAACGAGAACATGATAAGTTTATGATTAAAATAGCAACAAGAAGTTTGTGCAGAGCGAGAAGCAAAACGTGAGTTATACACTCAAAAAGATTTAATTACTATATATATATATATATATTCATTAAAGTATGTGCGTACTTAGGGAACTATAAAATTGCTTTTAATTACATATTTACGATCTGATTTCAATTTAACATTGCGTTAGCGTGTTTTATTCGGTTAATAAAATAAATATATATTCTTCTGTTCATAAAGCTATTCCGTCTATACGTCTAGTTAAGTACATTATGTTTTCTAATTGAACTAATTTATAGATTATTAAATTCGTATTACAGCTAATTAATTGCTCTTAATTGTTCACTCGTTTGTTCATTATTATTTTTATTTTGTAAAAGAGATTGTACGAACACTATATAAACATAGTTAGGTATCTGAATAATATATATTTTTTTAATTATTATATATGTGCATAAAATAGTTCTTTTTTATACGAATGGGTGCGAAAAAAAAAAGATAAAATATCCAACATCTAACTATATGAATTCAAATTATTCAATTTTTTATGCAAATTCCATTAAAGTATAAAACAAGATTTCGCATCTTTTACAAAGTTGCAAATATTATAGAACAAGAAAATTTCTTGCACATTTAAATATATACCTGATAATTTTACTTAAACATAGAATATAGGTAGCATGTTAAACAAAATGTTTTCTGTAATTTTCTATGTAAAAACTTACGTAGACTATTCGTGTAATACGTTTCCATATGTATTAATGTTCACAGTATGCATGGTGTGTGTGTGTTTATGATTGTATTGTAAAAACAAATTTAACATTTGCCAAGTTAAAAGCTTTTCTAGGAAGCAATAGATAGGTGGTTTGTACTATACTAATAATAATATCTTTTAAAAGCAAATGAGGTAGCAATAGTCTTTTGAACAAAACCTTATAATATACATATAGGTAATGTACAGAGTGTCCCACAACGTACTTATACTATTATTCGTATTTTAAAAACTATATAATATTATGTTACTAAATTTCGTATATAAAAATATTTTGATATGCTCAGTTGAAGCAAAATATTGACAGTAACTTGTTTTCATGTTCTGTTTATTTACTATACATTTCTATTTTTTTCATACAAATTTTTGAAACGAAATGTTAATTTATTAATAAATTATTATAGAACTTGAACCTAAAGCCGTTTTATTCTAATATAGTGAAATTTTTTACTGTGTAATAATATATGTTTAAACGGAAGACATATTTTAGTTTTCTTCGTAAAAATATTTCAATATTTTATTTCCGATCTAACTATTTTATAATATAATAATATTCTCGCAAAGCGAGAATGGAGCTAGTCGAATGTGGTTTGATTTTATAAGCTAGTTTTTCGATTAGCCAAAATACAAGATTAGAAGTATATGGGTAAACCCATATATAGACCACTTTGACATTATCACATAAATGATAAGATAGAGGGATAAAAAAATTTTTTATCGAAAGTTGGCAACATTGTATTTTGCTAATATATAATATTATAGGCGCTAAGGGTATCTTCTGTAAAAATTTCATTAAAATCGGATAAATAATGCGGGCATAACAAATTTTTAGAAAATTATTATTTTTTTTTTCCGGAAAGTTGGCAACATCGTAGTTTAATAAAATTATAATTTATGTGGGCACTAGAAGAAACTTTTCTGAAAATTTGATTAAAATCGGTTAAATAATGTAGCCACAATAAATTTTTAATATTTTAGTAATTTTTTTCTTAATATGTTGGCAACACTGTATTTTGTTAAAATTGCATAATTTATGCGGGCACCAGAAGAATCTTTAGTGAAAATTTGATTAAAATTGGTTAAATAACGTGGTCATAATAAATTTTTAAAAATTTTAGTAATTTTTTTCTCAGAAAGTTGGCAGCACTGTACTTTGTTGAAATTATCTAATTTATATGGATACCAGAAGAATCTTTAGTGAAAATTTGATTAAAATTGGTTAAATAACGTGGTCATAATAAATTTTTAAAAATTTTAGTAATTTTTTCTCAGAAAGTTGGCAGCACTGTACTTTGTTTAAATTATATAATTTATATGGATACTAGAAGAATCTTTTGTGAAAATTTGAACAAAATCGGTTAAACAACATGGCCGTAATAAATTTTTAAAAATTTTAGTAATTTTTTTCTCAGAAAGTTGGCAGCACTGTACTTTGTTGAAATTATCTAATTTATATGGATACCAGAAAAATCTTTTGTGAAAATTTGAACAAAATCGGTTAAACAACATGGCCGTAATAAATTTTTAAAAATTTTAGTAATTTTTTTCTCAGAAAGTTGGCAGCACTGTACTTTGTTGAAATTATCTAATTTATATGGATACCAGAAGAATCTTTTGTGAAAATTTGAACAAAATCGGTTAAACAACATGGTCGTAATAAATTTTTAAAAATTTTAGTAATTTTTTTCTCGGAAAGTTGGCAACACTGCGGTCTGAAAATTGAACTTAATTTTTTATTTGGTATGAACTATCTAATTGCCAAGTTTCAGCTTTCTACGAGCTTTCCTTTATACTTATAATTAACACTCGTATTAAAAATTTTAGTAATTTTTTCTCGGAAAGTTGGCAACACTGCGGTCTGAAAATTGAACTTAATTTTTTATTTGGTATGAACTATCTAATTGCCAAGTTTCAGCTTTCTACGAGCTCTCCTTTATACTTATAATTAACACTCGTATTAAAAATTTTAGTAATTTTTTTCTCGGAAAGTTGGCAACACTGCGGTCTGAAAATTGAACTTAATTTTTTATTTGGTATGAACTATCTAATTGCCAAGTTTCAGCTTTCTACGAGCTCTCCTTTATACTAATAATTAACACTCGTATTAAAAATTTTAGTAATTTTTTTCTCGGAAAGTTGGCAACACTGCGGTCTGAAAATTGAACTTAATTTTTTATTTGGTATGAACTATCTAATTGCCAAGTTTCAGCTTTCTACGAGCTTTCCTTCATACTTATAATTAACACTGGTATTTATCGTATTTTTTGGACACGGCCGGCCAGCCAGCAAGCCAGCCAGCCAGCAAGCCAGCCAGCCAGCCAGCCAGCCGTATTGACGATTTTATAAGCTAGTCTTTTCGACTAGCTAACAACGTGTGAAACAAGACCTTCTTAAAACACAATTTGATTTCAAATTCCTGTTTTATACGGCAATAATTACAAGTAATACTGTATTAATTTAATTCAAAAATTCACTGTTTTTACAACTTATTAATGAATTTTTAGACCGTCCTCTAAATATTTAAGACAAGTTCGACGTAGGTATGAAAAATCTTCATCCAGCATAATTGCAGATAAATGTTATCGCGAAATTGTTGCCGTGTAAAACAGGTATTATACTTAAGCAAAATATCTGCCGTGTACAATTAATTATGCACATTTATAATACTAATTAAAATTAACCGTTCAATATCATTAGGCGATAAATATTTGCTAATTATAATGTGTCAAATATATTGACACAAACCTATCTGGGTTACTCAGTTAACATTTTGCAAACTTAACTAGTCGCACAGCCATTTAACTTATTATTAAGAATAATTATTTAGAAAATTATTTACCCTTTGGTAGAAATGCGCAAAACTTGTTTTTTTTTTTTCATTAAAATTTAAAACAAGTATTATATAATATATAGATAAATTATATGTCATTTTATTCAAGAAAGATTTGTACAAAAGACTCTTCTAGTGCCCAGATTAATTATATAATTTTAAAAATATATAGTGTTGTCAACTTTTCAAAAAAAAATTACTAAAATTTTTTGGCTTTATTATTTATCAAAGATTAATTAAATTTTTACAAAAAATTCTATTAGTACCCACATAAATTATATAATTTTAGTGTGATATAGTGTTGTTAACTTTCTACGCGAAAAAAATTATTAAAATTTTTAAAATTTTATTTTGGTTTCATTGTTTAATATAGATTAATAAAAGATTTTCAAAAAATTCTTTTAGTGCCCACAAAAATTACATAATTTTATTTCTAAACAGTATAGCAAATTTTGTAGGAAAAATATAAAAATTTTATTTATGTGTATATATGGGTTTACCCATATACTTGTAATCTTGTTTTTTTTAATATTGTGTTTGAATTTTGTTATAACCCAGCAAATTTTGTATTATCTTAAGATTAAGTAAGTAAGTAAGTTAATCCTGCTTTTTTAGAGAATTGACTGAACGTTTCAAGCCGCTTGAAATTTCAATCCTAATTATTTATTTCGAAGATCAAAACAAGATTTACTAATTGCAAACGGCTTTAAATGCCGAGATAAACGTAGCAAGTGATGCTAAAATAAAAATTAATACAGTAATTACCTAGGGTAATAACGAATTAAAATGCGCATAATTTTCGAAGCAATTAAAAATGATTTTCTTCTTTTTAAATAGAGTGAAAAAATATCGCTTGATAGATACAGCGAGATGAATATACATCTAAAGTACAAGATAAATTATTCTATAACTGTTTCATTATCTGTGTAAGTACAATATTAAAATGATTTTAAATTTAGATTCTGTGATGTCATTGTGAATATTATGCATAATAAATATATTGTATTTATTTTGGAAGAAGGTTGGTATTAAATTATGACCTTGTGCAAAATTATTTCCGAATAATATTCTTAACCTAGAATTAAGAAAAATCACAATATGCCAGTTTATATTACAGTTTACTTTATTTATAAGCTACATTATGTATGTTTCGTTCATTATTTTTCTTTATTAGAAAGAGAAAATAATAATTCTGTGACGTTACAGATCCATTACGTTCCTATTAATTATTAATGATTGAAATTAAAAAGCTTTCGGATTAAGTTCTGTATGTATTTTATTTAAAAATTGATTATTTCGATATAATCTACGTAATTGTCATCAGAAAAAATATACAAATGACAAATAAAATATACAAACAAGTAACTAGGTACCAAAGTAACTAGATTAAAAAAATTTAAAAACATAAATTATTAATTAAAGAACGTCAAATTTTACTGAAATTTATAAAGAAAAAGATAACATAAATTAGCGTTAAGGCACTGAATTAAATTAAATTTGGCATCCCTAAATTAATGATTTATATACAGGGTGTAACAGAATAACTATTCCTAATTTTCAGAAATGATAGAGGGCACATAAAGAAACATTTTTTATTAATAAACTAGTGTCCGAAAATTTTTTTTTCTTTTTTTTTTTTTTCGGCAGTCGATTGTACATCGTTACAACTTGTGTATCGAAAATGGTGGTCGTAACTTCGAACAATTTTTATAAAGTTTAATGCGCTATTATTTCTAATAAAATATTCCTTAACTTAACTACTCTCTGATGTTTTGATTAAGATTGTTTTTAACGATATCTAGTGTATCTTGACACCGAGAAATTTTAATAAAACATGTTTCTCTAAGTGCACTCTATCATTTCTGAAAATTAGGAATAGTTATTCTGTTACACCCTGTATATACTGGGTGTCCCATTTTAATCCGCCACCTGCAATAACTTTAAAATCGTGCATCGGACAAAAAAATGTTTCGGATAAAAAGTAAATGGTTTCGAGGGGGACATCTGATGCAGAGACCCTTGCTCCCTCCGGACCCCCTGGGGGCGGGAAAGGGGGGCAACTTTGAAATCTTAAATGGAACACCCTATTTTTTATTGTAGATTCTGATAGACCATTAAAAAGTATGTAAATTTTATTTTAAGACTTTTTGTTTATCTTTGATAGATGGCGCTGCAAACAGCATTTGTTTTCTCAGTTTATCAGTTTTCAATTTGAAAAAAAAGGTGTAACTAAGTACGATATTTAAGTTCTTTTTAGTTCTTTGGGAAAAGGGGGGGGGCAAGGGTCACTGAATCAGATATCCCCTCGAAGCCATTAACTTAAAGTTATACCCCTCTAAACCATTAACTTAAAGGTAATGGTTTCGAGAAAGATATTTGATGCAGTGACCCTTGCCCCCCCTCTTCCCAAAAAACTAAAAAAATCTTGAATATCGTACTTAATTACACTTTTTTTTTCAAATTGAAGATTGATAAACTGAGAAAAAAAATGCTGTTTGCAGCGCCATATATCAAAGATAAAAAAAAAGTCTTGAAATAAAATTTACATACTTTTTAATGGCCTATCAGAATCTACAATAAAAAATAGGATGTTCCATTTAAGATTTCAAAGTTGCCCCCCTTTTCCGCCCCTCAGGGGGTCCAGAGGGGGCAAGGGTCTCTGCTTCAGATGTCCCCCTCGAAACCATTTACTTTTTATCCGAAACATTTTTTTGTCCGATGCACGATTTTAAAGTTATTGCAGGTGGCGGATTAAAATGGGACACCCAGTATATTTATTTTAATCTATAAATTTTTAAATCTAGTTACTTTGTTACCTAGTAACTTGTTTCTATATCTTGTTGAAAAGTTGGTGTTATTCAGATGAGATAATTCGATCAGCTTGTTAAATGTCTAATGAGCGTTTGGATAAAAGAATATATGTGAATTATTTGGAAAATATTCGTTTGCAAGTGGACGTTGAAACGTCGTTTTTATAAAATAATTAAACAAAATCCAATCCTGAAACAGTTTTTTTATTATTTAATATAACAATATTAATAATCAGTTATTATTTTAATAATAACTAATAAATTATTATTTTTAATAGTATTATGTTAACAGCATCATAATAACACCTTGACGTAATAAACATTTAATATTCTTTAAACTATGAACAACTTTCTATTCATTTTGTTGAAGATATATAATAAGAAAATGGTTAAAAAAGAAAATTCTTCTATACTCTTTATGTTGTATAAGCCATTATCCAGTATTTATTTTCGGCAATAAAATGATTAAACATGACATTTATACGGACAGAGCTAACCATGGATGATGTGTGCCTGGGTGAGATTAGCAATAATTTTACGCGACAAAAGCAAAAATTTACATAAAGTTTCCTAACGGTACATGCTGGTCGGCAATTATCACTGAGATTTTTTATTAATTAAATATGATTCATTCTCACCAGCCAGACATGTTATGCTAATTTTCATCGCTTTGCTCATATTTGTAAGATGCATTTTATGGATGTACTGTGATGCAACTTTTTGGGAAAAAGAAATTTTCATGATACTGTTATTTAGTTTTATTTTTATTTTATTAGTTTTTCCATGATATAATATGTCACTCTGGAGTAAAATGTTCGGTTTCAAGTATCTGAGTTCAACCCAATAAAGATCGTTTTCTACTCCTTGCAGCATAATGTACTATTTTCTTCAAATATTGATATTATGTTACTATATTATCTATGTAGAAGAATGTCATTATAGAAAAAAGTCATGTTATACATCAGTTAGTATATACACTGTAAAGAATTATATAGCGAAATTACAGATAAATAGTAGTAAGATTTTACTATAAAAAATCTGTATCATTTTAACATAAATATTCTGTATTTACATATACATACAACTGTTATTATGGTTAAGGTTACTTGATACGTATTTTTAGTCTAGTTTCTCGTTTGGAACGCTTGAAGGAAAAAATAACATATATCACTCGGAACGGAATGTTTCTTTTAGGTTTTGCTCAATATCTATGCTCAACACGATACACATCGCTTGCTGTTTATTTTATTATTTGTGTATAAGCTAAAATAATGAGAAAACAAATATGTACTTTCCTTGAAATATATACATAAAACAATCGATAGTTAAGTTTTACTTTATTTCAAATATAAAACTTCTTTTGAAGTAAGTAAAAGTATAAAGTATCTATAAAATATCTTTAAAAGTCATTTTCCTTTTACGTGTAATGAAGCATTAAAACCTTAAAAAAATATAAATATAATAAAATGACATCATAGTATGTATTAATACAAAGCAACTAAAATAACAGTTATATAATTATGGCGATATTTAAATCATCCTTTTTTTTTCTAACTATACATTCATACATAGTTGTCATATAAGGTAAAAATTTACGAGTTGTATGAAGCAATAAAACTAGAAATATTAATAATAAAATTCCGAATGTTATTGCAACTAGATTCAGGGACATTTCTTACATCGCTTCGCTTAGCCTTAGTGAGCTACGTACGTTTAGCCGGCTAAGGATTTTATATGTTGTTTAAGACTTGTGTCTGTATGAATGTATGAGCATGTATGTATTTAACATTTAATATTAGTTAGTAGATTTCTTTAGTTTTTAGTTGGGTATCAAAGGATTGCTTGCACAAATGTGCGTCAGATGTAATTGTCCGTTTTATATTTGCTATATAAGTTTTTGTTTTAATTGAAAAGTAAATTGTACTGTCTAATAACTAACAAGGAAAATTAATTAGTATTTGGTACATAATTTGTAGTTGTATAACTTGGAATAATAGAGCTTTAAATTAAAAATTTCTTTGTATTTTTTTTGTAATTTGTAAATTTTGGTGCAGTACTTATTTTTTAAGGTAAATGTTTATTGCAAGATGTTCACATATTTTTTACAAACCGTTTTATATAAAGAGATAAATATTGTAATTATAGTAATCTTCAGGCTATCACGGTCGGTATTCATTAAATTTATAGAATTTTCCGGGCTGGTATGCCGTGGTCGTCGCAGACGTTTTGCCATACATCGTAGATGACATCCTCAGTGATTGAATGACAGTTTCTACTCTGCAATCTGGTATATTCCGACTGAACTGGATGTACATCTACGATGTATGGCAAAATATCTCCAACGAGGATAAGGCATACCAACCTAGCAAATTTAACAAAACGTCATCAATTCATGAAATAAAAATGCGTACACAGTCCAGCTATTGTATAATAAAAAGAGATGCAACATAACTTTGTTATCGTAAATTGAATCAAGAAGTCATGACCAGTTTCATTTCATTTAAGTAATTAAAGATGAATTAAGAAGAAGAATTATATGTAACAAATTTAATTCATCTAGAGAAGACAAAATAAATTCGTTGGCAATAGGTGTATATCGGTATAGGTATGGGGTACGAATTCATCATTCATCTAAGGGGGGACTATAAATTGATGTAATACGATGTCTGACAGGACTATTAACAGAAACGCGCCCAAATTCAACTAACTAATGTTTGTAAGAGAATCAGTCATCGCTCTCTTTTCCTCTCTCCTCTCTCAGTCTACCGCTGGTTACATAGTTAAGATTTTGATTTATTGTATATATAAGTAGATGAAAATGAAATACGAAATGTATATTCACATCGCTCGATTTACTTAGCCAGCTAACGAACGTTCACTTCAGCTAATTTTAAATGAAACGTCCACTTTGACAACTGAATTTATTTCTCATTCGATTGACAGCCGATATTAAGAAATATTTATATTGATACGTCGTACCTATTACGAAATAATATATGACTGTATGATAAGAATAATATAAAATTGTAAAGATTAGATACACGTATAATGAAATAAAGATTTTAAAAGTGACAGATGGAGATACTTAATAAAAAAGCTTCAGAATTAAGTTCTGTATATATTTTATTTCAAAATCGACGTTTTGATATATTCTACCTTTATTATCATCAGGAAAAAATATACAAATGACATAAATAATAGACAAACAAAACATAGAAACTAGATTAAAAGTTTATAATTTGAAAAAATAATATAAATAATTAAAATAAAACAGCTTTAGGTTAAAGTTTTGAATAAATATTTATTTAGAATCAGCGTTTCGAAGAAAATCAACGCTCGTCTTCATCGGAATAAAAATAAAAAGTACTTTTTATTAAAAAAATAAGTTCTGAAAAATATTTTTACTATGTTATAAATAATTAATTTATATATTTTTATCTAGTTACTTTGTTACCTAGTATATTGTTTCGAATATAATATAAGTATTTGCACTTCACACTGTTTAAAAATTAAATAAACAAAAACTTCCTAAGTCACCTAACTGTAAATTGATAGCGAATGTATCTGACTATTTTAGAATTTATAGCTATCCATTTATTGTTTCAAAAAAATAAAATAAAAAAATATAAAAAGATACAATGAATGTAGACAAAACAAAAGTTGATTGCTAAGACAGAAATGCCGGAAATAAGTGCCTTATTAGTAAGTGATGTATGTTTGTATTAATTGTTTGATTATGACGTAATAATTAGCAAAGCAATGGACAGTTATATTTCTATAAAATTTACAACAACAATATTACAGTTCCACTAGAACTCATCAATAACAATTCATTTATTGAGAAAAATTTTTATTGATCTGTTGAAGATGATTACTATTTTTTAGAATTAATAATAACCTCAATAAACTATCAAATAAGTTCATTTACTGTTAAAAAAAATGTCTAAAAGTTTAATAAATTTAAAAATAAACAAGAAAATAGGAAATAACTAAATAAAATTTTCGAGAAAAATTTTCATTCGTAGAACACTAAATTTAGTAAAATTTGCCTAAAAAAAATAATCTTTTTTTGAAAAGAAACTAGTAATTATTTTAGAATACACATATAGAGACTTTTTGTAAAGAATTAATTTCTTTATTAAGTTGTAACTCTTATGTTTAATAGATAATTCCTGATAATTTTTTTTGGAAATAATTGCCGAATAATATTTTATTACATTTTCTACAAAAATTAATTCAACAAATAATTTTATTTAAATGACATTTTTAACTTCTTTTCTAGTAAAAAGTTTGCTCAGTTTTTACTAATTATTATGTAAATTATTTCTTTGTTGTAAAAATTTATCAACTTTAAAAATTACTCCGTTTTAGCTTCTTTTGGAAAATTCCTCGCAATCATTTCATTACTTATGTTCTGTTTTAGAAAATTATAAAAAAATTAAAACAATAATAAACAGAATTGCCCGTATTCTCACCTCATTTTTAAAAGTGATTTTTGTCAAAAGTACTTGTGACATTTACTTAAAATTACTTATTAAGAAATTTTAATCAGTTTATATATATATATATATATATATATATATATATATAGAGTATAAAATAGAAATACTATTGATATTTGATAAGAAGTAGAAGCAAAAACTAAAAGCACTTTTTCATAAACAAAAAAGGTGGGAATATAAATAAATATTTCTATACAATTTAATAAAAACAATACTAATAAAATACAAAATTACGATTACTATATTTGAAAAAAAAAAAACCAACAAAGCATTAAAGATAATTTATGTCCGTGTACAAAGTATATATGATCTAAATTTGAAATAACATAATAAAGACTTGTATGCGTTGAAAATAATACCAGCAGCATTTTGCAATGTGAACTCAAATAATTCATTTGTCAAAGTCATCGATAATATTCTTCATCGGTAATTCCGATCTGGCATGTTTAATGCACGTGTGCGTATGTGTGTGCGTGTGTGCGCGCGTCTATGTATGAGTGAGTATCATTGTGTTAAATCTTTCTTAAGAGTAACATAGCGCAACGTAAACGTAAAACTGTCGCCCTAAGTCGTTTACCTTGCACCATTTTACCGCCGCCCCTGTCATCGATAGTGTTTTGTTCAATCGTTTGTCATTTGTTCATAGTCTGGGATGATGACTTGAGCAATCTGCTAACCTTGCTTTTATTGTTTAGTTTTAAACGTGGCTCATACACACACACATACAATCACGTCATGTACCCAAAAGGGTATGGCAAAAACTGTTTCAACTATACCGAAATCAGTTTCCACATAAATAACTTTAACTTCATCCACATTCATGATACCCAGAGCTGAACAGTAGCTATTGCACCATCTTTACTTAAATTTAAAACGTGGTGTAAATAAATCGACCAGTGGATTTCTAATAAATAATCGTGATCAAAATATCAAAAACTAAATTGGTCTCGACTCATTTAAGCCACATTTAAAATTTAAGTATAGTTGGTGCAAATGACCATTAGTAGCTTAGCTACTACAAATTAAAGAAAGCTAAATTTTATTTAAATCAGTTACTATAGTCACACTGATTGATGTTGTCTTTTTCATTATAAATTTCTATTGCTTCGTCTTATCAATCTGCTGTTAATATTGATTATTACAGTATCTTCGTATTTTACATCATGAAAAGTTTCTAAATTCTAACGCATGCTATTTTCTGTAGATGTACGTTGAATACGTCGAATATTAATGAATATTAATAGAGAACTACAACCTAAAACCGTTTTGTTTTAATATAATGAATTCTGAAAGATTTTTTACTATGTTAGTAAATATGTTATTAATAAACAATATGTAATTACTGAGTCCTGTATGGGTCATAACTGTAAATGAAGCTTTAAGCTTGCTACTGTTTTAAGCAAAAGGCCGATTACTCGGTTGTTACAGTAATAGTTGGTTAATTGTTAACGACAGTGTTTTGTTTTAAGCCGTCGCTTGTCATTTGTTCGCTAAACCTATTTTATGCTTTTACGCGTTGCCGTTCACTTTTCAGAATGTTTCGTAAGGCTATATGGGAAGGGGGGGGAATTGCGTTGTGTTAGTGTAAACGTGGCTTTGAAGAGTGGTAACATACAAGTAGGAGAACTAGTTCATTTGTATTTGTTTGAAAATTGAAAGTGATTTTCTGTTTCCTTTACAAATGTTCCCATTATGAAAATACAATAAGATAAAATTGTACTTGACATTTTTACGAAATGAATAGAAATTTAGTTTAGAAATGTAAATTGAATATATTTTTTTGTTTGGTTAGAAATATGTTAGAACATGTTAAATGTAAAAATAAAACTGCTTTAGATTCAAGTTCTATATTAATATTTATTTAAAATCGACGTTTCAACGAAACTCAATATCCGTTTTCAGCAGAATAAAAGATACAAATGACATTACAGTAATGCCATTTATATCATTTATCTTGATGAAGACGGACGTTGAGTTTCGTCGAAGCGTCGATTTTAAATAAATATGAATTAGAATTTTAACCTAAAGCAGTTTTATTTTAATATACTGAATTCTGAAAGATTTTTTACTATGTTAAATGTTCTAATAATTAAAATTCCAATAGTCAAAAATCCTGCGTAGAAATAATTATTTAAATAATAAAAAAAAATATATCTGCTGATATTGTGAGTAGGAGTTTTTATAAAAAATATAGTAGTCTTTCAAAACGTAATCGAGCAATATATCTTTTTTTGTCAAGCATACAAAATTTATACTTCCTACATATGCATCTAAAACAATTGTAAAACAACATAAAAATATTTCTTGTGTTATTTCAACGTCAGAAATTTGATGGATTTGTACTCATTTCATATTTCATGTGATATTATCTTCTACATATTAGATAAGGTATCTCTTTCCGTTATAACTTAATGATTTATGAATATTAAATTTGTTGTTTTAACCAGCTCATATAATATTAAATTAAAAAAAATAATTCAGAAGTTTAATAATAGTAACACACGTATTTTGTAAGTGAAACTACTAATTTCAGTAGAAAATTATGAAATAATTATTTAAATAAAAAAAATTAATAAACCACCGTTTTTAACACGGACTAAAAAGTATAAAATAATTTCTCTTAGCCCCATACAGATTTATAACAGATTTATATACAGCAAAACGTGGAGTAACGACAGCTACTCCCTACACTCCTTACTATTATTTATTGCATGTGATCCACGTTTTTTTTCTATGGGGTTATAATTATACTCTAACAAATTTACATACATTCATCAATAACCAATACTGTACATACATAATTACTCAATTAATAACAAAAACTACACTATAATTTAAACTTATCTACATTATTATAAAACAGTTAAATATATTATTATCTGATCACTTCAATCAATAGCTGTTTTAATAATAATCAGCCCTAACATCTCTATCCATCCTATATACAGGCTGTCCCAGGACGAACTTACGCCGTCTGTATTTTAAAAACTATATAATATTATGTTACAAAATTTGTTATATAGGGGTATTCCGATATGCTCAGTTGAAGTAAAATATTATCCGGTTAATTCGGAAGTTGACCCTAACTTCCTTATTTTAAATGGAATACTTAATCTTACATTACATTTTATCATTGAATTTAAAAGTAAATTTTACATATGGTATATAAAAACATGTTATTTTAGTGCAACTATTTTGACATATTTCAACTTTTTTGATTATTTGTTTGAAATCGGCAACAAATTTCAGGAACCGTATCTCAAAAATGCAATCAAATATTTGCAATTTGTAAACGGGGTCTTATTAAGGAAAATTTGGACTACTTTTTTTATAAAAAAAAAAAATTAAAAAATAAAAATTATTTAAAGATATGCCTAGAATATTATTGTAAACTTAAAGCTCAAAAAAACATTAAAATCTCATTTTTTCAAATAGAAACCCCATTTTTGTACTACTTTAATGAATTTTACGTTAAAAATAGTGTTAGTTTATGTAACATATCCTATGCTAAAAGTTGATAGATTTTTGGTAAAATAGAAAAATATATAATTTGGATACAATTGAAAATTTCGTAACATAATATTATATAGCTTTCAAAATACGGATAGCGTTAGTTCGTTCTGGGACACACTGTATATTCTTATTCAATTCGTTTCACACATTAGAATAAATTACCAATAGCTCTAATATATCTTCTTTCTACGACAAACAAACAAACGCATTGTAAACTCTGGTCAAGTAACTTAAAACAAGAGAAAATCAAAATCGACAAATGACTATCAGCAGGGGGGTATGTTAGCTAGACCTGTAGTGACACTAACACTACGTTATTCAAATGTTTACACAAATGGCGACTGGCTTTACTAGCTTTAGGTGGCAAAGTGTCAATGGCGTGGCCGTGCAGGCTTGTCAAAACATTGACACTTTCAATGGAAACCACGGTCCTGGATTTGTTCTATAGTTAAAGTGGTTAGAAGACAGAGGTGTATATACGCACGATTGCGTATTTTATGTATGTACGCATGTGTCTGTATGTCAACCCACGGATAAAGTTTGTGATCTAGTCTTATCGATGTTGTAGTACTTAGGAAATCAACGAGATTATATTGTTGGAAATAGATATTGGTAATAGTGGTTTGAGTATTTGTGTAACCTTTGAAAAAAAAAATTTAACTTACCGATAGCAGAATCACACAAACTTGAATCTGAAAATAATAAACAAAAATGTTATTAAACTATTTTCCATATTAATATTACAATAAAAATTGTTTTAAATTAAATAAAAAAACATAGTAGAACACAAACAAATATTCTGTACATATTTATTTAATAAAATACAATAAAAAAAACAAAAATAAATTAAATATAAAATGAACATAGTTTATTTCTTAAATAATTAGTAATAGACGAAATTCAGACAGTTATATATTTAAAAAAAAAAAACTACTTATTTTCATATCAATAATTGTAATAAAGTAAAAAAGCTTTAAGATTAAGTTCTGTATACATTTTATTTAAATATCGACGTAGAGCATATCGAAACGTCGACATTTAAATGGAATATATACAGAACTTAATTCTAAACCTTTTTTATTTTTATACAATGAGTTTTGAAAAATTTGTACTATGTTAATCGTAATAAAGTTTGTCATAAATAAAATAAGAAAAATAAATACTTGTACATTAGTTTCAAAAATTCTGAAGGCTGCGTAGAAACAATTTTTCTCATATTTATTTCTTTTTATGGAAATAAATACGGAATTTTACAAAATATGATAATTTTTCACTATGTTAATCGTAATAAAATTTGTCATAAAAAAAATATTTGTACACTAGTTTCAAAAATTCTGATGGCTGCGTATTTATATTTATTTCTTTTTATGGATAAATACAGAATTTTACAAAATCTATAAAGCATTATTCGAAAAATAATAAAATAATAATTTTTACCACGTCAAACATCTCTAGCAGTATATACTCTAGAAAATCGTCTACTATTCTTGACTAGAAAAAGACACGATCAACACATATATACGTTCCAGCTAACGTATGTGCTAAGCGAGTATATGTGCGTGGCCGAGAATAATAAAACAAACACTGAAGAATACTTTTGCGAAACAGAAGAACAAGAACTAGTCTATCTCGCTCTTGCTTAACATCTAGTGTACCTCTTTAATTCTCTTATACGGCGCATGGGATTCCATATGCATGTATTGGTGTGTCTGATAATAACAACGTGGTATCCTATCATATCGTGTAAGTTGGTTTGCGAACGTATCATGTTCTCGGTTTTTCATTACTTTTTTGGTATCTAATGGTAACGTATATTTCAGATTATTACAACGAGTTTCTGTCTCATTGTGAAGTTATTATATTTGAGGATTAATGCAAATATTTTACTTGCACTAAGATGTAGGATGTAGTTGTAAATTTTAAGTGGTTAGACTGTTTTTTTTTATGATAAAGCTAGTTACTTATTAATTAAAAAATAAGAAGATATACATAATATCATCAGTTGATTTCTTGTTTGTTCCATATCACAAAACCATACTTTCGAGAAAATGATGTTTAAAGTTTCTGAACGGAATTGTTTATAATAAGGATATCGAACTAATTAGAATTTATACATATTTCCAAAATTATATTCAAATTATAACATCCACGACTACTCCTTACACTCCTTACTATTATCTATTAAATGCGCCCCACGTTTTTTGTGTTAAACCTTACATGTATTGTCATAGCTATTAAAAATTTACAATCACAAATTTTCAGGACAATCTGTATGGGACTAGAAGAAATTATTTTATACTTTTTAGTCCGTTTTAAAAACGTGGTATTTTATTTTTTTATTTAAATAATTATTTATTCTATAGTATACTATGATTTCCCGGTCTAGTATATATTTTATAGAAAATTAATAAATAATATGTAAAAAATTCCAAATTAAAATTTAATTAAACACATTTTTAAAATTTGAGTTTTGCTAAAATATAAAAGTAAAAACTTCTTTAGTGATGTTAGAAAACTTCGTCAAGAAATTAATTAGCTGCTTACCTTAAAAAATAAACCACCCACATAAGTTTTTCAACTTTTATATACTTATAATTCTCGTAAAATAACTACTTATATACCTACATACTTATATGAATATAGTAACGTAAAAGTTAATTTTCGTTTGCACGAACTTAAAACATGAAAAATGAATCTAATGTTTAATAGAAAAGTTAATTTATAGACTTCTCTTATGCTATACATTATCTTATTCAATTTGTTACAACTATGTTTTCATAGTCGTTATACTATATATATTGTAGGTACTCCAAGGAAATCCATATTTTATTACTTTCTATAGATTGTTGCGTCCACAGTTTTCAGTTTATTCGGTTCAGAGTAATTTTAGAAGTCATATTTTTGCCACTTTGACTGCAACGAAAAAGTGATATAGTTCTCGGTACGATGTTTGTAACATTTTCAAAAATTAAAAAAAAATTATATAGAAATACTTCGATCACATCTCCTTCTAGACTATTCATCCGATTTGGACCAAATTCAGGGTAGATTAAATTAGTGCCCAAGATGTAGATGTAGATTTATTTTATATATATATTATATATATATATATATATATATATATATATATATATATATAATATAGAAAAGCAGTCTGTCGCTTCTATTTTCGGGAGGGGATTTATCACACTAATCCCCCTCCTCTTGCGAACGTCACTGCCCTGTATTATATATAAATATACGCATTACATATTCTGACACACATACGTCATTAAAAATTATTATGCACATTTTCTATAAACAATTTAACAAAAATGCGAACATTGCAGCATAGTTTTATCTAGATAAAAAAAAACACATATAATCACGCTAATACATTAAATATGAAAATTGCATAAAATTGTACCAATAACGTCCACTTAAATTTTGACAAGCGTCAATTTTCCCATCAAAATTTGCTACTTATAATCATTAACATAACCTGTAAATTTGTAAGTCAATGTACAATAGCAATTATGTGAAATTTTGCGTTTCAATTAATTACGTTAATCTATTCTACCAAGTGCTACACTATCTACACAGACAAGGAGTAAGTAATAATTTTTCGCTCTCTCTCCTCTGTAAAACTGAAAACGTAAAATAAACGTCAGAGAGTAATTCAAACCGACATAGTGAACACGTAAAGGGTGGAGTGCCATGGTCCGATTATAGTCAGCAAATGCGCACGCGTCATGTCCATTAAATAGTTGGCTATGGACCGTTTGACAGTTTGTGTTGCAAACATTACGACAGCCAGAAGACGGGTTCCCTGCTACGTTTCCAGCTAACGTTTCTATTTGCAATTGCTCTATTTTTCTCCTTATTTTGCAATTGATTCTAAAACAACGCACGATGCACAATATTATACTGGTTTTAGTTTAATCGTTTTTAATCTAGTATAATACAAACATTGTTTAAAACTCCAATAATATATATTTTTTCTTCAAGCGTATTATAATATTAATATTACGTTATCATAATGCCTATGTAGAAAGAGGTCGTTATGTTACTAGTATAATAATGATAGTATTATTCAGCAATTAGTTACTATATATACCACTGGTGGCAGCACAAAACATAACTACAACGTCAAGTGTCTATTTAATCAGACATCTGCGGCGGTGAGATTGCAAAAACTGTAACATGTAACCATTATTAAGTTAAGCTAAATGACATATGCATTGTTTATTTTCGCTTGAATTTTAACTTGATTATCAAAAATGTGTAATATAAGATATGTAATGTGCACCGTCAGACTTGTCAGAAACTGCATATTCGGTCAAAGAAACACGGTCAAGTGTATCTAATGTGACATAGCCGACGGCTATATTCAAAATTATTAAGTCAAGTTAAGTTAATTGACAATTGTATTATTTATTTTCGCTTGAATTTTAATTTGATTATTGAAAACCTGTGGAAAAGTGCAATGTATACCGCTAAATTTGTCAGAAATTCTATATTCGACCAAAGAAACATATAACGCTTGAAAAAAAAAAGTATATATCTCACTAGGATAATAAAAAGCTCTATTTGTGTTTCGCCCAAATTGCTTGGCCTCAGCTTTGCCTCCACCAAAAATATCTGGGCTCAACACAGTAATCATCGCTCTCTACTACTCGCAACATAATATACTATTTCTACTTTTGTTGAATAATACGTTTGTAACATACAGTGTGTAAAAAAAGTAACATAACGTGTCCAATATTCTGCCTTCTGGTAAAATTACAAAAAAAAAAATTAGGTAATAACTTGATCTACAAGTAGTATACAGTTAACAGTTTTTAAATAGTATATGTTTATTTTTCTAGTTAATTTTGGAAGACATAAACTAGCCAAAAAGATAATCTAATTAATTTAATTAATTTTTAAATATTACATTTTTTGTGTGCAATCGCTTAAGGAAGTATTTGCCCGAAATTAGCATATAAATTGTAAACGTTTTCAATATATATTTACAAGAAATCAATTACTAATCTAAATGATTGAAATACCTATAAAACCGATTTACGAACAAAGCCCCCAATGACAAAAAAATGAAATTCATGCCACCGCAATCAATTGAAATAACAATTTCATGCCAAATACAAAACATTTAACATTTTTTCTCGCTATCATTTCGTTTTTACTTCTTCGAATTGTGCGCGCAACATTATTCATCAACCATCCAGCGCATTGCATTGTCACAGTGGTTCTTAACCAGGAGTGTACATATTATAAACCTCAAAAGGTATGTGTCATTTGTATCATTTTTCCTGATAAAAATGTACGTTGAGTACAGACATCAATTAATGATACAGAACTACAACCTAAGGCCGTTTCATTTTAATAAAATGTATTTTTTCTAATAAATAAAAGGTAGAAAATCATACTTTATAAGGATTGTACCCTATTTTTTCCACTCCATTATTTCCACCAATACTTTTCTTCCACCAATTCTTTTTTCCACTATATATTTTTTCCACCAAGTCTTTTTTCATTATATATTTTTTCTACCAATTCTTTTTTATTAATTTTCTTACCAAACTTAACCTAACCTGACCAAACCAAAAAAATTGGTGGAAAAAAAGTATTGGCGGAAGAAAAAACGGGGTGGAAAAAATGTCTCTCTACCCTTTATAAACATACATACACAATCACGCCATGTATCCATAAAGTGTGGCACAAACTTTTTCCGTTCAAGTAAAAAAATTAACTTTCGTCAAATCCAAACAAATTAGTAACTTCATCTACATTCATGATCCTGAGAAACATTTTTTCTCGTAAAATATTCTCAATTGATTCAGATCTTCAATGTCAAATTTAAATATTTTCTTTTAACTAAAATTTTGCTCAATTTTACAATCAATATTTTTCTAGTAAGATCACATACTCTACCCGAAAGCTCATTATTTTATTGCTATCTATTAACTAACGTTAAAAGCTCGTTTTAATATACTTTTCAAATAATATTCTATTATTTTCAAGAGCTTTAATTAGTTCTTGTACCAGATGGTCCAAAAATCATCACCTTATAAGGCAAAAGTCATCAGCCTATCTGATGATGCTCTAACTTTCGCGACTTCAAAATTTGTGAAGTAAACAGATACACGTAGCTGAATCATGAATCGCTCTATACTCTTCAAGAACGCGAAATAATTACAAAAATAAATTTAAAAATAAATAATAGAATATTATTTAAAAAGCTTATCAAAAAAAAGAACTTTTATCTAAAAAGAGATATTTAATAATTAAGATGACAAAAATATTATAAAAAGAAAATTGTAATAATAATTCTTTTAATGAAATTATGTAGTAGATGTAGATTTTTAATTGATTTCTACCATGATTTGAAATAATTCACATATTTCAATTAATTTGTACACTAGATTGTACAAGTGGTTTCCCCATCGAAAGGGATTTGAAAAGTAGCAAAAGATTAAGAACCACTGCATTGTGGTTAAACTTGCTCGTGCTGCCAACTTCATGGAATGTGCTGCACCTACAGCAACACCATAGCATAACCTGAAAAAAATTCGAAAATTTTTGCCCGACGATTCTACGAATCGGTATTTATGATTAAACTCCAATATATAGAATTGCTGATAGGCAATCCCAATTGATTTCATCTGAAGAAGATACCTCTCCGCTGCGCGTTATTGACTGTTGACGGTAGAGGTAAAATTAATTACTTTTTACGGTCGTAAATGTATCTTTGAAAAAATGGTTAAACGTATGTGTGTGCAGGGCCGGATTAACCTTTTGTGGGGCCCTAGACATTTTTTTCTCCGGGCAAAAATAATAGGACTTTATTGCGTAAAAATACATAAAAATGAAATTTGACCGACTGCAGACCGGGCCCTTTGTATGCGGGCCCTAGACATTTGTCTTTTTTGTCTAGGCCATAATCCGGCCCTGTGTGTGTGTGTGTTGTTTTTAAGCTATTTTGAGTGCCGTTAAATCAACGGGAAAAATTCAATAATAACCGAGAAGAGGGCAGACGTACGTTTGTGGATTTTCGAAATATACTATTTGTTTTTTAATTATGGTGGCTGTGTTTCTACAGGTGTAAATTGAATCAGCTGAATTAATTTTTCAAATTAATTTCGTATTACAGACGTAATGAAAATTACTTTATAATTATTTTATAATATCGTTAAATTAGTGTACCTGCGTTGATATATGGTAGTGAGTTTTGAATTGAATTGCTCCAAGCATAATAAACTAGTGACTACTGTACACAGATCTTTTTTTTGGAACATCAATCTGTAATAATCTTGCTTTTAAATAATGTAACAATTATAATTTTAATTAAAAATATGATTTTCTTTAATATGTAATATATTTTTAACGAATTTACAAATAATAATTTTTTTAACAAACGTATTAAAATAAGCATTAGAAAATAAAATTGTCAAAATTGTAAACACTCATATTTGATAATTTTACATAAAATATGTAAATTTAATATGTAAATTTACAGACTTCACAGGAAATTTTTTACATAATATGAATATAAAATAGGTATATTTTATGTAAGTTAACTTACTTTTTTAAGTAAAAAAAATAACGTATATAGTATGGTAAATTAATTATTTTAATTAAAATTACAAAATTATATAATTTTTACAAAAAATTTATGTAAATCATCGGATATGCTAAAGTAATATGTAATTTTTATACTATGATTTTTATGTAAACTGACAACTTTTTCTTGTAGTGCACATAAATTTTTAGTTTACGTTTTTTAATTATTATTTTTTAATTCAAGGAGTCCATTTTTCCATACTACTCCGAATAATTAAGAGTCTACTCTACTTGTTGTTTTTAAAAAAATTTAGACTTGAAATTTTTCAAATCATCTTTATTGTATGCACTTTTAATCTCTAACGAGATAAACTATTCTAAAGATAAAATTCTTTAATAAAAATTGATTAATGAAACAAGTAATTACAGATAAAATATTAATTGGTATAAAACACTTTAAACATAAAAATCAAATTTAAGATTAATTTAAGCAATACGTCAACTAATTAAAAAAATATCGCATATTAATAAAATGTATCCGTATAATGATCAGAATATTTGTATATTAATCCATCGAAATATAAAACTCATTGACTACGTTTATCTCGGCATTTAAAGCCGTTTGAAATTAGTAAATCCTACGTTGGACTTTGAGATAAATAATTACGATTAAAATTTCAATCGATTTCAAACATTCAAGTCCATCCTGTATAAAGTAGGATTGACTTATAAGCCGCTTCAATTCATTCGAGATAAATACATCGGATTTCAATTTCAAGCGGCTTTAAATGCCAAGATAAACGTACTTATTGATTAGTGATTCAGTGTGCAGTTAAGAAATAACTCTTAAACTACTACGCATATTAATAAAATATAATTAAATATTACATTGCGCAATATATTTTTCAAAATGACATCTCTCGTTCGCATCGAATAATATTTTTCTTCTATTTTCATCAATTTTTGTAACTTCGCGGTGGACAAACTTGAAAAACCTGATCCGTACAAATGATATTAAAACATGTACCTACGTTCTCTGGTTTCGATGCGACAATCCATGTTTATGAAGTCATTGGTTTGTGCGGTAGCTGTACGTACATAGTCTAGTTAATTGATGTCAATGAATCAGAGTAAGGAATCGAGTTTTTTTTTTTTGTTTCTTTATACAAAAAGCGAAAAATTATGGTGTTGTTAGATGATAGTTATATGCGAATGAGCGTGGTGGATGTACAAGGCCTTTATGAGTGGTAGGCAGATGTAAAGTTTCACTAATTAAACATTAAAATGTGCGTGTAATTATTAATTAAGATCGGAGGTATATTGTTGGGAAGTATGATGGAAAAATGTTTAACACATTGTATTACATATGTAAATGCAAAAATTATCAGTAAATATGAGAAGTAGGAAAGTTATATACAGGATGCAAAAAAATGCAAGAAACTAATTGCTAAAATTATAAATATTTTTATACATACATACATACAGACATACACAATCACGCCATGTACCCAAAAGGGTGTGGCACAAACTCTTTTCATCATCCCGAAATCAGTCGCCTCCAAACACTCTTATCCAAACAAGCAACTTTCGCTTCATCCACATTCATAATTCCTCTCATACATGCTCTTTTATTCCTACTACTTGGAAACTTTCGCTCACGCAAAACACACTCAATCATATCACTCCAACTACTCATCGGACGTCCACGCAAACGTATACCATCAAAATCATTCAAATAAATCTTTTTGACCAAACGTTCATTAAACATTCGCTCAACATGTCCGAACCATCTTAACTGACTAACACCAACTTTTGCTATAACATTTCTCTCAATTTCACACTCATCATACACTAATCTATTTCGTACCCGATCTCTCCTATTTACACCACATATCCCACGTAAAAATCTCATTTCCACAGCAGTCATTTTCCGTTTATGCTTTTGCAACCAAACCCAACCAATAACCAATTTTATTATAATCGGCCAACCAAAGTGACATTTAGTCATTTATTTATAAGCCGAAAACGTAAGAAATATTTAAGAAGTATTTTGAACGGGTTGTGATGTTCTAATAAATAATTATTCAATTTAATTGCTACACTGCCTTGAGGATAAAAACAAATTCCGAAACTATTAAAATTATAACATCCACGGCAATTGCTCAAATACATAAAAAACAAACAAATATTGCCAAAATTAACAATAGCTCAATTTTACCAAAAATCGATTTTTTTAAATTTAATATACAAATAAAAAAATCGTTTGGAGTTTATATTTTAATTAAAAAATATATTGGCGTCATTATACTATCATTTGCTATTGTAATTAAAAATTACCAACATCCTGTTTTGTTTATCAATTTTTTTTTTTTGTATAATTTTAATTGACATCAATATTTTAAATATCAAATTATCATAACCATTACTAATTATATAACCCAATTTAAATTTATAATAATTCTATAAATTTCAACAAAAAATATCTTTATAATTTATTCCAGAAAAAACAACATAGAAGTCATTTTTTTCCGGTATTAAAAGCTATAAAAAAAGTTATGAATATATCATAAATTCCACGTTTATATTTTAAAACCTTTATTAATTATGTAAAATGCAGCATACAAACTTCATATCAGAAAAAATCTACAAAAAATCTCTTTAGTAATTGTATGAATATATGATTGACTTAAACTAAAAGTCGCGCTAATATATTATTCATAAACCGCTTTGATCAAACCGTGTAGATAACACATCTTGTTTTTTTCAAACAAACAAAAAACTCTTTTTCAACGGAAATTTCACTATATATCTGCCAGATATATTGCATGACATCTGGGAGATACTTCATACGCGAAAAAAAAATAATTTAAATCCACTCTTAAAACAAGGAAAAAAATCTCTGAAATATGTGGAGCACTTTATATAAACTTGTGCGCATTTCCTTTATCACTTTGTATTAATTTACATGTTAATTAATTAAATAATGAGCATAAGTCGAGAAGACTGCGTACATTAGTTTTTGAGAATATTACGAGCTAGGCAAGTTAAAGTTTTATTTTCGAAATGTGTTTCTTTAATGTGTATTAATCCTGTTATTTGTTAAGTACTCGTATACTATAATAATTTTAGAATAAAACGGCTTTAGGTTATAATTCTGTATTAATATTTATTAATAATCGACGTTTCGACGAACTCAATACAGAAACTATAACCTAAAGCTGTTCTATTTTAATATAATGAGTTCTGAAAGAGTTTTTACTATATAATTTTTGCTTTTTTGATAATTTGCTATCTTTCGATATATTCCATATGATGAAAAAATATGATGATATATGTACAGTATTGAGTACACTGTAAAAAAAAACTATATTATTTCAGCGAAACGATAAATTTTCTGTAAAATAATATAATTTTTTAATTTTAAATAAAATAACTAATTTAGCATATTATATATGTTTTTATACCGAAAAAAGTAAGTAAACTTACATAAAATATACGTATTTTATAACTGTGACGTCTGTAAATTTACATATTAAACTGGTGTAAATCAGTTGCACCGGATTTTTATATAAAATTATAAAATTATTTTTTGTACAGTATATATATATATATATATATATATATATATATATATATATATATATATATATATATATATATATTGTAACGCGGCGAAATTTAGAATTAAATATCAAATTAATTAAACAACAATTAACGATTTAAATTTAGAAAACTTTAATTATTCCGTGATTTTAGGACCCAACTACGTTATGTAAATGAATAAAAAATTTAAGTAACCCCAGTGAACTTTAAAAGTCGCCGAACTGCAGACAGGAGAGTACATAAAATGATTTGAAATAAAAAGTCCCATTTAGTTTAACTATGTCGATTTATTGTGCATGAGAAATTTGTGAAATTATATAATTATTTAAATATTTCAATATTTAGTGTTTGTCTGTATTTTGTTTACAATTTCATTAAAAGATTTTGAATAAATTGTTAGTGGCGGCTCGTCAGTGCATCTTGTGCGCAAATAATAAATTCGATATAAAAACTCTAATAACAACGTTACCCAAAGAATCCTTTATTATACTTCGGAAGGTGTAGTGTATTCTGTGGGTGACCACAATTCAAATGAACGGGTCGGACACATACTCAAAGAGATATGCTGTCACTCGTGAGGGTCGGGATCACTGCCGGCCAAGAGCTCGTGTATTAGTAATCATGTAAGAAGTATGTATAAAGTACTCGCATCTAAATGCCCGAAAAATTCTATATTTTAATTCGACGAGGTACCAAAACCAATGTACAATAATTATTAGTTATTTGCCAAATAATATGTAATTTTATACGTGTAAGTGTAAGTGTATTTGGGAATAGGGAGTGTGAATACATTACGTAATTGGTGCGTGATCGTCTAGTGAAATCATGGTCGAATCGGTGTCTCACGGATTCTCGCTACCCCCAACCAGACGTGGGTCGACCGGCGTCGTAACGATGGCTCGCCGCGTAGAGTATGTTGGTTTACCGGTTACTGGCGGCTACGGTTGCACGATGACTGGGTAAGCTCTGGTCATGGTTTGAGTTTACACGTGAACTTATCTTCGTGAAACTTTTGAACAAGTATACTATGTTTTCTGAGAGTTTTAAGTTTTCACAGCTTTGATTACTTTAACGGCACTTGATTCACGTAGTGAAACCAGCCGCTATGGCACAAAGCTATTTAAACCGTTCGCACAATATTACTCTCTTTAAGTTTTCGTAGTTTGATTACTTTAACGGCACTTGATTCACGTAGTGAAACCAGCCGCTATGGCACAAACTACTAAACCGTTCGCACAACCCGCCAATCTCTCAGAATTTAAGTTTTCGTAGTTTGATTACTTTAACGGCACTTGATTCACGTAGTAAAACCAGCCGCTATGGCACAAACTACTAAACTATTCCCTCTTATGTATCTTATTTCTGAGAGATGACAAGGTTACCTAGTATAATGAACTATACCATGGGCCAAGCTTCCCTGATTCTGATTCTAGACCAGAATGCCCGCTCATGAGATCGGTCAGCCCTCATATACTCTTAGTCCACGTTGACTTGCAACAGAGTTCGCATATACAAAACCATTAGTAAGAGTAGGACATAATAACAAGATATAATATTTTACCAATCAAATTAAACTTCTAACATCCTTGTTGAAGATTACTGGCTGAAAATGACATCATAATTTTCTACACCCAATAATATTAACTTTTGAAACCTATCTTACAAATAATCGCTTTGCATTGGCTAGGATAGGAAATAGTAGGATGTGCCCATAATCAGAAAAACAAATTCTTAAACACAAAATTGTTTTCAAAATAAAGTACCCCAAACTATAAAAGAATTGGGTCAACCTTTCATGTACGCACGTGTTTATACCTAAACATAACAAAACCATAAATGACCCTTAAAGAAATGTATTTCTCAATAAGCAAAACAACACAATCAAACAGTAACGTCCAGCGTACCAGATGTTGGTTTTAAAATATAAGTAAACAAGTACAGTCGACATAATTATTATCGAAACACATTCTTAAAAAATATTAATAGTAAGATAAATTAATAACATAAAAAATTAAAAAATTAGGTACAGATATTTGCCTCGTTTCAATATATATATATATATATATTACTATATATATATATATATATATATATATATATATATATATATATATATATATATATAGTAATAAAATATAACAAAATAAGTAACTAGATCATAAAATTTATAAATTTATAAACAGGCCAATAAAAGTGTTTAATAGTTAGACAATGTGTTGTCTGAACGATATGAGAAATTCCCCCCGCCCCCCACCCTTCCATAATTTGTGTTTCGTGATACTTCTCACTTTATTAGAAAAAATTTCGTAGTCATTTTATTTAATTTGATACGGTTTATTAATTTTCATGCTTTGCTACATCCGACTTTTATGCGAAATGAGAATTAAGACTAATAGCTTTTATTGCTTTATAACTCCTCCTATACTTTTTACTTAATGCAACGATTACTCGCTATATATATATATATATATATATATATATATATATATATATATATATATATATATATATATTCTATTAAATTTTCTTGTTTTCAAAAATAATTATAGGATTTATAGAATTACTCCTATTGTATATATGGTAATATAAGTAGAAAATTTTATATAAAATAGGGTAGTTACAGACACAATTAAGCCATGTACCCAAAAAAGTATGGCACAAACTCTTTTGAGTGTTTGAGTGTTTTGCGTGAGCGAAAATTTCCAAATAGTAGGAAGGGAGAGCATGTATATGTGTGAATAAAGCTGTAATTGCTTGTCTGGAAAAAACTAATTTCGGGATAGTGGAATGAGTTTGCGCCATACCCCTTTTGGGTACATGGCGTGATTGTGTATGTATGTAATTTATTATAAACTATTTGACTGTTCTTAAATTACGTATTTATAAGAATTAATATTTCAGTAATTTGGATAAAATTATTATGAAATTTGAATATACATCACATAGTTCTTTTTAGTAACAATTCTAGAAAATGATATAATTATGAGCCCAATAAGTCAAAATTTGAAAAAACTTTGGATTCAATTAAGTATTTATTTTTGAAACATATTAATACTAATACATAATTACTAATTAATTGTTTTAATAAATTTGGAAATATGTATTGGCCTTGCCGGAATTCAAACCCAAGACTTTCTGAGCCATAAAATATCAATATAGCAAATATATTTTTCCAATTATATTCTGGTCATACGAATTTTAAATATTATTCAAATAAGTATATATTCCTAAATCCAATACTGTATCCTAATTTGAATATCATCCGATAGGCGTCTATTTTCCCTTTCTGATGACGTCATATTGTATCGTTTTCGGACATACACACACACACACACACACATTCTCAAATACATTTACAACAAATGGTCACCTACCCGAAACGGATCTCGACATTCAAAAGCCATTCCACATTCACAAATATAGCAAACTATGTAGGCGTGAGCAGTTACTAGTTAACCATTCCAATAATATTATACAGCTGAAGGTTCGTATCCCACACACACGGAGCGCCGCAAACAACACGGAAAAATACATATGGGTTCGAATCTAGTACCCATTGGCGCACCATATACGACAAGTCAAACATCTTGTTTTTTCCATCTTTCCGATGTTTGTGACAATCGACGATCGATGTTTTTGTTTTTTGTTTTGTTTGACGTCATTGTCCGAAAGGCTGGATGATGAGAAAAATGACAGTTGCATTTGTCATCTTATTTTATTTATACGAATCACCTTTACACGATGTATTATTTTTTCTTACAAAAATCTATACAATTTTTATACAAAATTATATATAGAAAAAATACAAAAATTAATATGTTTTACACGATATATAATAATATCTACAGACGAATTCGCAATGATATTTTACATTTTGGCAATTCATTTATATTTAATCTGAAAATTG
Source organism: Clivina fossor (assembly GCA_963966155.1). Lineage (NCBI taxonomy): Eukaryota > Metazoa > Arthropoda > Insecta > Coleoptera > Carabidae > Clivina > Clivina fossor. Next base: position 4,977,618 of record OZ014568.1, read on the forward strand.
CAGATTCATCAAAAAAATATTTACTGCTTCAATTAAATATGAAATTTGAAAAAAAAATTTTACACATAAATATGAATTGATGATAATACCTAACCTAAATGAGAATTTGACGTTTCTAATACCGATGCGCATTCAAATTCGCGATGAAAATGCAAGAAAAATAAAACGTGTTTTAATTCAAAAAATTTTAAAATTTGTTTTACTTATAGACTGTCACAGACAAACTAAGCATTCACAATTACAAAATATTTTATACAAATTTCTATATAAAGTCGAATATTGCATTGTGTACACGTTTGCGTGGACGTCCGATGAGTAGTTGGAGTGGTATGATTGAGAGTGTTTTGCGTGAGCGAAAGTTTCCAAGTAGTAGGAACAAAAGAGCATGTATTAGAGGAATTATAAATGTGGATGAAGCGAAAGTTGCTTGTTTGGACAGGAATGTTTTAAGGCGACTGATTTCGGGATGATGAAAAGAGTTTGTGCCACACCCTTTTGGGTACATGGCGTGATTGTGTATGTATGTATGTATGTAATACAGAATATTTTAAAATAATAAAACTGCTTTAGGTTCAAGTTCTGTATTAAAACGTTCAACGTTCGTCTTCATCCGAAAAAAACTGCTCAGTTATATTATTTTATATAATGAATTTAAAAGTTTTCTTTTATAGAAAATTTTGTTTGTATACAGATAACTATATAGAAAAATGCGTCGTGTTATGCAATGATTCCCAAAGTGGTCGACCCCTAGGAGTCGATAGGTTTAATTGTAGAGTCTACTGTTAAACCATATCAAAGTGAGTAGTACTGTAGCGAGAAAAAAAATTGGTACTTGGTCCACGAGACAAAAATGTTTGGAACCTCTGGTGTAAAGCTAACATTAGATTATGAAATTTTATTCTGTTCGGGTACTCGTGTGCGGCAAAACTCAGTTATTATAGCTTTATGTATGTGTATGTTCGTACAATTGGAAATATACAGACAGTAGCCAAGGCATTGAATCATTTTATTGAGGCGTTTCTTGGAAGTGTCATAATATGGGCATTAATGCTGTTGAATAATGCGCTAATAAATATTCATATGCATCGGGTGATGTATTCATTCGTATTATTAATATAATGCTTCGAGTGAAAGCTGTTTTGACTATAAAAGTTTTAGTAACTTTATATTAAGAAAAAAAAAATGTTTACAGTTATTTTATTTAATAAAAAATAAATTTAATTGTCGACTGTTTTATAGTATGAAACGATTTCGGAGAATTTTGCTGAAATTATTATTATTTTATATAAATACATACATCGTTGTAGATCTATAAAATTGCACATTAGAAACGATATATATATATATATATATATATATATATACAATTACATATATTGCTGTTGGAAGAGTTTGTGCCACAAACATCAGAAATAATGTTTTTAGCATGTATTTAAGGAAGAAACGGGTGTTTTGGCATTTTTTTCCGAAAATATCAGTTGTGTAGATTTTAGCCTTACTGGAGTTTGTTTTATAAAACCACCCTAATATATATTATGACGTTTTTCTGAGTATGATTTTATTTATTATTTATTTTATTTTTGGCTCCTACCTTAATCCGCCATACGGCTCCGGCTACAGTTGGTTTGGTAGGCAATAGGGGTGGGTTTCAGAGGCGCCACTGAGATATAAAAAATTTACAAGTATCGCAGAAACTCGAAGGCCAAAGGTTTGGACAATTACACAAGGAAACACAAATTTATTGGATAATGGTTTCAGTTTTGTTTATGGAATTATTTATTATGTATTTATTTATTTTTTTTTTTTGAAATGAAACTCAATTTGATGCAGCAGAATTGAATTTTAAATAAATTTTATTTAGTTGAGTAATGTTTCTCACAGAGTTTTAAATTATTATATTGACTACAAATTGTTTAATTGATTTTTTTGGGGCAACAAAAATATGATTGATAGATCTTACGCTTATGGAAGTTACCGAGCAAGGTCCTAGCTAAGTCCTCTTCTTGTTGGAGTAGAAGGCTGAAGGCATCCAGCCAGGACTGTGAGTTGGTACAGCTCGTGGACGACAAAGATAAGCTCAAGTGGACGACAAATATAAGCTCAAGTGGTCGGGCTGATTTTCGTGACACGAGCGATTTAAATCCTCAGTGATCTAGTCACCTAATATTTGGAACTGGAACGATTTTCCTGAGCCGTGTTTCGGATAGATCGATTTTTTATCAGCGTACTTTGTCTTAACTGACTGAGGCTGGTTCCACCTGGAGACGACGACCAAACGACACAGCCCTAAACTGAATCCTCCAGCAACAACTACACCAACCCTGAAAAATCATATACAAACAACAGTATCCTTGCTACGACTGACAAAATTTTACACAAGATATAAATTAAGTTGCCCAATAAAAATCACTGCTCGTGAGCTTACAATGTTTTCTAACTTGAACAGAATAATAATGTAACTAAGCGAGAATGTCATACACAAACTATTTAAAATATTTAGCAAAAATCTTAGTACAATTCAAATACAAAAAAATTACAATAATTGAAACAATAGTAAATCGCAAATAAAACGAATTGAGCAGAATAATTAATACAATTTAAATACCAAAATGTTAATAATTTCATCAATATCAAACAATAAATAATTACCAAATATAATTTAACATTAGGGCAGATATCAAATAAATACAAAAATCGTTACAAAAACCAATGCTACTTACATTTGCTCTTATTGTGTGAAAATGCTACCACGGAATGCTCCAACTCGAACTTCGCAGAATCTTATTAATTTTTTTAGATTGAAGCCAACAGCAAAAAATCGACAACAAGAAAGCTGGCCTCAACAATCTAAATACTCGAACATCAACTACAATAAATACAAATTAATAAGAAATAGCGAGATCTCAACTAGCGTTGCGCCAAAAGCGAAGTTCGACCACAAGCTCTTTCACACAAAAAGGAATGACGTCACACACAGCACAGAATTTTCAAACCACAAAAAAATTATACAGAAAATAGGAATTTTAACGGGAAGTAAAGACGGAAGGAAAATGACTCGAGTCGAAGAATAGGATCACAAACATCACATGATTCTGGCCCGGACCTTGGCTGTGTCAACAACGATAGCAGAAAGCACGTTTTTCATCAACAAATTCAACACTCTCAAAATTACGAAATTAACTCAAATAAAACGAAAATATTAATCTCGATCACTAACACGAACATTATTAAATCATATATCATCAAAATAAACCGAAATTAATAACGGATGACGAAAATAAAACAAGATATTAAATTCAAACTTACATATCCGATGTCAACACTACCGCCGTCAGAACCAGAATGCCTCGTGCACGCACCGTTTCCGACAAGCCAGCGAGCGCTCCCGGCCAACGTCAAAGCAAAAAAATTGTTTTGCGCGAAATTTAAATTTGCAATATTTAACCAAATTGTAACAATAAAAAATTGTTACACTCCCCTTTTTCCTCATAAAAACAAAAATTCGTAAGCGTCGTAATACAACATATCGTCACCGTACGATACATAGAGTCTTTCATCTTGAATTACACGTACGGCAACAATCAACAAACTAACCGAAGAATCAAAATAAAATTCGTACGCGTTCCAATACAACTATCGTCGCACGCGAGACATGGCACATAGCCCTGAGATTTACACGCGCTTGCAACAATCAAAAAAACTAACCGAAGAATCAACAACTATCGTCGCCCGCGAGACATGGCACATAGCCCCGAGATTTATACGCGGTACAACAATCAAAAAAAAATTCGAAGAGTGGCTCTCAAAAAGCCCGAATACTAGAACGCCGGTACGAAGGGAACGATAATTTTCGCCATCACTGCAACAAACAAGCCAAGGGCTACTACGCAGAGCGAAAACTCGTTCAAACGATACGCGAAGATCACGCTAGCTCTCACCAAAAATAAACCGAACCGTGAGAGAGCGCTAAACGAAAATACGGTAATTTTCGCCAACAAAATTAACTTACGACGAGAGAGGAACGAGAGAGATTTTGCACAAAAACGGTTACTCGCGCTACTATGACAAAAAATACGACACGAGAGAGCTAAACGATAAATGCAGTAATTCACGCCCGAATAATATCAATACGATAATAGAGAGCTACGAGAACGGAAACAGAGAGCGTTAGCAAGAGAGGGTGAAAGGAATGATGAGAAAAATGATGAGAGGAATGCTGAGAGTGAAAGAGAGTCAGTTAAGTTCAAAAATTAAAATCTCTAAATTCTCTTGACAAAATTATACTGAAGATTACGCACGCGATAGCTTTAAAATTATAACGAATAAACAGCGTCGCTAAACCGTCAGAGGAAGGTTGGATAAAGCAAAAGTGTGTATCATACCCAAAAGATCATGCAACTTAGATTTACAGCACCGTGCATCCAATTCAGCAGGCAAACATAAAGCGGTTTGAACAAGCGAGGCACCCTCCAACTCCAACTGCAATAACCCCGTCAAGACTGTCCTCAAATCTGCGATCGTACCAGTGTTATCCGCATTCCGGATAGACAATTCATATATAATTTCCTCATCGGAAAGATGCTCAAGACAGAACGGTAAATTGGCCATAATAACAGAAAAATATAATATTAATACAAGAAAATATACGGTGTGTAGCAATGGTTTTACAACAGAATATAACAATAATTTTCTTATACACTAAAATCGAATAATAAGTAACAACTATACTGAATAATTAGTAGCACTGATTTTTATAAAGCAATACAACTCAAAACAAAACCATTAACCAATCTAAGGAAGGAATGATAGGATTTTTTTTTTTTTTTTTTTTTTACCACACCTAATGAATAATTGTATGTCACGATTAAGTATAACCAAAATAAAATATCAAATATCAATTACAAAAGACGCTAATCAAAAAATCAACAAAAGCCCCAAGTTGGGAGGCGCCAAATATGTATGACGTTTTTCTGAGTATGATTTTATTTATTATTTATTTTATTTTTGGCTCCTACCTTAATCCGCCATACGGCTCCGGCTACAGTTGGTTTGGTAGGCAATAGGGGTGGGTTTCAGAGGCGCCACTGAGATATAAAAAATTTACAAGTATCGCAGAAACTCGAAGGCCAAAGGTTTGGACAATTACACAAGGAAACACAAATTTATTGGATAATGGTTCCAGTTTTGTTTATGGAATTATTTATTATGTATTTATTTATTTTTTTTTTTTGAAATGAAACTCAATTTGATGCAGCAGAATTGAATTTTAAATAAATTTTATTTAGTTGAGTAATGTTTCTCACAGAGTTTTAAATTATTATATTGACTACAAATTGTTTAATTGATTTTTTTGGGGCAACAAAAATATGATTGATAGATCTTACGCTTATGGAAGTTACCGAGCAAGGTCCTAGCTAAGTCCTCTTCTTGTTGGAGTAGAAGGCTGAAGGCATCCAGCCAGGACTGTGAGTTGGTACAGCTCGTGGACGACAAAGATAAGCTCAAGTGGACGACAAATATAAGCTCAAGTGGTCGGGCTGATTTTCGTGACACGAGCGATTTAAATCCTCAGTGATCTAGTCACCTAATATTTGGAACTGGAACGATTTTCCTGAGCCGTGTTTCGGATAGATCGATTTTTTATCAGCGTACTTTGTCTTAACTGACTGAGGCTGGTTCCACCTGGAGACGACGACCAAACGACACAGCCCTAAACTGAATCCTCCAGCAACAACTACACCAACCCTGAAAAATCATATACAAACAACAGTATCCTTGCTACGACTGACAAAATTTTACACAAGATATAAATTAAGTTGCCCAATAAAAATCACTGCTCGTGAGCTTACAATGTTTTCTAACTTGAACAGAATAATAATGTAACTAAGCGAGAATGTCATACACAAACTATTTAAAATATTTAGCAAAAATCTTAGTACAATTCAAATACAAAAAAATTACAATAATTGAAACAATAGTAAATCGCAAATAAAACGAATTGAGCAGAATAATTAATACAATTTAAATACCAAAATGTTAATAATTTCATCAATATCAAACAATAAATAATTACCAAATATAATTTAACATTAGGGCAGATATCAAATAAATACAAAAATCGTTACAAAAACCAATGCTACTTACATTTGCTCTTATTGTGTGAAAATGCTACCACGGAATGCTCCAACTCGAACTTCGCAGAATCTTATTAATTTTTTTAGATTGAAGCCAACAGCAAAAAATCGACAACAAGAAAGCTGGCCTCAACAATCTAAATACTCGAACATCAACTACAATAAATACAAATTAATAAGAAATAGCGAGATCTCAACTAGCGTTGCGCCAAAAGCGAAGTTCGACCACAAGCTCTTTCACACAAAAAGGAATGACGTCACACACAGCACAGAATTTTCAAACCACAAAAAAATTATACAGAAAATAGGAATTTTAACGGGAAGTAAAGACGGAAGGAAAATGACTCGAGTCGAAGAATAGGATCACAAACATCACATGATTCTGGCCCGGACCTTGGCTGTGTCAACAACGATAGCAGAAAGCACGTTTTTCATCAACAAATTCAACACTCTCAAAATTACGAAATTAACTCAAATAAAACGAAAATATTAATCTCGATCACTAACACGAACATTATTAAATCATATATCATCAAAATAAACCGAAATTAATAACGGATGACGAAAATAAAACAAGATATTAAATTCAAACTTACATATCCGATGTCAACACTACCGCCGTCAGAACCAGAATGCCTCGTGCACGCACCGTTTCCGACAAGCCAGCGAGCGCTCCCGGCCAACGTCAAAGCAAAAAAATTGTTTTGCGCGAAATTTAAATTTGCAATATTTAACCAAATTGTAACAATAAAAAATTGTTACACTCCCCTTTTTCCTCATAAAAACAAAAATTCGTAAGCGTCGTAATACAACATATCGTCACCGTACGATACATAGAGTCTTTCATCTTGAATTACACGTACGGCAACAATCAACAAACTAACCGAAGAATCAAAATAAAATTCGTACGCGTTCCAATACAACTATCGTCGCACGCGAGACATGGCACATAGCCCTGAGATTTACACGCGCTTGCAACAATCAAAAAAACTAACCGAAGAATCAACAACTATCGTCGCCCGCGAGACATGGCACATAGCCCCGAGATTTATACGCGGTACAACAATCAAAAAAAAATTCGAAGAGTGGCTCTCAAAAAGCCCGAATACTAGAACGCCGGTACGAAGGGAACGATAATTTTCGCCATCACTGCAACAAACAAGCCAAGGGCTACTACGCAGAGCGAAAACTCGTTCAAACGATACGCGAAGATCACGCTAGCTCTCACCAAAAATAAACCGAACCGTGAGAGAGCGCTAAACGAAAATACGGTAATTTTCGCCAACAAAATTAACTTACGACGAGAGAGGAACGAGAGAGATTTTGCACAAAAACGGTTACTCGCGCTACTATGACAAAAAATACGACACGAGAGAGCTAAACGATAAATGCAGTAATTCACGCCCGAATAATATCAATACGATAATAGAGAGCTACGAGAACGGAAACAGAGAGCGTTAGCAAGAGAGGGTGAAAGGAATGATGAGAAAAATGATGAGAGGAATGCTGAGAGTGAAAGAGAGTCAGTTAAGTTCAAAAATTAAAATCTCTAAATTCTCTTGACAAAATTATACTGAAGATTACGCACGCGATAGCTTTAAAATTATAACGAATAAACAGCGTCGCTAAACCGTCAGAGGAAGGTTGGATAAAGCAAAAGTGTGTATCATACCCAAAAGATCATGCAACTTAGATTTACAGCACCGTGCATCCAATTCAGCAGGCAAACATAAAGCGGTTTGAACAAGCGAGGCACCCTCCAACTCCAACTGCAATAACCCCGTCAAGACTGTCCTCAAATCTGCGATCGTACCAGTGTTATCCGCATTCCGGATAGACAATTCATATATAATTTCCTCATCGGAAAGATGCTCAAGACAGAACGGTAAATTGGCCATAATAACAGAAAAATATAATATTAATACAAGAAAATATACGGTGTGTAGCAATGGTTTTACAACAGAATATAACAATAATTTTCTTATACACTAAAATCGAATAATAAGTAACAACTATACTGAATAATTAGTAGCACTGATTTTTATAAAGCAATACAACTCAAAACAAAACCATTAACCAATCTAAGGAAGGAATGATAGGATTTTTTTTTTTTTTTTTTTTTTACCACACCTAATGAATAATTGTATGTCACGATTAAGTATAACCAAAATAAAATATCAAATATCAATTACAAAAGACGCTAATCAAAAAATCAACAAAAGCCCCAAGTTGGGAGGCGCCAAATATGTATGACGTTTTTCTGAGTATGATTTTATTTATTATTTATTTTATTTTTGGCTCCTACCTTAATCCGCCATACGGCTCCGGCTACAGTTGGTTTGGTAGGCAATAGGGGTGGGTTTCAGAGGCGCCACTGAGATATAAAAAATTTACAAGTATCGCAGAAACTCGAAGGCCAAAGGTTTGGACAATTACACAAGGAAACACAAATTTATTGGATAATGGTTCCAGTTTTGTTTATGGAATTATTTATTATGTATTTATTTATTTTTTTTTTTTGAAATGAAACTCAATTTGATGCAGCAGAATTGAATTTTAAATAAATTTTATTTAGTTGAGTAATGTTTCTCACAGAGTTTTAAATTATTATATTGACTACAAATTGTTTAATTGATTTTTTTGGGGCAACAAAAATATGATTGATAGATCTTACGCTTATGGAAGTTACCGAGCAAGGTCCTAGCTAAGTCCTCTTCTTGTTGGAGTAGAAGGCTGAAGGCATCCAGCCAGGACTGTGAGTTGGTACAGCTCGTGGACGACAAAGATAAGCTCAAGTGGACGACAAATATAAGCTCAAGTGGTCGGGCTGATTTTCGTGACACGAGCGATTTAAATCCTCAGTGATCTAGTCACCTAATATTTGGAACTGGAACGATTTTCCTGAGCCGTGTTTCGGATAGATCGATTTTTTATCAGCGTACTTTGTCTTAACTGACTGAGGCTGGTTCCACCTGGAGACGACGACCAAACGACACAGCCCTAAACTGAATCCTCCAGCAACAACTACACCAACCCTGAAAAATCATATACAAACAACAGTATCCTTGCTACGACTGACAAAATTTTACACAAGATATAAATTAAGTTGCCCAATAAAAATCACTGCTCGTGAGCTTACAATGTTTTCTAACTTGAACAGAATAATAATGTAACTAAGCGAGAATGTCATACACAAACTATTTAAAATATTTAGCAAAAATCTTAGTACAATTCAAATACAAAAAAATTACAATAATTGAAACAATAGTAAATCGCAAATAAAACGAATTGAGCAGAATAATTAATACAATTTAAATACCAAAATGTTAATAATTTCATCAATATCAAACAATAAATAATTACCAAATATAATTTAACATTAGGGCAGATATCAAATAAATACAAAAATCGTTACAAAAACCAATGCTACTTACATTTGCTCTTATTGTGTGAAAATGCTACCACGGAATGCTCCAACTCGAACTTCGCAGAATCTTATTAATTTTTTTAGATTGAAGCCAACAGCAAAAAATCGACAACAAGAAAGCTGGCCTCAACAATCTAAATACTCGAACATCAACTACAATAAATACAAATTAATAAGAAATAGCGAGATCTCAACTAGCGTTGCGCCAAAAGCGAAGTTCGACCACAAGCTCTTTCACACAAAAAGGAATGACGTCACACACAGCACAGAATTTTCAAACCACAAAAAAATTATACAGAAAATAGGAATTTTAACGGGAAGTAAAGACGGAAGGAAAATGACTCGAGTCGAAGAATAGGATCACAAACATCACATGATTCTGGCCCGGACCTTGGCTGTGTCAACAACGATAGCAGAAAGCACGTTTTTCATCAACAAATTCAACACTCTCAAAATTACGAAATTAACTCAAATAAAACGAAAATATTAATCTCGATCACTAACACGAACATTATTAAATCATATATCATCAAAATAAACCGAAATTAATAACGGATGACGAAAATAAAACAAGATATTAAATTCAAAAGATTTAAATTTGCAATATTTAACCAAATTGTAACAATAAAAAATTGTTACAATATATATATATATATATATATATATATATATATATATATATATATATATATATATATATATATATATATATATATATATAAACTCGGGTTTGTCTTGACTAAAATAACAATAGTTAACGATAAAAATTTTCGTCGGTTAAAAGCAGTCTGTTAGGGCTTTTGATAGTATTTCATTTATATATATATATATATATATATATATATATATATATATATATATATATATTCTGTAAATAGGTGGTGGTATACTTATGCCAAGACAATTTTGTTTTTAGTTACCATGATGGCTAGAGAGTTTTAAAATAATATTTCGATATAAAGAATTATTTAATTAGATATTAAGTTTGTTTCTGGCATGCACAGTATGTAAAATATTGTACATTGTGCATATCTCAAACAGTTGCAAATTATTCTGGAATAAACCTATTATAATAATATAATACGTAAAATCAAAATAAATATATTTCGAAAAATGTTATCAGTAAATTTTTACGATCTAATAAATAACTATAAAAAATCTTTTACGATTCTTAATAAATATTCGAGGTTATAAATAAAATGCTCACTTCTAAAATACATAAATAATGTTAACACATCAGCATTCCTTAAAGATACATACGTAAAAAATTCTTAAAATATTTCACGGAAACAGTACAATTCGAAAATCTCCGCCACTGAATTTGTCAACGTTTCAGGTTTGGTGTATAAGCTGGTCAACTTCTACTACGGTTATCGCATTTTATATATCCCCAGCAGGCCATGAAAGTGGAATTAAATTGTTCAGATGTTTTTAATCGTTGTATACAGAGATCTACAGAAATATATTCACTCTATTTTTTTTTTTGTAATATCTTTGACAACTTTTAGATATAGTTGAGTTGTTAAAAGAAGTTTTTCGAATAGCATTAGTGAGAACTAATAATACAAATAAAGTGTATCATAATCGGAGTAGGTAATTTGCACGCCGAAGGGTCGAGTTGTCATTAACCATCTGCGCGCACACTGTTGGCTTAGGGTAGGTTAAGTTAGGTTTAGGTTGTTTGTCGATATAGGCACTTATCTCATCGGCGCAAATGATAGGCATCCACCTCAGGCAAAAATTGAAAGTTTGGGAAACAACTCGACCATGTAGTGTAATCAAATATCTACCGTACAATCTCTTAATCTCTTTATGACCGGCGTGCAATTTAGCTATGCAAAATTTCGGTAAGGGATTAAAACCCAACCGCCGCGTGCAATTTGTATGTACCCATCATAATATATATATAATAACAATAGTATATTTCAAAATGCATAAATATTTTCCAATAACCTATATTAATTATTATTCTAACGTAATTGATAAAAATCCGTAATTGACTTTCAGTTTAACGTAAAATTTTAATAAGAGCAATTAGCGAATAAGTGTAGCGAAAGTAAAAATAAATCAGTTTGAACATCTGTTATTGGCACAATAAATAATACTTTTGCTAACTGACCTCAATATATCAGACCAATAAAACGTACTCACTTCAACCAGTAAATTTAATAAATAAATACTAACTTGTACTATTCTTCTTTCTCTCTCTCTCTTTGTATCTCTATTTCACTCTCTCGATAATAATAAAAATATCTTTGCACTGTCGTTGCACGTTTCTGCGGTAAAATTTCATTTCACACTAACGTTCCCAATTAATTTTTTCTTTTTAAAAATTGAATGCTAAAACTTCTTATTCGATACATGATTTAGTTTACACTCACTGTAAAAAATTAATGTAAATTTACATACTCTATAACCGTAATTTTTTCATTAAAATGTAATATAACATATATTATTATTGTAAAAATTACAAAATTCTGCTATTTTACTGTTAAAAACCATATTTAACAGTGCAATTGAAAAAATTAACAGTTATAATTATTTAAATAAAAAAATAATAATATACCACGTTTTTAACACGGACTATAAAGTATAAAATAATTTCTGTCAGTCCCATAAAGATTTATAACCCTATAGAAAAAAACGTGAGGCACATGTAATAGATAATAATAGACCTTAAACAAATAAATGTTCGTATTGTCATTGTCATTTTGGGAAAAATATAAAATCTCAAATATTTTTGAGTATTATTATAATAGATAATAGTAATTAGTATATAAGGAGTAGCTGTCGTTGCCCCATATTTTTCTGAATGGGGTTATAAAACGTTATGGGACTAGAAAAAATTATTTTATACTTTTTAGTCCGTGTTCAAAACGTTGTACGATTATTTGATTTTATTATTTAAATAATTTTTGATAAAACATCAATGAAAGTTAAACGTTTTATGATATTAAATTTACTATTACAAAACTTCTAATTGAATTTCAAAATACAGACATCTAAAATACGTATATGTAAAGCTATATTATAAAAAAATATCTACCGATTACGTAATAACATTTTATATAAAAGATTTTTGTCTCTTTAAAGTGCGTTCGTATAAAATGAATAAGCTTAAATTTTAATATTATCATAAAAAGATTATTAGCGCTGTCAAAAGACTTGAAGTGTATCTTTCAGTTTCATCTCAAGTAAACTCGAAAATGTTAGCAGCTATTACGATATTACTTAAACGATTATTTATCACAAAGTTATATTAATATACTTACAATATATTTTTAAGAGCAACAGATAAGAACTGAGTTTTAGTTTATTTTAAAAAGTAATATTATAAATATAATTAATAACAAAAATGATCAAATTTATGCTAAAATTCTGAATATTTTTTAAATAAATAAATATTTATAAGAATAAAACGGCTTTCAATTCTAATTCTGTATTAATATTTATTAATAAATTCACGTTCCGACGAACTCAACATGCAATCTTAAATTAAGTTATTAAATAATATATAAGTAACTTGACCATAAGAATTAATGGAAGACAAATTTTATTTAACTCGATGTCTTCAGAAAAGGCAGAAAAGAATAACATAAATCATTGTAAAGTTAAATAAAATTTGGCTTCCATTAATTAAAAGTCTATAATTCTTATGATCTAGTTACTTATATTGTTATCTAGTAACTTATTACTATGTACTATGTACATTAATGTCATTTTAACCTGATAAAGGCGAGCGTTCAGTTTTTATAAAATAATCAAACAGAATTTTATTCTAAAACAGTTTTTTTTTATTAAAAAAAATATATGTATTATTGTTATGTATGAAAAAAAAAATAATTTCTTGGATTAAAATTAACATAAATAATATTACGTTGGTAGTAAAGTAAAGAAAAAATGCTCTTCATAAAAGTCTGTGAATTACATTAATTGCATTGTACATTTAATAAAGTGATGCATCAACCAATATTTTTTTTATCGGATCATTAATTCAGCAGACAGACCTGCTTATAAATCAATCCATAATACATGACGAAATAACTGCATTGAAAATCATCATACCCCCGTCAAAAGCAGTAAAAAACAAATGCCGAAACAAAAACAGCAACAACAAAAATCGTAGTAGGCGATTTAGAATTTCGTCGGGCGATTGTCCGTCATCGTATTAAAAAAATGTATACGATTTGAGATAGGAAAATAAAAACCTCAGTGGAAAAGTGACAAATACATAACGAGTTCAATGTTTTCAAATGAGAATAGCTATGTTGTAAAATTTTTTGAACAAATGTCGACCTTATGTTGACTAGCTTTATGTAGCAGTTTCATTAAGTTGTTAGTAATTAGTGACAGTACGCAGCTCTAGTGGCGAAACTGCACACTAGGCGTTGTCATAGCAACTTGTTACGTCACATAAATCAGCAAAACTACAATAATAAAATCTGTACTACAATATGTATATTTTAGTAGTGATTTTTGGGTAATATTGCATAATGTACCATATATACTAACCAATTACAGATTCATAAGTCACAAATTTAAGTATAGTCGTAGATATATATATATATATATATATATATATATATATATATATATATATATATATATATATATATATATATATATATATATATAATAAAATGATCGAAAATTTACTGGTTACAACCGGTTTAGAATATAAAGAACCGGTTAAAGAACGAAAACCGATATTAAAATATAATTCTTAATACTGGTTAACCGTTAATTAATTTCTGATTTATACAAATTTTTTTTGAATTTTTTATTAATATTTTATATATTTAAATTTGCGCAAAGTAAATTACATATTCAACATTCTGCCAGCCAATAATTGGCTCCAGTTCCAAACAAAAACCAAAATCGGAAAACCAAACATACTAGCATCGCCAGACCAAATAAGAGAAAAAACAAACTGGCAAAAGAAATCAGGGCAGAACCGTATGTTTATTCCCCCAGTTGAAATATTATTTGCCCGCACGTAATCAGGCACCGATGTTTTGTCTGGACGGCGTAGAACGCAAAACCGCAGCCCAAGCAAAAATATCTCGCACGCGGCCTAGAGCGTTCGCGCTGCCTCTCTTTTTTTTTTACTTCACTTCTTTTTCTTCTTCTTCTTCTTTCGGATCTCGGCCAATGTCAAAAAGGTCGTCTCGCCACGTTTAGGCCCGTTCTGTTCGCATAATCGAACAAAGAACCGCGCGCGTACTCACTTGGTGGGTGAAGCTCAGATGTCAACGTGCTAAAACGATACGATATACTATCTATACGATCTATACGCATCTCGGCCATCTGTTACCCCATTTGATGATCTCAGTGGAAATAGACGAATACGCAAATTCTTTTTTTTTGTATAATAGATATAGAGTCGTAGAAAAAAAATATTGCATTTGAAATATCAGATGAGTCAGGTGTTGTATAGTTGTAGAAAAAGTATAGCACAGAATGTCCGTTTCTCACTCGTATGAATTGCAGCACTCGTCAAGGCTCGTTCTAAAAATTTTCATACTCGTTGAAAATTAGCATTAATATCAATATTAACAGTAGATTGATAAGAGAAGCAATAGAAATTTATAAAGATCAATCAATGTGACTAGTAGCTGATTTAAATAAAATTTGGCTTCCTTTAATCAATAATTTATAAAAAAAATTATGATCTAGTTACTTGAATTTTGTTACCTAGTAACTTGTTTTTATGTTCTGTTTATTTAATTATATGTATAATTTTTCCTGATGGAGTACGTCAAAAAGTCGATTTTTTTAAATTAAAATTAATATAAAACTATATCCTAAAGTCTATGGCCGTATTCTCACCTCATTTATAAAAGTGATTTTTCCCAAAAGTACTTTTGACGTTCACTTAAAATCATTTATTAAGCATTTTAAAATAGATTATTTAAATTTTATAATACCAAATATAATAAAAATAATCAAAAATAGAAAATTTATTTATATTTAATAAAAAAACAGAAGCAAAAAGTTATTTTGAAATTAATGATAAAAGCACTTTTTCATGAAAAAGTGAGGTGAGAATACGGGCCTATTTATTTTTATTGTATTTGTTTTAATGACAATAAATAATTTTGTCAATAAAAGTTTGAAAAATTGTATATATTTATTAACAGCAATAATAATTACAGCAGTAGATTTTAAAATTAATATTTATTTATCAGCTTCAAGTCGACTTTAGTTAAGATTAAAAAGCCCAAGATTTAAGATTAAATTATTTTTACTTATTATATTCTTTTCCTACATTATACCTATAAGAAATATAACAACAAAAATTATCTTTTAACATTGACAAAAGCACTCAAATTCCACCATGGCAATTATACGCAAAAACCTATTTATAAATATTCTCCTTTTAAATAAAACATTTCGATCTTCGATCTTTAGAAAACATTCGAATAAAAAAACAAAACAGTCGACAGTCGTCGTAATTAAATTCCATACAACAAATGACAAAACTCCATTATATGTGAAATCAATAAAAATCGAAAAAGGAACAAGAAAAAAGAAAAGAAGAGCAGGCCTGCGAATTCTCTTCACGACTTGTATGGTAAATAAAGCCGCGCATCGTAGTAGCCTTGGAAATGCTGCGTGAGATCACAGAAGCCTTTGAAACGATGCTCTTTTATTTATTAAAGAATTCAGTCACAGCCTCCTAATCTAATTATATACAGAATCATTATAATAGCTTTGTGCAGATGGAAATTTCTCTTCTTTTATATATATTTAATAAATTCAATTTGTAAAAAAAAATATTGAAAAAGTACTTTATAAAGTTTAATATGTTCAGTGATCTAGTTATTTTATTTATATATTTAAAAACGCCGTTTCGATATATTCTACTTATATCATCATCAAGAAAAATTATACAAATGACATATATGTAATACACAAACTGAACATGGAATATTAATTAAAGGAAGCCAAATATATATATATATATATATATATATATATATACTGATATATATTTATTTAAAAATATATTTTTGTAAAAATATTTGACTATAATATTATTATATAACTACTTTAAATTAACAGTAAAAAAAAAATTATATTTTCAAAAAATTAATTTTCTAATTAAGAAAATTGACCATAAACACTAATATTTTAAGTTAAAAGCTATAAATATTTACCATCATTAAAATATTTTATGCAAACCAATTTGAAAAAGCAAATATTTTTGTTAATCTCTTTTCATTTATCTGAAATAAAAATCTAGTAATTAATTTCGGTTTAATCTTTTTTAATTTGAAATCTAGTCGAAAATTTAATTGGATTTCTTAAAAAGTTTTTTTTTTAATTCTGTCTGAAGAAAAATGTTGAACTGGTAAACTGGTCCGGTTTGTCATAAATATCTTTAATTTCAGCCATTTAATGGTATTAGCATTAATTTAGTAGCCACGTATTCGCAGTTTGACACTAACTCGTACCTAGTCGGTATTAATTGCACACTGTTAATTAATAACTTAAGTTTATATTTATCTTTAAGTCTCATTTAGACTGCCGAAACAGTTTTACGATTTAGTTTTAGTTTCACGATTTAGCAGTTTTGCCAACTTGTTGGTTAAAAATTTATGATCAGTAAATTTACACTAAGTGCAACAAATTTTACTAGTACAAGAAACAATTCAAGATCATTTCATAGTTCTCATCAAGACATCAAAATAATAATAATATAACCGCAAATTATAAACAAAGAAACATCTTATACAACAATAATTATATGTAGTAAAAGTAGGTTTTATACGTCCTTACATCGTAACAGAAACGTCCAAATTTCGTCACTCAATTGTTTCTTTTTTTCGTACCGTACCTATCCATCTGCCGCAAGCGACCAAATAAAACAAAAACAATTTAATGATAGGCTATTTATTCAGCGGGTAACTAGCTTGTTAAATTTTTACTGTCACGAAACAAGTACACACATACTTAGTTGCAAAGTTTTCAACTTGACAATTCCCACAACTTTGTAATGTTTGTCTATCTTGGGCTACTTTAATTTGACACTAATAAGCATATAGTTATAATCATTTTATTTATTATTTACTTGATTGCTGATGTGCAATTTGGAAAAATTGCATGTGCATAGCATTTTTATCACTTCGACTAAACGAAAAGACGGCGTAGCGAATGAAAAAATAAAGGGTAACATTAGAAAATTATCTTCTAGGTTAATGTAACTCTACAAGCCGAAATGTTTAGTTTAAAATTTCGGACTGAATTTGAACTGAATAAAATCTGTAGCTTTTTAACTGTGCAAACCATGATTGCGCAGTTGAAACAGAGCGTATGCAGTTTATTTACATTTACATCGATGCAATATCATTAATTTGTTTTAAGTTTGAAGTTAATTTTTTACTACCCGATCTGTACGTTTTACCTACTCGGACACAACTCTGTATCAGTTGCTGTAACACCGCCAAAAGTTCGAATTTCTAAAAACCGTTCTAACATATTATTCTACGCACTATAAGCTTTCAGAAAATGCAATAAAAATCGATTTTTTAAAAGTGTCAGGGTGGTATCCCCCTTGAGTAAATAAACACTTCTTTGTTTATATAATGACATTTGTACTTATAAAACGTCCAATTTTTTTATAAAAATATTACAAAATTTTATAAAGTATGCTAAATTCAATTTATAAATACGTATATCAACACAATCGTGCAATAAATTTGTTAAAATATATACAAAAAAATATACAAGTTTTCAATCAAGTTATATAATAGGAGTATCTTACATCTAATATAAAGACAGATTTTTATTATTTTATTTGCAATTCCGAAACAATGCAGAAATATTCCATAATATATTTTATGAACTCAAAAACAAAAAATTTTCATTTAAATATATTCAAACTAACCTATCTGTATAGTTTGCATTCCCACATCTAATCTACCTGTCTAAATAAAATCCAACACATTTATGTACCTATTGTAACAATACTGTTAAAACAATATATCTAAATTAGGTTTATTACTATTGTGTAACTAATTACATTTGCGACAATAGTGTTAATAGTATATTTAAAGTTTAATTTAAATAATCATTCATTACTGGAAATAAATTAAAATTCTTTTCTTTTTCTTGTCATGTGAGAACCGATAAATGAAGACATTAAAATTATACATAACCTAGAATTTTGCAAAGATCGTAAAATGCGGAATATTAATAGTTTTTTAACTGTAATTAGAAGAATTGTAAACAAAAAATATTACAGTTTTTTGTACAATTTATGAGAGTATCGATTTAGGTAAAGTATATGTTTGTTTTAAAGATAAGTGTGTAAGCGTAGTGGTTTCTACCGTTAATTGTACATAAAAATAAGTAGATTTAGATGTTTATGTACTAATAATATATGTATGTAATTTAAGGATGTCATTTTTAGGCCAATTGGTTAGATAAATAATTAAATACAGCTAATTGGTATTCTATCTTCATTTGCAAAAATTATTTTTAAAATTAATATTGTGCACACAGGATGCATAAATTTTTTACCGAATCGGTATATATTAATAAAGAATTGTTTATGTTTATCATTATTAAGTTATTTAAATATATTATCTAAATTGTCTAAAAAATATTATATATCTGGTTCATTTTTATCTTAATTTTAAAAAAATACAGCAACAACAAATAAAAGTATCACAAAAATAAAATGGCTTTAAGTTTTAGTTCTGTATTAAGTTTTATTAATAATCGACGTTTTGACGTACTCTACATACCTAAAGCCGTTTTATTTTAATATAATGGGTTTTTTACTATATTAAAAGTATCACAATATTATAGTTATAAATCTGAACGTAATATTTATTCTTGACATTATACTAATGGAATAATAACAGAGAGATAAACCCAAAATAAAAATTACACAGTTCAAGTTAAAACACATAAATTTGTGATTCATAATAACAGGGGCAGTACAGAAATCGTTTTAAGGCAATGGATAGTGTGGGCTTAAATAACTGAAAATACCAGTTTTTCGTCCATTAAATTTAAGGTTTATGAACTGTTTTTTGTTTTATTCATTTCACGTTGAAGGTATATCAAGTAGGCGGCCGGTCGAACAGTGTAGGACTGATATAATTTTCGGTTATCATATAACAATTTTTTTTTCCTGTTTCATGCAATACGTCATGCATGCAATTTACCGCTTTAATTGATAGTGAATAAAATTATAAATTATATGGATGAAATGGGTGGTTATTAAATATGAACCTGTACTTAGTTTAACGGTAGAAATTTTCGAACTTAAATATTATTAACGTATTTAGATGTATTTTTAAAATGTTTGTCTTTAAAAGTAAGTAAGTAGTGGTTCTGTTTGTAATATATATTATTAAAATATTTGCTTATCATATAGTACTTTGTACATATAATATACTAAGTGTTTGACGAAAATAATGCAAGGTAGAATATTTATTTTCTTCAAGTGTATTATAATATTAATAATACGTTACCATGTTGCCTATGTAAAAAAAGTCATTATGTTACTAGTGCAATAATGAACCATTATTATACAGCAGTTAGTTACTATATACAGTCAAGTGCATTTAGCCTAATAGTTACGATAATTGACAATTGCATTGTCTATTTTTGCTTGAATATGAATTTGGTTATTAAAAATGTATGAATAAGTGCAAGAAATGCAATATTCACCATCCAGAGTTGTCAGTAACTGCATATTTGATCAAGAAAACACGGTCAAGTGTATTTTATTTGATATCTCTGACGGTTATATAAAAAAATATTAAGTCAAGTTAAGTTAATTGACAATTTCATTGTTTATTTTCGCTTGAATTTGATTTCGATTAAATTTTACAACACATTTATTGCAAATTTTAAAATAAAAAATTCTTACATAAACATTAGATTTTCACTCTCAACATCCACAAAAAAAAACACACATTTTAATAAGCATATGCGCATATATTACCTCATTAACTAACACATTATTTTTTGTTTTGTTTCAGGTAAGAACTAATTACAAAAACCATTAATGACAAGACAGGATGCTGTTATCGCTGCAGCCACAAAGAATCGTGTAAGAATCTTGTAAGACAAAAAAAAACCATATAATAATATTCATATCAAATGGGTCTTTACACTTATAAATTCTTATTATTAAAAATCTTTGTAATATATATAATGCTTACATATTAAGACCATGTTATATTGGCAACAACGATTCAAGAATTAGCGAGTTTCTCACGAAAGCACAATGGACAATTAATTAGAGGAATGATGAAGAATAGGAATAGCTAACGAAGTAATAATCAGTGATGTAATTATTATATTCAATTAAGATGGTATATATGGTCAATTAGGAAATATACCGAAGATGATTTTTTTTCATTTTGGTGTAAAGTTGAAATATGAGCAAAATTGTGAAGAATAAAGTTGCATGTTTACGATTTAGAATACTAATTTGGATTATTGCAATGGATGCGAAAAGAATTTCACTTTCGCGGAACGAAGAAATTTCTAAAAGAGAATGTTGTTTTTACTTTATATGGAATATTTATTAATTTTTCCACTAAATTAGTTCGTGTCATATATGTCTAGTTACAATTTTATTATGGCAATATATCTCGTATGTTATGGTTATGAAAAACATTGTATTATAGTAACATAACTATAGATTATGTAACATAAAAGTTTATACAGTATGTCAACGTAATAAAATGCAAAAATTTTACCAAACGTCATATCATATATGATAATGAAGGAATTGTAATCCTACCAAATTTGACATATCGAGATTTTTACAGATAAGCACGAATTAGGCTTATAGTGCTTATAGTAATACGAATCAACTGTTTTAGCGTGATGTCCATCTGTCGGTCTGTCGGTCTGTCTGTGAACACGTGCAGAGCAAATTCGACTAAAGGGATTGTTATAATTATAATTATATTATTGTTAGATGAATATCTCCATTTGATCAACTTTTGCTAAATAAAGATCTGAAAACCGAAAGTAGTAATTTACTGATGTCACTTTTTACGTGTGTTTCACGAATATTTCGTAACAGTCGATGCATATTTAAATTAGGCATATTAGGAATGAAAGAGCATGTATGACATACATACATACATACACAATCACGCCATGTACCCAACAGGGTGTGGCACAAACTTTTTTCATCATCCCGTAATCAGTCTCCTCCAAACATTCCTATACAAACAAGCAACTTTCGCTTCATCCACATTCATAATTCCTCTCATACATGCTCTTTTATTCCTACTACTTGGAAACTTTTGCTCACGCAAGCCACCCTCTCAATCATACCACTCCAACTACTCATCGGACGTCCACGCAAACGTATACCATCAAAATCAATCAAATAAATCTTTTTAACCAAACGTTCATTAGACATTCGCTCAACATGTCGGAACCATCTGAACTGACTGACACCAACTTTTGCTACAGCATTTTTTTCAATTTCACACTCATCATACACTAATCTATTTCGTACCCGATCTCTCCTATTTACACCACATACCCCATGTATGAGAGGTATCATATTACATAATGTTTGTAATAGTTCTGATATTATGTATTTAAAAATAATTATGTAAAATTACAGCAGTTGAGTAATTTATAGGTAAAATTACATACTTTTCTTTAGAGTGTGGTCATTATTTAGTATGTCACTTTTTTTTTATACACATACGTTATATAAATATTACTGTCCTTATTTGCAAATCAAATGTAATGTGACTGATCATTTATTTATTATTATGTATTTTCCTTTTTTCTTTTTCAATTCATAATAACAAAATCAATATATAATTTTTCTTCATTGAAAACACACCACAATAAAGTAAACCTTTTATTGTCACCACAATTTAAAACCCATTTACCGAGCTCAACAAACCATTAAAGGACGCATCTTTATCGAATCACCCTAAGCACCACAGAAACGTCTCAAAATCTTTGGCTAGCAAAACCAGTCATAAAAATCCCGCTATTCATTGCGAAAAGCCACCCCCTCCCCCACCCATTTCAATACATTTTCATTATCGCTCACCCAACGTTGGTTTTTCAGTCGCCGAGATTTTTCCGTTTTTCAGCCGCCGCGCAAATCTCGTTTTGTTCGACCGTGAAATTTAAATATGACGGACTTAGTTTGCCACACCAGCAATAGAAATACACTTTGAAATCGCTGAAGTGAAAAGAAACATTTATATTGTGTTATTATTTTTTTTTTTGTATTCGTCTTTCTTTTGTGCATATCTACTGGTTTGTGGCCGTTAAATGGTCTCGCGTTTGTGTTTTGTTTCGGTGAGGCGTTAATGAAATATATTTTTATGTAAAAGAGATGAAAGGGTTTTTTTTTTGTACAGGAGTTGTCATGTAGGAATGTAATTCTTTTTTGGATGTGGATAAAAAAAAAGGTGAATATTTTAACGAATGTGGAGGAATGTAAAGACCGTTAGTAATTTCGGGTATATTTTTAGGGATGAAAAATTAGTGTAGTGAATATTTAGCATTGATTTAAAAAAGCGTACGCTTGAAATTAAAATTTATATTACGCATTTCGTTCGATAGAAAGTAGCAAATATTTCGTTCGCGCACACTAAATTGTAGATAAGCGTACCCCTAAACTGCTGGATAAATAGATTTTATTGCAAAAATGCTGTATGAGGGGTATTTTCTTACTTTTGAAATTTTTTAAGAAAACGAAATCCAATATTTCGTCGGAAAAAAAAAATATTATTCGTTTTTTCAAAGCTACCTACTATTTTTTTTTTAATGTTTTTTTTTTACGTATTATAGTATACAAGTACATAAGTTGTATTATTTCACAAAGATGAAGTGTACGAAACAATTATATAGATGTGTCTAAAAAAATATATACAACGTGCAATATACAAAAAATTGATATTATTAAAATCAAAAATTCGTAAAATTGTGCTAACTGATTGCGAATTTGATAAATAATATGATAATAATTTTTATAATTATTTATAATTAATTAAAGATAAAAATATATACCGGGTGTTCGTTCGTTAAGTTCGTATGGGTGTTTAACATGCAATTTCGATAATTTGCGATATACTTCTTTCTCGAGTTAAATTCGGAGAAATACTCAGAATACTTTTTTATAGGGCATAAAAAGTTCTATAATTTGGTTTTAGTTTTAATTTGCTAGCATATGTCGTTTCGGCGCTAGTATTTTGTTTGATTTTTTGTTTTGTTTTTCTCTCAAAAGACTATGAGGCGTAGGAAAATATGCATGATATGAAAAAATGCGGAATATAAGTACTATAATTGAGTGAAGAAACCATTATTCTAGGATGATTGTTTAGTAGAAAAAATTAAAAATTAGAAAAAATCTTTCAAAACTTATTATATTAAAATGAAAAAACTTTATTAAGTTCTGTGTCAATTTTAATTAAAAAAATCGATGTTTCGATATACTCTACGTATATTATCATCAGGAAAAATTATACAAATGACATAGACAATATATAAACAGAACATAGAAACAAGTTATTAGGTAACAAAATATAATAACTAAATTATACGTAAAATTTATCAATTATTAATTAAAGGAAGCTAAATTTTGTTTAAATCAGTTTTATACATTTTTTTTGTTATAGAAGTGAACTGTTTAGTTAATTTAGTTGCTTCAAACTTTTTAACAATCCACTCACTGATTAAGTTAACAGTACTTTATGTAACTGACTTAAAATCCCATATAAAATATATCAAGCTAGTCTATGAATATAGATAAATAAAGAATATATATTCTATAAAAAAATATATATACATTGTGGAAATTAATTTCTACTTGAATGAAAAGAGTTTGTGCCACACCCTTACGGGTACATGGTATGATTGCGTATGTATTCAATCAATGCCCTCTTAACATACACAAACACACACAACAATAATTAAATATTCCAATATGGTCACTGTATTCATGCAAATTTCATAGTTGTGTATAGTAACACTCTACGTAGAGAGGTACAGTTAAACACAGACCAGTCAATAGGGCCTCCGGCTCTATTTCACGACTCTCGTAATTATTGGGTCAGCGAGAAAAGTACAACGCATTGCCGTGTTAAAGTACAAGTTTTTTTTTTTTTTTTAGCATTCGCGATTCATTTGTGTATACGTGCGTGCCTCATAAAGTTAGCAGACGCGAGTTCGACTCCCCGGGGCGGTAATGCATGAATTTGCGTGGCCGGCTGGGTTAATTTGAAGTTGAAACCATGTGGAGCATTATGGGAATATATGTTTGATTTTCAAAGTTGTGTGATTGCAGACGGAGTAATTAGAAAACTTATATTTTATGTGAGCTTTTTTTTGCAAACTGTTGCACATGTTATTGTAGTTACTTGAAAATAGTAAATATTAATAATAACAATATTTATTCATTGCCTAATAGTGTACAATCAGTTAATAGACAAAATTATTGAAAAATACATAAATAAATTGTACAGGCTTAATAAGTGTTAACATAATATAAAAATAAGAAATAAAAAATAGAAAGCATAAAAATATCAGTGTGTAATATTTGATAAATGAAAACAAAGTAATTATTATTTACATACATACACAATTACGCCATGTATCCAAAAAGATGTGGCATAAACTTTTTCTACTATCTCAAAATTAATTTTCTCGTAACATTCCTATCCAGACAAGCAATTGTAGCTTCATCCACATTCATACTGATATTCTATCATACATGCTCTTCTATTCCTACTACTTGGAAACTTTTGTTCACGCAAGCCACTTTCTCAATCATACCACTACAACTATTCATCGGATGTCCATAGGCAAACGTATACCTTCAAAATCATTCATATAAATTCTTTTAACTAAACCTTCATTAAATATTCGCTCAAGATGACCGAACCGCATCTGAACTGAAACACCAACTTTTGCAACAATTTTTTTTTTTCAATTTCACATTCATCATATACTAAACTATTTCGTAAATATATTAAAATCAGTATGATGGACCAAAATGTTGAAATTATTACACCTTACATGTTGTATTAGTTTTCCTGATGAAAACGGACGTTGAATTCGTCGAAACGTCAATTATAAATAAATATAAATAAAAAACTTTGACCTAAAGCAGTTTTATTATAATATAATAAGTTTTGAAAGATTTTTTTACTATGTTATATAGTTTTTAATCTTTGTATATATTCTCATTTTGTATTATGAAAAAACAAGCAACTATTAAGATAATGATAATGAATTAATGGATGAAATTTAGATAACATAAAGACATCATAAACATCTATTTTCAATATTCAATCAGAATTCATACCTGAGCGACATTCCACGTTATATTTGTAATCTTAATCAAAACGTATAGATTAGCTATATATTGTTCATATATAGTTTACTTTCAGAGTCAATACAATTTAAATGTATTTTATTTATAAAAGATTTACGATTACATATATGTATAACAAAATTTTACTCCTTCTAAACTTTAATTAAACAAAACATTAAACCCAGAAGTATATTTAAAAAAAATTCCAATAAATTATAATATCAAAACCCATCCACTGCACTATAGGAAATTAAATTCTAAAATCGTAACCGGACAAATAAAAAAAAAAAAGGAAGTTGAAATAAAAATACAAAAAAATCTTTTACATCTGCGCTGCGCAGCCATAATTAAAATGTGCGAACCCAACCACACACACACCACCTTCCATCGGCATTCACTTGTTTTGCATTCGCACGATCCAAGATATCCGTGGATTTATTGTATTCGGCAGTTGTTTTGTTTTCCACCTTTTTTTATTTTTGGAAAAATCTTTTGTTCGTTTTTATCCTTACAATACATGTATTATATTACTAAAGTAGGATAGGATTATATATGTATTATGTATATATGTATGGAATTAATTCGGATTGAGTTTAGAGATAATTAGATTTTCATTATGAAGGTGAAGGGAGAGGAAATGTTCTTTTGTTGAATTTTGTTTAAATTAAGGTGGCGTAGAACGTAGGTGGATGAAAAAAGAGGATTATTTATTATTTGTTTCAGGATTTTTATTGTCAGGAGTAAGTACGCGAGGATGTTTTTAATTATTTTTTAATTGTTTTATTTGTACACACGTGTACTCTTGTTCTAAAATGTAAAAAATGTATTATTTTTTAATTGTGTTAATTCAATTATATTCTTTTCTATTCTATTTATGAAATATTGTTATATTGATACAGAAATATAATATAATAAAGGATTCATTCTCTTATCCACTCATAAAAAAGTTTTTTAAAAAATTATTTTCATTAGTTTTTAAAAGTAGAAATTTAACCCAAATAACATTGGTCTTTTTTTACAATCATTTAGTATCAAATTGTGAAGTAATTACAAAATTTCAATTAAAGAAAATTTTAATTAACAAAAACTATTATAAGTCTGAAGACAGTGAACTAATATATAATTAGAAAATTTAATAAATTTGGAAAAGGTATTGACCTCGCCAGGATTCGAATCCTAAATTTCCTGCTTTTGCGGCAGACGTTCTAAACACTAGACTATGAACCCACAACAAACCAAACACATTTTTCCAATAATAAAATAAAAACAGTAACAGCCAGTTTCATAATAAACACTTTAACTAAAAGTCAATTTTAAGCTTTCAAAAATGCTTTATATTATTGATAACAACAAATAATTTAGAAGTGTGAAAATTTGACAAAGAAGCATTGTTTTATTGACAACAATAATTATTATTATAATATTATTTAAAATCGATTCTTTTTAGTCAGATTATGAAACAAACTAATAGTGAGAAAACTAGTAGTAATAAAGTAGTTAAAAATTACCTATTTATAATTCTCAACTTTCAACTATTATAATTAATCAAAACTAATACTGATTTATCATACATAGTACCTATACTTGTAGATACATGCATGCATGCATCTTTACTGCACGAATATTTCAAACTTTTTCAAACGTTAACTTCACTGCTACACCATACGAGAAAATCAAAAATGCGAATAGCCAGAGAGAGTGAAGTAACACAAACATACGTATCTATGTTATGTTGCTATAGTTTTGAAAAATCGTTCCAACTTTTCTGACAGGCAATAAACATCTATAATTATAAAATATGGAGCATGTGCATTTTATGTAGATGAGCAAATGCTAAACCGCACTGTATAGTCATGCCGCCGTCCTGTCTTTTCAGTGCCGCTTTCATGCGATAATGCACTCAATTAACCGAACGTATACCGATTATATAAGCATGAAATTAATAAGAGCCAAACTCTTATTTAATCTTAAGTATCACATATGTATGAACATCAAGGGTAATATTTGTTTGAATTGTGAATCATTTATTAGCGGATTAATGAAATTACGATTACGTATTTACATATTTTCTCTATGAATACGAATATAATAATTTATAGAACTAGTTGGTGGAATTCGAAACAGAACTGGAACTTGTCTGTTTCTATCAAATGATCAAATGAAAAGGACAACACATTCTGTAACGCTACAGTTCTATTTAGAAGTCCAGCTTATAAATTTCAGTAAATCAATGCGGGTACTGAATATTTTTATTAGTTTTCTAGTTTTCAGGCCAGTGGTATAATGTGTTGAACTCAGACCCTAAAGGTCCCTAGTTCGCACCGTGAAATTATAATTGTGGTAGATAAATGTGTGTATTTTTGGTAGTTTATTATCTAAAGATTTTGGGCTATCGCTATGGTCGCTTTGATCGTGAGATTGAAAGAAGAGTTAGAATGTTTTGTATATTTTTGGTGATATAAAAAAATACATTGGATAAAAAAAATCTTCTTTGAAATATCTAAAACATTTTAAAATTCTATTTTATCATATTATATATATATATATATATATATATATTAAATAAAACAAATAATGTTCAATTTTAGTAATTTATTTGAAAATTTCTGAAACAATTGGAAATCTTTATTTGTCACTTGGAAGAATAATTTTATATTTAACTCATATTATGTAATGAGCTATCTAACAAATTAGTGTAAATTTACAAAGTTGTTACCTATATATTTATGCAAAATTATAAATTTCATAATAAAGAAAGTTGAAAATTCTTCATCAACTAGACAAAAAAGAAAAAAACAAAAAACAAAGAGGAAGAAATCGAAATAAGTTGCGCGAGCGGAGGGAACATTTGACATTTGTTGACCTTTAGCGGTGCTTTTGCGAATGGTATACGCTGAAAACGATCACTTCTGCTAACCGACCAATATATATAAACAGGGAAACAAAACACAATCACTACTTAGGTGACTCTTATTTATTCACTGGGCGCCGTGTTATTTGCAGCAGCCAACTATACACGATGTCCCACGACGAGCTTATGCTATCTGTATTTTAAAAAACTATTTAATATTATACCACGAAATTTGGTATCTAGAAATAATCCGATATGCTGATTTGAAGTAAAATATTTTAAATGGAATAGTCAATTTTTTATTTTACTACTGAATTTTAAATAAAATTTTACACATGATACGTCAAAAATATTTTATTTCGATTCAGCTGTGTTTCAGATATCGACAATCGATTTCTTGTTTGTTCCATTACGCCATTTTTGGTCAAATTGAATTTATTGCTAATTTTGACAATATTTGTTTGTTTTCTATCTATTTGAACAATCGCAGTGAATGTTATAATTTTAATATATTTTCGTAAATATACATTCTAATTGGTTCCATATCCTCTTACATACAAGAAATCGACTGACGATATTTCAACTTGTTTGATTTTTGTTTTTGTTTAAAATCGACAACTTTCCGGGTCTGTATCTCAAGAAATATGATCAAAAATGTTTAATTTATTTTGAATATTTTATTTTTTATTTCAACATAGGACATATTACATAAAATAATTCATTAAAATAGTAAAACATAAGGTTTCCCCTTTTGGGACAAAAATTTTTATTTTTTTTT
This sequence comes from Clivina fossor, assembly GCA_963966155.1. Classification (NCBI taxonomy): domain Eukaryota; kingdom Metazoa; phylum Arthropoda; class Insecta; order Coleoptera; family Carabidae; genus Clivina; species Clivina fossor. The sequence continues at coordinate 5,007,138 of OZ014568.1, forward strand.
TTGAACTTCAAATTTACAGCAATTTTCCAAACACATGTTTACATAGTTTTAATTTATTTTTTATGAAAAGATAGCCCAAAATTTCGTTAATCAGATTCAGTATATAAATTTTAAAAATTTGATCGAATTTTTGAGATACGGATTCTCAAAGATATCGCCGATTTCAAACAAAAATAAAAATTCGAAATATGTATGTTAAAAACAATTGAATTAAAGTAAATTCAATGATAAAATAAAAAACTTCCGGTTAAACGGCAAGCGTCATCTTAATCAAATTATTTTACTTCAAATGAAAATATCGAAATATTACTAGATACCAAATTTTGTGGCACAATATTAAATAGTTTTTACACTGCAGATAGCGTGAGCTCGTCGTGGGACACTCTGTATATAATAAACGTCCCTATAGTCTGAGTTCGTAATCGTATACGCAGACCAATATCAATCACATTGTTGTTGTCTATCTTATTCAGTCGGTTGCTTGGTTACTTATCAGCCTGTATTGATCAGATTTGCATACAGAAGACACATACAACGAGAAGTGTTTTTAGTTGATATACGCATCAGGTAACGACTGTAATACCCCGTTAAGTAACATACAGTTTTCAAGGTAATACATTGGATGGCTCTGGCGTTTTGTCGGATTTTTACTTTCGTCAGAATAGCGGAATCTGCGCATAATTTTGTGTTGGTGGAATAATTTGATACTGGAAGTTAAAGGGATATTCTGAGGGATATTCAAAAAGTAGTACTTCTCGTTTGTAATTAACTCATCAAATGAAAATTATGTTTAAGTTAGCATCTATTTTTTTTGTGTCAAATTCAAATGCTTAATAAAAATTATAATAAAAGAAAATAAATATACGAATTTCTAATAAATATTTTACAGATAACATGTAGTTTAAATTAGAAAGGAAGGATATAAAAATAAAAATTAAAAAAAAACGGCTTCAGGTAGTAGTTCTGTATTAATATTTATTAATAAACAACATACTTAACGTACATCTTCATCAAGAAAAATGATACAAATGACATTTATAGTAAAGAAACAGAACATAGACACAAGTTACTAAGTAACAAAATAAATTTATAAATTTTATTTAAAACAGTGTATCTTTTTTCCTGGTGAAGGTGTACGTTGAGTACGTAGATTATTAATAAATATTAATACAGAACTACAACCTAAAGCCGTTTTATTTTAATATAATAAGTTCTGAAAGATTTTTTATTATGTTAAAACTAAAAAAGTTATAAATTCAAATTCATTTTATTTTTAATATATTTTTTAATTAGTCTATATAAAAAAAATTTAATCATAACTTCAAAAACATTATTTATTAAACAATTCGTTACAGAAGTATTATGTCGAAACACATAATCAATGTACATCAAAGATGGGCATACTTCATGTTACACATTGTTTTTTTACGCGTAAAATACTATTTTTTATATTAAACAAATTTACGACATTTTTATGCAAAAAAATGTATATGTTAAAAAAAAGATTTTTATGTTTAAATCACATTTATTTGCACTGAACTATTTTAATTTCTACATAATTTTTTTATAAAACAAATGAATAATATAATAACAACGTAAACCAGTATATTAACCAAATAGTCTACATACAGCGTCTGTGTATAACACATTTCTAATAGAAAATAAATATGGAGTAATATATATAATTAGTAAATTTGTACTATTTATTATAATAACCTAAACAAAACAATTTTTTTTTAAAATTTCAATCCAATGAACATAAACCAACGACAAATAAAACAAATGCAATAAAAGTGACAAATCACAAATATCCTAGCGGCGATAGTTTTTTGTTTCCTCGATTTGCGATGTTGTTTTGTTTCGTTCGATATCCTAACACTGCTTGAGATATAAGTCTGCGATACTTTCACTAGTTCTACAAGTTCCAGTTACACTATATCATAAGCAAACAAGAGAAATATAACAAACAGAAAGTCGCTAACTAACTAACACTTATTAAATATTTTGTTGCTGTGTGTATGTATGTATGTATTTGGTCTCGATACTCTGTAATTATTAATATTGTTAATGCAATTTGAGGCGCACGATTTTCAGATAAAAAGAGAATTATTACAACTAGTTAAAGAATACGAAACAAAGCGGCGAATATTTTCTACGTATTTTGTTTTTAATCGGGACGTTCGGGCCGCTGCGCTGGAGTGATGTTTATTGTTCCGCGTCTAGTACGATTGTTTTTCTATTTATTTGCTTTTGATAATTCTTCGTAATTTGTAATTGAATGTATAACGATTAGAAAATACTATGGGAGGTTTCTCGTCCTGTTACCAGTAATTTATAGACAACGCTCGCGACTGGAATTATCGACTTCAAATTCACTATCTGGTTTGTTTTCAAATCGGTCGTGATTCATTAACTGGTAATTTTTAATAAAAACGATAAATTATTATAATTAATTTTTTTAAGTTCAGTATTAATATATATATATATATATATATATATATATATATATATATATATAGAATATAAAAGGATTATGGCTGAGAGATAGTAAATAATCAAAAATATAATGGTGTTGCAGCCAGGAGTGAGAAATTAAGCCAACAAAAACTCAATTATTATTTTATAGGCAAGCTTTCGAAAATAATTTATTTTCTTAATATGTTTAAAAAATTATAGAATTACTATTATGAGGGAGTATAAACTCTTCCATTATTGTAAATGTTTAAATTTGGAAGAATTTTTTTTTCTACTTTCTTGTGGTCATTGCTAAATTGTTGTTTTGTTTTCAAATTGTAGAAGGCCCGAAGAAGAAAATAAACTATTTTCGAAAGCTTGCCTATAAAATAATAATTGAGTTTTTGTTGGCTTAATTCCTCACTCCTGGCTGCAACACCATTATATTTTTGATTATTATATATATATATATATATATTTAATAAGAAAACTTGTTTTATCAAATAACTCGAATATTAATTACTTCCATTTTAAATTAATAAACTTATTATCTACTAATAACTATTTTGGAACAAACTTTTCAACGCGTTAAGCTCAAGAACATCTTTCCATCTATCCATACAGGCATAAGACTGGTGCCCATGCTCAATTCAAGCACGCACGCAAATAAATAATCCTTTGAATGGGGGGGTCCTTAGGATACTTATTAGAATACTTTAGATTCCTGAGGGCGTGCTGTGGGGAAACTTTCACTCACTGGAATATCCCGACTTAGTCCTCTAACAAACTTAATTAATGACGTCACCTAGAGCCAGAACAAAGATGGAGATAGACAGACGGGCGACGTCGCGACGACATTCTCGTGTCATCCCTTCTCTTTCCTTTGGGGGTAGAAACTTCGCGGCCTTGGAACTATTGTAAAGATCTTGTCATTAGCAATATCGGCTAAGGGTGGCAGTAGGATTTTTATAGGAAATTAGGTCGGGTCATAATCTGTTATTGGTAAGCGGTTTTTGTCGCCAGCAGGAAGTTGTTAGTGTGAAAGCAGAAGGTTCGTGATTGAGGTGCAGGAATTTCTAATTATCTTATTGTATCGCGGTTTTGTTAATTGGATAATTATTTCGTAAATTTGGCAAATGAAAATTTTGTATTACATGGATATTATAATGTTACCGTTAACATAAATCACAGAAAACAATATATGTGCGTTGTTGAAGAACATCTCTATATTATTCAGCTTTTAAAACACAAAGATTAAGAAATCGAATTTTCTTATAGATAATTTAAAGTGTTTTTTATGTGGTTATTTGAAAGTATCATAAGAATATTATAAAACGGAAAAGTAAAAATTTTGAATCCAATAGGTCTGAAAAAATAATTGATTTAATTATTGCTATTTTGGTTACCGTAAAAAATCACATTTTAGAACAATTTAAAAGTAAAATTATTTTATAATAAATTATTGAACATTGTTATTGTTATTGTGGTGTAACTAGGAGGAATCGGATACGAAATATTATATTTAAAATTATAATTGAAAAAAATATTATTGCAAAAGTTGGTGTTAAGTCAGTTCAGATAATTTGGTCATCTTGAGCGAATGTCTAATGAACGTTTGGTTAAAAAATTTATATGAATGATTTGGATGATATACATTTGTGTGATGATTAGCTGGAGTAATATGATTGAGAGTATTTTCCATGTAGTAGGAATAGAAGAGCATATATGAGAGATATTGTGAATGTGGATGGAGCTAAAGTTGCTTGTCTGAATAGGGATGTTTGGAGAAAACTAATGTCAGGATAATGAAAAGAGTTTTTGTCACATCCTCTTGGATACATGGCGTGATTGTGTTTGTATATATGTTATACAATTATGATATATCATTTTGTTAAAACTACTAGAACACTAGAACTAGAAAATAAATTTAACAAAACAAATAAACTAGTTTTGTGTACATGTATGCGGTAAATAACACGGCGTAAAAGCGAATTAAATTGACAAATAGTGGTATAATTATTCATTATAATCGTGGTAAATTTATTACGATTTTCCATATTAATCAAATTGGTAACGTAACGTAATGGAACACGACTAGTGAATGTTTATGAATAACGCTGCGCCGGCTTTTGTTCCTTTCAAATTCTACCAACAAACTATTATAAAATGAAATTGTGCCAATAAATAAATTTTAAAACTACTATAAATCATTAGCTTTGTTATTTTTACTAAAGCAACTAGTTCCAGCAATTACTATTAAAATATTTTTCTATAATATATATTTTCTAACAAATTTTAATAGGTCTATATTTTAAATATTTGCTAGTTAAAAAGTAGTTAAATTTACTGAAATTGCTACTGTTATAATGTATAAACAAATAAAAAATAATAAAAACACTCGCTCTTAAGTTTCACAATTTTATTAAAAACGCTCATCAGAAGAAATACAAAGGGTTTTTAATAAACTAATTAAACTTAAAACTGAATGCTTTTATTAATAGTAATTTTTAGACTTTCACAGTCGGTATTCATTAAATTTATAAAAATTTTCTGGGTTGGTATGTCGCGATGATCTATCTTCATTGCAGACGTTTCGCCATACATCGTAAATGGCATCCTAAGTGCTTGGTGACTGAGAATGCCATCTGCGACGAAGATAGATCGATCACGACATACCAGCCCAGAAAATTCTATAAATACAATAAATAATATGTTCGGTAACAAAATAAAATTTTAAGAAAAATTACACATAATTAGTATTTTTACACATGTCAATATGGTAAATCTAAAATTAAACAATTTCAGCTGTATAATTACATAATTAATGAAGTAAAGCCATTTTATATATTGTAAATTTTAGTAGAAAAATTAATCATAAAACTTTTTACAGTGTACTAGAGAATGTAATATAAAATAATTATTATTCAAAATTTAATATATAATTAATCGGAACTTTAACCAAAAACTTTTTAATTTTAAGTAAAATAAATCAAAATTTTAATAAACAAAATCTTCGATCACAATACAATTTTCGAAATCATTTATTTGCACAAATTACCCGAACAACAAAATAATCTAGAAACATGATTTTCCAATGTTACCTAACCTAATTTTCAGATTTACTGTATATGACGTAAAATTGTATTTTAATTAGAAATTTTAGTTTGCCATAGCAGTAGTTGATTCTGCGGTTACTAGATGAGCCCAACTAAACTGTATACATTGTTACATATATGAGTTTGCGCAAAGTACAAATCACATATATAGTAGGTATGTATGCGAGTATGATACATTAAAATTAATTGTGAATTATATTAGGTCTCATCTACACATTATTATAATCATAAATATTCATTATGTAGCACTATTGCGCTGTGGGGTGTAATTATGTTACTATGTTCATGAGAAACTCTATAAACTGTATCAATTTTTCTCCCTTTTTTTTTTAATTTATTTTATATTTTATTTAAAATATAGGATTGATAAAAATAATAGTGAAGGTGTAAAATTAATTTTTTATTGATTTTTAATATGGTAAATTAATTATTTTACATAAAATTTGAAAATTATAATATTAATATGTAATCTAACATTGTAAAAAAAATTCAGAACTCATTAGATTAAAATAAGACTGCTGTAGGTTAAAGTTCTGGATTAATATTTATTTAAAATCGACATTTCGACAAACTCAGCGCCCGTCTTCATCAGGATAAATGATACAAATGACATATCAGTAATTAACAGAACAAAGAAACAAGTTACTATAGGTAACAAATAAGTAACCAGATCATAGTCAATATAACAAATCTATTATGATTAGAAATTAATGATGGTCTTTCTATTTGGCTCTGTGAGTCGCTTCCTGATAAAGATGAAAATTGAGTTCATCGAAACGTCGATTTTAAATAAATATTGATACAGAACTTTAACCTAAAGCAGTTTGGTTTTAATATGTAATTTTTTTACTATGCTTTTTATGTAAAATTGAAAATTTTTACATAATTTTTAAAAGGAAATAATCCAATTAAAAATTTTAATCAAGGATATATTTGTTTGTTTTTCTATTAAATTTCTGTTAAAAATAATACGTAAGGGGAAAAATTCACTAAAGCTTAAAAAATTGTTTCAATAATCTACTCTCAATAAAACCTTCACGGAATATTTCCCATATTTCTGTTATTCAAACAAACGTACAAGAAAAAAGCAAACATTTTTACTTAGAGTTTATTAAAAATAACAACGCTGAAACGATGAAAATGTAATCTCTAATTCTTCTTTTTTTTATCCTGTCAACAACACAATTTCTTTTTTTCCACTTCTCTTCCGTTTAAAAAAGATGAATTAAATTTAAATATAACATGAAAGTTTCAGTCAGTTCATTCGTATGAAAAGAGAAATATAAAAAAAAATGAGAATATTTTTTATTATTCTTCAAGAAAGTTTTCTACTTTATCTGAAAAATGAAATGAAATTTTTTTAACAAGCTTGATAAAAATGAGTTTTTTCTTTTTTATGAAACATATCTTGGATGTAATTTCTTCTATATAATATATTTCTTTTTATATTTGTTAAGTAATATTTTGTATTATATAAATTATAATTCAAATACAAATACAATTATTATTTCTTAATTTACTCTTAAAGAACTTATAATTTTTATACACGACCTAAATTCAGGTAAATATTACAATAAATTTTAAGGAAAACATACAAAAATATACACTACATATATACATTTTATTATTATTATTATAATAATATTATGTAATGTACAATTCGCACCCTTGCGTCTACTTTTTACTGCTCCGTCAATGTTTGTTGTTCTAATATAATAAAAAAATCTTTCAAAACTCATTTTATTCAAATAAAACTGCTTTAAGTTAAAGTTCTGTATTAATATTTATTTATAATCGACGTTCCGACGAAACTTAACTTCATTCCGTCTTCATAAGGATAAATGATATAAATGACATTACAATAAATAACAGAAAATAAAAACAAGTTACTAGGTAATAAATAAGTAACTACATCATAAAATTTATAGATTTTAATTAATGGAAGGCAAATTTTATTTAACTCAGTGCCTTCATAGTGATTGATGTTATCTTTTTCTTTATAAATTTCTATTGCTTCTCTTATCAATCTGCTGCTAATATTGATGATCAATAATGATCAATAAATATTTAATAATATCGAATTTTGTGACGAACTGAACGTACATTATTTAAATATTTATACAGAACTTAAATCTAAAGCCGTTTTAGTTTAACTATTACTTATGTCTCGTTGAAACACTAGTCTGATACAATAACATTAAACAATTTTCTTTTACAAGAACAATGTAATACAATCTAACTCTGCAACTTCTGGTATCGCCATTTATTTACAATAATCTTTTTTTATATATTCAAAACAATCATAACGTCATGACTTTTCTTTTTTTTTTTTAATACAATACTGTTTATATTGCGTTCCTTTTTAATATCATATAAAAAAACTCCATCCACATATGAGGCTTCTGTAGGAATAATTCTCACATTTATTCTCATTATGATTCAAGCGTCACAGACAACTAAAGAGACGAGAAAGGAAAGAAGAAAAAAACACGTAGAGAAGTTGATGACATAGGCTGACAACTCAAAACGTACCCATGCTGTATTCCGAAACAATTAACTTATTAGTGTGCACGCACGCATGTTTTCCCGTGCTTGTGTGGTGCGAGTGTGCGTGTGCAGTAGACACAATAAGAGTGCAAGTTATATCTCATTACGTAAATGAGATCATATAAGATTTTTTGTTCTTCTTTTTCTTATTATCTAACCTCATTAAGTGTACGCGGATTAAAAAAGATAATTCATTTAGTTAAGGTGAGAAATATTTTCAGTTTTATTATTATTATTATACTTTACTTGAAAATAGTGCTGTCAATATTTGCAAAAATAGATCCGGATATTCGGAATTGTAAATATGATTTTTAAGACACATTGGCTGATATTACAAGCTAGATTTTTCGGTGTTTTAGTTCATTTGTTTAGTCCAGTTTAGTTATGTTATTTTAAAATCTATATAAGTTAAAACCAATTTTAAAACAGAACTCGCAATACAAAATTATCTTAACTTGACTTTATAATATTTAATACAACAATCGGAGATGTGTTTATTTGGTCGAATATGCAATTTCTGACCAACCTGGACGGTGCACATTGCATTTCTTGCACTTCTTGACACATTTTCAATAATCAAATTTAAATTCAATCGAAAATAAACAATCCAATTGTCAATTAACTTAACTTGACGTAATGGTTTTGCAATATAGCCGCTGAAGATATCACATTAAATACACTTGACGTTGTAGTTATGTTTGTCGCTGCCACCAGTGGTGTATATAGTAACTAACTACTGTATAATAATGTCATTACTGTACTAGTAACAAAATTTCCTTTTTCTACATGAATAATATATAGAAAAATACATACATTTTTATTTGTTTAAAAAAAAACCTATAAATAATTCTACTGTAAATGTTGGTTATACTAAATACATTTTAAAAGAATTTTAAAGATTTGACAGGAAACATTAGATCTTAATTGTGTAATTTTTCTTTCGCTTTAAATATAAATGACAAGGCTTTAAAAACATAATTACATTTTAATTTCGTAATTTTTTATTCTAATTAATTTCAACTTGAGTATTTTTTCTTGTCTTAAATCCACACTCAACTGCTCTATTTAGCACCTCACTCAAAAAATTCCCATCCTCTTTAAGACGCCTACACAATTTTTAATTCATTCGTTACAAACAAAAAAAAAACACAAAACAAGAAATGCAGACACACACACACACACACACACAAACACAAAATAAAAAGCGAGAGAACGGTTAATTATTTTTAATTGATATGCAGCGTAGATTAGGACGGAAGGAAGAAGAAGAAGAAGTTCATTTTATTATCGCACCTAAGTTAGGTTAGTTTTATATATATAAGCGCGTTTGTAGTGAAGATAGATAGAGAGACAAAACTCAACGTTCGTTCATCGCGCTTGGCCAAGTTCAAAATCCTCGCCGAACTATTGTTTCGCGACTGGGGGGCCTTAAGCTACATTCACAGTGAGAGTGTGACCGATATTATTGTCACTATCAGTTATTTGTTATTAAAATGTTAAGTGATTTGTGAGAATTAATGTTTCTTTGGTCAACTATATAATTTTCGACCACCTTGTGATGGTGTACATTGCATTTCTTGCACTTCTTCACATATTTTCAGTAATCAAATTCAAATTCAAGCGAAAATAAACAATGCAATTGTTAATTAACTTGACTTTCTAATTTTTAATATAGCTCTCGGAAATGTCAAATTAAATACACTTGAGCGGGTTTCTATGGTCAAATATGCAGTTTCTGATCGGTGCACACTACATTTCTTGCACTTCTTCACACATTTAATGATCACATGATCTAGTTACTTATTTGGTTACCTAATAACTTGTTTCTATGTTCCGTGTCTTTACTGTATTGTTTTTTTTCCTGATGAAGACGTACGTTGAGTACTTCAATTATTAATAAATATTTATACAGAACTATAAACTAAAGCCATTTTATTTTAATATGAGTTCTGAAAGATTTTTTACTATGTTAATAATTTTTATGCATTATATTAATATTTAAATATCTAATTTGTATATTTGTGATAATTTCAATACGAATATATTTTGTCGAAAGAAATAAAGAAATTATTATTATTATTATTATTATTATTATTAAGTGTGTAAATATTGCTTTTCTTTCTTTTAATCTGTTTAAACAAAAATTTATTTTTGTTAAAGTAATATTATCATTTTTAAAATTTAATAATTTGCTAAATTAAAAAAAAAAAACTTAAATGGTACATATTTATTAATCATAGTTATAGTGCTACCTATATAAATAATCTGACATCATAATGAATGCACCCTAAGCTGCAACTGGCCAAAATATTTGATAATTTTTTTCTGTTAACATTTTAATAATAGTAAAAGTAGCATAAACACTGTATAGTAAATGAATCCTTAGTATATGATACAAATAACTAAAATTTTCTAACTTATAATTGCTTTACCATGTACTTACAAAGCACAAACATATCCATCGTTTAATGATAGATAGTAAAAGTGTCATAAACAATTTGGTCGTCACAGCGAATGCATCCTTACAAGCTGCACGTGATCAAAATATTCCAATTTTAATTGTCTTTTTATGTTAAATCATAAAACACGAATCTGTCAACCCTTTTAATGACAATACAAGCGACATCAACAACCTTTTAACTTTTAATGATAGTAAAACTTACATCGACATTGTTTTTTCATAGTAAATGCACCCTTACGTGATCAAAGTATTCCAATTATAATTGCTTTTCTATGTAAACTCACAAAGCGCAAACCTGTCAATCTTTTAATGATAGTAAAAGTGACATTAACAACCAGTCGTCATAGTGAATACACTCTTACTATAACTGCTTGTAGCATCAACAACATGTACTATTATTATAATATAAACATAATTTAAAATTATCAATAATAGTACAAATAATTACGACAACCAATCATAATTGCGAATGTACCCTTATTATAAGCAACACCTAACCAATATAATTCCAATTACTTCTAATACCTTCGATACACGACAAAATTTAATGATAATTAAGCTACATTCAGGCTGCGGTTTTAGTAGTAGTACACTGTGAAAAAATTTTACAATGAAAATCATTGGACACTTTGTTGCCAACGTAAAATTACAATTAAAATATGTAACACATTTTAATATTACATTTGCTAAGTAAATTTACATAACTACTTGTTATATTTCCACTTTTTAAAGTAATTATTACATTTCTGAATGTAAATATTACATTTATGCGTACATATTTACATTAATAAATGTAACAATTACATTTACTGTTGTAAATATTAAATTTATCAATATAAATATTACATTTATTAATGTAATTATTACATTTACTAATGTCATTATTACATTTATAATTTTTTACATTTTTCTATAAAAATATTTGTATAATTACATAAAATAAGTATTCAAATGTAAAAATACATAAAAATTGTAAAATTCAAATAATATTATAAAATTTCTGTAATATTTACAGATTTTAGTAAATTTACAGAAAAATGAAAATTACAGTGAAATTAATTGTAAAATTAGCATGATTATCATTGTAAATTTACACCGATTTTTTACAGTATAGTAGAGTTATTGAGAACTGACATGACAACTAGTAACAAAATAAGAAATTTTTCAAATTACTACTTATTTATATGCAATTGTCTGAATATGAATCTTTCGAGAAAACCGATTTCGAGATAGTGAAAAGAGTTTGTGCCACACGCTACTTGTGTATGTATGTATATTTTGGCGTGTGTCAAAAAAATAGTTCACAAAGACACAAACCAGTCCTAGTAAAAGTGACATCGACGTCTCGGTCGTCATAGTGAATAAATCCTGGGTATCGGAGCGACACGCGGAGCCAAAAGTCCGGAACTCTTTCGTCTAGGAGATACGCGTCGATTCTCTCAGCGACTTTTCCAAACGTAGACGATGATAATGCCTGCATTGTGTGCACAAATGACGAACAAAATAAACAAACCGAAGAATCGCCCAAACTCCTTTAATTCTACGTATACACGTCCGTTCCGTCTGTCTGGCCGATGGAACTTGACTTGCATTTAAATTCGACTTATTAAAAATGATATTGAAGAATGTTTTTGTCTGACTGTAGCCTATAGGTGGTGATGAATTTTTTATTCGGTTTCCTGTTATCGTATTTTATGATTAGTTTTATTTGTTTTTTTTTTTGCTTCTTCTGTGATGTACAATGTAAGAATAATAAAAATTGTTCACAGTTATCGAGACTATATTTTTTACAAGAAGTATGCAGAAGTAATTAATATGAAAAATAATATAATGTAGAAAGAGACAGTAAAATAAAGGTAGCAATTGTATTATTCTTTAAAAATATATATGCACAAAAAAATCATTTTGACATTTATATTATTGATATATCGCAATAGTCAGGGCCGGTTTCACTTAGAGGCGGGCACCAGTACAATGGGGCGCTCGTCAAACAAAATTTCTTTCATTTTTTTTTTGTAATTTTAATATTGTTTAACATAGTAAAAAAATCTTTTAGAACTCATTACATTAAAATAAAACGGCTTTAGGCTATAGTTCTGTGTTCATATTTATTAATAATCGACATTTCGACGAAATCATCGTGGATTCATAAATATTAACCTAAAGCCGTTTTATTTTCATAGCAAAAATCTTTCAGAACTCATTATATTAAAATAAAAAAGATTTAGGATTAAGTTCTGTATATATTTAATTTAAAAATCAATATTTTGTTTACTTTTCGTACATCATCATCAGGAAAAAATATACAAATAACATATAAAATAAATGAAACATAAACACAAGTTACTAGGTAACAAAGTAATTGAATTAAAAATTTATAAATTATTATTTTCTGCCAAACACTCCTATCCGGACAAGCTACTTTTGCTTCATCCACATACCTCTCATACATACTCTTTTATTTCCACAATTTGGAAATATTCAATCATGCAAAACACACTCAATCATACCAGTTCATCTACTCATCGAACATCCACAAGCAGACGTATACTTTCAAAATCACTCACATGCATTCTTTTAACAAAACGTTTATCAGACATTCGCTCAAGATAGTTGAACCATTTTAACTAACTAATACCAACTTTTGCAACATTTTGAAACTTATAAATAAATAATCTTCAATAATTATTGTTTTTCTTTTGTTTCAGGTAAGTCTACGAGAAGATCTACTAGCAAAAATAATCAAAACTGATCAAAATCGTTTCATCTAATGACTGGTTTGTTATAACTTCAAAATTTTAATTTACTTTTGTTTAGTTTTTTATATTATTTCGGTAAATAGATTAGTGTATGATGTGTGTAAAACTGAAAAAATGTTGTTGCAAAAGTGTTAGCCGTGTTAGTCAGTTAAAATGGTTCGGTCATCATAAGCGAATGTCTAACGAACATTTCGTTAAAAAAATGTATAGAATGATTTTGATGGTGTACGTTTGCACGTGGACATCCGATGAGTAGTTGAGAGAGTGGTTTGCCTGAACGAAAATTTCCAAGTAGTAGGAATAGAAGTGCATATATGACAGAGTGTTAGTATGAATGTGGATAAAGCTAAATTTGTTTTTCTGCCACATCTGTTTGGGTACATGACGTGATTGTGTAGTGTATGTATATAATTTAATATTAGATAAAAAAAAAAGCTATAGAAAAAAATAACTAACTCAAGTAATTTGTCAAAAGATGGCACTAGTATGAAGCAACATCAAATACGAGTACGTCATCCAATTCCGCCAATATTTCCCGGCGCGTTTTTCATTTGTCTTTCTCAAACTCTTACTACGCGAACGACGCGACAGAAAGGTGTAGGGAATTTAGTAGTTTAATTAAAGTCAAGTGGCGTGCAACAGATTTTCAAATTTATCGTTTAATTTCTGTTTTAGCAAACGACCACCATTTTCGCTCTGGTCTCGCGTTTTCTTTGGAAAAAATATCGTCACAGGTTGTTCATAAAATGGTTCATAAAAGCACGTGCGACAATTTCTAAATAAGTTCTCTGATAGTATAACTTCTTGTGTATAGTTAACTAAAATATTTATTAAAATACGTGTTTAAAAATTCGCAAATTGTGTTTGATGATATAAGTTTTTTATAATAAATTTATTTATTAATATCAAGATTTTTTTCTATTCCGAGTTAGATCTATATGTTAGATCTATAAAAATAAATAAAAATACATGCTATATATTATTTATATTTGTTATCTGATTTGTGAAAATTAATATTTTTTTGGTCGAAAATTGAAATTCAAGCGAAAATAAACAATGCAATTGTCAATTGACTTACTTAACTCCACGTAATAGTGTTTATCAAATATTAATAATGAATTAATTTTGGCAGTAACTAAACCAAGCACTCGACCTCATCTCTAATAACTAGAAAATAAAAGTCAAAACAAATTAAGGATTCTTTCAGTTGATTTAAGGGGGGAGTACACTTTGACTTTTCAAAAAAATGCATTTTTTTTTTTTTGGCTTAAAATGTTCCTTGGGATGTATACTTTAATTTAGAAAAGACTCCAAGTCCGCCAGAATATTTCTTACCGCTTTACGAAGCGATTTCCTAAAAAATGTATGGAGCCGGCATAGCCGATTGAAGGTAAATACTTTTCCACGAGAAAAATGAACGCCGTTTATCTCGAAACGAGGTTTTTCAAACTGGTGTGGGAAATAACTCTAACCAGTTATCATCAAATTTGGATATCGCCTAGGTTTTCTTGTTCAGAATTAAATTCTGCTTAGAAATACGTATCCACATTTTTGATTTTGTCAAAAATGGATTTTTAATCCACGATTTTGTAAGCATTTTTAGGGTGAAAAAGTGGATTTTTTTTTCCTAAGGCCACAACTTTTGAAAAAATCAATTTAAAAAAAATCGGAATACGTATTTCTAACCCAAATTTCATTACTAATTAGGATTTAGTTCGATTTATGTACCAGGATCACATGGGAAGGAGTATTTTCCCACACCGTTTTCCGACTTCCGCGCGAGGACGTCTGCGCGACCTGGTGCACCGGCCACGGGGGGGCGCCGATCGAGTTCAAAAAAAATACAAATTGTAGTTCGAAGGATGAGTAATAAATGGGTTATAACATATTTGCCCTCCCTTAGTGTTTTATTGCTTAAAAAAATTAACGAAAATGCCTTACTTTTTGGACGTTCAAAGTGTACTACCCCCTTAAACAAAAATAATAAAAATATATAAGCAAGAATAAAATGAAAAATTAGGTTGTTAAAATAAAACAAAATTTATCAACTAGCCATATAAATCTCTCAAAAAAAATTTAAATTATTTTGAAAATTAAAATAAAAACTTCATTAATTAAGATCGAGTTATAATATAATAGAAATTCTTTTACACGCGGCCAAGTCACACAAAACATAAAAATATAAAACAAACCGAAAGATCTCGGCTTTTATACGGGCGCGTTAATAACAAACCTCTCTTTGTCACTCGGAAAAATTAATTTTAATATTAATTTGCAAACAATTCTTTCCACAAAAAAATCTAATTACAATGAAGTCTTCGAAAAAAATTCTCTCGTCTGAAAATGGTTTGGAGAAAAAAAAAACCGTACCACGCAGTTTTATGTTTTTAAAAATTTACTTTCGTTACGCAGCAAAAATAAAATTATAATTTATTATATTTTCAACTTAATTGAGTCAGAAAAAAACGCCGAACGCCTTTTGCTGTAACATTTCTATTTAATTTTTCTTTTTTTTTTATTGTTTTTATTTATATACTTAAATAGTCTGAAGTATTTATCTAGACTTGTGTGTGGTGTAGTTTTTATTATTCTTAAATAACTTAATTATCAAATTATTTACTTCCTACATGTGTCTCGTTATTTTTGTACGCTTGTTATTATAATAATTTAGGATGTTGAATTTTTCTAAAAACTAGAAAAATTGTAGGTACAGTAGAATTAATTAAAAAAAAAGTCTTGTGTAAATAAATACACGGTGAAGTTGTCGATGTACTACTTCATCTCCGATTTCGATAAAAATTCCTTTAACAATAACGATAATAAGTGGCGATCAGGAAAAACAATTTATATATTAACTATTCTATTATTTCTTACATCACTAGAAAAAGTCTGAAGTAAATTTGTATTAGGTTATACTATTTTGTTTTTTCAATGATTTAATTAGTTTATCAAAAAAAATACTATAACTTAATATATAATACGCCATATGTAATTAAGAATATAATATATAAATTTGTATTGTTTTCACATCAGAAAACGAAAGCAAATGATTACAGTTATGAAAATCAGATAAATCCGACACTGTATATTTTGTAAAGTCATGTACATAGCTGAAGTTTTCTAGCTTGATTTATACTTCCTGCTACAATCTGATATAGTCTGCCTTGAGATGCATTTTTGCCTAAATCTAAATCAATTCTCCATATGTTAAACAGATCAAATTAGAGATTCTAATAGAACGATTTCACAACGTAAATCTGGAAAAAAAAAAAAAAAATTATCTCGATACATTTCCGGTGTAGATTACCATTTACACGCTGCGTATCTACATTTTTAATCGAGAGATTTTCGTCTATGAATTTTTGAAACATTTGAATAACTCACAATCAGAGGTCTGTATTTTACACCAACTATAAAATGTTACAGTTCAGTTAAAATATACATGTAAATAATTTCATTAAAATATTTATTTAACAAAAAAAAGTAAAATAAAACAGTTTCTGGTTTCAGTTCTGTATTAATACATAGAAACATATTACTAGATAATAAATAAGTAACTAGATCATAAATTTTTTACTTATACATTTTTAATTAAATTTTTTTTATTTAAATCAGTGCCTTCACAGTGATTGATGTTATCTTTTTCTTTATAAATTTCCAATTGCTTCTCTTATCAATCTGCTGTTAATATTGATTGGCCTTGCAATAATTTCAATATCTTCGAATTTTACATCATGAAGATACTCTAACGCATGTTGAGCAATAGTAGATTTATTAAGTTACCTAGTAACTTGTTTCTATGTTCTGTTATTTGCTGGAAATTAATATATTAATAATAAATATTAATACAAAACTTAAACCTAAAGCCGTTTTATTTTAAATAAAAAACAATTTGTAATTGACTAAAAATGTATCCTCAGAATAAATGAAAACATTTTATTGGTTAATTTTAAAATTATTTCACGGATAAATTTATTCCAATATTTGTAAATACTGGATCTAAAAACTAAAACTGAACTACACTGTATAAAATCACTGTAAATTTGCATTAATATTTATAGTAATTTTACTATCACCAAAAAATTATAAAATTACAATAAAAATATAGTAAACTTACTATAATTATTACTGTAAATTTAAAGTAATTTTGTACAGTGTACATAATACTGTAAGAGAGAGAGAGAGAGAGAGAGAGAGAAATTGAATATATTTTATGTTCCTCCGCCACTGTATTAGTATAGTTTCATTAAGGTAGACGTCGGGCAATAAACCTGAGATGACCTTCCCTAGAAACGGGTCATACGATGTAATATATCACACTACAACACTAGACTAACACTTAGGTACGTTACACTAACACTATTATATAGTGATAAATTTCATACCACATAGGTATAAAAGAGACACGGCAGAGCATCGTATATGAGAATACCTCTCTCTCTCTCCCTGCTTGCATTTGCCTTGCTTAAGAGCTACATGGCTGCACGTGACTCACCGGATTATATTAGTATTACTATTATTCCGTTTGATTTCGTGCGCTCCGATGTGTGTGTGTGTATTATGCAATCACATGCAGTGAAAGTAACTAGAATCACCGAACTAACATCTTACCTCATCTACTATGACGAGTTTACAAATTAAACAATTGTATTAGATTTATGATATTTCGTTCAGACCTTTTTAACATTTATAAAAATAATGAGCTTCTTAATAAATATTGCGGTAAAATTAAAAATACAAATAAATATATATTTCAACTTTTATCAACATTATTATAGTTATAATTTGTAATAAAAAAAATCTCCTGTGGCAACTACAAAAAAAAATTATGGAATAAATTTTTTTGTATAATTACTGTAGTTATGGTAACCAAAAACAAAACTGTCTTGACATAAATATGTCATCTACATTGTAAAAACAATTCGCTAATAATTTTCCATAAAAACCCGGAGCAACTGATTTACACAAGTTTAATATGTAAATTCACAGAAATCACAAGAAAAAATTTTACTTGAATATAAAATACGTATATTTTATATAAGTTTACTTAATTTTTCTGTAAAAAAAAAAAACCATATATAATATGGTTAAATTAAAAATTTTACTCAAAATTACAAAAAATTTTACAGAAAATTTATGTAAACCATTGATTTTGCTGAAATAATATGTAATTTTTTACTATGGTTTTTATGTACTAAAGTAAAATAGCAAATTTTTTTAAAGAAAACGTTTAGCCGTATCGAAAAAAGTTTCATATAAAAGTTGTTAATTATAACTTCTTAGCAACTTTTGTTGAATAAATTTTTTCGAAATATGTCTCGGCTATTGAGAAATATTCGTAAAACACATAAAAGTGACATCGGTAAATTACCATTTCCGGTTGGCAGATCTTTACTAAAACTTAATCAAATTGAGTTATTCATTTCCGAAGCTTAAATAAGAAATTTAATAACAATCCGTTCAGCCGAATTTATTCTATACGTGTTCACAGACCGCCAGACAAACATCATGCTAAAACAGTTGATTCGTGTTATTATAAGCCTAATTCGTGCATATCTGTAAAAATCACGATATATCAAATTTGGTATGATTACAATATCACCCTTATCATATGTGATATGACGGTTAGTAATAAAAGTTACTGTAATTTGACAGAATTGTTTGAAAATTCACTAAAAATCTATATGATATTTGATATTACTAATTCATATCAATATCACTTATACATGTTTCTAAAAACTTTTTATGTTATTTTTATCAAAGTAAAAAAACGTCATGCTTAAAAAAAAAGTTATGATGTTATTCTTCAAAATAACTAACTACTTTGTTTCAAAAATACTAAACATTAAAAGAAATTTATTTCGTAATTATATAAAGTTACCTCATCTACGTGCTAACTATATAATATACGAACATTTTCACACCTGACTTAGAATAAATCATAAAATAATATAACTGCACATTTTTACATTTAAATGAATCGCCGCTTAAATAAAAACAAATGACGACTCACAGCTTTTGTTTGGCGATACTTTTATTAGATAAAATTAAATAAAAATATCGTTCAGAACTCATTATATTAGAAGAAAACGGCTTTCGGTTCTAGTGCTGTAACTATTTATTAATAAAATAAACTGCTTTAGATTCAAGTTCTGTATTAAAATTAACTTATAATCAAAGACGAGCGTTGAGTTTTGTCGAAACGTCGATTATAAATTAATTTTAATACAGAACTGGAATCTGAAGCAGTTTTATTTTATATAATGAGTTCTGAAATATGCGTCTTCATCAAGAAGATAACGCACGTTCAGTTCGTCGAAACGTTGATATATTAATTAATTATTACAGAACTAGAACCTAAAGCCGTTTTATTCTTAAATAAAGTTGTTAATAGTTTTGTTGCGTATTCAAATTTTCTATTCATTTTTTTTGGTGTTGTAAACAAAATATATACAAATTATTCATGCTTGATTGTAATAAATTGTTTAATAGCATGATAATTCCGAAACTATGCGCGCGGTCGATATTAATTTTATTAATTTTTATGCACAGTTATCTCGGCGTTCGAGATATTATTAATTTAATGAAAGAAAGAGAAAAAAATTCAACTCACCTAACTGTAGATTGATGGCTTCTATACATGGACTTCGTACATCTAGAAATTAAAAACAAACATTAGTTTAAAACGATTAAATGATTAATAAAATCCGATCTAACAATTATAATAAAGATTTAATTATTTGTAAACAAATATACAAGCTATTATCAACTATAAATAAAACAAATTGTATTATAATGTTGACAAATATGGTTAGAGTATAAATATTTAATCAATAAAAACTATTCTTTTTGAGTAAAATTACTAATTAAAATATAGATTTTATAATTATCTAAACGCTCGAAATCAAAATATTTTCTACAATATCCCTAAAATCCCACCATTTGTAATTTATTTAAATTCCTCTTCCTATTTCTAATTTTATTCTTCACCAAACCAACAGGCAAAAAAAATCACCACACTTTGCATTCAGAATCTGCAATGGTGTTATTCTTTAAAAGCGCGTCTAGAATTCCGAAAACTTTTAACATAAGATTTGGGTGTCGAACATTTTCTCCGGAATAAAAAACAAATTTCCAATGCCCAGCACGTTCACCCCCCAGAAGACAGTCAGTGTTTATCTTAGTAGACGCAACTATGGCGACGCTTTTATACCTTAATGAGTTTTTCCCGACGCGACGGTGGAAATCGTGCACGACACATAATACTATTATTTTCCTTTCCGTTTTTCATTCCCGCCCACCCCGTTCTCGAAAGGAAAATGCAATGTTCTCCGCCACTCCCCCTTGAGTTGGGTCGGAAGAAAATGTACGCGAATGGTAATTTGTATTTGAAGTGAACGAATGCGATTTTGATGTTTTACGTGTTATGTGTTTGAAAGAAAGCATAATATTACTTTGGGTATATACAAATGTTTACTGCACAATAGGTGGATGCATTTTAAATTAAGTGCATATAAATTTATGAGTGCACCTGTTGAAAGTCGCGGCACGTATATGAGTTTGGTGTAAAATGTTACTTTGTTAGAATATTATTAAATTGTTTATTTTATTTATTATTTAGTTAAATTTTTATGAAATATAGAAAAAATATTGTATTAACATATTAAAAAATCTTTCAGAATTCATTATATTAAAATAAAAAAGCTTTACGTTTTAATTTTATTAAATTTTTAAAAAATATTTCGGAATTCATTAAAAAAAGCTTTACGTTTTAGTTTTATTAAATTTTTAATTAATATTCGACGTTATCATCAGGAAAAATATATACAAATGACAAACAAAACATACAAACAACTTACTAGGTAACAAAATAAGTAACTAAATTAGAAATTTGTAAATTTTTAATTAAAGAAAGTCAAATTTTATTTAAACCAGTGCTATATCACACTATGTTATCTTTTTCTTTATAAATTTTTATCATGTAAATTTACACTGTAAAAAATCGGTAATTTTACATAAAAACCTGATTTACACCAGTTTAATATATGTATAAATTTACAGTAGTCAGTATTTTTATAAAATGGCTGCTTGTAAATTTATTTAAAAGCATCAAGATTAGAGCAAATATATAGATTTAGAAGCCATAGCATTATTAATACCGAATTGCATGTCAAATGCACTTGACGAAATAGTAAATACAATATGCTAATTACTTCGGAATTTCGACTAGTCAGTATCACAAATTCTAGCTAAAGCAGTTTATAATAGATCACTTGTTCGTTCAATAGAACCGCCATTATTAATGTCAATGTCACTTGTGATCATTTCTCCCTCTAAACCTAACTCATACCTCCTAAACACATACATATATATATATATATATATATATATATATATATATATATATATATATATATATATATATATGCAGAGAATTAGTTCGACGTATACAGTTCAATAAATTTGGTTCGTTCTGCATTTGAGATATTGTATTATCATCAGAATAAATGACGTTTGATACTGTGTTGCCCTAAGGTAATTACTAAACTTAATTCATTACATGAAGCTAATTATTTTTTTCTGAAATTAATTATCAGTACTGATAAAATGCAAATGAGGTGTTACCAAATATTTCGATCTACATTTTTAATTACAGTCATAGATAAATTTGATGATTAGTTAATTAACTGTTAATTATAATTTTATGTCATGTATTTCATTAATTATATTTTAGATGTTTATATTAAATGTAATAAATAAATCTATATACAAAACAAAATGAACATTTTTTGTAATATTGAAATAACTTTTCATCCTACTAATTATATTAAATCAAATCTTTTTATAATTGAGCTGTATTATTTCACAAGATAAGAAGCAACGATAGCTACTTTATAAAAGTTTTCTTAATTTTGGTGTATATACATATTTTTTTACTGACTGTCATATCAAGTATGGGAGGTATTGTAATCACACCAAATTTGACATATCGAGATTTTTACAGATAAGCATAACGTTTGGTAAAAATCTGCCAGGTAATATTCACCAATAGCAAAGACATATCTAAAAAAAAAAAAACAATAATAACAAAAATTGCTAAACAAGTTATAACTAACAATTTTTATTTAGAATATTTTTTGATACGACTAAATAATTTTTTATAATTTTTCATATTTTAAATATATTAAATAGGTGACATACTTATATCAAGACAATTTTGTTTTTAGTTACCATGACTACAGTAGTTGTTATGCAAATTTTTCTATTCCATAAATTTATTTAATAGGATAACGGTCGGTTATTTAACTATTATAAAGTATGAAGTTTGATATAAATAAAAAAGCTTAGGATTAAGTTCTGTATATATTTTATTTAAAAATGAAAGTTTATGATATATATATATATATATATATATATATATATATATATATATATATATATATATATATATATATAGTTGTTATACAAATTTTTCTATTCCATAAATTCATTTAATAATTTAATACGATGACAGTCGATTCTGTGGTGGCTACAGTAGCTTTTTTTTTACCATATAATCAACATTTCAAAACTATTAAAAAAATCATTTATTAAAAAAACAATTAATAGTAAGTTTTCAATGGATACATACACACATCTAGCAACTACAATTTCTACGAGCATTTCCTTCCTCTGCAAGAAGTACAAATACTTTTTATCTGCCTGTTGCACATTCTAATCTTGTAACAAAATCTCCCATTTATCATATGTGTCTCACTCATTTAATAAGTTAGAATTAACTATAGATATATTTTCATGTTCACACTTAATGTTTTTAGATAAATTTATGTACAGTGGGTGATCGATTTACAAACATAATCCGTTCCAAGACTATGTTCCTAAACCGAAATATTCATTAACCGACCATCCTCATAACATTGTCAGATTTTCTAATATTTTTATTTTTATTTAGATTTATTTTTTATAAGGTGTTCAGAAAAGTTCGTTATCC
Source organism: Clivina fossor (assembly GCA_963966155.1). NCBI lineage: Eukaryota > Metazoa > Arthropoda > Insecta > Coleoptera > Carabidae > Clivina > Clivina fossor. Next base: position 5,030,466 of record OZ014568.1, read on the forward strand.
AAACATATGTTTGTTGTCCGAACACAAAAATCTTTCGTGAAAGCGTTTGTTGTCCGAATTGTTCGCATTCCGAACTGTTCGTTAACCGATCACCCACTGTATTATATTTTGTAAGTTTGTATTATTTGGGTCATTTAATTGGGCTGTTGCCTGTTTGGTGTAATTAAATAAATATTGTCTAGTCTATCTGTAGTAACGCACTATCGTATATTTCCCTAAACAATTTATTCCAAAACAAGGAATAAAACTTATGCATATGCTCGTACAACAGTTCCACTGTATTTTTTTTTACGACTGCAAACAAATCGACTGAACATTCAGATAGAATAGTCAAACTGATAGTGTTTAATTGTTAGTGAAACATAAATTAACGGAATCTAACTCTGTCTGTCTGGCTGTGGCTTTGTTTTCCGTATGTTAAAAATTGACAGTATGAATAATTATATGAAAATAATCCCGTTCGCAGAACGCAACGGTCTACTAAAGTTAATCGCTTGTAAACAATATAGTGACGTAGTCCGAATTGCTAAAAATAAGTGTACGTACCTGCTGACCATATGGGTGGAAGATACTTGGCTTCGTTTCGCTTAAAATAACGGTTCCATACTCTTTCTTAACTGCTAATTACATTTGTGTGTACACTGAATGTTCTCAGTTTATTATTAGTTTTATTTTTTCGTTAATGTACAAATACAAAACCATTTATCCACAAAAAAACACTTCGATAATTGTATACATACGAGTAAGTTGAGTTTAGAAAAATGATATTACACTACGCTTATAATTATTATCGTTATTTGTAATTATTTACGTAAGTTTTTATATTAAAACAAAAATTCTTTCATACTGTAAACATTTAAGTGATGTGTTTGTATATTTGAATACTGTAGATTCAGCCTGAAGAAAATTTAAACTTGTATGTAAAAAAACTAAAATTTTGTTTTTATTGAACTATATATTTGAAAATTTGTAGTACAGACTTTTTCATTACATTAAAGTATCTAATTAACGCAAAAATTTTAATCCTAACACACAATATTCAAATTTATAAATATATGTATATTGTAGTAGTATACGACACATCTAACGTGGCCCGCACTAGACAAATAACTAAATTAAAAAACAAAAATAAACAAGAAATGTTAGTACATAATTGTATCAACAGGTATAGACAGATATTTTTATTTTATTTTTAATAAATTAATAAAATATTTTCAAGGCTAGTATCAACATGAATAAATCAATTAATAATATTAATTTTATTTTCATTTTGAAATATATAAATATAATATATAATATATAATTTTATAATTATATAAGTATTGATTTATTAATTAAGAAGAGTTTTAAACAGTAATATTAATATAATATGATCGAAGTAAACAAAAAAATTTATAATTATTATTTTTATGAATTGTAATGTACTGAACGATATAAAATAAAAATGTACTGTAAATAATAAGAAAAAAAATCTGCTGTTGCCAACACAGAACCGACCGTCATCGTATTAAATAAAAATTATAGATATTTTATAGTAAAATTTTCCTAATTTTGCTATTTTTTACAGTGCGTAAAATCTCAATATATCAAATTTGGTATGATTACAATACCTCCCTTATCATATGTGATATAAGGATAAGTAAAAATCAATATTTACAATTAAAAAAATTCAAAATATAAACAAATCACAATGATAGATTAGTTCAACGCCATGGAAAATATTTTCAATGCATATGAAAACAAAATTATTCTCAGTTACGAATATTCCCATCTCTCTCTTGCTATCGCTTGCTCTCAAACGAACATATGACTAAACATAACCCAACAAAAAGCTATAGGATTCTGTCTGCTTCACTCTAGTCTTCCATTATAGAAAGTTGTATACGCATCACACAGCTGTCATAGTGTGTTGGTAAATTAGTAAACTTTAAATTCGAATTTTCAAAACGCGAATTACACGTTTGCACTTTCATTATATGACAGTGAAATAACTCTTCAGTTTAGTTAGATATTCATGGAATAATTTTTTTTTTTGATGGACGCGTAATTCATCTTTGCAACTGATTCTTCTGTAAGAATCTTTTGATGGAGAACGACTTTTAGTTTTATTTTGTTCACATCTGTAAGACCTATAACTTTACAGAATGTTTAATGTTTTTTTAATCAAAACCAAAATTCCATTTACCAGAAAAAATATTTTAGAACCTATTGCCTGGTAATAATAAATATTTTTTTATTTTCCGATTAGTTATTCTAGGAATAACCCAATTCTGTTAATACCGATGGAATAATTTAACCTGAATTTATTTTGGAATTAGTAGTTAATCTTTGTTTATATTACCAAGGACTATATAAAATAAATAAAATATTGTTTAATTTTATATTAAAAATCAACATTTCGATATACTAAACGTATATCATCATCAGGAAAAATATAAATAAATGGCATAATTAATAAACAAATAAAACATAGAAATTTTATAAAAAAATAATTTAACGTTTTGATATATCTACTAAACGTGTATCATTAAGAAAAAATATAAACAAATGACATAAATAATAAACAAAAAAGTTATTAAATTACAAAATTTATAATTTATTAATTAAAGGAAGCCAGATTTTATTTTACTATTTAACTTTTCCACTCTGTTCTGGATTTCGAGTGGAAAGTTAAATTTGATTATGTTGTAAAGTTTAGTTTCCAGTAAGAAACTATGATATTTACTTTTTGTTTATATTGATTTTGTAAATGCAGTTATAGATATTTGTGCCTTCGATGTTCAGATGTTATTATAAGAACTGGAGAAACAATTGCTATTGAAACAATTGAAATAATAACAGTTGCACTACGGAGCGGATTTTATAATTTTGTTTATTTTGGTATACATTGTGTAGTTTACTATTCACATTTATTGTTTTTTGATCAAATGATTATTGTTTTAATATTTTACAATACAGTAGTACATTTTGTCGTAAATAAATAAAAAAAAACACAATTTCATAAAGTTTTTAATTTTCAATAAATACACTGACGTTGATAAAAAGAATTTTTATTTTTCCTTATCCAAAATATAAGGTAACTTGTTTCTATGTTCTGTTTATTTACTGTAAATTTCATTTGTATCATTTTCCCTGATGAAGACGTACGTTGAGTTCGTCGAAATGTCAATTATTAATAAATATTAATACAGAACTATAATCTAAAGTCGTTTTATTTTGATAATTTATTAGTTTAAAAACATTTGGCAATTTTTTTATATAATTTTTAATTATAAATAATTTTATGTTAAACGCTTTTAAAATCACAATTATAGTACAATTAAATTAAAATTATTATTGTAGCGTTTACAGATGTTCAGATCCCCCATATATTATCGATTAAATTAGACATTTAGTATAAATCTGTAATTCCTTATGAAAAAGTAAAATTACTCATAATATTTTATTACTGAAAACTTCATCATATTTGTAGAATAAATGAATAAAACAACACCATCAATGCATCGAGACATTAATATTACCGCAAATTTCTTAGTATCCTCCCTATAAACACACTCATAACTATTGCACAAGTCTATTGGAATTGTCCTGTCCAAACCGCAGAATATAATTTCATTTCTAATATCCATGTATGATATATGACAAAAAGCATTACTGCAACTATGCATAATCATCTCCGGCAAGGTCACATTCTCTGAAGACAACCATAATGAAAATATGTTGATTATGTTTTGTTTCTGATGGTAGGAGTAAAACAAATGAACATCCATGTTTTAATTATGACATCAAAATGGTGTATGTAAAATGATCGAACCAGGTGGTCGCCTTTGATTGACAAGTAGCTGACAGGAAGAAGTCCGATTAATATTTTTATTAATATCGATTGAATGTGAATTTAAATCTGACGGGAGAGAGTACAGAGAATCTCGTAATATCATGGGGCGCTGATTATAAACTAGGTTGAGTTGAACATAACCATATGTGGTTTGATCTTATCTACAATCATTATTAAAATAAAACGGCTTTAGATTTAAGTTCTGTATTAATATTTATTAATAATATGTCTTCATCAGGAAAAAAAGATACAATGATACAAATGACATTTATAGTAAACAAACAGAACATAGAAACAAATTACTAGGTAACAAAATAAGTAACTAGATCAGCGAAGAAATAAAATTTGACTGCCGTTAATTAAAAATTTATAAATATGATCTAGTTACTTAATTTGTTACCTAGTAACTTGTTTTCTGTGTTCTGTTTATTTACTATAAAAGTCATTTGTATCTTTTTTCCTGATAAAGATGTGTGTTGAGTTCGTCGAAAGATCGATAATTAATAAATATTAATACAAAACTATAAACTAAAGCTGTTTTATTTTCAGCACATGTTTAACTTATAATTCGCAGAGACACACTGTAAAAAATTCATGATTTGTATATTCTGCAAATTTTATGATTGCTATACCATTTATGTATTTCTGAATGTTCTGAACGTTGAAAATACCACCAAAATCTTGACACAGAATCTTTAATGAGAATTTGATTCGAACACCTAACTTTTGACTTACCTTCCCATCAAAATTTAATACATTATAATACATTCTAGTCGTAAATTTTCTATTATTTATTTATTTATATATATATATACAGGGTCCTGCACCTCACCTCCCGTCTTCTGTAGCTCAGTTATTAATTAAGTTAGGATTTTGATATTTTGCAGGCGTTCTCTGTACCTCCGAGTCTATTTCAGGAAAATATTTTTGATTATACAGGGTGTCCCAATAAAGTGTTACGCCATGATGATATATCTTTTTAAATTACATGCTATACTTTTTTTTACTTATTTGGGTGTCTTTTATGGTTGCCTACATATTCCTAAAATTCTATTGAAATCGGTTCGTTGAAGTCAGCGAAAAAAAATAAAAACCAAAAAAAGTCGGTTTTGCACTACTGGCTTTAAAAATTAATAAAAAACGCAAATAGTAATTGTAATTAGAAAAAATGTTTGTTTTTCAATTCCGCATCGAATGATATAAAAATATATAGGGGTTCCCATTTGAAATAAGAAAGATAAAGTGCTTTAAAGTTTGCGAAGTTTGACACTAGATTTTGATCACCCTGTATAATCTGGATCAATAAAAACTTGGTTAACGAGACTACTAGACTTTACTTAATGACTATGTCCTAAAATTTTATTAAGCAGATACTATTTGCGTTTTTTATTAATTTTTAAAGCCAGTAGTGCAAAACCGACTTTTTTTGGTTTTTATTTTTTTTCGCTGACTTCAACGAACCGATTTCAATAGAATTTTAGGAATATGTAGGCAACCATAAAAGACACCCAAATAAGTAAAAAAAAGTATAGCATGTAATTTAAAAAGATATATCATCATGGCGTAACACTTTATTGGGACAACCTGTATAATCAAAAATATTTTCCTGAAATAGACTCGGAGGTACAGAGAACGCCTGCAAAATATCAAAATCCTAACTTAATTAATAAATAAGCTACAGAAGACGGGAGGTGAGGTGCAGGACCCTGTATATATATATATATATATATATATATATATATATATATATAATAAAACATAACATAGTAAATATATTTCAGAATTCATATTAAAATATTTTTTTTTGTTAAAATTCTGTTTATATATTCTTGTACATTTACTAAATATCTTCTTGGTAAAATCCACTCAATTAGAGTACACAAAGCAATAATATCATAAAATAGAAATTCTATAGTAACCAAAACAAATACAAATCTTCATCCTCAAACTGAAACCATGTACACACAAAATATTCCAATTTTCCAATAATCAACCCGCTTGTTCAATTTCCATTCTAATTCGTATATACAATATCACTTTCTCCGCGCAAAAATAATCGGTCCGAGAACCACCTTCCGCAAACCAATTGGGAATCATTTTCGGTTCGCCGTCGTATTCCAATAGCAGGAGGGACCTTTCACCTTCCTCACCACCACCCCGAAACGTCCTGTGGGTTTCCATTACAATTACAAATGAATGTAAACACCGCTTTTGTTTTAATTAAACCGAATCCGAATGCGTGTGAGATGGTACGTAACATTTGGATGGGTGTACAATACGGACTATACTAACCTACCCTTTGGATATTTTGCTCCATTGGTTGTACGGTTTTAGTTTTGTTGTTATTGTTCTGGCCAGATGGCCCGAGGAAAGGTTTGGAGAGGTGATTGGGATTGAGAGTAAAGGACAATTGATATTATCGGAACAGTATCGAGTATTTAGGTTTGGCGGGATGTAGAACAATTAGAGAGAGATATTAATGAATATTTTTAACTACACCGTAAAAAAAAGTTTCCATTTTACATCAAAACCATAGTAAAAAAACATTGCATATTATTTCAGCAAAACAATAAATTTTCTGTAAAAATAATATAATCTTGTAATTTTAAGTAAATTAATTAATTTACCATATTATATATGTTTTTTTTACCGAAAAATTAAGTAAACTAACATAAATATACCTACACTCTAAAAAAAAATGTAATTTTACCTACAATACAAACCATGCTACACTATTATGCCCAGTATTTATAGGTATAATTACTCAACTGCTGTAATTTTATTCATAATTGTTTAAAAATACATAATATCAGACCTATTACAAACATTATGTAATATGATATTACCAACGGGATGGAAAAGTACATATATATGTTTTTTTTTTTTTTGTAAAGTCTCTTTTAGTAAATTTACAGAATTTCAGTAGTCAGGAATTTGCCATAAATAGCTAGAATTTGTTTAGTTCTGTAACATTATTGCTGGTATAATAACATACTTCTGGAAATTTACGAAAAGGATGTATTTTGAAATGCATAAATTAGATTTAAAATATTTTATTAGTATTATTACACAAAATATGTAATAAGTCTCATTATTTTCATGAATTATTACAGATAATAATATACAAGCTGTAATTTTACATAATTTAAGAAGTTCTACCAATCATATGTAATTCTACATTAAGTATGTGATGCAATTTGCAGAAACTAAGCAATTTTACATATTATTTAGAATATTTTTACTTATTTTATGTGATTATTATAAAAAATTACATAATTTTGAAATAAAACAAAGCTTTTTTGTCTGCCTAAAATCGACCTAGGTTAAATTGTTCATTATGAAATTGACTATAAATTAAATATAAAAAGAAAACATCTAAAATCTACGTTAATTCTATTATAATCAAGTTATAGCAAAGTTACATTTAAAATATCTTATTTCGCGACACATCTAACACCGGAAGCACAGTTTTCCGCACACGTCCGTAGCGTCGCCGTGTGGCTATTTTCAAGGTAACGACACGCGTGCACACACGTATACCGGCTAACGAATGAATGACCTTTATTATTCCTTTACGTTAACTATTACCATTAGATACGTATATACACTTTCGTTTGCAGCCAACAACAAAAACAAAAAAACCACCGACATATAGATCTTTCGTTCGTTGGAGGTTTCGGCGCGTTGATGCCAACATAAAAGCTGTACGTAATCGGTAACGCATCGCGAATTTCGCGGACGATTATCTGAAACAAGGCTTTGTGTTGATCTGTTTCTCGCGCGCGTTTTATACCGTGTTGGAACACGGCTAAACATGGTGTCGTAGTACCAATGGTAATAATATATTTTAGCTGTAGTTTAGGTATTGTGTTTCGGACAAAGAAATGATTTATGTTCTATGATTAATGTGATTTCGAATGTACAAATTTTAAGTACGATTGTTAAGAGTGTAGTGATTTTTTGTTGATTTTAAGGATTGGTTTTAAGATTGTAGAGATTTTACATGATTTAAAAACAATCTTTATTTGATTTTGCTAAGGTTTTCAGTAATTTTAATTAATTTGTACACCAGATTGTACAAGTGCTTTTCCTCTCATTTCAAATTTAATATTCAACATTATTTATTCAGTTCTAATGCATTTATTTTTAAAAGCAGCCGTAGGCCAGTGATAGTATATTATATACCTGTAGATATGCGCGCTCATATTAGAAATTAAATTTAATATTATTTCTAGTATTCGAAATCCACTATAAGCTGTAAGTCCTTTAATCACTACTTAATCAATATTATCCACTACAAAAAATGTTTGACGTTATCACCATGTTGTTGTATACAAAATCTTGTTCGGCGTAAAAAAAATAAAAACAAAAATAAAAAATAGAAAAAGATAATATTAAAAGTAATTAATTAAACTTATTACTTAATTAACAATTGAACAAATTAATCGTTTAATGTAAAAACTAAAAGAATTATTATCTCGCTTATGAGACGACTTTAACTAAGACATTTTCAGGTGTATCGACTCCTTTTCTGGTGTACTATCGCCCCCTAAATGCACAAAAGACCGTAAAAACCTTATATATAATCTAAAACATTTATGATATTTCGACGCAATGTGTATTCCCACACATACGATCATAGCAGGCAGTGGTTCCATACGATGCACATATGTTTCAAGCCATTATCCATCCAGCAGGCAACAGCGGGGCAGCACTTGTGCGGAGAGCATACGTGTGTGTATGTGCTATATGTGCCCGTTCCAACACGGTAGTTTTGCCTCGTCGGCCGCAACGCGTTCAGCCCGAAATTTTCACGGTTCACATTGCTTAGCCCGTCCGCCCCCGCCTTGGCAGGGTGATACACATTTTCCAGCCCCCGTCGTGTTGTTTCTATTGCGGTTTTTTCTTTTCAAGTTTGGCTATGTGCTGGTTCGCGCGCGCTAATTCTCTAATGGGGGTGGCCCTGCTGCGTGTGGGCAATGAATTTGGAGACGATGCGGTTGAAGTATTTTATTTTAAAGGTGTAATGGACGAAATTCTGGATAAACATTTGTTGTGGAATGTGTGTATGTGTTTCGATAGATATTTTTATTTTTTGGAATTTAACCATTTAGTAATTCTCTAAGCGGACGCTATACGGGGTCAATATTGCTATCAGTACTTTTTGAACTATCAAAATATTCGAATAATCTTCAATACTTAACTTTGATTATTGAAAATGTGTGAAGAAGTGCAAAAAATGCAATGTATACCCGCCAAATTTATCAGAAATCAAATATTCAACTAAAATCACGTAACAAATATAAATAATATACTCGTATACATATACATACTATTCTACAACTGGTTAAAAGTTTAAGATTACTTGATATGTATATTTATTTATTTTTAGTTTAGTGCTTCGTTTAGAACACTTGAAAAAAAAATCGTATATGTTACTCGGAATAGAGAGCACTTTTTGTGTTTCGCCCAGATTGCTTGGCCTCGGCTTTGTCTCGCCCACAAATATCTGGGCTCAACACAATAATCATCGCTTTCTATTCCTCGTCATATAATATATTATTTATGCAACTTTGCCAATATTTTATAAACTTAAATTTAAATTATTTTACACGTTAACTTTTTCAAGAATTAGATCCCTATTTGTTGGTTTGGTCACAAAATGTAATCGTTTATTCTTTTGTTTTTCTGGGCATTCTACGAGCGATCCTTTTTTAGCGTGTTATCATACAGCGCGATACTCATTTCTTCCAACGTTTTGTTTGTTCGTTTGCATTGTACAAACATAACTAAAAGACAAAAAAAAATTCGATTTTAATAAAGTGACTAGGAATGATGTTATAATTGGTTTATAAATAGGTATATATTTGTGCAGTTTTATCGCTTTGTACATATTATTTTTCGATGAAAACAAAGAAAATTGATAGAAATGAATATAGAAAAACAAAGCTTTGTAACTGAAGTATTAAAAAATGATATTCAAATAGTTTTGAAATTTCACAATTTCACGAACTGTGCAAAATTTTGTCCATTTCACAAACCAGGCAGTTAGACGATTATAAAATTTAGGCAAACGCTTGTAATATTTTCATATATTCAATAATTTGATTTACAGTCAATATGAGAAAATATTTATACATATATCCGAATTAAAATTTTATGTTTAATGTAATTAATTAAATATTAATTGCGGTATATATGAATACACATATGATACAAGTAGCAAATCATATAATTATATAAAATATTGTTTTACTGTATTATAGAATTTCTATGTCAATTACATATATACGTACATATAGATTACATATGTTATTAATCCCGGAGGAAAATTAGTATTCAATATTATTATTATTATTATTAGATTACCTGTATTAATAACCACGCTCATTATATATATATATATATATATATATATATATATATATATATATAATGTTTAAATATAATTAGATTTATACAAAGGATTATTAATGTAAAAATAAAAAATATAACAATATTTACAAGTTAATTAAAGTTTTTCAATATTTCCTATTGACATACTGGTATACTTATTATTTATTTATTTATTTTGTTTAATTATATACCGTGTGATTTATTGAACCGGAATAATCGTACAGGAAACTTGATTATTATGAATCGAACGAGAAAAAAAATTGTGAAAATTAATGCTTATTTAAAAGTTCTTGTTAAAATTATTTTATAAATATTATTATAAATATTAAATTGATTTGAGTAAAAACTTACAAAAATGGGCCAAAAAATCTTAATTATATTTAAAAAAAATTAAAGTAGAGTATGCCAGTTTAGTTATTGTTGACCTAGAATGACAAATTTTGTCAAAAAGTAATTAAATTCGTATTAGAATTTGACACAAAATTAAGAAGCATTAAAAACAAGAAATTTAACTTAAATTTTGTATAATTATATTTTACATTTACTTGAATTTAAATTAATGTAGAACGCACAAAATAAACTTAACGGAACATAAATTTAAAATACTTTAAAAATCATAAAAAATATTAATGTGCATCAATTATACTTTAAAAAAATTAATTAAATATTTTTATTTATTAATATTGCATGTGTTTCGGATAATTTTATTCTACATAATTAGCAACTGTTTGAATAATGCAAGAAATAAAAGATGAAATATATGAAATAGAAATACATTTTTATTAAATTTTTAAGCATAACTAATGCAATTTAAAATAAATAAATATATAAATATTTATATTTTCATTTAAATGATTACAATAAATTAAATTTCAAAATATTTATTCTTCTGTGTAAATATAATACTGATAATTGGTGTTTTATTTCAGGTATTTCAACTCGATTTTATTAAAGAAAAAAGTTTTGCTGCCAGAAAATTTAATCATAATTAGAAGAAAATTAGAAGTTCTTAATTAAGAAACGGTTTGCTGAACACGTTTATTATTTATCTATAAGATAATATTATATATATATATATATATATATATATATATATATATATATATATATATATATATCGTATATATTGATTCAATATTACCAATTATTTATTTAAATGGATATATTAATTTCGCCCGTTAATTATTGAATGTAAAATATATTAAATACGACAATTACTAATAAGGTATATTTAGCCGGTTGGTATGGCCAAGCTTAAGACATGTGTTTGATAACGCTGGTACATGTGCGGGCCCGGGTTCGAATCCCACTTGGAAGACTGGATGTTGTTGATGTCTTTGTATCGTACAAATTACTTTGAAACTTAAATGCATCTACTGGTTGATGGCATGAGATGCCGAATACAAATTATATGTTAAAATAAAGAAGGTATATTTAGTATAAGTAAGTAAAAAAAAGATTATTACTTAGAAGTGTTTTTTGTATCTTTGAAATAAATTTTCAGCAATAATTATATTTTTTGCTCTTTTTGATATTTACTGCTACTTAAAAAAGTTATATTAAAATTAAAAAAAAGGCTTTAGGATTTAGTTCTGTATTAATTTTAATTAAAAATTCAACGAAAACATGATATAAAATTTTGTATAATTTTTCCTGACGATGATGTACATAGAGTACGTTTAAACGTTCATTTTTTTAAGCATTTTAGCATTTTTATTTTTATATAATGAGCTCTGAAAGATTTTTTACTATGTTAAAAAGTAATAGCCGCAAGAAATATTTTAATATTATACTATTTTTTAAGTGTATTTTTCTAGATTTCCTAAGTTATCTATGATATTTGGTTACAAAAAAATCTTTTGTAATTTTAAAACTAGTTTACTGTAAATACTTTAATATAATTATGTCAGTTTTTAGACATTCATATCGAAGAATCTATCTAAATTAAACCACAGGTGACTACGACAGTTTTCAGTATTAATTTCATTTTAATATTTGTTTATTTTAAATACATGTGATTTCATCACATTGTTTTGCCTACAAAGTGTAAACTTGAAACAACAGTCAGATGACTTAATTTTTCCTGTTAGTATTTCGACTTCAAAATGATTAAATATAAACTTGCAATATATATATTTTTTGCTTTGTTAAAATATTTTACAAAACAATTTATTTTACTAAATATTAAAACAATTATATGAGAAGGTTTAGCTATTTGACATATAAATATATATATATATATATATATATATATATATATATATATATATATATATTCTTTATATGACATGACAATTAACAAAATAAAATTGTGAGTTAATTACGACCAAAATTTGGTTTACTAATCACAAAAAAAATATAAAACTCGCTGTAACACTGATAATTTTGACATACATACACACACACACACACACACACACACACACATATATATATATATATATATATATATATAAACAAAATTATATAAATGTTTTATTAAATTTAAATATTTCAATAAAAAAATTCAACAAATATTAATACTCATGTACTATAGGCGTAATGATAAAATGCTAAATTTGACATTACAATATAAATTTAAAAAAATATAAATATCCTATAAAATTAAATTTTGAAACCTTACATAATGTGTATATTAGTCACATATTTTATTTTTTTCATACTCATAATATATTAAAAAGACAGTTACTTATATAAACATTTTATAAATGTAACAAAAAAAAAACTATTCTAAAAAAATCTTGAATAAGAAATAAATAGAACTGGTTCAAAAAACAGCTTCAAGGCATATTTTTTCTCAACTTTTTATTAAGATAATAACAGGTGTTGTTTAATATCTGAACATGTATACATTAGTACTTAATCTAATCTAATAATACAACAGATACAGTATTCTGTAACTGTATAGAAAGTTTTCGTCTGTCGAACTCAAGTGATATACCTATCCGCGCGTATCGTACGAAGAACATAGAATAGACCAGTAGACTTCAAACTTTAATAACTCAAGGAACCCTTCACAACAGTTATATTTTTTACCGAACACCTTTCTATCTACAATAATAATTGCTACACCAATCAATATTAGTAATAGGAATTTATAAAGTAAAGAATAACATGAATCACTGTGACACAGCACTGAGTTAAATAAAATTTGGCTTCCATTAATTAAAAATCTATAATTCTTCTGATCAAGTTACTTATATGTTACCTAGTAACTCGTTTCTACGTACTATTGTTTTTACAGAATAATTAAACAAAATCTAATCCTAACAGTTTTTATTTAAATAATTATTGTTTACAGTATAACGTTACATATAACAATAAATTATTATTACAATTTTTAAATTATTTAAATTTTTAGGTATATTGCAAAAATGTCACTCTGTGGTGAAATGCAAAAATAGTTTGAGAACCAGTGGAATGGAGGAAAATTCGCGACATGTAATCTTGACTTTACACTGAATAACCCGCTTCTAAGTTATCGTGTTTCGAACTTCGAATGTTATATTAGCTATAACTTTATTATACCACCACTATGACTATTATTATTAGTATAACTTAATCATAGTACTATGAATTCTCCGACGAAAAGTTTATTTAAACTTATATACGGTTTCGTTTAAATAAATATTTAGTTTCGTAATTAGTTAAGAAATTAAGAAAAAAAAATATATTGTATCTTTTTAAGTTTTAACTCTGTGACGATATGTTGCATATCACAAAAAAAAATAATTAATTAAAAATTTATATTCTGTTTTTTAACTAAACGTAAAAGTAAGTTTTACACTATAAAAAAAAAAAAAACACCAGAAAAGTTACTAGAAAATTTTTACAAAAAGTTTAATTTGAAAAATTATTTGGTTTATTTATTTACAAAATAGAATAAAATTGCTTTAAGTTCAAGCTCTATATTAAAAAGTATTTATAATCAACGTTTCCATGAAACTGATACAAATGAAATTAAAGTAAATAACAGTGCATAGAAACAAGTTACTAGGTAACAAATAAGTGACTATATCATGAAATTCCATAGGTTTTTAATTAATGGAAGCCAAATTTCATTTAACTCAATGACTTCACAGTGATTGAAGTTGACAAGCGTTGAGTTTCGTCGAAATGTTGATTATAAATAAATTTTAATACAGAACTTGAACCTAAAGCAATTTTATTCTATATAATGAGTTCTGAAAGATTCTTTTACTGTGTTATTTACAAAATATTTAAAGCACATGAAACTAAATAAAACGTGCCAATACGAAACATAAGTAGATTATAAAATTTATAAAACTTATTTTGTTACCTAGTAACTTATTTCCATGTTCTGTTTATTTATATGTCGTTTGTACAAATATACAAATGACATTTATAGTAAATAACAGAACACAGGAACAAGTTACTAGGTAACAAACACGTAAGTATATCATAAAAATTATTACAAGACCAATCAATATTAGCAACAGATTGATAAGAGAAACAATAGAAATGTATAAAGAAATAGATAACATGTATCACTGTGAAGATACTGACTTACATAAAATTTGACTTCCATTAATTAAATTTTTTTATAATTACATAGTATTATAGTCAGGGTTGGGAAAATAAAGGAAAAATTACTCTAGATTAAGATAGATGCAATATTACAAATTTAAATAAAATTTGGCTTATTTTAATTAATAATTTATAAATTTTATGATCTAGTTACCTATTTTGTTACCTAGTAACTTGTTTCTATGTTCTGTTTATTTACTGTCAATGTCATTTGAACATTTGATACTAACTATGTATTTTTATATGATAGTACAATTTTATTTTTTAATATGTATTAATGATGTTTCGTAATAAAACTGTTACTTTTTCAACATTTTTAATATAAATTTATTTTTAAAAATAAATAACTATCTTGCAAATAAAATCCATTTAATTTTTTTTACACACATATTTATAAATACAAGAAAAATCTTGCAAATTACACATCATTAAAATCAAATACCAGCGGCAAATTAAAAATCGAAAAAAAAAATCAATAATCTGACAGAATCAATATATAATAATCGAAACTCGATGATCACATCCCGCAACCTTGAAATAATGAGCAACATTAAAATCGAAACAAAAACTAAACATCGAAACGGTTTTAATATTATTTTAACGATCTCCGCGCGCACATTAATAGGTTTTCAAAGAGCCGTTAAGCCCGAAAAATTAATTGCAGTTTTCGGATTAACAGGCCCAAGCAGCAAGCTGCGGTAGCAAACGTGTGTTTCTAATTGCTCGTGCTGGACGAAAAATGTCGCCGATTTGAAAAATGTCTGCGTGTGTTTGTGTGTGTGCGCGTGCGCATGCAGTGCTGATTTTTTTACGTTTGTCCCGTAGCAGGGAACCGGTATATTCTAATCAGGAATCGTCTATTTTGCAAAAACTGGAACACCCGTTAGATATATATAGCAAGCGCCTTAGTGCTTATGTATACAGTGTGTCTGATTGAATTGAATGATATCGAATCTTAGTGATAAGTAGTGATGGGATAATTCGAATGAAAAATAATCGATCATTCGATTATGAAAATCATTCGAGATATCTCGAATTCAATTGAAATCATTCAGATGATGAACAAACAAAAAGTGGCAAATTTCCATTAAAATATACAATAATTTAAAGACCAACCTTAAAGCTAAAATTTTGTTAATTGTAATAAATCAAAACCAGTCAACCTATCCAAGTAGTAAATAACCAGGGAACTATGAATACTAAGAAAACTAGTTCGACTGATAGATTCACTTAAGTGAGGAGAAAAAAAAGATGCCAACGTATAACTTATAAACAATTATATTTAATTTTAATTTCCTATATATCTAAAAAGTAATAATAAAAGCATGTTTTTAATTAAATACTGTAATTTTAGTAAGGTTATTTTATTGTACCAGTTACATACACTTTTTACTTTATTTAATAAATAATTAAAATATTAATTTATTTAACATACAAAAATTTAAAATATTATTATTATTATAATATTCTGTTATTAAAAATATGCATTCAAATATTGTAAAATATGTAAAAACGTTGCGATTGTGATATCATCTAGCTGTTACAAATATAATATAACTGACAGAAAACTACAATCGTAAAAAAATACGTAATTTGACGTATTACTTTTCATTTCTTATGCTTATGTTAGATCTAAAAACAGAAATAGTTCGAGCAAACACCCAGTATGTATCTTGAAGCGTACGTGCAGACGTAGTATTAATTCCACTTTCTTGCAGGTTTATTTTGAATGGTTTTAAATGAACTTATATCGTCGTGTGAGTATTTGTGTTGGCCGGCTCGCGGCTGTATCGAAGGGTTTTACCATGGCTGCATCAATAGATATTTGCACAAAATTTATCTATGTATGTATTCGAAGCAGTTATTGCGGTATAATAGAAGAAGCAGTTCGAAAAAGATGCAAAAAAAAATATCCATTGAAATCTAGATAAGATGCATTTAAAAATCATTGAAAGTGTACTGTATAATTTGAAAACGGTTATCTGGATTAAAGATTTACATGAAACGTGCTGTAATCTAGATTATTTCAGATAACGAAATATATGAAACCTTTAAATATCTGGTATTTTCATTATTATTTACCTATCAAAGAAAATATATTACATCATTTTTACCATTTCAATTAAAACAGAGAAAATTAAAAAAAATGAAAAATACAACTTCTTTAGTATTCATATTTATAATGTCATTTGTATAATTTTTCCTGATGAAGACGGATTTTGAGTTCGTCGAAATGTCGATTATAAATAAATATTAATACAAATACCAGGATAAATATAGTCGACTAGTTAAAATTTAATAAAAAAATACGACATAGGAGTACAACCAAACAACAGTTATTCTATCTTGTTTCCTGATAAATTTTCTAAAATTCCATCAAATTTTTGCGAACAATCGCGCACACAGCACGGACAAATACAGTGTCCAACCCATGAAAATTGTAAATAAATTTGAAGCTATTGCATTATGTAACACTGTTCGACCGGTCGGTCTCGGCCAACTTTGTTTTACAACATTTATTTGCCGAACAACAATATATTTCTGGCTTGCAAATTTGTACAGCGCGGCGGTTAGGTATATTACCGCACATATGCCCACATACTGCGCGTGTTTTACATGATTAAATATTTATTTGGTTCGTATGCTAAAAAATTTAGCGCTATACGTCCGCAAGTTGTTTTCGTAGGAAGAAAAAGGGCTTTTAAATTAGTTAGAAATAAAACTTGTTGATTTTATTTCATTTTTTTAAGGTCCAGTATTTCCAAATGTTGAAATAAATTTATCCTTTTAAAATTAGCCAATCAAATGTTATCATTTAAGAATAATAAATAGTAAACAAATCTTTCAGAATTCATTATATAAAATAAAATGGGTTTAGGTTTAAGATAAATTTAAATCTTATAAGTATTGTCATAACTATTAAAAATTCACAAAAACAAATTTTCAGGACAATCTGTATGGCGTCAGGAATCTGTATGGGGCTAGGATAAATTATTTTATACTTTTTTGTTCGTTTTAAAAACGTGGTATATTAATTCTTTTTATTTAATTAATTAGTTTCTGCTTTTTAGTCTAGTGTGTGTGTGTGTTCTGTGTTTTCTGTAGTTTCTGTATTTTGAGAGAAAAAAAAGGATTTAAAAAAAGTATTTTGAAAAATTAATCAAACATGCGCAAAGGGCCAGTTGTAGAATAGAAGTCAATTGTATAAAACCTAGTTAACTTAATGAACGATTAATCACACAATTAAATTATCAATTACCTTCAAAACGCCTCATTGACTGATCAATTGACAACTAAAATAAACTGTTAGACGCAGATATGTGTTTAACCAATGTTCCCAAAAACTTTGTACCTCTAATTTTTAATGTCTTATCTAAGGTACCGTAATAAATTATCAAAATTAAATTAAATTTCTTCCGATTAATGTAGTAATAAAAAATTTCCCTTGGCACGCCACTGTTTTGATAAATGCCAGAACGCCGTAGAGCTAAAAGTAAAGACTAGGCTTCAACAAGAGTGGCACGCAGATAATTACACTTATTAGATCGTAATACGGGTTTCTTTTCGCACACACACACACACACACACACACGTATCACACACCCTATTAAAAAAAAAACTTATAAAAACGCTTGCACTTTCTTTGATGTTAGAAACGATAATGATCAGCGCGAAAAAATTCTAAATGAGACGCATTTGAGGTAACTGAGTTCTAATTTAGTTAGCAAAGAATGTAGATGTTGAATTCCTGCAAAATATGTGTATTCCACTAATAAACTGTACGTATTTATTTTATATTACTGTACAATTATTTTTGTTAGAGAATTATCTTCATTAAAATTAAATATAAAAACAAGACATTTTATTTATATGTACACTGTAAAAAAAATAGTGAAATTATAGAAAAATAATAGAAAAATTTTACTATAAGAATCTGTAATTCCATTTATACAGAACTTAATCCTAAAAAAAAATTTTTCTTGGATTAAAAACAAGATAAATATTAATACATTTTAATGACGCTATTCTAGTCATTAAATTTAGCTTAAATCTTCAATTCTAGTCGCTAATTTAAGTGTAAAATCTTTAGATTAAATTCTTTTAAATTTAAATGGATGCTTGTTCATTTAAACTAAAGATCTTTAAATTTCAATGAGATGACCGGAATAGCAGCATAAAGCTGGTAGTTAAAAAATCTATTATTGAATATTTCTTCTACCATAATTTAACATAATAGAATTAGAAATAGCCAATAATAATTGTTGACATTTTATCTGCAGTTATAAAGTACCATTTAAAAAGCATCTGATCTGCATTTAAAATTTCCATTTCGTTGGTCGCAAAAGAGAAAGTCTATTACAAGTAATCCAAACGTCACAGAAAGTAACTTAAAGTGAAGTTAACATTAGCAATCTCTCTCTCTCTCTCTCTCTCTTTTCCCCCTTTCCCCAACCCAGCTAACAAACTAAACTAACTGACGACAAATGCACTAAACGACCCAGTTACGTTTGTCATTACCGTGAAACACCATATCCCCCGAAACGCCTTCACATTCTAACTCACCGTGATAGCCATGAGCAGAATAAGCGCGCTGCGCTGACAGTGAGACGGTGATTCCAAATGTGAACCATACGGTCATATGGTTTGTCAGTAATTACATGCGCTGTGTTTATGGGGCATTGCACAGAATTGTGAGCCTGTGACCCGTATTATATAGATGCACTAATATCGTTTGACGAAAATTTGATCGTATAATACTCGGTGCCCGGGTTCGGGCTATGTTTGAGTTAGATTAGGTGAGGACGAAAATGGAATTGTTGATGAGATTGAGATAATTAGAGAGGTGTTCTAGATCCAGACAGGTTAAATATATTGGTCATAAATATTTTAGTAGGTTTTATGCATATTTAAAGATTCTTGACAGTGTATTTATGTGAGAATTGAACGTACAATAATATTAATTTTTATAATATTTGAAAATTAATTTTTGACGAAGAGAGGTTTGTTATCCATTTGGTTTTGCTTTATATTTTTAATTTTTGTGTGACTTTGCCGCTTGTAAAAGAATTTCTATTATATTATAACTCGTTCTTAATTAACGAAGTTTTTATTTTAATTTTCGAAATAATATGAATCTTTTTTTTAAAGAGATTTATATGGTTGATGAATTTTGTTTTATTTTAACGATCTAACTTTTAGTTTTTTTTCTTGCTTAAATATTTCTATTGTATTTGTTTAAATCTACTGAAAGAATCCGTAATTTGTTTTGACTTTTATTTTCTAGTTATGAGAGATAAGGTCGAGTATTTGGTTTAGTTATTGCCAAAATTAATTAATTAATAATTAATATTTAGGTAAATGTCGTTTTTCTTCAAGCGTATCGTAATTTTAATAATACGTTACCATATTGCCTACGTAGAAAGATGCCATTCTATTACTAGTACAATAATGACATTATCATACAGGAGTTAGTTACTATATACATCATTGGTGGCAGCACCAAACATACCTATAACATCAAGTGTATTTAATCTGACACCGTAATATCAATATTTTAGTTTGAAAAAAAAAAAAATTTTTATTAAAACGAGTCGAAAATATAATAAATACTGTTAGTCAAACTGTATCAAAAAAATAACAGAAAAAAAAACATTTGAAGAGAGCAATATAAACATACATCCATTTTTATTGTTATTATTAAGCAAACAATTAAATAATATTTTACGACTATATATATATATATATATATATATATATATATATATATATATATATATATTCCGCATTGCTTTTTTTCTCTTCAGAGAATATATGTGTATTTGTTAATGTGTTTTTCTCGATCTTCGTCTTTCCGCAATAGTCTTTCTTTCTTCTTTTTTTGTTAGTGCCATTTAGGCAGTCGTGTTGCTGGCGTTTAAGTAACCCAAAGTCGTTCTGACCGAAGTTATTTCACTCATATTTTTTTCCTTCTCGTTGGAAGTTGGAAATGATGTCAACGAAATAGCTGGCTAGTTATTTTGAGTGTTGACTTAAGTGTTAATTTTTTTCTGTGCAAAAGAAAAAAGTAACTAAACCGAAAATAAATATTAGCCGATTGTCTAAATATTTGAAAGGCATATTGTAATTTTTGTTCTTTTTATGTGTTAATTTATTTATACTTGAAATGCTAAGAGTTTTAGTTTTACGTGCAAGCACAAGAATTTGACCAATTCAAATGCTTGGTTTTAACAGTAGATAAGATGTTTGGAAAACTAAAACGGCAGTCTGAATAGAACTTTATAAATAATATTTCTAGTTTCGAATGTTTAATATATTTTTATTGATGTAGTTTCTTTGTTTGAAAAATTTAAAATGACTGTTATTTCAATTTCTTAATTTGTAATACATTTAAATAAGGTTTAAATAAACTAATGACTCATCAAAACGAAACCTTGAATCTTATTTCATTTAATTTATTATGATGATATGATTTAATTGAATAATATTAATATTACAATAATAAAATTAATAAAATTACGTCATCTGGCGGGAATTTATTTTATTTAAACATTAAAATAATTTAACAAATAATAGTAAAGTAAGAAATATAAATCAATATTTATAATATTCAATAAATTATTAAATAATATCTGCTATTACATTTTAAAATTCTACTAAAAATTGTTATGATTTTATAAGATAAGAAATTCAAAAAAATTGTATTATGGCATTTCAGAAACTGTTTAAAACAGATATTATTTTAACCAGATTTAGCGTATTAAAATTTATATATTAATATGAATTTTGTTATTTCTAAAAAAAAAATGTTAAAAACTCAAAAGATACCTTAACACATTGTTAATTTTTGCGATTTTTCGTTAAAATTTAGAAATGACATAAAATCTGTTTCAGGTTCAACTTCTGTATTAAAATTTATTTATAATTAACGATTCGATAAAACTCAATTATCCTGATGAAAACGGTCGTTGAGTTTCGTCGAAACGTCAATTACAAATAAAGTTTAATACAATACTTGAACCTTAAAACAGTTTTATTTTATATAATGAGTTCTGAAAGATTTTTTCTATGTTAGAAAAAGCTCTAGGATTAAGTTCTGCATAAATATTATTTTAATATCGACGTTTCGTTATACTCTACGTATATCTTTATTAGGAAAAAATAATTATTAGTTTTTCCTGATGAAAATATACATAAAGTGTATCAAAATGTCGATTTTTAAATAAAATATATACAGAATTTAATTCTAAAGCTTTTCATTTTAATATAAAGAGTTCTGAAAGAATTTTTACTAAGTTATCAAACATTTCTTAAACAGCCTTTTAAATCGTTTTGTTTTTTTTTTAACTTAAATTTAAAAAATATTGTAGCATAAAAATACAAGTACGCTATTTGAATAATGATAATAATATTGTATAAAAGCATGTAATTACCATAATATTGCAATAATACTGTACAATGTTTATAAATTGTAATAATTACAAAACCAATTTGTCATTTATATGTAGACGTATTTTACAAAAAAAGAAAATTCAAAAAATAAACACATGTTAAAATAAATTGTACATTCTGCTATGTTTAATATGTGAAGGCATTTTATAATCTTATACTTATACTTAAACTTTACGTTATAATACGTATAAATACATTAATATGCATTGCAGCAAATAGTTAGATGCGATTTGAAAAGAATATTAATAAATTGAAGTTACCTCCCATTGAATAAATGGAAATACTTCGGTTTTATTTATACTATTATAAATATAAGATATTCATCAAGATAGTTTTGTAAGAATCGTGGATTTTAACATTTAGCATCGAACTTTGAGCTACTGTTAGCAATTTCGATAAATAATATTTTGAAAATAATGTTCAAAGTTCGATTGCACAGTGAACTAGCTATTTATGTATACGTTACCACCTCTCAGAGTCTAGTTTGATGGCTAAAATGTAACTTAAACTGCGTTAGTTACGGTCAGCAGCAAGATACAGTCAAACATATACAAGTAAGATACGAATACGAATTGAGTTTTAAATTACATTTTGGATTCCTTTTTTGTCGCTTTAAGTTGTCAGTTTTAAGTTCTGTATTAATATTTATTAATAATTGACGTTCGACGTACTCAACGTCCTACTTCATCAGAAAAACTGATACAAATAACCTTTATAGTAAATAACAAGTACATAGAAATAAGTTACTAGGTAACAAATAAGTAACTAGATATTTTTTAACTATCTTATATGTAGGTATTTTATATTTGTTATATAATATTTATTTAATTAAAGTTATATATTATTATCATAATTATTCAACAACTTTATCGAGTCAAATAAAGAATCCATTTTAAATAAATGCTAAATTTACTCAGAAGAAAATTTGTCATCTTAAGTTGTACAAAGATAATAAATTGTTACACATTGTTCGGAAGTTATTACGTTGGTATATCCACGATTGTCGAGTGCAGCGAACTTTGTCACGTTGTCAGAATTTTTGTTAAAGTTTTGATCGTATTCGATTTTTGTTTAAGCTGCATTTTTACGAATCCAGTTTAGGCGGAAACTAAATCAATTTAATTCAGTTACGAATAGACATTAAGAAGAACAAAATTAATTTGTAAGGTTACAGAATTAGAGTTTAGAATATTAACATCAAGTTCAATTAAGAATTTTTTTATTTCATTAAAATAATAATATAAATAAATTGGTTCGTTCAACTACCTATAAGATATTAATTTTCTTTAATTTGTCTATTAATTTATTTCAAGGCCTACTATTGCAAAATGAATGATATTGAAATACAAAAAAAAATCGTGTAAAAATATTAAATTAATTTTATATATATAAGTAGCTGGTTTTTTTTTTTATTTTCTGTGGGAAATAATTATATATTTTCCTTGCGGTTAAAATAAAAATTAAAGAAGAAATTTTGTAGGTAATTTAGTATTAACTGGGCTTTTTTCTTTTCTTCCAATTATCTTTTCGTTTTTTGCGGTCTGTCTTTTTAAGGAATTTAATTCTTATTTCAAGAAAAAATAATGAGAAAATAACGCAATTACAGAAGTTTCGATTTCAGCATTTTTTTTTTATATATTTTAAAATGTTAAAACCTTAATTGGATATTATTTTATTTTATATTTTATTTAAGAAAAAAAAAAGATTTGATAACTGTTTTAATGTTTCATATATTACAAATCCAAATAATTTAGATAATGCAATAGATAATAAATAGTAAGGAGTGCCGAGAGTAGCTGTCATTGTGTCCAATGTTTTTCATTTTAAATCTTACAAATATTGTCAAAGCTATTAAAAATTCACAAATTTTCAAGACAACCTGTATAGAATCAGGAATCTATATGAGGTTATAAATCTATATGGCGCTAGGAGATATTATTTTATACTTGTTCGTTTTAAAAACGTGGTATATTAATTTTTTTTTTTTTAAATAATTATTTTCTGCTCTTTAGTCTTGTGTGTGTGTGTTCTGTATTTTCTGTAGTTTCTGTATTTTGGAAAAAAAAATGCTAAATACAAGAATGTACGGAATTCGTGAATATGGCACAAGATAAAAATTAGCATTTTTAATATTATTAATTAATTAATATTGCATTGTCATCCAGTTCTGAGCTATATTTAAAGTTTCAAGTCTCTAGCTCATCGGGAACTTAGTTTAAAATCAATTGCAAAAATTGTACCGAACAGACAAACAGTCAGGAAAGAAAGTGAGTTAATAAAAACGTGATAAAATAATGAAGACTGACGTTGAGTTTGTCGAAACTTCGATTATCAATAAATATTAATGATAAGAAAATTTTGACAAAATTAATAAATCTTCAAAACCTTGTAGGTATTACGAAATCATTTACACTAGAATTCACATATTATACTTTATAAAAAAAAAACTTACATAAATAAACAATATCTAACATTTATTAAATTACAAAATAAAATATGTAATTTGCAACTTTAAAATAAAATAAAATTAAACAATAAAATAAAATTTAAAAAAAACAGTAAATTTCATGTCAAATAAAACGACATATACTACCTATCATCAGGTATTCCATATTATCAGTTATTTCTTGATTCAGTGATTTTCTACCGCACAATTTAAATTGAGCGAATAATACATGATTAGTTTCGTTAAGTTGGCAATACTTCCTCTACATTTAACGTGCAAGAAATGAAAAATATTGCTAGTATTAATTTTATATGAATAATGTTATGATATGCCATATTATTTCTATTAAAAAAAAATCTATATATTTTCCCATCTTGTGAATTTTAGATAAAATAAAAAATAATATAAACACTATTTCTGGTAATAAGAAGCAGAAATAAATTACTAACTCGAGAATAAATTCCGGTTAAGTTGTTCCATCTCACAGAATTATTATACCTAAAATAACTAATCAGAAAATAAAAACATTTTATTATTACCGGGCTGTATGATACGAGATTCATTTTGAAATTAAATCTCGCCCGTAGCTGTATATTTTAAAATAAATTTTGCATATATTAATTATATTCGTTTTATATAAGGATTGGGTAATAAGATTTTAAATTTTATTCAATTACAGTATGTAAGTTTCATTAAAATCAAATTACCTGAGATACGATGCTACTGCTTTCCTTGGACTTGTACCGTAATATACTTTTTATGTGTGTGTGTTTGTTTTTGTTATTTTTATAAGTTTTGATTTCAAATTACGTAGATAAATCTAATTTTCTTTATTTACTTTTAATATGGCAGGGTTCATTCTTTTGTTTTTGCATAACATAATTGAAGTAGAACATATATTAATTTTTTAATACACAATCACGTCATATACCCAAAAAGGTGTGACACACAACTAATAAAATAATTTTCCTTAAACCAAAAATCAATAGATTTTTTTTATAACCCCAAATAATTATTTGAAAACATTGCCATATACTGTAATTATATACATTGATTTAAACTTGTATTGTGTCTATTTCTCCAACTACAATCCGAGGAAATAAAAACACGTGGAACGTGTCGAGAAAAACAGTTGAATTGCAAGTTGAAAAAAAAAACTGTCTAGAATTAATTGCAAATTGATTTCAATGTTAATTGAAATGATCGCGATTATTTTCGTCTTGTTCGGCTCAACTCGGGCCCTCGGACTCGTTTTGCGATTTTCATTTAAATTGATTAAAATCTAAATGACGCCTTCATGCCTTCGCAACGTTATTTCATTTGTTTTATTTGTGCATGTCACAAAATTTACATGCGTTTATTACGATGCTTGCTAATCGGACTATCGTATTCATAGACAGAGAGAACATACCATATGAACACCTCTCAGTGGAATAGTGACGAATACGCCATCTTAATCAAAACAAAGATTAGATTTTGTGTTGTTTTTTTCATCACAATGAGTAAAATTTTGCTTTAGATTCAAGATTTTTACTATTAACTCAAAAGTAATAATAGAAATAAAAATTTTAATAGAAATTTTTTTTAGTAAACAACAGTATAATCAGTCACGAAAAACATAATATGGTATACCTTGTCAGACTATTCCCATTTGAAAATATTATAATTAGATTAGGTTCATCATTGATTATTTGTAATATTTAAACAGCATTATTTCAAAATTTGATAGTGACGTGTTTGTCACTATTCCAGTGAGGTCCTCATAGAGAGCTTAATTTTATATGAAAACTACATACATATAGTGCCAACGGGTTAGCAAGTTTTTTTTTTTACTTTTTATCATTTTATAGTTTTTTTGTAACATATTACGTTTTATTAAATGTGTGTAATATACTGTTTGTATAATTTTTTAGCCAGATATATGCTGGGTCATTTATAAAATGTACATACAGAGTATTATTACCCGTGTGGAATATAATGATAAAATATATTAAATTAGTTTTGCCCTTAGGTTATTTATTCTGCAAATTGGAATTTCAAAAATTTCTTACTAATTTTGTTAGTTTATAATTTGTATGATCTATTATTGTTAGATAATTTATTTTTTCAAATTAATATTATTTTTTCGAAAATAGATCTTTAATTAGTTATTATAATATTGAAATACATACACGGTTTGAAAAATAATTATTTAAAAAATTAATATACCACGTTTTTAACACAGACTAAAAAGTATAAAATAATATCTCCTAGTCCCATAGAGAAATAGATAATATGTAAGGAATGTAGAGAGTAGCTGTCGTTTTTCTGTATGTGGTTATAAATCTGTATGGAGCTAGGAGAAATTATTTTATACTTTTTAGTCCGTTTTGAAAACGTTGTATATTATACAAAACAACATGAAAATCAGAGTTTTATTGTAATTAAAATAACAAAATAAAATTAACAACACTATGAATAACAAGTCCCTATTATTTCTGAAATAAATCATTTCAAAAAAATCTAATTTTTACTCAATAACATTCCTCGCGAAATGATCTGAAAATTCTCATTATTTATCGCACAAGCGTCGATATATTTTAATCGGTGTCCTAGTGTCGCAGTATGCCTTGACAGGGCGGACCCTTGTAACAGATGCGTTTGCCAAACGTAAAAAACAACGCAACTAATGCAATTTATAGTTGTGTAAACGGGGCTTTTATTGTATCACCTTGCCCGGTTTGTATCGACGGGCAAAGTCGCTAGCAAGAAGTTTTACCGTGCGCTTTTTTTTATCTGTTTTTATTTTTTTTGTTTTTGTTTTTCATTTGTCGTTTCTCTGTTTCGTTCGCACGAGCGCATACGTCGGATTTTTTACCGTTTCGAACTTCTTTTCGTTTGTTTTTATTCGTCTTTGGTTCGGTTCTTATCTGGTTTGGTTTTGTTTGTTTTGTTTGGAATGTCAAAAGGTTACTGTGACGCAGTCAAGGTTTACCGGTTTTTGGTTTCGTGTAATTGATCAGTTTTCTATGTTCGAATGGTGTTAATTAAAAATGTTTGCGTAAGTTACAAAGACTAGAAAAACTTACATAACAGAAATAAGAAACTTTTAATCTTTTTGGATACGAAATAGATTAGTGTATGATGAGTGTGAAATTGGAAAAAATTTTGTAGCAAAAGTTGGTGCTATTTAGATAAGATGGTTCGAACATTTTGAGCGAATGTCTAACAAACGTTTGGTTAAAAAAAATTTATATGAATGATTTTGAAGGTGGACGTCCGATGAATAGTTGGAGTGGTATGATTGAGTGGCTTGCGTGAGCGAAAGTTTCCAAGTAGTAGGAATAGAAAAAAATATTATAAATGAAACCTAAAATTACTTGCCTGGATACGGATGTTTGGAGGAAACTGATTTCAGGATAGTGGAAAGAATTTATGCCACACCTTTTTTTTGCTACATAGTGTAATTGTCTATGTATGTATGTATTTATGTATCTTACTGTGGCAAAAAGTTAATAAAATAAATTCTTTCACTTGGTACGTTGAATATCTGTCTTTTCCTACTGATGACGAAAGCTTAACTTTCGAAATACGTATATAGCTTTTATTATTATTATTATTTGTGGTTTAAGGAAAATTGTTTTATTTTATTTTTTCTAAAAAAATTATTAACAACACAGTATAAATGATATTTGGGCCAAGTTTTCAAGTTAAATATAAAATATAAGTTAGCATACACACAGCACAACAAGTCAAATAGATTTCGGAAAGGCGTATAAAAAATAAATTCAACTTGAATCCTATCCTCAGCTTACCGAACATATAAAAACCACGTTGAAATAGGTAATAACTTCCTCCTTTCCCCAACCCCGCACCGCGCACCCAGCCTTTTACGTACACACAAATTCCTTTAGTAAGCCTCTCAAAAGCTGGAGAAACCTCTTAGCATCACTCATACAGTCTCACCACACATACGTCTAACTAAAAATAAAAAAAATAAAACCGAAAACGAAATACGTATACGATGTGTTACAAAAAAGTTGGTTGCTGTATTCGAATTAGCATAATTGTAATTACTTTGAATAAATAAATGTTTTCAAAGTATAAGAAATAGAAGAACTTAGAACATAAATGTGAATGAACCGCAGATTATTTTGAAGTCCAATGGTTACACATACATTGTATTTCAAGAGAGAAATAACGTTTTAAAATTTTAGAATGTAAATAAAACCGTACCTTTATGAGTATTAATAAATTTTTCTACGCCTGCTAAATAACATATTAAAAGAATAGTATATTATGTTACGAGGAGTAGAAATCGATTTTTATTGTATTGAGTTCAGATATTTGTGGCTAAGCATCTGCTATTTTTTTCATCAAGCGTTCCAAATGTTTAGTTTTGCTTATGTTAAAAAATCATAGTATGAAAATGTATTGGCCAAAAATTATGTAGTTTAAAATATTTACTTTCTCTTCAAGCGTATTAAAATATTGCTATTACGTTACTATATTGCCTATGTAGAAGGAGATCATTATATTACTAGTACAATAATGTATATTTATTATTAATTGTATAAGGTAAAAGTAAGTTAAAGTAATGTGTAATTGCAGAAATCGTCATTAATTTATTTTGATAAACATTAAATCATTAGTTAATATTTAAATAAATAAAAATGTATTGACCTCGTCACATAATATACTATTAAGAATAGTGTCAAATTTGATAAAATTGAAGTAAAAATTAATACTCAAATAGTTTACTAAACTTATGTTTTTTTTACACCCGAAAAAAAAAATTGTTGTGCAGTTTTCACATTTGTCTTGAAGAGTCACAATATTGTTTTTGTAAAATAGAAATATTAATGATTATAATATTTAAAAGTAATATCGTGAAATATAGAGGACATTATTTTTCCAACACAAAGTATATAAATCTTTGCTTTGCCGCTTTGCTATCAGTGTGACACGCAATTCGTGCACACAAACTTTTTATTGGTTCAAGTCGAGAGAAATTTAGACGTGTGTCTGCTTTTCAAAAATTATAAATGGGCCCTGTCGTCGCCCAAGAATACTTCAACAACGAATATATATTTCGTCTCCCCCCCCCCCTTTTTAAATGTATATATATATATATATATAAAGGTGTACGTAAAACGAAGGTGTATGTATATATACAAGGCGATTCATTAAAAATGGAAAATTTCAAAACTTGAAATACTAGAGTCTATAATATGAAGTTAAAATTGCTTGTCTGAATAGGGGTGTCTAGAGGAAGCTGATTTCGGGATAGTGGAAAGAATTTATGCTAAGATAAAAAAAAGTGTTCAAAATTAAAATTAAATAATTATTTAAATAATAAAAAAAAATTAATATACCACGTTTTTAAAACGGTCAAATAATTTCTTCTAGCCCCATAAAGATTTATAATCCCAGAGTGAAAAACGTGGGGTTACCGACAGCTACTCCCTACACTCCTACTATTATCTATTATATTGTATCTATTATTATTATTAATGTTAAAATTTGTTCCAAATTTGTATTTGTTAAAAGCAAAAAATCTAAAGCTGCAAATTTTCAAGTAATATCGTCATAGTTTTTAATCTCTAGTATTTCCAGTTTTGAGATAAACCATTCCTAATGAATCAGCCTGTATATAAGGGCAACGCGCGATGTGGTTGAGGTTGGTTGCTGGTTGCAAAGTTAAAATATATCATTGTGTATTACTGGCGCGAGCGGGAAATGTAAGCGATGATTTCTTCTTTTCAACCACGCGAAAATTTGTCAAGTTTGTCTTTTTTATTTATGTCGAGGTTTTCTCGACTCGTCTTCTTCAACAACAACAACACGATGAGATATTGTTATTTGTTATGATTTATTAAACGCTTAATTGTGTTATTTTCATGTTGCGGTGATTTATTTTTCTGATTTATTTGACAGAAATACAAATTTATTTATGTTATTATTTATTTAGGTATGATATTAATATAAGTAAAAATAATTGCACGGTTTTCTTAGCATAAAAAAAAACATTCAAATTAAAAAATACAGTATTTTACATATATAAATATATATATATATATATATATATATATATATATATATATATATAGGTGTCCTAAAAATTACTGTGAAATGAAACATTTTTTAGTATTTACAAGTGTCTTTCGCGTGTCTAACACTATACAATGTTCTACTGCACGTGACTTTTAGGACACCTGCATAATTTTCGATAAAGAAAACAAAATGTTGTAAAATATTGTTAAAATATTTGCTTCTTAAATGTTGTCCGCAGTTGGAGCGGTATGATTGAGTGAGTGGCTTGCGTAAGCCTGAGTAGTAGAAATAAAAGAACATGTATTAGAGGTGTCATGAATGTGGATAAAGCTAGAATTGTTTATCTGGATGGGGATGTTTGGAGAAAACAAATTAGTGGAAAGAGTTTGTGCCACATCCATTTGGGTACACGATTTTGAAATCATGTATATAACTCAAATATATTCTGGTGTAATAAAATGTTTATAATACTGGTTTTTTTTTAATTATTTCAGACAGATATGCAAATAAGTTTTTTAATTATTTCAAAATAGATTCAACTGTTTTAACAAAAATGTAGCACTTTTTCGGAATTACTTTTATTTTATTTTTTATTATTTATTCCATTTTTCAATTGCACAAATTCTCTTGAATATTTTTAAATAATAATTTCCTGTGTTATCTCGACATAGTTTAGTTCGTAACCTGAAATAACTAGAGATTTTATTTCAAAAGATGTTTATAATATATTTCTTTAAAAAAATAATATTTTGATAAAAAAAAAATAATTGCAAATTTTTAAAAATAATTTGATTCATATCTTCATGTTGTCTAACGATATATATATATATATATATATATATATATATATATATATTGTCATAATCAACATGCACGTATTTATATAAATCTTGAAAATAACTATATAAATTACTGTCTGTTTAAATTTATTGGTTCACTAACCAATTATTCAAAATTCTATAAAATATTATCTATAAAAACACTTAGAATCAGCAGATAGGTGCATGACAAGATCAAATTTATAACATTTGAACATAATTCCAATTGAATAAATACGAATATGTTCACGTAATCGTACTGCGACCAAAATTAGCGAACATACTTGAAATTCTTTCACTACAAATCTGTATAACTTCCGGCATTATCATAAATAATTCATTTCAAATCGATATAGTAACGTAGCTACTATCATACAGTTAAAATAAGCAAAGCCTAGAAATCCTGAGCACTGTACATGATGAGTAGCCGAGCGTGTTTAAGCGCTAGGCTACTACCGAATATATAATAATAGCGAGAATTTGTATACAATATGGTGATAACTTCGAACAACTTTTGTAGGGGACAATACTGATTAACTAGTTTATTACTAAAGTTTAAAACAGAACTCATTATATTAAAATAAAAACTGTTTTTGGATAAAATTCTGTTTAATTATTTTATAAAAACAACGTTTCGACGAAGCTGAACGCTTGTCTTCATCAGATCAAAATTTATCACTGACATTAAAGTAAATAACAGTACATAGCAACAAGTTACTAGGTAACATAACTGTAATTAGACCATAAGAATTATAGGCCCGTATTCTCACCTCATTTTTATAAAGGTGATTTTAGCCAAAAGTACTTTTGACGTTTAATTAAACTTATTTATTAAGCACTTTATAACAGTTTATTTAAATTTTATAATACCAAATATAATAAAACTGATTAAAAATAGATAAATTATTTATATTTGATGAAAAACAGAAGCAAAAAGTTATTTTGAAATTAATGATAAAAGCACTTTTTCATGAAAAAGCGAGGTAAGAATACGGGCCATAGATTTTTAATAAATTTAAACCAAGTTTTATTTAACTCTTTGCTTTCACAGGTGATTCATGTTATTCTTTTCTTTATAAATCTCTATTGCTTCAATATTAGCAGCAGATTAACAAAATATAATTATAAAATTTGGCTTCCATTAATTAAAAATCTATAATTCTTCTGATGTAGTTACTTATATGTTAACTAGTAACTTATTAACTATGTACTGTTTTTTATTTTAATGATAAATTTTCATCGAAACGCGGTTTTTATAAAATAATTAAACAGAATTTTATCCTAAAATAGTTTTTATTTTAATTATTATCTCGCTTATGAGACAACTTTTACTAAGGCGTTATAAGGTTTTTCGACCCCTTTTGAGGCGTACTATCGCCCCCTAAAAGGATACAGAGAATACCGTAAACAGTCTGTATTTTTATTAATGACAAGACAATTGACATACACATATATGCTATGGAGACATACCCTATGCTCGTGGGATCACAGAACAACACGTTAAGACGACACTGAATGAATGTGATCGTATTTAAACAGATGAAAAACACAACTTTTAACTCAACCTATCTACATTATTTTTTTAAATTTAACCTAAAAATGAAAAATGAATTACCTGTTATTATTCACTAAACAACATAATAATAAATCACAACTAACAGTTCATTATCGGATCATCTGCTAATTCTCAATAAATAAATAAAATCAAATTTAAAAAAAAAACGCAACTTGTCAGTTGTTACTTTTAACTAGCGCGAGCAAGACCCATAAGATTAACAAACATTTACAAGTTACGCTAATAATGTTTCAATGTTTATGTATGAACACACACACTCTTTAACTGTTATCTAAGTGGTTTTGGCGAAACGATAGAGATAGTCGCAGTAGAAGTGGATAAACGTAAAGAGACACAATATAAATGTATGCTAAACGGTACTAAATACTTTAAACAGGGGTGGCTAACCTGTGCTAATAAATATAACAGTCGTTCTCAAACTGTCAGACCCCCGGCCGATGGATTTATCGAATTACACCGCGGTAGTGCCGACGAACACATTGAGATATTTGTGGAAATGGATAAGATATCTTCAGCAAGATAAAATTAGGGACTTTAGATGTATTTATTGTATGTTGTTTTACTGTTAAATTTATGAGATTCTAGTATTCGATGATATAAATTTCATCAGAGATAGATACATTAGATTTTTAGAAAGTTATACATATTTTTATCAAACATGATGCTAAATTTTACTATTTATAATAAAAACATATATTTTAAATTTAAAAAAAATGATAATGTCATTGTCTTATTTAAAACAGTTTTTATTTAAAACAATGTTCTTTTATGTTTTTGCAGTCGAACCCAACAATCACTACCATACATCAAACAACTTGTATAAATCTAAATAATCTGTGTTCAAAATTTGACGAAAAAAAACTGGTATTCATTATTTAAGCAGTGCTTTCAAAAGCTCAACTGAATGTACTTAATATTTCTAACAGTCCTGTAACATACTGTAAAGATTCTAAATCATTTTCAAACTTTTCTCAATTCTATGTAAACTTTTTACAATTGAGCACAATTTGGCGGAGGCGCTATTCAAAATTTATGATTTATTGTATTATTTAGAATTGTATTGAAATTAATAAAACATGATTTATGATTAAATCTTCTTAAAGTATCAATCGATAACAATAGTGTTTTGTTTTTGATTTCAGTGACAATGAAGACAGAATGTGATTTCCGGGA
Source organism: Clivina fossor (assembly GCA_963966155.1). Lineage (NCBI taxonomy): Eukaryota > Metazoa > Arthropoda > Insecta > Coleoptera > Carabidae > Clivina > Clivina fossor. Next base: position 5,064,740 of record OZ014568.1, read on the forward strand.
GATGTATATTGCTGTTCCTGTAACGTCCGAATTACACGACATTTACTTAAAGGATATGAAAAATTATCCTAATCCAGATTGCAAGTTCAAATACAATCCATCGGGCGATAAAAGATTTTTAAATCTATCCTTATTGGATAAAAATATTTACGATTGTGGATTAACAAGAGTTACCAACAAAATTACAGTAAGTAAAATTATTTTTTAAATATTACCTAGTTGTAATTAGGGTTGCTTTTTTTTTCTTGATGAGTCAATAAAATCGACAAAAAACAACAATGTATCTGCATACTTTTGGAATGCATTGCTTATGAGACGCTTATGAGTGTAAAGAGTACAGAGAGTAGCTATCGTTGCCCCACGAATTATAAATCAGAAAAAATTATTTTATACTTTTTAGTCCGTGTTAAAAAAATGTGGCATATTAATTTTTTTATTTATTTAAATAATTATTAACTAATAAATGCATTTTAAAGAGAAAAATTAAGCAATTACATGATTATCGTTAATTTGTAAATTAATCTAAATACTTTCGATAAAAATTATTAAAAAAAAAACAGTCTCCTTATATAAAATGTGTTTCTTATTTTCCATTCCATTTTCCACATATGCCAAGAGCAAATTTCCCCTTTAAAGCTACTCGTATTACTTTAATGAAAACCTTCCAACGAACGGCCTAATCCTCTAATATCTCTTATCCGAAAAGCACACACGTATGGTGCGCAATAAAAAGCTCGCGCGAACATCCATAAAAAAAACAAAAGTTGCTCGATGGCAGGAGAGAGAGAGAGAGAGAGAGAGAGAGAGAGAGAGAGAGAGAGCTGACGTCATCTCAGCATCAAAAAGCGCGCGTCTTTCAATTGATTTCCAATCTCGTTTCCTGAAAACAATGGTAATTGTGTGTCGTAGGGCAAACGGGTTTACTACCACAAGATCGTCGTCGAAACAAACGAAGCCGATCCAATAAGCGGTTCTCAAACAGTGCACAGCGAGGTCGTACAGGTGAAATGTGTTGTCGTGCCGCAAAATCATACTGTGGTCAGGAGGAATGTGCTGCCGGCTGGATTCCAGGAACCAGAGTAAGTAGTTTTTTTCAACGTTAGTTAGTTAGTGCCAAAGCTTGTAAATCAATTTTGATCCACTACCACCTATCTCATTGAAACTAAAGATTTTTAAATTTGAATGTGATAACCAGAATAGCAGCATTTAATAAAATCGATTTATCGCAATGTAAAGTTTATAATTTTCATTAGTATACTTTAAAAATAATTCGGTAATTTTATAAATTTACACCAGTTTAATATAATTTTTAAATAATATCAATATAAAATAGGTATATTTTATATAAGTTTACTTATTTTTTCGTTAAGAAAACTATATAATATGGCAAATTAATTATTTTACTTAAAATTACAAAATTATAGGAGTAATATTTTTACAGAAAATTTATCGTTTTATTTGAAATAATATGTACTTTTGTTACTATGGTTTTTATGTAAAATGGCAACTTTTTTACAATGTGTATTATTTAACAAACATGTAATAATTATTGTAGTAATCTTCAGGCTTTCACAGCCGGTATCCATTGAATTTATAAAATTTGCTGGGCTGGTATACCATGGTCGATTTATCCTCGTCGCAGACGTTTCATTCAGTCACCAAGCACTGAGGATGCCATCTAATAATGTATGGTGAAACGTCTACGACGAGGATAAATTGCCTCACGACATACCAGCCCAGAAAATTCTATAAATATAATGAAATAAATTATGTTTCAGTTATTTATCGACTGTTATTTAAATATGGAAAAAGGATATCGAAAACGGAGTCTTATCTGACGAAAGTTATTTAATACACTTTAAAAAATATATCTTAACTTTATGTAATTTTACATAGGTGATAATTAACGTAATATTAAATTTTTTTATGAAAAATTACATTCTCAAAACTTGTAAAATTATATAAAAAATTTACAGAGTAATTATGAAAAAACTCTCTAATCAGCACGAACCGTCGAGTTTTGTTTTTAGGTAATTATTAAATAACTTCCATAATATAAGACTGCGTTTCTAATATCCTTTTTCGAAATATATTAATTGAATATTACTTATAAAGATTTATCCAAATATCTGTTCATAAACTAACCAAAACATAAAAATAAACCGAATTTTAAATTCGATAAAGTTTTGTTCAATAAATCGACTTAAAGCAATGTAAATACAGGTCTGTTCAATATTGGAACTAAACAGTAAATGAAATATATCTCCGTATCAAGCAGCTACTTGATCCCAATACAGATTTCAAACGAAATGCGCGCGGATAGACGAGACTAAATTTCTCCAGCTTTATTTACTCAATAATGAAACGAAATTAACTTAATACGTTGAAGTAGGCAAGTAGGCAAGTAGCCGGTAGGGTTAAGCTAAATGTCACACGCTACCCGGCCTAAAACCAAGAACTTTACAACTTGTGCCTTTCGCCTATCATCAAAACGATCCTAGTTTAACGCAAACATTCACCGAGGAAGAACTTAAATTTCCTGGGCTTACATCAACAAAAATTTTAATTGTTCAATATTAATTCTTTTCATTCATAATTATATATGATTTAACCTTTGTACAAAAAATTCTTTATATTTTTTAAAAATCTTTAATAATTAATAATTATTAAAAAGTCGTATCTAAATGCATTCTAAAAGCACAATTGATACATTGTTCATGTCAGTAAGAAAAATTGAATATTTAATTATGTTTAACGTTAATCTTATTATTATTAAATCCTCTGTCAGATTTTTTTTAATTATTGACGAGGTGTTTCGACTTTTCGATTATCTTCCTTGTTTTTTTTTTTTGTCTGAGTTTGTAGTTTAACTGTACCACTAAACAGAAAATTATGATATAACAAATACCTGAGCAATATCATCGCAAAACTTATCAATATCTATTAAAACAGTAACTTTCTTATATGTCTTACCAAATCAAGTAAAATCAAACCGTTAACTTCTGGACCTCATCCAGTCCAATCATCAAGCAAGTGAAACTGCCTAAAGGACTCAGTAACAATATCCCCCCCCCTCACAAAGGTTACCTAATTCTCAGATTCCGTGTATCTAATTCATCAAGATATCCTCCGTTTTCGTCCCACGAACAAAACTACCCGGGATAACATTCTAACGCTCTGGCATCTAGCAGCGAACTTGTCGAACTAACATTTAACCGGATGCAAGGAACCAACAACCAACCCTCTCAGCATACAAGGTGGTATTTAAAAGTTCCCGAAATTTATGCATTGCACGAAAACTAGACATTAAATATGACAAGTTTGTGAACCATAGTAAAATATTTTTTAGAACTCATTGTATTATAGAATTTGATAGACGACAATACATAATAGTGAGTGTAAACTAGGCGACGATTTTGACCAATCAGAGATCAAGAATAAATATATCCTAAGGTTCTTGCGCGAAATACAAGTTTCGGGAACTTTTAACTAGCACCTCGTGTGTGTGTGTGTGTGTTTCCTCTCTCTTTGTGTGTATAAAGTAGCTGAGAACAGTTGATCCAGGGGATTTGACGATAGATTAGGAACTTAGGCGTACCAACGCTAATCCGATATGAGAGCATAGACGTGCTAGTGGGAATTTCTCGTATAGAAGCTGGCAGGCATGGGTGTTATGAGAATTTAGAATTAATTATTAAATTCGTAATTATGTGGCGAGGGAAAGAGTAGAGGTTACTTCGTTCAAGTTATCGAACGCGAAATTGAAGTTTTAAATATGCAGATAATTCTCCCCATGTTAGTTACTTTCATTTTAGAGCTAGATAGAGTTAACATTAAATGTTTGGTTTTTCAATTGAGCTACAATAATGAAGGTAATGAAAGGACATATTGTCATGTATAATAAAAATAAATGTTGGAATGATTTGTAATTTTACATGATACGTTATAAAATCTACACTGTAAAAAAATGTAATGTATATTTATGTAATTTTACGTAACTATTAACGGTAAAATAGTAATTTTTACTGTGATAATTCCTGTAAAAATACATTTATAGCATATATAAATTCACATAAATTTTTTACAGACCCATCAATATTAACAGTAGATTGATAAGAAAAGCAATAAAAAATTCATAAAAAAAAAGTAACATCAATCAGTGTGACTAGTAACTAATTTAAATAAAATTTGTCTTCCTTTAATTAAAAACTGTATAATTTAATGATCTAGTTAATTATTTTGTTACTTAGTAACTTGGTTCCTTGTTCTGTTTATTTACTATAAATGTCATTTGTATCAGTTTTCCTGATAAAGATGTACGTTGGGTACGTCGAATTTTTTAATAAATATTAATACGGAATTACAACCTAAAGCCGTTTTATTTTTATATCAAAGCAATTTTCAATGTATGTGGAACTATAATCTGAATTTAATTAATAATCATTGCTTCGACGTACATCATCATTTTTCCCTGATAATGACGTACGTTGAATACGTCAAAACGTCGATTAGTAATAAATATTAATACAGAACTACAAACTAAAGCTATTTTATTTTATTTATATGGTAGTTTATATTAATATTTCAAGATGTTTTAATACAATTACATATTATCTAATTAATCGTATTCATAAAAACCAAACTCACTGTTTATGTTTTATGTTGTGCAATTTACATATATGTAAATTAATAAATACATAATACCGGGCGTGAAAAGAAAAATAATGATAAAACTATATGCTAACTGTCTGGCTGTTTTATATTTTGTTTCTATCTAAATGAATCTAAATAGTATTTTTGCGGCCATTTTGAAGCATCACACGCACACAATTAGTGGTTCATTCGCATCGCGCGGTGTTTTTAATTAGATGACCAACAAATTTACATAAATTAACTCATTTTTGTGTCGTCTATCACTCGCGTTTGTCTGTTTGTTTGATCATACATATTTCATGAAAAAAATAATCAAATAATTGGTTAACTTTTTTTTTGTCCCGTATGTATTTATTCGTATGTGTGTTTGTTTTACTCATGCACAAGGTATAAGCTTAAAAGTTCCCGTACTAATAAAACATTATCGGTAGCACAAAAAAGTTGCAAAAATCTATACTAAAGTCACTAAAGTCAGAGATATTGAAAGATTATATGAAAAAACAACAACATATTTTATTTATTGAAAATATATTACAACATTTTAATAAAAAATTCGGAAAAATCAGCATTTTTGCTTTCTGTGAGTGACATAATAGTGTTTTTCGAACACTATGATTTCAATGTAGATGTCAGTTATCTAACAACGTTGCCGTATGTTAGGTTTACATTTTGCAATTTAAATTAAGATAAACATTATTGTTGTGAAATATTGTTTTATACCAATTATTATATAATACATTATGACTAAACTTTACTTAACTACAGTCACCAAATGTATTTACTTGCTGTTTACTTTTGCACATTTTATTAATATAAATCGTTAAATTTTAGTGTGGAAATGATATATACAATGTTAACAATTATTCTAAACACTTGTTTTTAACATAGGTTATACGAAGACAAATTGGTTGTAGTTGACATATACGATGACACTCACTGCAGGTTAGGTCAAATTAATTTGTTAATGTTTAGAAAAATTTAAACCACGTTAGTTGTTTTTATCGTAAAAAAATTAAAAATAACAGTATCTGCTAGTAGTTATGTAAATATGGAAAATATGGTAGTAGTTTTTCAACATTCAACATCTTAAAAACTAATTTTCAAAAGCAGTTTTAATATTGTATAAATATCATTTTCCGCATTAAAATTTTGTTATTTATATCATAAAATATGATAAAATAACAATCTGTAAAGTTTGAAGTAAAGTAAAGTTTTACTTATATTATAATTACGTGTTCTGAAAACGAACATGAATTCTCAAATAAAACACGTGATAAACATGTCTGTAAATTTACATATTAAACCGGTGTAAATCAGTTGCCTCGGAGTTTTATGTAATATTAACGAATTTCTTTTTACAGTGTAACATTACCGATAAAATAAATAAGATTTAAAAAAATTAAGTAAACATACAAGCTTTCAAAATATTATGAAAATCGAAAATATCAATAAATTACAGAGTATTTTATGTAATTTTATATTATTTCTAACAATGCACGTAAATTAGTTCAAAATCTTTTTATCCACACATTTACCATTCATATATGTCAATTCATTTAACTCATATGCTTGCTTCTCTATACATACAGATCTGTTTATGTGTATAAAAGCATTTTGAATTTTTAAACAATGTTCGTCTGTTGACTGATTTGTTTAACCTGAATTTGAGGTATGTCGCATATGACAATCCCAATGCCCTACTAACCTCCCTCACCTCTTTCCCAGCACCCATGTTGTCACAAAAAATACAACAACATATTAACTGCTTTTTTTGTTTTGCTCCCGACGGAACTTTTTAATATTTACGTAAATTTCGAAATGGCATTTTTTACTCACGCTCTGTGTATACCGAATTTTTTTCCACTTCGTTGTTGGGTTGGCAAAAAAAAGGAGAGAGCTACATTAGATTTAATTGAAATATGTTGATTGATATATAGGTTTAAAAAATGTTTTCGGTCGGAAAACCTGATTTGTAAGCGGTCGCTCGCATTTTTAATTAACGAGAGAAAAAAAATAGTAAACAAAGATTTTTTGTTAGCACAGTTTGATTAGTTTGGGCTAATGCAAAAAAAAAGGTTGGATATTTTTCACATGTTTATTTTAAAGAGTAATGATAATATCTAGTCAGCTGATGTATGTGTTGGATTAAATGGAAATTTTCTGCCTTTGAACGAAATTAAAAATATGTTTTACTGTAAACTTATTTTGTATCATGTATACAAAGTAAAATAGTTTTGAATATACCAATAAATTATAAAATTTTGATAAGAAAATTTTGTCCATATTCTCACCTCACATCTAAAAGAGATTTTCGTCAAAAATACTTTTGACGATCAGTTAAAATTACTTACTAAACAATTTAAATTAATTTATTTAAATTTTATAATATTAGATATAATAAAAAATATTAAAAAAGAAATACTATTCATATTTGATAAGAGATTAATATACAAATTTATTTTGAAGCAAAAGATAAAAGCACTTTTTCACAAACAAAAGTGGTAAGAATAAAACGGTTTTAGGTTTTAGTTCTGTAATAATTTATTAATAAATCAACGTTTCGACGAACTAAACGTACGTGTTCATCAGGAAAAAAGATATAAATGATATTTATAGTTAATAAATAGAACATGGAAACAAGTTACTAAGTAACAAATAAGTAACTAGATCATAAAATTTAGAAATTTTTTATTAAAAAAAAAAGGAAAAATTTATAAAGAAAAAGATAACATCAATCAGTGTCACATAGCACTGATTTAAATAAAATTTAGCTTCCTTTAATCAAAAATTTATAAGTTTCATGTTCTAGTTACTTATTTGTTACCTAGTAACTTGTTTCCATGTTCTGTTATTTACTGTAAATGTTATTTGTATCTTCTTTCTTGATGAAGACGCACGTTCAGTTCGTCGAAACGTTGATTTATTAATAAATATTAATACAGAACTAGAACCTAAAGCCTTTTTATTCTAATATAATGAGTTCTAAAAGATTTTTACTATAACATAGTAAAATATCTTTCAGAATCTTTCAGTCTGTCTTCATCAGGATTTTTTTGTATCAATTTTCCTAATGAAGACCGACATTGAGTTCGTCGAAACGTCGATTATTAATTAATATTAATACAGAACTTAAACCTAAAGCCGTTTTATTTTATTTTTCACTATGTTAATAGAGATAAAATAAAATAAAAATAATTTATTATATAAAATACAAATTAATAGTACAAAAAACAGAAATAAGAATGAATTTTATTATGAACATAATATAGTCTATTCTTGCTGTCTGTCTCATCTTAGATAAAGCGGAAATGTTGAATGTTAGATATACATAACTAGTATAAATTGTGTTAATATTGAAAAAAATACTCACCAAATTGTAGGCTGATGGTAGGTTTGAATGCAATGCGTTCATCTGTAAATGAAAGAAAGTATTAATAATCTTGGGAATCGAAGAACATGTATGATATATATCATGAATGTGGATGAAAAATAAAGCAAAAAGATGTATAGATATGAGTGAGAGTGTTTTGGGTGCGTGAATGTTTTCAAGTGGTATTATGAATGTGGATGACGGAAAAGTTGCCTGTCTGGATATAAATGTTTGGCGGAAGTTCATATCTGCATGAATAGAAAGAATTTGTACCACAACCTATTGAGTACAAAACATGATTATGGATACATTCAAAAAAATATGTAATAATAGATAATAATTATTCGTATATAATAAAAATAAATAAATAATCAGTCAATCTATAATTCTATATCACTATTACTAAAACGTCTAGTAAAAATTAATAATATTTAAAGAAAAACTATACATATACAATCACACCAAATACCCAAAAGGGTGTAGCACAAACTATTGCCACTATGCCGAAATTAGTTCCCTCCAAACATTTCTATCTAGACAAGTTAAAATAAACCACTTCGTAATATATCTAAAATATTGTTAAAAAATTAATAATCTTTCAATGTATAAAAAATCAAATTATTAATAAATAAAAATAAGAATAAAAAACATGTATGAGAGGTTTTATTAGGAATGTGGATGAAGCAAAAGTATAGTTACAGAATAGAAAAATGTAGCAACGTATAATATAAAAAATTTCTACTTTAAAAATTTGATCGAAAGATGAAATATACAATTCATATTATTTTTATATACAGGCAATTTTAAATTTATATTAAAAACTCAAAATAAATATTATTCCGAACATAAAACAACATATAATATACTTGTATTGATTCAGTAATAAAATATTATTTTTAGATTATTAATAATATTTTCCTGGATGTAGATATTTGGAAATAACCCGAAGCTATGAAGAAAAAGCACCGAAACCAGAATTAGGCGTGGGCGTACGACAAAACGGTCAATTAGTGACGGGTGAATTGAACGTCTCGCCCGGCACACCACTACAAATGGAAATTTTCCTTGACAAATCCTCCGCGCCCATTTACGGACTCCTAGTGACTCATATGCAGGTGACCGATACCAAGGCGCAAGAAGAAACAATCATTTTCAACGGGTACGATATCAGAATTTAGTTACTTTTTTATTACTATTACTTTTTCAAACAGTAATATTAAAATTCTTAATTACACATGGCGTATTATACACATATTAGGTTGTAGTATTTTGGTTTTTTGCTTAAATCGTCATTAATTTATTTATTTATTATTTATTTGTTTTTGTCAAAATAAATTAATGGCGATTTAAGCAAAAAAATACTATAAAATAATATTAAAATTTATTTTGGAAAATAGTCGACTGCTAAATTTTTTTAAATAATATGTAATAGACGGAATTCAGTCAGTTAAATATTTTTATTTCGGCAATCATTATTGCCTTATTCAGGACTGGCAGAATATATTTAGCTGTTACATGTGTGGAACATAATTTAGTGTTTAATATTATGAAAGGCAATATATACATTACTTGATCAGAAAATTAAAAAATTAAAATTACCGTTATTACATTAAATGCATGTCAAATTATCTTTTTAATAATAAATTTATTGTTCTTGTCATTAAATATTAATAACAATATATGTGCTTGTTAATTAAAAATTTATGACTAAAGAACGTCAAATCAAAATCCAAAAAATATATATTTTCCTTTGCTACACAAAAGATATAAATAAAATATTCAATATCCAGTTTTTTTCAAATAAAATATTACAGCGATATAAAACGCAAACATTTGTTTTTCGAAAAAAAAAAGCTTTTGATCTTTTTGCAGTTTTTTTTTCCTGTTTATTATTTACACTCCATCTGCTTTTCAACTAGACGAATAATTTATAGTATTGCATGGTTTTCAACAAATACAATAGTACAATAATAAAATCCGTATAAATGTGCACGGCCCATAAAAATGAGCGCCCATTAATTCGATGCTAAATTTCAATATGGCAAACCAATAAAATTTCGCCCCCCCCCCCCGATGATTTATATGAAACTATTAAAATGGTGTTCGGTTTGTTGTTTGCACATACATGCAATAAAATAAATTTGTTGTATGTTTGATTTGTGTGCGTTGCAGATGCTCGGTGGATCCGTATCTTTTCGAGAATTTCAATACGGTAGATGGTGATTTTTTGACGGCCAAGTTTCGAGCGTTCAAATTCCCTGAATCCACCTATGTACAGTTTAGAGGCACTGTTAATGTTTGCTTGGATAAATGCAAAGGAGTAAGTATTTATAAAAATTGCGTAGCATGAAATTACATATTCTATTTTTATGATATTTCTTGTATATCTACATTCTAAAAAAATTATGTATCTCCAGGTAGAATTACTCAACTGCTGTAATTTTATTCATAATTGTTTAAAAATACATAATATCAGAACTATTACAAACATTATGTAATACGATATTACCAACGGGATGGAAAAGTACATATGTATGTAATAGTAAATAGTAAAATCTCTTTTAGTAAATTTACAGAACTTCAGTAAATTTGCTGTCAGGAATTTTCCATAACTAAGTATTTGTTTAATTTTGAAATATTATAGTTGGTATAATTATTTTACAATTATTAGAGATATTAATATGTAAGCTGTAAGTTTACATAATTTAAAAAGTTATAAAAACAATATATAATTCTACATTAAGTATGTGTTTGAATTTGCAGAAAGTAACCAAAATTTTGATAATCTAGTTACTTATTTGTTACCTAGTAACTTGTTTCAATGATTTATGTGTCAGTATTGATAAATATTAATACAGAACTTAAACCTAAAGCCGTTTTATTTTATATAATAAATTATGAAAGATTTGTTTGCTATGTTATAAACTTCTCTTTTTTACTAATATAATTATGGTTGGATCTGATATAAGAACTAATGTTACAAAATACATATTTTTCTTTTTTTTTTTTAAACAAAATTTACGATTAATTTTCCGTAATTCCAGATCGAATGCAGCGATGGCGTAATTGGTTACGGCCGTCGAAAACGTCACGTTTCCACACTACCGCCCGATCCAAACAAGGTATTCGAAATCACCATCACCTCCTTCATCAAGGTGAACTACGATGATGAATCGGAGAACTTTGAAGATCTCTTTAAGAATCACACCACCAAACCGTTAAAGAACAAGAAACTAATCGTTGGCAATGAAATGACCAACGACGAAGACAATCAACTCTCCTATAAAACAATCGCGGATCGTCCGTCCAATTTGGGCAAATCGGTTATCAACGAAGAATTGCAATACACCGCCATTGTGGCGGAAACTAGTTCATCCGTACGACACCAGGCACCGCTAGCAGTCTGTTTATTATTGACAATACTAATCGCGTATTTTTATTAAACTGGACTTAACCGTTTTAATTTACTTTTTGTATAGGGGTGTGATTGTAATTGATATATGCAGAAGCTGTGATAATTTTTCTGTTTTATTTTTATATATGCTCTTATCTCATTAGTTCTATTATTATATACTCGTAAATTATTTTGTAAGTGATGTAGTAACAGCTATATTTACTGCCATCTCTATTACGAAACAAACATATATTTTGTATTTAAAAAAAGAAAAATGAATTTAAGACAGTGGTGTAGCTACAAATCTTCATATAATGTCAAATATTACTTTGACATTTAAATCTACTACAAAAGATACGTATATAACATTTATACATAACTTCATTTTACATAAATACTTATACAATAGTATTCTGTTACTAATTATGGTGTGGCACAAACCTTTTCCATTAAGTTTTCGCCAAATGTTTCTATCCAGACAAACAACAACTTGGAAATATTCGATCACGCAAAACACTCTCAATCATACCTACCTATCTATTCATCGATCTTTCAATATCACTCACACATATTTTTTTAACCATTTTACAAAAGAAATAATTAACTTCAAAACTTTTAATAGGAATAAACTTCAACCACATGTAAATATTGAACAAAATAAAACTGATCCCTTAAGTTACGTCACTTGTCTGAGAATATTATAATAGGTACAAAAATGTAAAATATAATTAAAAAAAAAAAAAAAACAATATTTCTCATAGGTTATCATTTGGTATTCCTCAAACAAAAAATCTATTTCATTAGTTATAATTTTTAACTGGATTGACAAAAACACACCCCTATTTTTTAACAAAATAACTAAGTCAGTGAAAACATTTGGGAAAAAACAATTAAAGAATTTAAAAATTCCCAGAATATGCTTACTAATTAATTACCATTAGTACTAATTGTGATTTGCAAGAAATATTAATTAATTAATTGATATTTAATCAAACAAGGACAGAACGGAAAATAATTAATTGAAAAAAAAATGCGAAAATAATCGTTAACGCTTATTTGATTAGATGTCAAATGTTCGTGCGAGCGAGCTAGAAAGAAAACGAGAGAGAGAGAGAGAGGAATAGTTAAAAACACAAAATGAACGCATCGGACACACAATATGCTTCGCTAAATAAAACTAATTAATACAAAGTAGAATTTAAATTAAATTAACACCTGAGAAACAAAAGCCGATCCGATTACGTGACAATTTAAAGCGGCTTAACTGTTACTATGTAAACGTTGTTATTCGTTTAATGGAAGGCTGTGTTTGCGCATTCCATGTGCCGCTGTATTGAAATACCGTGCTGATACTAGCGTCCAATATTATATTTATTAACATAGTAAAAAATCTTTCAAAACTCATTATATTAAAATAAAACGACTTTAAGTTGTGGTTCTGTATTAATACTTAATAACACGTTGAGTGCCACCATATAATAAAATTTAAGGTTCCAAATGGCCGGCACTGTTTTTCTTTTTTATTCGAACAAATGTACTAAATGTTCTTCGCTGTATGAATCTCACATATCAGCAAGCCAAATACACCATCTGAACCTTCAAGCAGCTCTATTTACAGTAGTATAGATTTTAAAAGGATGTGTGAGGCCACCACTGTTTCACGCAGTCAAATACAACATTGTGAGGGCAAAATTTTCCGTGAGTCCACGTTGGACTCATACGGCACTCAACGTGTTATAATCGACGGACTCAACATACATCTTCATCAGGAAAAATAAGTTACTAGGTTACAAAATACATCATAAAATTATGTAATCTTTAATTAAAGGAAGCCAAATTTTTTTAAAGTGCCTTCACACTGATTTAAATAAAAATTTAGCTCAAACTAAAACTTAAATTAAATATTATTTCTAGTATTAAAAACCTTTTACCTCTGAACTGATATCGGCTAAGTCTGAGTGGTTCAAAACTCATTATAAGCGGTAGATTTCTTGGCTATGGGCTAACAACCCACACTATTAACATTGTAAGTGAAAATTATTAAAAAAACTATATGTTCAGCTTCTGGAGCATATAGCCCCTATGTTCCTGTTTTGTTCCCTATGTGCTGTTTTATTAATAAATATTGATTGATTATCGATAAATATTAATACAGAACTACAACTTAAAGCCGTTTTATTTTATTACATTTATTATTCACTAACATTGAGAAAAAGTTTTGTGGAATATTTATAAGGTAGATGTAGAATAACGATATAAAATTTTAATATGAATTAAATTTTCTTATTTCGGTGCTAGTACAACCCTGGACAATTATCAATACAGCGCACAAATCAATCGTAATATACTAATAAAGCCTGCTACCTCACAGTTATTGAACGAGTACATGAAGCAATATAAACAATGTTCTAAATCTTAAAGAAGAGAAAAAAAAATGAGCATTTTATCATATGCAGTGTGTACAAAAAGGGGCCTTAGATCTATTACAAAGTAGTAGTTCTGTGACAGTATATTTCTCTGGTAATTTAGTTTGTCAATTCAAATTCCAAACTATACGAAAATGATTGTATCACATATTCTCACCGCATTTTTGAAATTATTTTTGCCAAAATTAATATTAATTTTAAATTAATATTTAATTAAAACAAAAACTAATTTAAAGTTAATATCAAAAGCAGTTTTACTAAAAAAAATTAATACTTTTCTGACATTTTAATCTTATATCACTGAACTATTAGCAACTGTGTCTATATGGTTGAAATTGCATTATAATTAGATTTGTTATATATCTGTAGACAAATGGTCAACAGCATTAATAATTCAAATTCAACTTATTAATGTTCAGTATCTGAAATATACAAACATCAAATTCAATTTATGAATTATACAAAAAAAAAATATATTAATCAGTTCAGAAACTTATTGTACACACTGTTTGAATAATAGATGCAATATACGAAACAAGGGAATCCCTAAATATAAACTTAAAATACGTACGTATATATAAAGACACCCATAGCGGTAAAAAATAAAGAAATACGAAAAAATCCCAAAAAAAAAAAAAAATAGAAGGGCAGACACAAGATGAAGAAATAATATTCTGGCGGAGTTGATGGATTTTTTTTCTATCTTTCATAAGCGAGAATTTGTATATAATACGATGACGGCTCCAGCTTTTTAAGCTCATAGAAAGCTGGTAGAAATAACCCCCCCATCCGCCTTGCTGCAGGGGTACAAGATAGGATGGTCGCATACGCATTTCAAACGAACCATAACGAGAATATGGCAAGCCAGTATGTGAGACCAGGTTCACTAAAAACTTGGGAAAACTTTACGCAAAAGTAGAACAAACTCAAATAATATTATACCTTCAAGTCGACGGTACTTATCTTCAAAAAAACAAAAAAAAAAGATACATGGAATTATATTTTCGTATATTTCATAAATGATATTTAAATTATCTTTCATATTTTTACATTCTGTTTCTTGTTACGATGAAAAAGATACATAATATTAAATTAATTTAAAGTTAAATGAAAAAAAAAAACTTTCTTCGTTAACTTTGTGTCCTTTTTCGGTAAATTTTAAATTAATGAAGTAAATTGAATTTTACAAGAAATTAGAAACGATAAAAAAAAAAGTTTTTTAGGTTTTGAAATGTGTATGTGATAATCCTTAGACAGCGAAATTATAACATAATTAATTAAGACGTAACATTAAGTTAATAATAACATAACTAGTCTGTATTCTGTAACAAATAATTGGTAAATAAAATTAAGTAAAAACTATTTATGTTTTATATTTTACCTTCACCTTCACCTTCAATATACATTAAATTATATTTGCCATTGGTAAATATATTAGCATATTTGCCCGAATATAATACGACCCCGAATTTAATGCGACACCGAAATTTTTCATAAAGATATTTAGAAAAAAATAATAATCCGAATTGAATGATGCAATCCGTTCATTTTTCCTAAAAAAAATTCAAAGACAATAAAATTCAAGAGTTGTTACATTCCATTACCTAGACCTCGAATTTAGCGCGAGTCTATTTTTTAACGGGAAATAATTAGTATATTCGGGCAAATACAGCAAATATAAGATGTCCCAGAAGACAAGCTTACGCTATAAGTATTCTAACAACTCTATAATATTATGCCACCAAATTTAATATCGAGAGGTATTCCAATATGTTCAATTCAATTAAAATATTGGCAGTAAGTAAGTCAACGCTGACTTCCTTATTTTAAATAAAATACCCCGATTTTTTTAATTTTATAATTAAATTTAAAAGTAAATTTTACATATGATACATTAATAACATTTTACTTTAGTTAAACTATTTTTCACGTATAATTAAATTAATTAAAACTCTATAAATTTTATGATTTAGTTACTTGTTTTGTTACCCAGTAACTTGTTTCTATGTTCTGTTATTTACTGTGTAAATGTCACTAGTATCAGTTTTCCTAATGAAGACGGACGTTGAGTACGTCGAGTATTAATAAATATAAATACAGAACTTTAACATAAAGAAGTTTTATTTTAATATAATGAATTCTGGAAAAAAAATTTACAATGTTAATTTGGTATTTAGTCAAAGCACAGTCACAATTTTTGAAATTTTTTTCGCATAGTCGCTTAAAAATATATAAATTGAAAAAATATTAAGTATTTAAATTACAAATATGTTAAGTTTTTCACTCGGTAACGACTTATTATAAACAATTACAGGTAAGAGTTTAACATTTCTAGATAATTTGTCGTTACAATAAACTAATTTTAAATTAATTACTAATTGATTATTAGTTCATTGTAACGACAAATCATCTATAAATGTTGAACTGTTACCTGTAATTGTTTGATTTAAATTACATTTATTTTTTTAAATATATTTATGTTGAAATAAATGTCAGCATAAATTACTTATTCTTGAGTTCAAAATACATTCTCAAAACTAGTTTGTATGTATGTATATATTTGCATAGATTCATATATTCATAGAAACAACTAAACACTGTTCAAGTCAAAACCATTTCAACAACAAAGTAGTTGATAGAAATAACACAAACATATATACACAGATCTATCCGCTTTTACTAATTTCCAACTTACGTTAAGTTGCGATTTACGTTTAACTTGTCTTGCATGTTCATCTATTTGTTTACGTTGCGTGGGTGTATCGTTCTTTCTCTCTCTCCTTGTATGTATATGTGTCTCTTTGAGCCGTTGCTGCGATTTGCATTTATTCACGGTGGGCAATCGTTAAAATCTACATACATAATTTGCATATGTAATGGCCAGACAAAAACGAACTAGTCATTTTGAATTTTGTGTCCGAAAATAAAATTAAACATTTTATTACTATTAGTAACTGTTTGTGTATTGGGTGGTATTTATTAATGTGATACGATATGGGAGATCTCAGTGGAATAGCGACCAACATAACCACTTTACGAGTTTAGCGACTGAATGAATAGATGCCCAAAATGAGAATAGCTTATATACAGTAGCGGATACCGCATAACATTTGACATATATTAAAATCGAGTATAAGATTGGGCATCCTTTTCACTAGTAAAGAAAATGTATCTCAATTTGCATCAAAATAGCGTATTTGTCACTATTGCACTGAGGTCTTCATATGCCTATTTGTATTTATTTTATTGGAAATATGTCATTTGATGTGAGCGAGAATAACCCCGGTAAAATTAACCGGTTATGTTTATGTTTATCTGTTGATAAAATAATGTTATTGCTAGGGAATTTTTGGACAGATTACAAAAATTTGATTGACATAATTTGAATATAGTATCACAAAAATACTGTCAGAACTAATTATATTAAAGTAATAAAGCCTTCGGATTAAGTTCTGTAATTATTTTATTTGAAAATCGACGTTTCGATATATTCTACGTATATTATCATCAAGTGAAAAATATACAACTAATGTAAATAATAAACAAACAAAACATAGAAACAAGTTACTAGGTAACAAAGTAACTAGATTATTAATATAATGTTTATAATTTTTTTAATTATAAATTATTAAAAAAAAACACAAATTTTTTTTTAAAACTTGGCTTAAATAAAATTTATATTTTATTATAAAAACGAAAAAAATCTTTCTTCATTTTTTTTTAAATTTAATTTTGAATATATGTACATTTTGTGTACATTACATTTTATTACATTTTATGTACATTATTAAATTTTTCAAAAAAACATAAAATTAAAATTAACATTTTAAAAGAACTATGGATAGTTTAAAACTATTAAATCGTATTTTATCATTACATTTGGTACGAAGTACTTGTTCCGTGATCATCTATTTAGATAAGTTTAGAAACTGCAAGCCGTGCGTTCACATAGAGACAAGCAGTTAATCAAATTGAAATGTCCGATTCTGTTTAATTAGTGGCATTTTTACGACGAATAAAAACGTCGGCCAGCGGAATCAATCTATCGATCTCAATATTATATCCGGTAGTATCTAGCGCTTAAACACGCTCGGCTACCACGCTGACACTAAATTGTCATTAAATGCTGAAATATTGTTAAATTTTAACCAATGTAAATTGTCAGTAGTAAAATAAATAAGACATCCAATACACAAAATAAAAAATAAACAAATTCATAAATATTATCCTACAATCCTATTATATGACATTAGAAAAAACATAATTTATGAATACTATTATTTTTCTAAACAAAAATCTATTTATAATAAAATGTTTTATTCTGAGCATCGCTGACACAAACCCATAAACATATAACCATAGTATTTCACACGTAGCATAAATTTGGCGTAAAACGCCTAGTTGGCAGGCAACCAAACGTACACCTTCGATAAGTGTGTTGCAGAGGGGGATGAGCTTTTCGATTACATTAGCAGGAAAGGTAAACCCCGATAACTGTAGACGCATTGGAGGGGTATTTTCTGTTATATGGTATAGTTTACAACCCGATTCGCGTATTTCGACGCATGAACGTATATTTCGTTTTTCGATATTTACAAGTTTTGTGTCAGAAGAGGGTTGGTGTACTATGGCCGAGACCAACCCTAAATCTAATGTCGTAAAATATTGATAGTCATTTTTTAAGCTTATGGTCGATATACAGTGTGTTTGATGATGTAGGGAAAATGGTCCATAAATGTGAAATTAAAAACAAAATAAATAGAAGATAATTTGCAAGCAATAAAAGCAAGTCAAGTAATAAATAAATGTTCAGGATAAAGTAACCAATTTCGTAATTGATTTTAAAGTTAACCCTTTCTCTTTTTCTTAGGTTAAATTAATGTCATTTTCCTGGAAAATCCGAATATGCAATAAAAATGAGGCTTCCCATTTAGGATTTTAAAGTTGACCCTACCCCACCCCTAGGGGGTGAGAAATGGGAAAATTTAGTATCTTTTAAGTGTTGAGGAAGCGCATTTTAGGTACAGGTAACGTTGCATAAGCGCAGAAAATTAACGTTAAATAAGCGCGAAAAAAAAAGTGAATAAGAGCATCAAAATATTAGGTTGGCTTAGGGTATGTAAAGTTAGATCAGGTTAGTTTAGTTATGTTATTCAAAATATTCATAATCCGCTTATTCAACATATTTTTATGCGCTTATGCAATGTACAATAAAATAAGCAATATTAAAGCTGCAATATTACATAATTTAAGAAGTAATAACACCAATACGTAATTCTACATTAAGTATTTGATGCAATTTGCAGAAAGCAAGCAATTTTACATAGTTATTAAGTCATTTTTCCTTACTTTATGTGATTATTATGAATTATGTAAAAATTACAGAATTTTGAGGTAGAAATACAGAATATTTATCTTAAAATAAAATTATAGATTATTTATAGTAAAATTTTACTACTATTAATTTCACTATTTTTACTATTTTTTTACAATGTAAGTAACAAAATAACTAACTAGATTATAAAATTTATAAATTATTAATTACTTTCTTTTAAATCATATATATATATATATATATATATATATATATATATATTTAAATAAAAAAATGTTAATTTGTAGTTTCAGACTTCCATTTTTTTTTTATTTCTTCAATCCTAAAACACATTGTATATACCTAGAGCATTCACTCACGTGGCTTTAATAAGGCAAAAAGAGTTATTTTTCTCTTTTTCATTTCCGGTGTACATGACGAAATATATTCGTGTACGTAAATAAATTGGGCATAAATTTTCGGCAATGTGAAGGAATTGTGTCAACGTGAGTGATCGACAACAATATGTAATCATTTAATGAATAAT
Organism: Clivina fossor; assembly: GCA_963966155.1. NCBI lineage: Eukaryota > Metazoa > Arthropoda > Insecta > Coleoptera > Carabidae > Clivina > Clivina fossor. The sequence continues at coordinate 5,084,444 of OZ014568.1, forward strand.
ATTTTCACACAAGTTTTTTTTTTGCTTTGCAGGCAGCGAAAAAACAAAATTATTATGTGCAGGTATCATGCAGAGTCTAAAATGAAAAATACGACAATATTTCAAACGCATATGTCAAAAAGTAAATAAACAAAATTACGTTCGGAAAAAATTAATTTTTGTTTCAAACAATACAGTAATTTAATTTTTTTTAATAAAATTATCAGACAGAATTTCATTTGCAAAAGTTGATTAAAACTTTAATAGGAGTATAATTTATTTCGGTAGCAACAATAAAGCGTAATTAAAATTAACAAGTGCAATAAACATTGTTAATAATTAAATTGGGAAAATAATCGATTGTTAATATTTAATAAATAATTAGCAAATAACGGAATTATATATATATATATATATATATATATATATATATATATATATATACATATTTGTATTCATTGTAGAGCCCTAAAAAAGGTAATAGTGATTGCCAAAACGTTGACTTAGTAATTAATAAAATTATATAAAAAACTAAATTTCGTCAATTACTAATTATTTATTGTTAATAATACACATTCATTCTGTGAAATAAACTCTTTTTATTCAGACAGAAATTAATATATGTTTCTATATACATACACAATCACGCCATGTACCCAAAGGGGTGTGGCACAAACTCTTTCCATTATCCCGAAATCAGTTTTCTCCAAACATCCCTATCCGAACAAGCAACTTTAAATATGTTTCTGAAATATTAATCTTCAAGTATTAAAAATGTAGACAGAACGATAATGTTTTAATCCAATAGTTAAATATGTACTTGTAAATTGTTAAAATTTATTATATTGTACACCAAAATTTAAAAAAATATTTATTTAAAATTATATTTTCGTGCAAATCCAATAATTCGTCAGTCGATTTCTTGTTTGTTCCATATAATAAAACCTTACTTTCGAGAAAATGATGATTATAATTTCTGATCTGAATTGTATATAGTAAGGATATGGAATAAATTAGAATTTATATTTCCGAAACTATATTAAAATTATAACATCCATGATTGTTCAAATAGATATAAAACAAACAAATATTTCCAAAATAAGCAAATAACTCAATTTGACAAAAAATGGCGTATGATACAAACAAAAAATCAACTGATGAATTATCAAAAATAAAGTTTATATTCATTTTTAAAAATTAATTTTTTGTAATGAATGTTTTAAATTATAATTCATCTTTCTTTTTATAAAAAAAATAACTTTCTTTTACAAAGTTTTATCTTTGATCTATACTACGCCTTCTTAAATTTAACTTTTAAAATATTAGACAAAAAATTTAATTTACAAAAAAAAAAATTTATAATTATGTAACTGCAGTAAAAAAAAATTGTGATTAATAACAAATTGTTAATCATAAATTTGAACTAAAGTTACTTAAATTAAAATAGAATTGTTACTTTAACCTAAGGTTAAATTTTAACTCCATACCTCTATAGATGAGATAGTTAACTCTGTATTTAAATCAGGGTTTAATTTAATTTTTTATGGTAAATCAGATTTACAAAGTTAATTATATTAACTTGAGTCAAATTTTAACTTGCGTTTATAAAATCGAATATAAGTATTTTACTTAAAAAATTTATTTGGTCAAAATTTAATTGAGTAATAATTCAAAAATCTACTAGTATAAAAAATAAGTAGTATTACTTATTAACAAATGTATAATAAATGCATTCTATATAGCCTAATTTTTCCAAATTTTGGAATACATTTAATTTTAAAAATCAGTCAATGAAATATTGTTATTTTATTCTGAGAATACATTTTAATCTAATTACATATGATTTTACTAATATTAAAAATAAATAAAAATTGGAATAATGACTCCAATTAGATCAGAATATAGTATATTTATATTGCGAGAAGCAGAAAGCGATTTTTTTTTGTGTTGAGCTAAATAATTTTAATTCCTATAACAATAAATTAAAAAGTACTTTAATTTAAAATTATTAAAACATAAAAATAAAATAAAATTTGAGAAATAAAAAAAAACAATAAATAAATGAATAAATAAATTTTACTGCAGGAATGCTGTATGGGAGGTATTTTCATCATATTTATATAATTTTGACATTTTTAAAAAGACTAAATTCAATATTTTTTCAAAGCTATTACAGTATATAAGTAACGTAACTTTACGTATTATTTCACGGAGATACAGTGTACAAAGCAATTATATATATATACAATAAATTCTAGTGGTATCAGAAAAAAATGGCTTTAGGTTCTAGTTCTGTAATAATTTATTAATAAATCAACGTTTCAACGAACCGAACGTGCGTCTTCAGCAGAAAAAAAGATAAAAATGACAATTATACAAAAATTATTTCAAAACACACGAGATAATATCCACCAATTTATAAAAAAAATATGTCAATTAAAAACTTAACAAAAAATGTTTAACAATTTGAACTAGTAATAATTATTATTTTTTTAGTACAGAGTACTGTACAGAGAAAAACAATTGAACTGTATCACAATTGTTCTATAACAAAAAAAGCAAATCAAAACACTGTATATATATATATATATATATATATATATATATATATATATATATATATATATATCGGACATGATTGACAGACACGTGCATTATATACAAAAGTTTGTCAACAGTTAACGAAACTGTATATATGATCAGATCATATCAATGCAGTCCCACACAAATACAGGAACAATATATATAGAAAATAGTTACTGTATCCGGTCCAAAAAGCTTTCACATATAGGCAGCCCCACCAGCAAAACATGGCGAACATTGCCGAAACGAATCGAAGTTCCGTTCGGAGCTTTCAGCCCTTATATAAACGCGGAAATGTGACTAGACGGATCAGTTGTTTCACAATACTGTTGTTAGAAACGTCAACATCGCATTCGGATTGCAGTGTTGCCAATTGATAAGCGCGCGAAAAACATTTTTGACAACGGGGGTGACTGTTTTATTGATGTGACTTTTGTAAACACGAAAAGTTTGGAATAAAAGTTTAGGCTGAGAAGCAAAAGAAGAATACTGGTGGCACTTCCAACTCGTTCTTCGATCGATTTGAGAAACAAGTGAAGTGGAAATCTAGTAATAGTGGTAAGTAAAGTTTGTAGTTTGTTTTCGAAAGAAATTGAAGAAGAAAAAAAACTTTAAGATATATGTGATGGTGGTTATGTTCGTTCCCTAGTTTTGACATATCGTCGATGTTCAGTTTTTTCTCGTTTTACTTTATAGATTTCGAAATAAGTTTGGTGTATTTTGAATTTAAAGTTTACTATTGATATTAGAATTTTTCTAATGTTCTTGTTTTTAACAGTACGAGATTTTCTTTTAGCGATATTGGATTTAATATTTTCAAACTAAAACTTGTTATAATATCTGTTTTAGATTAAAAAGTTTTCCGATGCAGACTCTTCAAAAACAATTTGTATTTATAGTGAAATATGCAAATAAAATTTAATATTATTTTTAAATGTCAACGGTCGCGCTTATTTTATACGCTAAATAAAGTAGGATAGTTAAATTGTTTTTTCATGTTTTTATAATAAAAATAAACATTTTGAAACTTTGTTGAAAAAACTAAAGGTCAGTTGGATTACAATTTTGTGAAACATGTTTACTAATTTAATTTTTATTTTACTGATATAATTTTCTAAAACAATTTAGTGCCAAGTCAAAAAAAAAGTTAATTACAAGTAGGTACATATCAATGTTTCTTAAAAAAATTTACTCTGTTATTTTTTTGATGATATATAATTTATATAATTTTATAGAGTATTTTTAAATTAAAAATTCTATTTATTTATTATTTTAAGTAAGAAATATTATATAAATTCCTGTTTAAAATATGTCTAACATTTAAAAATATAATAGTTTTTTAGGATTGTACATTTTAAACTTAACCAGATATCTTGAAAATAACTAACAATAGTTAAATTTACTTTAGAAGTAAATGTAGATTTTTGATTATAAATAATTATTTAAATAATAAAAAATAATTAATATACCACGTTTTTAACAAGGACTAAATGTTATAAAATAATTTCTCCTAACTGCCGATACAGATTTATAACCCCCGTACAGAAAAACGTGAGGCAACTACACTCCTTACTATTATTTATTGCATGCGCTCCACGTTTTTCTGTATGGGGCTATAAATCTGTATGGGGCTAGGAGAAATTATTTTATACTTTTAGACCGTGTTAAAACCTGGTATATTAATTTTTTTTTTAATATTTAAATAATTATTTTCTGCTTTTTAGTCTTGTTTAACTTTAACCTAATTAATCAATTTAATAATTATAATTATATAATTATGATTAATTATTAATTTTAATTTAATATTTATAATATTATTAATGAATGAATTAATTAATTAGGTAGCTAATATTGCATTGTCGTCCAGTTCTGAGCTATGTTTAAAGTTTCAAGTCTGTAGCTCATTGGGAAGTTAGTTTAAAATAGATTGAAAAATTTGTTATTATTAATAATAATAATAATAATCTGGTTATAAATTGTTCAAATAACATTTGTATTCATGATTATTTATTTAGCAGGAAAATAAAAAGTACTTGTTGAATAAATTTGTTTATTATTGAAATAAGAAAGCTTCAAGTATTGTATTAGTAAGTTAAGTATATATTTTATTTAAATATAGATGCTTCGATATACCTACTCTACGTATGTATATTTGTATCAGGGAAAATAATACAAATGATAAAAATAATAAACAAAGAAAACATAAAACCGGACCTAATAATAATAAATTTTAATTTGTTTATATCTAGAACATTGTGGAACTGTAAATAATTCATTTTATAAGAGCTTTTCACTTGAATCTCTCCAAGTTTTCTGTAATATCATTTTCTTGTCAGTGATATATGACGTTTTTATACGTAATATTTATTGCTCTATCGAACATATAATTACGAAAATAAATGGTCGCGTACAAATATTTTGAAAAATTGTTTATTTTCTCGAGAAACATTCATATTACGAAAATAATTACAAAAGTCTTCTGCAATTTTTAGATATTATCCACAACATAAATATTTAGCCAACTACAGAACGAAATGGAATAAATAAAAAATGGATTAAAGTTCCAGTTTGTTAGTTTTATTAGTAAATATCAAAACAATGTAAAACCAATTAAATTTTCGATAATTACCTTTATCGCTAATACGATAATTATAATAAAATTTTGCTGTTCATATATCATTTAATTAACCAACTTTCATATATGCATATAATTGCATTATAAAAATATCAAATAAAGCTAAAAATTCGAAACTGATTTTGGGGGAAACCATTATGATGCTAATAATAATAATAAATTCTGTATTAATAAATGATAATGAATGGGTATTGTTTATTTTTGTTTGTCACTGCACGAAAAGAGCTAAACGAATAATAAAATTTATCATTTATAACTGAAAAGGGTAAATTAAAATACGTCCAACAAATTATGAAACAATATTAATTGAACTAATTATTTATTATTCTTTTAATTTGAAAATTAAATTTGACATTTCCAAATTAAACAATAAAAATTACGTTGTATTATAGTATCTTAATTATATGATTACAAAATGAATTATATTTATATTACTTAAATTAATTTTATTAAACTTATTATATTCTTAGGATAAGTAAAAAAAAATCATATGTATTTGATTCAAAATATATCCTCACAATAATATAGTAAAAAATCTTTCAGAACTCATTATATTAAAATAAAACGGCTTTAGGTTATAGTTCTGTATTAATATTTATTAATAATCAACGTTTCGGCGAACTCAACGTCCGTTTTCATCAGGAAAAAAGATACTAAATAAGTAGTTAGATCATTAAAATTTATAAATTTTTAATTAAAGGAGGTCAAATTTTATCTAAATCATTGCCTTCAGAGTAATTGATGTTATCTGATTTTTTATAAAATTTGGTTTCCTTTAATTAAAAATTTATAAATTTTTATGATCTAGTTACTTATTTTGTTTCCTAGTAACTTGTTTCTATGTTCTGTTTATTTACTATAAATCTCATTTGTATCTTTTTTACTGATGAAGACGTATATTGAGTACGTTTAGTATACTTATCGATTATTAATAAATATTAACACAGAACTGTAATTTAAAGCCAATTTATTTTAATATCCTCAGAATAAATGACAGTATTTCATTGGTTAATTTTAAAATTATTCCAAAGATAATTTCTTCCAAAAAGTGGAAATACTGGGCCTTAATGAGTTGATTAAGCAACTAAATTTTGAAATGCCTACCACATTAATTGATCAGTTGACAAGTTAACGACATCGTCAACTTTCAAAGGGTTTAGCAAAGTTTTATACAACAAATAGATTTGAAGCTAGTACAGAAAAAATTCAATCTGACTTGACTACAACTACGTACATAATAATTCAAAAATATTTTAAAATTAAAATATTTAAATAATTTCAATTAATCAATAATTCATACTAAATCGAATATTAAAAAAAAAGTATTTAATTCTGTATATAATTTTTCCATATTTCTCTCAAATGATATAAATAAATAAAAAAAAAACAAAATTGAAATTGTTCATGAATTTTAAATGAAGCATAAATATTTTAATGTACATATTTAATTAGAATGTTAACTAAAAATTAATATTTAATATAGTAGTACGAGTAACATATTTATAATGAATTTTCGCCTGCCTGTATATGTGATGTACATTTGATAAATAATTAATTCTTTAATTTTACGTCGAAATTATTTGTCTGAATTAACATAACAGAAAATAGATTGAAATTTCCAGCTGAACAGTTACTTTAATTTCTAATTACATTTTTGGCCGCATTTATTGTCCATTCTAATATGCATTAAATTAATTGCGGACTATTTGTGCTAGATAAAATATTAATATAATATTAAAATGGTATATTAAAATAAAACGGCTTTAGAATAAAGTTCTGCATTCATTTTTATTAATAATCGACGTTTCGACGTACTAAATGTACATCTTTAATTTGGCTCTCTTTCATTAAAAGTTACATAATTTTATGATCTAGTTACTTATTTTGTTACCTAGTAACTTATTTGTATGTTCTATTTATTCACTGTTATTTGTATCATTTTTTTCTTGATTATATTAATACAGAACTACAAAATTAAAGCCGTTTTATTTTTAACTTACATATTTATTATTCGTTAGTAACGCACTATTCGTTTTCGTTTCTTGTTTATTTGACAAGTTCGTATACTTTTGATTCATTTTCCTTCTTATTTCACATTCTTCCATCATTAAATACGGTAACTATTATTGTAATAATTTATTTATACAGCGCCAGTAAGAACACAAGTTAACGTAATTCTTGAGGTTAGAAATATGATATGACAATTCATTACACACTTGTAATAGAACGCAGTCGATATTCTATAAAATAACTAATTAAAGTATCAAAAAATCGAATATCGGATTACACTCTTTGACAGTTATACACACAGTTATACACTCATGTCATCACGACTTTTAAATTTATGAAGTAAACAAATGTTATCTTCGCGACTTAATGGAAAAAAAAACTTAAAAGTTTAAATAAATTTAATCAACAAACAGAACTAATTCTTTTTATCTACAAAGAAAGTTACTCTCTTAGAAAATCGAGTTATGACTTTTGCGCCAGCTTGTACGAGATATTTATAAATATATTTTATTTTCTACGTAGCTAGATAAAAATTAACTTCTCTATTTCTAATTTCATCGCAGTTAATAGAAACATTAAATATCCATTTACAACTTCGTCAAGAAGATTTATATTCTACGACAAAAAAACCATAACAAATAAAATTTCTAGTTCAGAGGAGAGTTACAAACAGGTAATATTTATGAGTATTTCGTGTTAACATTTAAATAAAGATTAAACAATATTTAATTACACGCGCTAATAATAGTCGATGAGTCTCCTGTTCTATATCTGGAGAAATTATTCGCCCTTAGAAAGTTTCGCCAAAGCACTAAATTTTAAGAGGGTTAATAAAATATTTCGAAACTTTATATGTATATAGAAAGGATACGGTCCATTAATCGTTTTAATGGTCTGAATATTAATCGTGCGATAATTTTTACGGCTAAGTTTCGGGGACCTAGGAGTTTCGTGTAAATGCAGAGTTGCCTAGTTGATGCGTCACATCAGACAGGCCAAGGTTTATTTATGGCTAAGGTTTGTTAAATAAATTATCGTTATTGTCTTTCCCCCATTAACGGTTTGCGGTTTTTTTCGCTGTTTGTTTGGGGGACAAAGTTTATCTTTTTTAACGAATTTTATTATTTAATAAATTATTTAGATTGCTAAAGTTTTTTTAGTTTGATGTATAATTTATGAACACAGATAAAAAGGAAATAATACTTTGATGACATTTTCGAAATATATTTTTTCTTCAAACGTATGATAATATAAATATTACGTTACCATATTGTCTATGTAGAAAGAGGTCATTATGTTACTAGTAAAATAATGTGCATTATTATACAGCAGTTAGTACCATCAATACCATCAATAGAACTACAACGTCATGTGTATTTGATCTGCACATCTGCGGTGTTCATATTGAGAAAACTATTACTTTTTTTGCCTGCATTTGAATTTGACTATTGAAAATGTATGAAGAAGTGCAACATTTGCAATGTGCATCGCCAAATTTGTCAGAAATTATATATTCGACCAAAGAAAGAATAATTCATACAAATCACGTAACAAATATAAATAATACATACTATTCTATAACTGTTAGTAAAATTTTATATTTGACCAAAGAAATAATACCTAAATCTTACAAATCACGAAGTAAGGTTAAGATTACTTGGTATGTATTGTTATTTATTTTTAGTCGCAAGTGTCTAGACTCAACACAATAAAGATCACTTTCTGCTCCTCGTAATATAATATACTATAATTTTAATAATTTTTATTAATAATCAACGTTTCGTAAAATTAATGCAAAACTACAACCTGAAGCCATTTTATTTTAATGTAATGATTTCTGAAAAATTGTTTACTATAATAATATATTATTTTTCAACTACGTAAGTCTTTTGAAGAAAATTCAAAATTATTTTTTATTCTTTCTGTAAGTAGCAGTCTATTTTTTTTTCATAAAAATTTAACCTCTCAATAGAAAACAAAAACCTTCAATTAAATTTCGTGACCTTTCCACTCCAATTAGTATGCTAAATTTCCGATTCGACCTCAATCGTTCTTCATCGCGCTGGCGTCGGGTCGCATTTTTGTCTTAAAAATCGTCGAGTAATCCGTAATGCATACCACGTAGTCAATCAAGTGTAAAGGCGTTATTGCGGTTTTCTTTTCCGTATTCTTTCCCCTAGGCGTGTTCGACGAGCGTCGTCTTTACCGCGCGCGGTCGCCCTGAGCGACGCCGACGCCGGGCGTTGCGTCCGTCGTTGAGCTTAAACCAACTTTAATCCTTACCGCTTATGATTCCGACCATCTTGCGATTACCGCAGACACCAAGTACCCCCTCCACCACCACCCCAACCTAACCTAACTTAGCCTGGGGATTTTTGGTTTTCGTAGCTAGGGATATTTTATCCTCCCAGGTTGGTAGTATGGCGGCGTGGATGGAAAGAAATGTTGCTTTAAAAGGTTTTACGACCGGTTTTCTGTCGTCTTGCTGAAATGAGATTTTTTATATGTTAAGGTTTCTTAGTTTTCTTTTTTTTTTGAAATTTAAAAGGAGAATGTCGCTGTTTTTTAATTAAATTGTTATTGAATTATGTTGCAGCGCACTTGTTATGACGAAGCTTTCTTTTGGTTTGTCTTAAATTACTTTTTGGTTGTTTTAAAATCAAATTTTAATTAGAGTAAAATTTCATATTTGCTCAATTTTTGTTAAAACTAAAACGTAAAATTTTAATTAACAAAAAAGTGATTATAATAATTTTATAATTTTTAAAGCTATACTTTATACTTAAGGATAAAAAAATTGAATTATTCCCACGAAAAAAAAAAACACATTTTTAGAAATTAACAAATTTATTAGGAAAAGGATAACATCACTGTAAGGGCACTGAGTTAAATAAAATTTGGCTTCCATTAATTAAAAATCTATAAATTGTATGATCTAGTCACTTATTTGTTACCTAGTAATTTGTTTCTATATTCTGTTATTTACTGTAATGCCATTTATATTATTTATCCTGAGAAAGACAGACGTTGAGTTTCGTCGAAACATCGATCTTAAATAAATATTAATACAGAACTTTAATCTAAAGCAGTTTTATTTTAACAAACAAGAATACACCGAGCATGTTTTTATAACTATATTTATAGTAAACATGATCTCGGTTTATGTTATCAATATTTTCTTAGAATTATTTTCATCCGCATATAAAACCTTTCTTATTTGCATGCATTTTTTTGAAACAAAAAGAAATTAAAAAAATTCGTGAAACCAGAAAATTTATTTAAAATACGTATTTCGAAAGCTAAGCTTCTATCATCAGTATCGATAAAATTTTCAGGATAGCTTTATTTAGTGCCTAAAATGCTTATATAGTTTTATTTTTTCCAGCCAATTTTATGAGAAAATTTTAAAAAAAGTTTAACAAAATTCATTATGGCTACATTATCTATCCGATTTTAATCAAATTTTCACAAAAGATTCTTCTAGTGCTCACATGAATTATATAATTTTACTAATATACAATGTTGCCAACTTTTCTAGAAAAAATTTAATTCTGGTTTCTCTATTTATCCGAGATTAATTAAATTTTTACAAAAGTTTCTATTAGTGCCCATATAAATTATATAATTATATAACTATCTGAGAAAAAATTACTAAAATTTAAAAAAATTATTATAACTACATTATTTATCCTGACTTCTCCTAGTGCCCACAAAAATTATAGAGTATAATTTTACTAATGTGTATTGTAAACTTTCCGAGAAAAAAAATTAGTAAAGTTTAATTCTAACTAGAAAATAGCCAAAAATAACATTTTTTTTAAATACTTCATTGCCATCCCGAAACCATTTAACAGTATTTAAAAAATGTTATATGGTATTTTTTTCTTATTTTTTCATGTCAAAAAAATGCATTTTTGCCCTTACAAAAAAAAATAATGATTAAGGATCGCCCTAATGTATATATGTATATATATATATATATATATATATATACATATATATATATATATATATATATATATTAATTATCTATCTTATCTGTACAAAATATCTATTATATTAAATAATGTATACATGGAACTGCAGAAAATCATTTGAATCCAGTGAAAATATATAACAATGCATATTTGAGTGAGCATGTAATGAATGCAGTATTGTAGTACTAAATATATGATGATTATTTATTGCGAAAGCAATAATCCTCTTTTCTCTAATAATATTATTATTATATTTTATCATTTGCAATATTTACTCATAAATAGAGCGTAAACACAATTATAAATATATATATATATATATATATATATATATATATAGATATATATATATATATATATAGATGTCTGTGGATAATGGGTTTTGCAGTCAGAAAATTTGGGATAGATGTTAAATATATATATATATATATATATATATATATATATATATATATATATATATATATATATATATATAATATACGTGCAATCTATATATTCGATATGCGCAATCTATACTTCTGTTAATTATATGTTTATGTATTTGAAGTCCAAAATCAGATAATGCACTTTACAAACGTCATTTCGTTAATTATTAAATGTGTATTTTTTATCAAATGTATCAAAATATTCGTGTCTGTAGAACAACGATATATTATATACATATCATGTACTCAAAAGGGTGTGGAACAAACTTTTTCCACTATCCCAACATTAGTTTCCTCCAAACATTCCTATATCCAGACAAACAACTATATCTTCATCCACATTCATACTGACACTCTGTCATGCATGCTCTTCTATTCCTAATACTACTTGGAAACAACTTCATTATCTTCTTTAAAATTGATTACCAATATCCATTTCCTTCGTGATAATAGTGTTGGATAATAGATTTTAATTTCTAATATAAATTCGAAAATGTGGCTGGTCCGTTAAAATTTACATTATCTCTGACTGTGGTAAATTTACCTTATCCGAACGGTTTGTGGCAGTGAAGAAAAGTTTCATTATCTTTAATCAAAGTAGCTCTCTTAAAATTTCCAATAAAAATTCAAAAGCTTCTAAGATAATATCATTACCGTAGCGTTGATAGAGATTTTCAATACTTTGTGTTGCAATTTTGAAGAAGCATCTCTCCGCCTCGTTTTCAACCAATTTTCGTCTTAAAATTAGCGAGTTTCAAGCGTAAATAACATACCCTCACCCAACCCCCACCTACCTCTATAGGTAGAGTGAGATTATATTGGAATTTAATTTTTGCTTAGCTAGTTAAATTATAAATCGATACAGAGCTTATAATTCTAAGAAAGTTGCTAATTCGTTCGAAAACTTATCTTCGAAATTTTGATAGATAAAAATTGTTTTCAGAAAGTTTTTAACGTTGAGATTGAATTGGTAATTTATTTATATGCTAGCTAAAGTGCTCGTTGTTGCTTGGGCGATTGAAATTTAATTCGTTTACGAAACAATTTCATATCGATTGATTGCCTTGTATTCACTGTAAAAAAATCTTTCAGAAATCAATATATTAAAATAAAACGGCTTTAGGTTGTAGTACTGTATTAATATTTATTAATAATCGATGTTTTGATGCAGTGCAGGATTTACGTATAAGCTAAACAAGCTATAGCTTAGGGCCCCCCACTTTCTTGGGGGCCCCAAAAAAAATTGTTCGAGTTAGCAAGTGTCATATATACTTAACTATACTGCTTACTATAAACACGGGGATTCGCCTGTATTTCTCCATATCTCAAATAGCTTAGGGCCTTATCAAGTCTAAATCCGGCCCTGTTTCGATGAACTCAACGTACATTTTTATCAGGAAAAATAATAGAAATGACATTTATAGTAAATAAACAGAACATAGAAACAAGTGACTAGGTAACAAAATAAGTAACTAGATTATAAAATTTATAAATTATTAATTAAACGAAGCCAAATTTTATTTAAATCAGTTACTTGTTTTTGTTAATTTATTATTATATCATTTGTATATATTTTTTTCTGATGATAAACGTCGAATTTTAATGTAATATATACATACATACATACACAATCACGTCAAGTCCCAAAAGAGTATGGCACAAAATCTTTCCATTATCCCGAAATCAGTTTCCTCCAACTATCCCTACCCCAAACAAGCAACTTTAGCTTCATACACATTCATAATTACTCTCATACATGCTCTTCTATTTCTACTACTTTCGCTCACGCAAAACACTCGCACAAACATACCACTCCAGCTATTATTACTTAATGTAATATATATATATATATATATATATATATATATATATATATATATATATAGAACTTCGACCTAAAGCTTTTTATTTTAATACATTGAGTTCTGAAAGATTTTTTACTATGTTTAACTTTATATATTATATATATATATATATATATATATATATATATATATATATATATATATATATAAATCTGTATGTATGTATGTGACCAATTTCCAGATGTAAAATTGCAAAAAAAAATGGATCATAATTGCATAACTAAAAGAGAAAACATGCTGAAAAGGCATAGATGCTGGGCTGTTTGGCATTTAATATGTCGAGATCATTTTCCGGCTGGTATTTCCTTCGTTTTCCTTTTATACTCCGACTGGGCGCGCGAGAGCTGCTCTGTACAGAGATCATTGGGAAAATTCAATTTTCATTTAATTTACCGATACGATATTGGGTAGATAGACTGAACGAATGTCTCTCTCTCTCTCTAACTCTCTCACTCGTCTCTTTTACGACGTCACCCAAAAAGGTATTTATTTTCCTTTTAAACTAGTTCGATCGTTATTAATCAGAATAAATTTTAGACATATATGAATATATGATGAAAGGAAGTAATTTAATAAAATTCCCTTCAAATATTTTCGTATTTGAATTACGCAACACAAAATACTGGTAATGAAATTTAAGATGGTATTCTGAACAGCCATGTAATGTAACAGACGTAAATTGTTTCTTTCTGTCGAATGTGAAATTACATTTTCTTTAAAAGAACAAAACATGCTACATTAACGCTACATTACCGTTCAGAATACCATCATTATATAAGTATATATATATATATATATATATATATATATATATATATATATATATATATATATATTATATACCTAAAGCGAATATAAAAATCATTTTCATTGAAATAAATTGTTTTTTTTAATAGTAAGAAATAAATATTATTTTAAAATTAAAAAAAGGTTTGAGTTGAAGAAAAAATATATACAAATGACGTAAATAATAAATATTAATTTAGTATTAACGAATATTTTTTTAAATGTATAGTGTAACTAACAAAGTCCGCATTATATGGATTTTTAAAAGTAATTATTAAATAAAAAATGAATTAAGCCAATCGTTTGTCATTTAAATGGGCTAACGAGTGTATTTTGTATCGTTTCCGTTAAAAATAACGGTTCGTTAAAATGAAAATTCTCAGATTCCGTAAGGAATCTTATTGCTATATAGCAAGATTTCTTACGGAATCTCAGAATTTTCATTTTAACGGACCGTTATTTTTAACGAAAACGATACAGAATACACCCGTTAGTACATTTAAATGACGAATGATTGACGATTGACCCGTAAATTCGGTATACGGCAAAATTAAATTTAAAAGAAAAAATCTGCTGTGGTCACTACAGAACCGACCGTCATTTATGGAATATAAAAATTTGTATAACAACTACTACTCTAGTCATGGTAAGTAGATTTACAGAATTATATATGTATCATAAAAATATAAAAAATTATTAAAAAAAATTAAAATATTTTACCGTATCGAAAAATGTTCCAAATAAAAGTTGTTAGTTCATAACTTGTTTAGTAACTTTGTTAAATAAATTTTTCCGAAATATGCCACGGCTATGGCA
The DNA here is from genome assembly GCA_963966155.1 of Clivina fossor. Lineage (NCBI taxonomy): Eukaryota > Metazoa > Arthropoda > Insecta > Coleoptera > Carabidae > Clivina > Clivina fossor. Next base: position 5,099,523 of record OZ014568.1, read on the forward strand.
AAATATTCGTAAAACAGATCAGTAAATCACCACTTTCAAAATCTAAATATGAAATTTTATAACAATCCATTCAACTGAATCACGAGTAATAACAGTTGTTTCGTGTTACTATAGGCAAATATGCATTTTGAATACTTTTATTTACGTAAATAAATAAATATTGTTAAATATTGTTAAAGTGAAACACCTACAATTCAGTTTCAAAAATCCACCGATTTTATAAACAGCGTAGACTCTAAATTGATATAAACTTCAATTCGTTTACAAAAACAAACCTTACCATATCACAGCAAAACCAAACGGAATCTTCTAAGCAAGGCTTACGGTACTAGTGCACCGAAACCAAACCCTCAGGCAAAATAAATGTCCGTGTCAAAAAGATTTATACTGACAATCTAATATTTTTGATTAATTTCCGAAGACCCTGGGCGCTTGTCCGCTGACGTTATATAAATTCGTTCCACAATTTTACAGCAGCGCGACCAGCCACACAATTTCTTATGCATATTTCATAAGGGATGCAAATGTCTTTAGTAACATCCAGTGATTGGTTACGGGACTAACGGCCGGACAAGTCCATTATCATCTGTGTTAAGGGATGTGGGCGGGGGGATGTTTGCAAAATGAGTTTGTTCTCGATGTGAGGGTGGATGTGAATGTTAGTTGGAATTTGGATTAAAGCCAAGACATTATGAGTCTTTTCGGATTTCTACTCGGTGAATTATTACTCGGATGCGATGAGAACTTATCGCTTAATAGACTTATACGGAATGATTAATTTTATTGAGTTACCGAAAAATGTAATTCGACGATATTTACTATTCGAAAAACTTTAGTGAGATCGTACGTTAAGTAAAATTTACAAAATATGTAAACGTTTATACATTGTAAAAAAATTCGGTAATTTTATATAAAAATCCAAGACAACATACCAATCATAGAAAAATTTGTACATAATATGAATATAAAATATGTATTTTATGTAAGTTTACTTTTTCAGTAAAAAAAAACATATATAATATGGTAAATTAATTATTTTACAGAAAATATATCTAAACCATCAGTGTTGCTGAATTAATATGCAATTTTTTACTATGGTTTTATTTACAATGATATTAAGCAGACAAAAAAGCATTATTTTATTGCAACAATAAATAATTTTGTCAAAAGTTAGCAAAAAAAAAACAGTTTTATTGAAAGCAATCATACTTATGTCAGTTGCATTTAAAATCGATACCTTTTTGTTCGCTGAAAGTCGACTTTAGTTAAAAGTATTTATTATGAAAAAAAAAAAAATTATTAATTAACCAATAGAAATTTACAAAAAAATATGTAACATCAATCAGTGTTAAGACACTGATTTAAATAAAATTTGGCATAATTAATAAGTTATAATTTTTCTTAATAATTTACAATTTTTAAATCTAGTACTTTGTCACCTAGTAACTTGTTTCTTTGTTTTGCTTGTTTAATATTTATGTTATTTAAATATTTTTTTCCTGATGAAGATATACGTGGAGTTTACCGAAACATAGATATTTAAATAAAATATATACCAAACTTAATTCTAAATTTTTTTATTTTAAAATCCAATGTTTATTTTTCTAAGCTATCTGCAATTAACAAAATGTGCATAAGGAAAAATAAAACAAAGAATAATTTTGCGCTACAAAACAACTGTATAATAAGCAATAATTTTGTTTTTAAAATTATAACAAAAAATCAGTTAATGAGTTAACTAAGCAACTAGATTGTTCACGAATTGGTTAACTTATGCAGTTTTGTCCAACCGGGCTTTAGATATTTTGTAAATATTTTTTTAAAACAGTACAAATTAGTTCTTCAATTTTGTCAAATATTACAAAAAAAATATAATTCAGTAATTTATTAATTATATTATAATGAGATATCTACATTTTTGGATAATTTTGTTTTAGTTTAGTTCTATTATGGTAGTGTGCTGTGGTTTGTCCGTTGTATAAAGTCTTTAGCTGCAATACAATAAAGCTTTAGAACTCACTACAGCATAGTATACCACACACAGGAATTCGATAATTAACTAAATGGATGAATAGGATTATTTGGCATCTCTAGAATAATCCTTTACTGCTAGTTTACTGAAATAATTCAACAATAAATGTATGTAAAGGCTTTATTTCCTAAATAAGAATAAACGCAATTTTATTTAACAAATTTGAGAATGAACAAAATAAATATTTACAAAACAAGAAAACATCAATCAATGTGAAAGTACTTATTTAAATATAATTTGGCTTCCTTTAATTAATAAATTATAGTAAAAAAATATCTTTAATATACAACAAAAATAAAACGGCTTTAGGTTTAAGTTTTGTATAAATATTTATTAATAGTCGACGTTTTAACGAACTCAACGTCCGTCTTCATTAGGAAAACTGATACAAAAGACATTTACAGTAAATAATACTTTGTAATTTACTCTAAATAATTTTTTTTATAACGGCAGTCATTTCTTTTTCGGAAAGTTGGCAACACTGGAAAAAATAAATCCGCATGTCTATCTTGGGCATTAACTAAACATACCCTGAAAATTTGGTGCAAATTGGGTAAATAATTTAGGAGGAGATGCGATCACAAAATTCAAACGACCGAGTGAACGACGCACACACAAACATTCTCATAAACTAACAATAAGTTCAGTTTTGTCATCTCGAGGCTATATAAAGAATTTCTATATCATTTTTTTTATTATTATTTTTGAAAATATTACAGATACAGTACCAGACACTATACTACTTTTTCCTTGTAGTCAAAGTACTAAAAATTAAAATAACCACTTATTTATAACTATTCACTACGGTAAATTATTATCTTACAAGTAAAAATAGTCAATAAATTTAAGAGAACAAAAAAAAACAAAATCAGAAAGAGACAACTTGAAAAAGTGAGTATAAGAAAAAGAATATATTTCCATTTTAAAATCTCCGCGTCTTACATTTAACTGCAGACACATTTAACAATAAGAGTATCATAGAATAGTCAGTTTTTGAGTGTCTGTTCCTAGCGAGAGCGGAAAAAAGACAGCAGAGTAAGTGCCATATCCAAAAGCAACAATCGTTTTGTTTTCCCGAGCAACACGATGTACTTAACAAGACGCCTGCTTGAAGATAGCCTGCTGCGACGCTGACGAAAGCTCCGTCATGGATTTTAACTCTTTTTACGGTTTTTCTGTGCGCGCGCGCGCAGTTTTTATAACTGTTTTTTGTATGTGATACAACTCGAGAAGAATTCGTTCCACTGTAAGGATATGTATGTGTGTGTGTGTGTGTGGGTGTGAAAATGGTTTAATATGTGGTTGTAAATGGGCAAAAAATGAGCCAAGATGAAAAATATATATAAAGCGAAATGTGAGAAACTTAGAGGGAAAAATATACAGTGCTGAATTGAAATAGGAATGGACATTTCAAGAAGAAACATAATATTTTTGTTTCAGTTTTAGTTAGGACTTGGATTTTTAAACAATACAATATATATATATATATATATATATATATATATATATATATATATATATATATATATATATATATATATACCGTTGCCTCTAAGTTTACACTTTACACATTATAGACAATGTGATAAACTGACGTTGACCAAACGATGTTATAATGCGATGCATAAATTAACCAGCGTTGCCAATGTTAATAATGCTGTTGAAATTATTATTAATTATGTGTTAAACATTTATCTCTTTGAAGAAAAAATTTTATATTATTCTTAAGTGCAGAATTCTATTAAAATAAATAATTATTTGACATTGTCAACAGTGTTCATGGTTATTCAACGTTATTCATTTTTTGCCATTAGTACAACATGGCCGCATTTGTTAATATTTTTCGTAAACAAATTAATTAAAATAATAAATTTAACTATAAATAACAGTAAATAATAATTGTAAATAGCGTTTTTCTGTTATTGTAAATTATAGTTCTTCAAACACCTTAACATACGCATTCACAAAAAACATTTTTGTTGTAAACATTTGTGACTGTAGTTAAAATTGTATGCAACTTGTGTGTAAACTAAGTTTTATGACATCTTATGACATAAAAAAATTAATATGGGACGATTCAAATATTAGCAGAGATTAAAGTAATAATCTGAAAATGAAAAAACTCATATCCACATATTTCTTCATTATTTCGCTACAGTCGAATTTATAACCTTACTTAATTATACAAAAATTAGGTTTGCATACATTAAGTTATATTTACAGCTTCTATTTAAATAAGTAAATTTAAAATAACTACTAGCATTTAACAAATTAATCAAAGCGGTATTATTTAAAAATTAAATATGGTAGTAAATCGAGTAAAGTGTAATAATGTCCAAATACAAAGCAATTGTCTGATACATCTTTAATGTATAGAGTATATCAAGTGTATATAGAATGTATGTAGAGTATGTAGAGTTCTGCAAAGCATTATTGCATATTCAATAATGTAACAGATTGCTTCACGCTGTATTAGTTCAACTGTCAAGCAATCTGCTTGCTTATATACGTACATATTTGATAGATTGTTATTATATTCCTATGCTACTTGGCTATTGATCACTATAGTTGCTATATGTAATATACATATAACGTCTCTAATAACAAAATTATATTTCTATTATTGAATTATAATGAGAAATTTATTTCATATTATACAGTTTTATTTTAGCAATGCAGTTATAAATTTCAACTTATATTTTGTTAAAATTATATAAGTATATATATGTAAAAAATCTTTCAGAATTAATTTTATAAAATAAAAAATCTTTAGGGTTTAGTTCTGTATGTTAATTAAAAATCGACGTTTCGACGTATTCTACGCACATCATCAAGAAAAATGATACAATTGATATATACAATAAATAAACAGAAACAAGTTACCTAGTAACTAGTTTCTATGTAATGTAATAATAAATACATATTTTTAAAGATTATCCTGAGGGAGAATTCAAACAAGATTCGCAATATCGATAAGAATTACAAAAATATATGTAATAAATTAAGACTTTTTTTTATTGCTTGACTATTCTAATCAAATCAGACTGTCTTTCCCAAATAAATTAACTAACTCAGTCGAATAATTTGTATTATATAGGTATATTATATTCAATTAATGTTATACACAGAAAAATTTCACTTTAGATCCGAAGTTTTTACTTTTAACTGAAAAGTAAAAACTGTAAACTTATGTTTTTCTAATGAAAATAAAAAATTTAATAGAAAAAAATAATAGTAAATAATAACGTAACTATTTCAAAAGCTTTGTATGAAGTTAGTTAATATTTAGTTTAAAAGTAAAAAATTGTTAATAATTTTACAATTATATTTATTACTCCTATTATTTAGTAAATCTTTTAGATCTACAGTAAAATTTGTGTCAGTGTAAAAGTAAAATATGCTAACCAGGCGATTAATATAACTTTCTCGTTAAAAACATTACATATTTACAGTTTATAATGTGTGTGTGAAGTTGTTAAATTTAACACCTTAATAATTTCAAAAACAGTATAAAATAAGAAAATTAATTCCACTTATTTTCTAAAATATTCTTCTCATAATTTACATAACAAATAAAAGTCGATTGCATAAAGCGATGTTTAATATTGAAAGTTAACTCTTTTATTAACTTGCCAACCACTAAATGAATAAAGCGCTTCAAAAACAGTTTATTTTCTAGTTGCCTAGTTAACTCATTAATTCAGATAACAATGTTTTATGCAATTGGCCTTAATATTGTTACAGTTTTATAAAATTATATATATATAAAATCTCAAGAAAAATACAAACTCCAAATAACTTTAATCAAATTTTCCTAAATTAATTAAAACTCATCTGAATAACAATACAATTAATTAAACAGCATTCTTAAGCAAATATTATGATATTTTTATTTCTTTATATAATTAAAGTTGCACTATCGTCTTTGTTAATTTGGAGACCAAAATATCTCCTGTGTAGGAACAAACACAGAGAACAAACGCAAAAAAGAAGAAAAAAAAAAGAAAGAAAAACGCAGCGCTCGTGAAAAACAGAAAAAGGACAATTGCCAGTCGGTTTTGCTTTTTTGTTCGTTTTTCCTAAGCCACCTTCTCATTTCCTGCGGATCCATTAAGCTTTCGGCATTTGTTTTCCGCGCATAAACAAAAGGTGAATTCGTTTAGTGTATAATTAAAAACAACTAATTAAAAATTGTTGTTATTACGTCAACATACCTATAAACACAAACTAAACAAAATATCAAAGAGATCAACCACGGCATACCAGCCCAGACTGTGAAAGCTTGAAAATTATTTTTTTTTATTTTATTATTCCTATCGACTTATATGAATTATTAATTACTATATATAAGACTTATATTAGCTAAAGCTTATTTATATATAACATCAATTTAATTTAAATTTTCTCTCCAAATGAAATAATGAAATTAGCTAAAATTTCAGTACAATATTATTACACAAAACCCAAGTATAAGGAAAATTACGTTTATGGGAAACTTACGTTTTAAATGAAAATATTCTATACAATGGGGAAAAACCATGAGAACCATTTTGCATGCTACAAAAGGCACATGATACGTTGTTAGTTAAAATGTTAAAGACAAAATTCGCGGAAGCTTACCGGTTCGCCTTTCAAGCTAGCTTACAAACGGTATTACCGGAACGCGCCGCACCAACTCGTTCTATTTACCGGTTGAGACGCATACACACAAACACAACGCGTGTGCTATATCCCCCGCCGGGTTTACCGGTAACCGAACATCGTTTGCTTAACGGAACTGGTGCTACGCTGCAGTTAATTACGTCACTATGTTACCGGTAATTTTGTTGGTTGAATTTTTTTTTGTTTTGTTTGGTTTTTGCTGCTTTTTAACTTTACGTTTTTTATTACAGTTTTTTTTTTCGGTTCGTTTATTTTATAATAGTGATATTTTGCTATATATTATTTTACGTTAATTGTAATTAACAGAAGATGTATAGGGTGTTTTTATTTTTTTAAAGCAACATCATTAAAATATTGATTAAGTAGTAGATGACTAGATGACCTATTAATCGTTTAATGTAAAATCTAAAAAATCTCGCTTATAAGACAATTTTCACTAAGACGTTTTAATGTTTATCGACTCCTTTTGAGATGTACTATATCCCCCTAAATATGATACAGAGAAGGCCATAAACACCCTGTATTCTATATCTATTGATCTATTATGTTTCATATAATTAACTAGGCAATTAGATTTTCAGTTGTTTATGATACGCTGACAATATAATCAATTACGCTGTTAACAATATTACATGCAACTGTTTCTAAATTTTGTAAAATTTTATTTCTCAAGTAGCTAATAGTAAAACATAAATCCAAAGATTAATTTTATTTTTTGTTATACCAGACATAAAAAACTCAATTAGAAATGTTGAAATTTCTAGTTTTATTTTCAAACTTCTACAGTTTTATAGATTTTCAGTGATAAAATAAAACAAACATAATAAAAATCTTTCAGAACTCATTATATAAAATAAAACTACTTTAGGTTCAAGTTCTGTATTATTTCTTTTATTTATAATCGACGTTTCAATGAAACTCAACACTGATCTTCATCAGGAAAAAACTGATGAACTTCTTTTCCTGTTGAAAACGAATGTAGAATCTGGTTAAAAATTTTAATACAGAACTTAAACGCAAAGCAGTTTTATTTTAAAATAAAACTAATAAAAACAGAAAAAATACTTTTTCCAATAAATGAAAAAGTTCAAAAGTTATCGGTGTAAAAATTAATCGAATTAAATAAATTTTAATTAAATTGAAATTGAAATAACGAGAGCTGTAGGGAGTACAATCTGTTTTATTTCTTTCTGAAATGGTGATTTAGTATTCCAACGTTTCGAATAACATTTAATCAAAAGTTTTAAAATAAATAATTCCCAGCTTATTTACCTGTTCGGGTTTAATATTAAACTTTGTGCAACTGTTGCAGAATTGTTTACATTTAGCTTTAATGTTTATTTGCAATAGCATTCAAATGTTTTGATACCATAAATTTGCGAAACTATATCAATAAAGATATTAATTAAAATTTTGTCAAAAATTTTATAAACAATATTATTTGGAGAGCTTTGTAATGTAAAACTCGAAGATACTGTAATAATTGATAAGAGAAGTATTATAAATTTACAAAAAAATAGATAAAAATCAATCAATTAATAAATTATAAATTTTATATGTTGTTACATATTAACTTGTTTCTATGTTCTGTTTATTTATTATATATGTCATTTGTATAATTTTTTCCTGATGATGACACACGTAGAGTATATATATATATATATATATATATATATATATATATATATATATATATATTACGAGTATAATTATAAAATTTTCGATTTCATAAACTTTAACATATAATATTAAAAACAAAGTATATGTAAACTTTATAAAAAAGTAATTACAAAAATTGTATGAAGAAAATTCATATACACAAACGTATTAAAATTTATGAATGGTTTACAAAGTACGAATGTAGGTATATGACATACGTAATTTTATAAGTAACTTAATACGAATATAAATTTAATAAGATAAAATTACATTAGTATCAGGTGAATGCACAAAAGCTTTTGTTTGATTAAAATGTCAAAGGAATTTTATTGAAATTTCATATTTTACTGACTGAAATTTCATACAAAATTATTCATTGTTTATTAACAAATATTGAAATTATATTATTTATTACAAAACGTCAAACAATTCTGTTTATTTTCTGTTTGTTAGTAAACAGTTATAATTATTTTCGTTTAATTGTTAATTTATTTTTAAAAATCAATAAAAAAACAATGAAATAATGAATATATTATTAATATACATAATATAGTCATTACAAAATTTGTTTCTTTTCATCTATCTACTAAATTAAGAACAGTATAAAAATTTAAAAATAATTAAAAAATTATTGTATGTACGATTTATATATTTGTTACGTGATTTGTGAGAATTAATCTTTCGTTAATCGAATATATAATTTCTGACCAGCCTGTGCGGTATACATTGCACTTCTTCACACACTTTAAATAATCAAATTCAAATTCAAGCGAAAATAAACAATGCAATTGTCAATTAACTTAACTTGACTTAATAATTTTTAAATATAGCAATGGGTCATGTGTGGACATGTGTGTGGGTGTTCATGTGTGGTGCTGCCACCAGTAGTGTATATAGTAAATAACTTCTGTATAATAATGTTCACATTATTATACTAGTAATATAATAATCTTTTTCTACATAGGCAATATAGTAACGTAATATTAATATTATGACACGCTTGAAGAGAAAATATATTATTGCTCTAGGTCCGTGATTCTCAAAGTGGGCAATTTAATATCCGTAGTGAGCTATGAAGATTCCGAATAAAAATAACAAAAATAGTGAATAAAAATACCTCTATATAGCAGGACAGGGGGGGGGGGGGCATTAGAGATTTATTTTATTCATAATTGGGCAATAGTTCAAATAAGTTAACCTTTCGAATTAAAAACAAGATAAATAGTTTTAAAGTTATAGGTATGAAAAAATATGTTTACTTATCTCATTAATATTTAAATTTATCTTATGCTTGTAAAATACTCAAAAAAAAATACAAAAACCTAATACAGTAACTACACGGTTTTCACAATGACAATGTATATTGAAAACGTAAAATGAAAATGAAAAAGTAATCTTTTACTAACCTTTAATGCAGATATCTTGTACTTCTTTCTGCACTTTGGCATTTCGAATAATGTTATTTTATCGGATTTGTCTGCATCAATCTCGCTCTGCAAAAAAAAGACAAAATGTGGTCACACTATATAGACATTCGTAAATAAAAATAGTGTTTCGTAATATCAATAAAAAAAAGTCTGAATAGAGCAACGACTTTGTAAGTTCAATGCTTTTAAATTTATTAACATTTTTTTTTTAAATACGAGTACTTTTTTATGCTGTTACTTCAATTGAGTTTACTGTTGCTGATTTTCAATTATTTTTATTAAAGAAAATAATAATATTCACATTAAAACCTTGTACTGTAGCTACATGTGATTCGGAACCTACTATAAACTGTAGGTCCATTGCTTGTGAACTAAGGACCCGCACCATTGACAATGTAAAAATTGTTTAAGATTCTATATTATAAGCTTCTAAAGCATATAGTTCCTATGTTCCTCTTAGAAATTCACATAACGTCAGTTGATTTCTTGTTAGTTCAATACGCCATTTTTGATCATATTGAGTTATAGCTAATTTTGGCAATATATATATTCAATTTTTTTTTGGGCCGAGATGAATTGTTCAAATTACTGTAAACAACACAAATAGCGCTCGTACGTGAAAACGTTCTGAGTACGTATACCGTCAACAAATTCAAACTTTACGATAGAGACGTAAGTTGCCAGATGGCAGAACTAGGGTTACCCAATCCCGAAATATAAAAGGCAATTCTATTACAATGTGCTCCTTTTACTGTATTTTTATTTAATGTAATTACCATAAACAGTTGACAGTCGAGTGTACATTTTTACCACTCTAAGACAAATATATCAAAACACCAAACAGGAAAAACACCTGCCAAATTTAAAACTCCAATTTTGAAGAAAATAATTTCATTTATACGAAATTTCCGTATTCGAAAGCAATCAACGCGATGCTAAATTTTCAATGCACATAATACCCCCAGCAAAATATCGGTATACGTATACCTTTTCGTTTAGTACAGTATTCAACACAGCATATATATGGTAATCTTATTCCCCATTCCATCGTTGGAAAATTGATAACACGTGATTCAGCCCATCTCTTTCTCGACGTTTCACAGTTTGATTCTATTTCGTTCTCTGTCTATCCTACTTACTTCCTGTCATTCCAACTCTATGCGATTATCCCCCGGAATGTCGGTCCCCCGGAATTATTGTCAATGTGATTTTCAGTCCGGGCGAAAGTTTTATTTTTCTCTCGCTTTTTCGCTGAAACTGAACTGAAAATGAAGAGAGCGTCGGACGAGTAATACGATACGATATTTAAAAATCAATAAATACTCGTTTTTTAATGCTATTCAAATTGATTTTCTCTGCATAGTTACGCCGCCACTGATTTTTTGTTTTTACTGCCACTTCTGGTTTAACCGGAAGTCGACTGTAACTTTTTTATTTTAAATAGAATACCCCATGTATTATTGAATTTAGAAGTAAATTTTACATGTGAGTCGTATATATGCAAAACTCACTATTTGGTAAATTTTATGTTCTAAGATATTTGCAAAAAAACTGTTATAGCCGGGTGTAATTGTATTTTGATGATAAAATCTTGTTATTAGATGGTATTACTTATTTAATAAGTGCCATTTAGTAACAAGATTTTATCATCATATGATACATTAATAACATTTTACTTTAGTTCAACTGTTTTTGACGTATTTCAAATTGGTAACAACTTTAGGGTACATGTCTCAAGAATGCAATCAAATATTAGCAATTTGTAAACAGAGCCTTATTAAGAAAGTTTTGGGCTACCTTTTCTTAAAAAAATTAATTAAAACTATTTAAAAGTATACCTAGAAAATTGCTGTAAAGTTCAAAAAACATTAAAAAAAATTTTTTTTTCAAATCAAACCCCCCATTTTTATAATCTAGTTACTTATTTGTATATTGTGTTATTTACTGTAAATGTCAATTGTATCAATTTTTCTGATGAAGACGGTCGTTGAGTTCGTCGAAACATTGATTATTAATAAATAGTAATACAGAACTTAAATCTAAAGCCGCTTTATTTTATATACTGAGTTCTGATAGATATTTTATACTATGTTGTTATTATATATTCAAGGTAACCTCGGACACGCCCACTCAGAGACTTTGTTCGCTTAGAAGCACTATATTTTGAGTTAATTCAAAAATAAAACCATACAGAAATAAACCCGAAATTTTTATTTCCAAACTAATTAACGCAAAATTTGTACCAAATCTGCAAACAAGCGTTTCCATCCTATTTCTCCAAATCTAAATTTCATTACCGCCCGAAATTATTTCAAAATCTCCGTACGGATTTCATTATAAAACCATTCGAAACTCCCAACCAACATCATATAGTTATTTTACAACTCAATAAAAACCATTTGGTAAATATCCGTCCTCTATATACCTATAGTATAGTCAATAATTCGCTATAAAACAATGAAATCCAAACCTAGTATACCGTACTAAATTCAGATAGATCGTTATTACGCTAGCCCAAAACATCGGTACTGCGTAGCCACGGCAAAGACAATAAAATTGTTATATAGTGGGAGGGGGCGCTGTGTGAAGGACTCATATATACGCCTAGGCTATATCCTGCGTCCGGCACACATTCGGGGGATAAATAATGACAGCGCGGACCTAGTACACCTCCCTCGGGAAGACCAGTTCTGGTAACAAAGTCATGCCCCTATAAGAGTATAACTGATATCAAGGATAGAAATTATGTTTTATTTTCGGTTAGATTTGGCGGAGTCTTTTCTATTTTTTAAACCCGTATTTTAAAGGTAATAAGAAGTTATTGGTGTTAGATAGGATAGTAAAATGGTATTGACTATAATAAATTTTTAAGGATTGCGTTCTATAAAAAGTTAATATGTCCAAGATGTATTTATTACAAGATATGTCAATGACCGTGTAGCGTGGTGATTGTTTTTTTCGAGAAAATGATGTTTAAAATTTCTGAACTGAATTGTTTATAGCAAGAGGATATGGAACCAATTAGAATTTATTATATTTCCGAAACTATTAAAATTTTAACATCCACAGCTATTATTAAAATAGATAGAAACAAACAAATATTGCCAAAATTAACAATACCTCAATTTCACCATAAATGGCATATGGAATCAAGATATATTATAAATATATATTATTCAACAGAAGTAGAAAAATAATTTAGAAATAATATAGTATAAAATTTTTCAAAATTCATTATATAAAATATAACGGTTTTACATAGAAGCAAGTTACTAGGTAATAAGTAGGTAATTAGATAATAATTTTTTTTATAAAATTTTAATTAATGGAAGCCAAATTTTATTTAAATCAGCGTATCATTTTTCCTGATGAAGACGGACGTTGAGTACAAAAGTTAAACCTAAAGCCGTTTTATTTTTTTTGAAATATTTTTATTAAACATTTTACATATATAAACTCATAATTAAATTCTATATAATGTAAAGTGTTTTACAGGTAAAAACAAGGCAATAATTTTTGTACGTGCTATTGCGTATGAATCGCGGTTTTATTATTCAAGTGTGTGTGTGTGTGTGTGTGTTTGTGTTTGGCAAATGTGTTCGCATTATTATTGACAATACGGATAGATTATAGATATTGACAATGGCTATATAGATATATAAAAGGTGATTTTCTGATTTTTATCGGTTTTTGTTTTTGCTCGTTGAGCTTCGATGGCGCTGTTGTCGCAAAATTTAAAGAGAGTATAAAATCGGGGAAATGGATAATGTTATGGACTGCAATAGAGATTTTTTTATGCTTATTTAATGGAAATTATAGTTTAAATTTTTGTTAGTTAAATAGTATATTATATTACTAGAAGAAGAAAGCGATATTTTTATATTGAGTGCATAATATTTGAAAATAAAATAATTTCTCTTAAATCACAAACAGAAATTTAAAATGCTATATACTATATAGATTACTGATAATGACTTTAGCTTTGATACTGATAATAAAAACTTTTTTGAATATTATTGTATGTGGATTAAAGAAAATTATTTTATTTCATTAATTTTTTACCATAGTAAGATATTTTAATTCATTTGCAAATATTTTGTCATAAAATTGACATTTACATAAAATACAACGACAGTTTTTGTCAAAAATTTACGAAAGATTTACAAATTTAATATACTGCATTACTAGCCATTTCAACATAATTTGACTAATTGGTGATAATCAGTTAAGATGGTTGGCTCATCTTAAGCGAATATCTAATGAACGTTTACTTAAAAGAATATATGTGAATGATTTTGAAGGTGTGAACATCCGAGGAGTAGATGGAGTGATATGATTGAGAGAATAGCTTGTGTGAGCGAAAGTCTCCAAGTAGTAGGAATAAAAGAGCATGTATGAAAGAAATTATGAATGTGGATGAAACTAAAGTTGCTTGTCTGGATATTTGGAAGATACTAATTTTGAGATAATGATAATGGGTATATGGCGTGATTGTGTATGTATGTATATATAACAGAGTGTCAGTATGAATGTGGATGAAGCTAGAGTTGCTTATCCAGATAGGGATATTTGTAGAAAACTAATTTCGAGATAGTGGATAAATAGTGTATAAAAAGAATAATCTTCTAACATTTTAACAACAGCAAACGAGAATAAAATTTTATATACCCTTTAAACTACAGGCATAACCATTAGACAAAACACATCACCATTAATAAATAAAAAGTCATAACATCCAATTTCCAATTTATCGTTCTCTGTGGAGAAATAATAAATAAATACATTCTTTACTAGACTATGTACGAGTACAAGTTTCGGCCATATAACGTATACAATACCCACATACTCAACCCCAACATAAGTTAAAGTAGCTACAACGTTCAATTTGTCGCAAATGTGTATTCTCTCTTGGCGACAGCAATAGCTACATCTCGTCCAGCCCGCGACATTAAAACGACAATCAAAAAACTCTTAAAACTGAACTTTATTACTACTCGCCAGGCTAACGCGAAGACGTTCATATCCATAGATAACAATAAAATTTGGCTAGAGCTTGCAAGACATATTACTATCATAGACAATATTTTTCCGAATTGAAAAAGACGGCCACACAAAATATAATATTTTAAAAAATTGGAAACATATTTATGAGGAGAAGAGAAAATTATAACATATAGAAAATAAAATCTAAATATAAATAAAAATAAATGTAATATAATATAAATATATAAATATTCTATTCCGAGTGACACACGATTTTTTCTTCAAGCATTCTAAACGAAACTAAACCAAAAATAAATAGAATAGCAGTTGTAGAATAGTATGTCTATGTATTATGTAATATATTATTTATATTATTACGTGATTTGTGAGATGTAATGCTTCTTTTGTCGAATATAAAATTTCTGAAATAACTGGGGTGTATATTGTATTTATTATACTTCTTTATACATTTCCATAATCAAATTAAAAGCAATTATAAACAATTAACTTAACTTGACTTAATAATTTTTAATACCTATAACCGTCTTAGATACGCTTGATCGTGTTTCTTTGGTCGAATATGCATTTTGTGATAAATCTGGCGATGCACATTGAATTTCTTGTACTTTTTCATATATTGTCAATAAACAAATTCAAATTCAAGGGATAATAAACAATGCAATTGTTAATTAACTTAAATTACCTTGACGTAATATTTTTGCAATATCGCCGACGAGAATGTCAGATTAATACACTTAACGTAGTCATGTTTGTTGCTGCCATCAGTACTAACTGCTATATAATAATGTAGATTATTGTACTAGTAAGATAATGACCTTCTTCTACATAATATTTTAATATGCTTAAAAAAAAAACATATATTTCTATAAGAGATAGTATTTTAAATAATACAAAAAAAAATTGTCGACAAATGCAAAACCTTCATGCAATTTTACAAAGATACAAGATACAGAATGTGTGTCATCTAGATGTTCTAAGATATCTATGATCCAGCGCTCGTAACGTCACAACAGTTAACTGGATCACGTCTTAGCGTCTCCAGAGTATATACGATCATAGGCAGTGCGGGGAGTTGTAAGTACGGGCGTCGGTCATGCAGACGCCACGCACGATGACGCTACCGAAACGGCCTCGTGCCGTTTCCACGAAATTTAACATTTATAGGAGGCGAGCTAGCGCAACGACGTTTTCTGGGCCTTATATGTATATATATATATATTGAAAACTAACTGGACCGAGTGATGCCTTCTTCCTTCGCATCCTACGGGACCGGTTAAGGCGGGCGCTTGACTTCGTTTTCAGGCAGCTACTAAGAGCCCCCCACTCGGATTTTTGAATCTTCGCGGATTATTTGATGAAATGGGTGATAGAGCAGAACGGCACAAGTGAGTGCTGCTGGGCTCCCCGGCTTCATCTCGAGTTTATTCTTTTTTATTATTTTTTTTTTATTTAGACAGAGAATATTAGGATTTTTTCGTTCGAAAATATATAGGCGAATGAACTTTATTTTGTTCTGATATTGAGTTCTTTTGTAAATATACTAGATTCTTGATTGATATATTTTGTTTTTCATTTCATAAGACTAAAAATAAATGTAACTATCTTATGTATAAACAATAACTAGTTTATATAAAACTGTGTGTTTAAAGTTCTATTACTGGTATTCTGTATTATTTTGTAAGCTCTATAGTATTATAGTATTTTTTTCTATAGTATTAGTATAGTATTAGTTTCTATAGTACTAGAAAGATTATAAAATAATACAGAATATACAGAGCGAGTGTAAAGTTTGGAACTATCGCAATAAATCTTTTATTAAACGTTTTTGAAAAAAATCTTCGAACACGTCAATTTTTATCTTAAATTTGACATATTTTACTGTAATCGTCACTTAAAGATCGTTTTTTGTTTTTGAGTTATGACGTAAGCGATAATTTTTTTAAATGGAAACCTATATTTTTTATTATTGATTTTGGTAGAACTTTTTATTCCGTTTCCAACCAAATAAAATTTTAAATATGTTACATTTGGAAAAAATTGAGAAAAATAATCTTAAAGTTTTAATATTAAAAACTAATTAAATTGGCAAAATAAGTGTTATTATTTTGCTTTTTCTCTGTTTTTCGCTCAATTACACAATTTTTATTAATAAAATAGTTTTTGAAATTTGGAAAAAGCAAAATAATAACTCTTATTTTATTATGATATTTATAAATTGCCTAATTCTTACAGTTGCAGCTAATTTTTTTTTGTTTTATACACTAATAACTAGATTCATTTTGCCAATTTAATTAGTTTTTAATATTAAAACTTTAAGATTATTTTTCTCAATTTTTTTCAAATGTAACATATTTAAAATTTTATATGGTTGGAAACGGAATAAAAAGTACTACCAAAATCAATAATAAAAAATATAGGTTTCCATTTAAAAAAATTATCGCTTACGTCATAACTCAAAAACAAAAAACGATTTTTAAGTGACGATTACAGTAAAATATGTCTAATTTAAGATAAAAATTGACGTGTTCGAGGATTTTTTTCAAAAACGTTTAATAAAAGATTTATTGCGATAGTTCCAAACTTTACACTCGCTCTGTATACATTTTCATTAAAATTTTTATTGGAATTATTAATATTGCAAATCCACGCACAACGATAAAAAATCTGCTGTCCGTCATTGTATTAAATAAATATATGGAATAGAAAAATTTGTATAACAACAACTACTGTAGTTATGCTAACTTCAAACAAAACTGTCTTGACATAAATATGCCACATATTAACAGAATTATATACTACATATCATAAAAATCTAAAAAAATTATAAAAAACTATTTAGCCGTATCGAAAAAATCAAATAAAAGTTGTTTGTTATGATTTGTTTAGCAACTTTCTGTTGTGTAAATTACTACTTCTAGTTGGCAGATCTATGCCAAAAGTTTATCAAATTGAGATATTTACCTCCGAAGCTTAAATATGATATTTTATTACAATCCGTTCAGTTGAATTTGCTCTATGCGTATCCACATATCAACAGACGGACATTACGTTAAAAATAGTTGATTCGTGTTACTATAAATCTAATGCTTATGTGTATGTCAAATTTAGTATGATTTCCATACCGCCCTTATCATATGTGATACGACGTTCAGTAATAATAATTAATAAATTTTTAAAAACGTGAAAAATTATATATTCCAGTACAGATATAATTTTCACCTGAAAAATAAAAATCGTGTCTTTTCCCATTTGATTTTCGGGGACTGGTCTTTGGCGGTGCTGAGCCCCGCACGTGACACGGTCCAAAAACAGCAGCCCGTAACTGACGTTGTTCCGCGCATTATCGACCATTAAATTCGGCGACGGGCTGTGCGCCGCGACGCCTATCACCACTCTAACCTAACCTAACCTAACCGGCTAACCTAACCTCCATTCGCTTGACGCGTACGCCAGCACACACAGTTTGAAATATGTTGCGCGGGCGAGAGCTTTCGTTCGGCCCGGAGTTTTTTTTTTTTTTCTTTTTCGGCTCCCAACTGGGGCATCAATCATGCAGCTTTTTTTCGTCACCGGAAAATCAACGCCGAGAAAAAATGTGTGATTGCTGTGTGATGGCATTGAGAGAAGTTGCAGTTTGCTGAATGCATTTTGAGGGAACAGTGATAAAAGAGGATAAAGGATTTGAGGAGAATCAATTCGTGTCTGGGACAGTAGTTTTTTATACGAAAGGGTAGTGAAAAAATCTGTGTTTTATTCTTTATTACGATGTATATATATATATATATATATATATATATATATATATATATATATATGTGACTGGGCTATTTCTGTGTTTCGCCCAGATAGCTTGACGTCGGTTTTGCCTCGGCCACAAATATCTGGGCTAAACACAATAATCATCGTTTTCTACTCCTCGTAATATAATATACTACTGCCTCCTTATATAAGTTGCAATTCATCACTTGTCTAGTTATCCTAATGTATAAAACTTAAAATTCACTTTGACATTTTTATGACCTCATTTCTTCCGTCTCTAGATAATTTTGCAACCATATATACGCTAATATTCAACGGCGAAACAAAAATAAATGAGCCTGCGTATTTTCATACATTAACGTTTTTTTTTTTTTTCACTAGTTCCGCTATCAGAAACAATTGGTATATTTTAATTTAATGTCCCACGAGATTTGTCAGCGAAAAAACAAATTGCAATGGCTTTTTTTAAATGTAGATTGCCGTATAATATATGACTTTATACACTGAGGGTGTTCGTAAATAAATTGCTAGCATGATATATTTTTAGTACAGTTTTTATTTTATTTTTTTAGTTAAAAATATTTTACTGCAATTTAAAAATAATATTCAGCTAAATTTGTATGATTATTTTGACAATTTCTGTTGTCTATTGATATGAAGTTTTGATTTTCTATTCGATTAAGAGTATTGTATTTTCAATATAGTTTTTAAATTAAAATAAGATGGCTTTGTAATGTATATTTATTAATAACCGAAGTACTCAACGTACATCTTCAAAAAGATAACATTAATCAGTGTGAAGGCAATGATTTAAATAAAATTTGGTTTTCCTTAATTAATAATTTATAAACGTTTTCATGATCTAGTTACTTATTTTGTTACGTCCAGTAACTTGTTTCTATGTTCTGTTTATTTACTGTAAACGCAAATTTCTCTGATAGAAATTTATTGATTGATTATCAATAAATATTAATACAGAACTAGAACATAAAGCCGTTTTATTTTAAATAAAAAAAAACTATAAAAACGAGACAAAAAATATAAATTTATAAACGTTATCTATTGATCACTGTTGTAATATATGTAGAGGGAATGATATTATATATACGTCAAAGTTTCCATGTTGAAATTGTGGTAAGTAAGCACGTTTTGAGGTGTGTATAGTAAAATTTAATTATTATAGTTCGACAATTAAAGCTATCTATGAGCATAGAATACATTTACGTAAATATACAGTTGTACCTTTAAGTCTCTGTAGTGTATATTAAAATATTTTATTCATATTTGAATATTTTCATATACATTTTAATTCTCTAAGTACAATATAATGTTTGACATTTTTTTGTAGTTGTAGTAAAAATAAATTTATCATAGTAAACAATTTTTTTAGTATTAAGTTCTGTATAAATTTTAATTAAAAATCGACAATTCGATATACTTCATTAAAAAATAATTATTTAAATAAAAAAAATTAATATACCACTTTTTTTAAAATGGACTAAAATTTATAAAATAATTTCTCCTAGCCCCATACAGATTTAAAACCTCATACAGATTCCTGACCACCATACAGATTGTCCTGAAAATTTGTGATTGTGAATTTTAATAGCTATGGCGTTCAACGTGGGCGCAACCAAAAACTATTGATTTTCTATCAGTTTTTTCCTGATGAAGACGGGCGTTGAGTTTGTCGAAACGTTGATTATAATATTAATACAGAACTTGAACCTAAAAGTGTTTTTTTTTTATGTAATAAGTTCAGAAAGATTTTTTACTATGTTAATGTATTTTTTATTTTTATTAATTTTGTTCCATATATAAAAATACACGTTATATAAAAATACAAAATACAAGTTATATAAAAATAAACAAGTTTAATTAACGTAGGAAAAAATATTTCTTAATTTTATAATCTTAGAAAATGATTGATATAAAACAAAATAAGATATATTTAATTAGCAAAATCTAAATTAAAAGCAAAATCCTTTCAGCTGTGAGTTCTTTACAAATCATTTTTAATCTTACGTCAACGTAGAATTCCGCGAGTCAGCTCATTTATTTTCGCATCGTTTCATTTTCGTCTGTGTTCCTGTTTATCAAAAAACTAAAAGTCAAATGAAACAGATTTTATAATACGAGCCCTCGAATGTTAATTATAAATTATGTTCATTGGCGTATTGCATTACGTTGTGCCTAGCTAGCTAGCGCCTGCGTCTGTATCAGCGCCAGGATAAAACGCAAATCGTAAAGCATCCTGTTAATTAAAATAGGATAAGCAGCCGGGCAATACGACCAAAGTAGAAACAGGAAATAATTAGAAGCAATGCGATAAAATATGAAACCTTTGGGCAATCACGGAAGCAAAACATCGCATCAGGACGAGTTATTATTAAGCAACATTCACATTGTAGTTACCAATACTTTACATCTCTAGAAATACAATACAAAAATTAATCAATTTTCGAAATTATTATAAAATTCTTAATAGTTCAATGCATATTAGTATTATTATTGGTGCTTTCTAGCAACTAGAGTTAGCGACTACACTGTAAAAAATGTATATAATTTTACAAAAAAAATTATGTAATTTTGCATGTTTTGTGAAAGTAAATTTCATTTAAAAAAAATGCAATTTTACGTAAATTAACACAGTAGAAATTACACAAATTTAAGATATATATTTTACCGTGTAGCGACACATATATGGTTATGACATAATAGATAGAACTAGCTTAGGAAATTTATTTTCTTCAAGTTGGCATTAATTTGAATACATGTTGGTATTCAATAATTTTTTACTTATTATTTTTTAAATGTCAATTGTAATGACATTTTGTATATATATGATGAAATATCCAGAACAATTTTGCTGTATTTTGATAATTTGGTTTATTTTCAAAGAAATTAAACATATAATTATTTTTTCTTCAGGCGTATTAAAATAATGATATTATATTACTATATAGAAGAAAGTGAGTACATGTACAATAATGTACATTATTATACAGCAGTTATTTACAATATACATCCCTAGTGGCATCACCAAATACGATCAAAACGTCTTCGGTGGTCATATTGAAAAGTATTAGGTCAGGTTAGTTAATTAACAATTCTATTGTTCATTTCCGCTTATATTTTAATTTGATTATTAAAAATGTGTGAAAAAAATGCAATGTGCACCGTCATATTTGTTTAAAACTGCATATTCGACCAAAGAAATAAAGTAAAATTTAGTTAATTTTATTGATAATTGAAGAAGTATCATTTGCGCCATTTAATTGGTATAATTAAATAAATATTAAATCACTCTATCAATACATCTCCATGGTAAAAGCAACCTAAGTTTTAATTTACCCTAAAGTTAAAAAGAGAGAATTATAATGCACGTAGTGAGAGACGCGAGTGTATCAAAGAGCATTATTAAAATGAACGCCATCATCATATCCGTTATGCTTCAAAGAATTAATGATATCAAAAGAGCAATAATAGCACATCAAAGATGACGTTGTTCCAGCAGGGTCCCTATTCTAACTAGGACATCGAGGAGGGTTGTCCAAAGGATCGGCGCTTTTCGAATTTTGCGTTCGCCAGCTTATTAATATCGGGCTGCCAATTCAATTTCGCGATCGGTGCCTGCTTGGTTGCAAAAGCCCACGATGTGTGTGTGTGTGTGGTGGATATTTTATTGCAATAGGATATTAAAATATTTATGCTTTGTGGTATTTATATAAGTTAGAAGGATAATACAATTTACTTCTTTATGATTATCGGTTCAGATTAGATTTGCCGAATATTTTATAATTGTTAATTATATCTTTTATGAATATTTATTGTAATGAATGAAAAATTAAAAAAAAAAGATTAAAACCATATGGTTAAATCCATATATAAGCTACTTTGACATTATCACATACATACTAAAAAATAGAAATGGAATTTTTAAATAAATTATATAATTTTTGTGGATACTAAAATATTTTTTTTGTAAATTATATTATTGATTCATTTTTTTTACCAAAATAAAATATTAAAAATTTTGGTAATTTTTTCTTAGAAAGTTGATAGCATTAAGACACTAAAATTATATATTTTCTAATAATTCGATTAATCTCAGATAAATAGCCAGGATTAAATTTTAAAAAGTATACCAATTTTTTTCTCGAAAAGTTGGCAACGCTACACTTTAGTAAAATTATATAATTTACATGGATACTACAAGAATTTTTGTGAAAATTTGATTAAAATAAATAATGTAGCCATAATAAATTTTTAAAACCTTTAGTAATTTTTTCACGGAAAGTTGGCATCACTGGAAAAAATAATACCGTATGACCAACTTGAGCACTAAGTAAACCTATCCTGAATTTCATCAAAATCGGTTGAGTTTTGTCAATCTAGTAGAAACAGTTCTACCTGTCTGTCCAACATAAATCTTACCGCATTCACAGGATGTTCTATACATATATATCCAAAGATTGAAGAGGAATGATATCTTTTACACTCTTCAACATGTGTTGCAATTTCATATACCAAAAGCAGTTTGATTTTAATATAATGAGTTCTGTTTTTACCATGTTAGGATAGAAAATGTTTCCTTCAAGCTCGTACAATAATTCTTAAATTAAAACACAATTCTTACAAAATACTAATTTTATTTTAACAAGACTACTAAAACTATATGATTATTCTTAACTTTTCAAATAACATTTTTTATTACACAACAGGCGAAACTTACTATCTGCTAATTCTATCTGCAATCATGTTCTTCTTGCATTAAAATATCATCCTTATCTTCGACAATAATTCTTCACAATTACGAGAAAAACTAATAAAAATAAAATAGCCTACAAACTAAAACCCATAAACCTACAGATTATTTAGTGCGGCGAAACAAAACCTTGGCCATTAATAATAAAAAACAAGAATCACCCGAGAAAGAGAGAGAGAGACTACGTCAAATAAATTCACAGTCAGAGTTGTATTCAGGTTGAAAACACACTCTCTAAGGTATCATATAAAAGAGGTCGCCTAGGGACATCATAACCGACATAAAACAGCAGCGGATGGAAAAACAAAAGACTGCGTCGAGTAACCTTGGTGCGTGTACGTCAGATGTTTTAAGCGTTGTTCTTTTATTTGGCGAAATGGTTGCGGTGCAAAAATAAAATTGCGCTATTTTAATTTTCATCGTTCGCGAAAAAACGAAGTATATTTGCGCTGTCGGTTTTCATTTAATGTGTTTAAGAGTTACGAATTAAAAAGAAAATAAAAGGTAGAAAGGAAAACTATTGTATAAAATTCTTGCAAGAAAGTTCGAAATTAATATAAACGAATTCAACGAATGGAGAAAGATTATGTAGGATTTACAATACTAGCTCAAGTAATAAAACTAATGGAAGAATGTTACATTTACTTGATTTTTATCTTTACGGAAAACTATTTTCAAAATAAAATAATATTTGTAAGTTGTTTTCGCGGTACAGATTCTTTAACCCGTATTATCACCTCACTTTTAAAAGCGATAATTATATTAATTTTTATTATTATATTTTATTGTTACTTAATTTAATAATTTTATAAATGTTTAAATCAGTTACAAAGTTCCATTATTTGGTGTACTATAAAATTGCAAAATAAAACGCCTTTAGGTTAGGGTATTAATACCGTCTTCATCAGGAAAAACGATATATTTTCCTGATGAAGACGGACGTTGAGTTCGTCAAAACGTCGATTATTAATAAATATTTAATACAAAACTTAAACCTAAAGCCGTTTTATTTTATATAATGAGTTCCGAAAGATTTTTTATTTGAATGATAATGCTTAAGACCACTTTATAAGTAATATTTTTTTTAACAATTTATAAATAAATATTTGAAATAAAACATGAATTGGTATTGATTTATTTTGACTAAATATTTGAAACAGATTTGTGAGGACGTGCACATTTATGTCATCTACCATGGCTATCAATTACATGACAGCAAATAGCCGCCATTGCTGTACATTTCCAGACAGTTGTTGCTGTCAGTTGGTAGCAATGGTAGTTGACAATGAATGCGCATGTTCTCACAAATCTGTCCCAAATATTTAGTGAAAATAAATCAATCTCAAATATTTATTAATGATTTATTTCAAATATTTATTCATAAAATATTAACAAATTATTACCATCTAAAGTGGCCTGAAGTTATAATTTTCAAGATATTTTTTATAAACAAAAATTGGAAATTGATTTATAAAGAAATAAGATAATAATATATTTCAGAATTTTTTATGTAGTAGAAATACGAGTCAATATTGTTAAAAATCTAAGAGCATTTATGTACCAATTTGACTATAATCTTATCAATATCACACATTTAATATATATTACATATTATTTCTAACGTATCAAATTTATGATCAAAAGTTCAATTTCATAGTTGCGCATTGAAACGCAGCAAAATTTATATAGTTTAGAAAGTGAATAAGAACAATATACATATATGTAGTAATGTTACGCAAATATTGTGAGAGAATATACACCTCCCAGAGGAATGGAAACCTACTAACACAAACTTGTATGATATATATCATCACGTGACCAGGCACAGGAAGTTCAAAGTTCACGACGAAAATTACACTCGTATGTAGTGATATATATATATATATATATATATATATATATATATATATATATATACACCCATCACACATGACATGGTTTTATGAAAAGAACAATTTGTAAAAACGTATTTTTCAAGTACTTCATGGATGGGATTTTTAACGGGAGAAAGCATTTTTCAACAAAATTTTATTTTGTATATACCTCAAATGTTGTAATTTTGTTTTTATTTTTTGTTAAAATTGTTTATAGAGACAGACGATATCTGACAAAAAAATTTATACAAAAGAAAATATGAAATGTATGCTGGTATTCTGTATACTTCTATAAGCTCTATCTCTATAGTATTATAGAACCATTTTTTTTTTTTTAATAAATTGAAAATTACATATGTTAAAAAATACAAAACATTTAATTCAAATGTTTTCAATCGTAATTTCTTATTTATACAAAAATGTGTGTTTTCAATACGTTCAATCATTATTTGACAATAATTATCACTCGCCTAAATTTATTATAACTTAAAATTTATCTCATAGTTAATTGTGTAATTGTGTAATTGTGCAGTGGTAAAATACAACACCTTACCAGAAAATGTTAAATTGTGCAATTATAAAATTTTTTGTAGAAAGTTAAATGATTTATTTTAGTTAAGATTATATATTTCTTGTATATATATATATATATATATATATATATATATATATATATATATATATTTATTTATACATAAAAATATTATTATTATTATCTTCAACTGAAGTTATTAATACGAATACTATATATTGTCCCAAACATAATTTATAAGATTTCAAATCTGACTTATCATTCATTAAAATAAATCTTTAAATAGAATAAAGGAAATGCAGTTCTTTTATTATAATTGCATGCTGTCTGATTAATTCATCTAACAATCCTAAACATTTTGTCGTCCCCATCACAGCAGACAATTCGCATTGTGGTCTGTAACAAAACTAGCGTTAATTTAAAATAGACATCTGTAATAGGATGTCAAGCGGTTGGCAAGGCCCTACTCAGAGATAGAAAGAGAGACATAGCCAACCGCTGTGCACAAATGTCCCAACTCAAACCCCGAAACGAAACCCGTACCACCCGTACTCAAGTCAAACCCGGAACCTCAGCGCGACCACTTTCAAAAGCTGCACGAACGAAAGTTCGAACTTTGCTCGCTAGTCTATAAATGGAAAACTTTAAAGTTAAGTACGCGCGTCGCGACGACCAGCGCCGTACCATTGTGACTGATTCAATTAATTATAACACAGTGCTTACGTTGGGCCAGGGCTGTGCGAATATTCAAATTAGAAATTGTAATTACTTCCGCGTCTTGCGTTGCGCGCTATTGAGCTTTGTAGTTTACTTGAGCTTTTTATTTTAAAGCTACGTTATTGTAGTTTTTTCTTATTTATTTATTTTTTTTGGACTGTTGTTTTAGTTAATTAATCAACTTGAAAAAAGTATTGTATTATCATTCATTAAATATTCTTTACAATCTTTACAGTTTGATGTTTTTGTTTGTGACTTTTAAAAAAATGCATATTGATGAATTCACTGCTAACAAAACTTTTAAGCATTAAAATAAAAAAACTTCAGGTTGTAGTTCTTTTTTAATTTATATTAAAATTTTAAAAAAACAATCAATGTGAAAGCAGTGTTCTAAATAAAATCAAATTATAAAATTTTGTATAGTTGTATAGTTCTGTATTAATATTTATTAATAATCGACGTTTTAACGAACTCAACATACGTCTTTATCAGGAAAAAGATACAAATGTCATTTGTATCTTTTTTTTCCCCGATTAACATGGACGATGAGTTGATTATTAAAATAAAATTGCTTTAGGTTCAAGTTCTGTATTAAAAATTTATTTATAATCAACGTTTCGACGAAACTCAACGCTCGTCTTTCTCTAGAAAAAAACTGATACAAAATCAGTATTAGTTTTTTCCTGTTGAAAACGAGCGTTGAGTTTCGTTGAAACGTTGATTATAAATAAATTTTTAATACAGAACTTAAACAAAAAGCAATTTTATTTTATAGAATATGTTAAGTCGATTATTAATAAACCTTAATACAAAATTACAATTAGTTGTTTTATTTTAATATTATTCTTTTTTCAGCAAAATACAATTAGGTTATTATTAATAATTTTTTAACTTTGATAAATCACAACCAAAAACAATTTAACCATTCTGATCAAGATCGGGAAAAACTCAATAATTTTGCTAAAAAAAATCATGTTCCATCGAAAGTGTTTCCCGTTTGACAAAAACCTCAACCTGGCGAGCATGATTTCGACGCATTAAACTTTAACAAGAATCCTGTGAGGGGGAAAGAGGGGAGGGAGTGTAAGATGTTTAAAGGAAAATCACGTCCAACAGTCGATAAATTATTCCGAAAACGTAGCTCTGGTGTGCGAGCGCCAGCAATATGCTCTTTCTACTCCATTTCGGGAGACAGTGGTTACTGCACGGAAATTTTGTTTTGCTCTCTTAGTTTTTATTTTGGGTAGAAAGAAGATTCCCGCGTACACGTACGTAGTAGGGTAATGTAATGTAACGTGCGTGGTGGCACTAAGAGTTTTTGAATTATTATGTTGGACACACTGTCTAGGATAATGAAGTTACAGTGTATGGGGATCTGTATGACAGTATTTTTTCGTGCTAGATTTGATGAAGGTTTTGGATTTGGAAATTAAAGTAAATTGGATTTGTGTGTATTAAGATTTAACTAAACCTTAAAGTCTCATTCACAGTGCCGGTTTTGGTTTTATCTTTACGTAGAAATTCATAAAAAAACGCACACAAATTTATACAAGAATACGTGATCTTGCACAAGATTTCACAGTAAAATCAGACCCATTCATAGCAACATTTCCAGTTGGCATTATATTTAATATCATTATATTAAAGTAAAAAAAAACTTTAGATTGAAGTTCTGCTTAATTTTATTATTAAAATTCAACGTTTCATATGATCATCAGGAAAAAATATATACAAATGACGTAAATAATAAACAAACAAAATATAGAAACAAGTTACTAACAAAATACAAGTAATTAGATTATAAAATTTGGAAATTATTAATTAAAAGAAACTAGATTTATTTATATCAGTGCCTTCACACTATGTAAAATACTGGCAATAAGATGTTTGACCAGAAGTCGACACTAATTTTCTTATTTTAAATTTTTTTTAAATTTTATTATTGAATTTAGGAGTAAATTTTACGTATGATATATTAATAATATTTTACTTTATTTCAAACTGTGTTTTAACATTTTAATTTTTTTGTTTGAAACTGGCAACATCTTTCAGGGTCCATTTTCCATTTAAAATAAGGAGGTTAAAGTCGACTTCCGGCTAAACTTGATTATAAATTTATAAATTATTAGTAAATTTACAAAAAATTTATAAAATTACAACACAAAATATTATAATATTACTATGATTATTATTATTATGTAAATTTACAATGATTTTTCACAGTGTATATACCAAATTTCGTAACATAATATTATGTAGTTTATAAATACGGATACAGTTATATTCTGGGATATCCTGTATATTATAACATGTTTTATATTATGATATTCTAAAAAGTGAAGATCTTTTAAACTTATTTATATTTTTGATTATATTACATAATATGCAAATTGTTCAGTAGTCACTTTGAAATAATTTTGTTTAATTTCTAGTTAATTCCTCACCTTTTATTAATTCATTTATTTCTTTCTATTTTTACTCTTATAACATATAATATCCTGAGATATAAAGTATAGAATGTAAAACTATATTTTTAATTAAGATTTTAATGTCGTTTTAAAATATCATTTCATAAAAATACATTACTTAAAAAACTGCATAAAATAGAATATGATGCATGCATAACTCGCCAAGTAATAATCTTTTTTTAAGAGCTTGCATACTTTATTTAATATGAATTTTAAAACATTTTTTTTTTCACACTTATATAAAGTTATATGAAAAACTTAAACATCACTAAACTAAATTCTACATTTTTCTACAAATATATTTACTACCTAAATTTAATTGTACGTCTTCTTTATATTTTTACATTAAATGTAATCATAATTCAAACGTTGAATAACAAGTTTGATTTAGAAAGAAAATATATGTGTAGGCCGATAAATATACGAAGCGTTATAAATAAAACGAAATGTTCTGTAATAAAATTACTGTTTATTTTTCCGTTGATGAGATGAGAAAAAAATTTTACTCGTTAAAATTTACGCTGGTTTAGAGTTTCCGATAATCACATTTTTTTTTTGCTTTATTTTATTTTTTGTTTAGTCTGTATTTTCAGAACAGCCTATTCATCAAAGAGACGTATTATTTTTTTGCTCTTTCTTTATTTATGGTAAGATAGAAAGAAAATTACAATCAGATATTTTGATCGAAGCAATATTTATTTGATTTATTTCAGTTTGAATTCAGTAACGGAGAAAAAGATATTGAATTCGAAAGCAATATGATATTTGGAAAGAAAGATCATTATAAATATAGAAAATGCCTTTTTTCTTCAAGCGTATCAAAATATTGATATTACGATACTATATTGCCTATAAATAATAAGGCCATCATATTACTGGTTCAAAATGTATACTATTATACGGCGATTAGATACTATATGTTTTTTATTTATTTAAGTAATAGTCCTAGAAAAACTTGATTTCTTCTTCATAACTAATAAAGTCAATGTCATCTATGGACTTTTCTTGAAACAATTATCCCAATTCTATAACGAAGTTGTAAGTTTTAGTAAAGTTGCTAATAACTTTAACCAATAATATTAGTAGATAATAAATAAAAAATAATAATAACTGCTGTTACATTTGTTTCTATTGGTTATAGTTGATAGTAACATTTCTAAAATTTCCATATAAAATTGGAGTAAATATTACAATTATAAAGATTTTTATAAGTCTAATTTCTTAGTTCTCGAGAACGCAATTTAATTAAAAAATATTTAAAAATTAACTTTTAAATTACACATTTTTCTTCTTGATATATTATAAAAAATTTAATGAATAAATTACAAGTCTTTTAAAAATCTATTTAATCAAGAAAAATCAAAATAGAATTAAGTTATCAAGGAATATGCAATGTTCAACAAAAAATATGTAAATTTTGTTTTGTTTTATTTTTTCCAACGTGCTGACATCAAAGTAAAAACTGGAAATAATTTTCCTTTTGTTTTTGCACACAAAAAATTACTGCTAATGAATTTTACAGATTCCGCTAGCTTTGTATAATTTTACACAAAAAGAACGTGAATTTTTTTGTTTTGTAAAATATCATATATTTTTACTAGATTTATAATATAAATTTTAAACATATAATCTTATATAAAAATAATATTATAAAAATAATATTATAAAAAATCCCAAAACCACACTTAAATTAAAATAAAGCTAAATACGTATTTCGGAAGCTAAGCTTCCATCTTCAGTAGCAAATAAATTTACAAAAATCTTACCTGTGATCCTAGTACATGAACACTTAAGCACTTGTCAAAGGTCACTGGTGAGTCGAAAAAATGAAAATAAAATATGTAAAACTATGTTGAGGGTGGGGGGTGTTGGTTAAAAGTCAGTGGTCAATTTTGATTGGGTAGTATGTCAAACAGAATAGATCGTGGGATTGGCCCGTCATCTGCGTTTATAAGATTGCCTTTATTTTTGAAAATATAAAGACTTTCTAAAATGTCTAATTGATTAAAATTTGTAACTTGTTTGATTAATTTTAAATTTTTAATATCTAAACCGTGGCAAGTATCATAAATATGTTGGGCTACACTAGATTTGCTAATTCTATTATTTTTGAAGTGGGCTATATGTTCTTTAAATCTGGTAATGATGGATCTTTTTGTTTGACCAATATATTTCAAACCGCATTGACATTGAATTTCGTAAATGCCTGCTTTATTATTCACATCTACTTTGTCTTTCGGATTGCCTAACAAGTTACTGATAGTGTTTGGAGAAGTATAGCAAATTTTTAAATTCGTACTATTTAATTTAGGTTGAAGTTTTTTGGACAACGATTTATTGAAAGGAATTTTAACGTAAGATTTTTTAGTGTCAATATCTGGTGGACTTAAAGTAGTTTTTGTTTTCAATTTTAATTTAAATTTACGTTTTCGAATTAAGTTGGTGATAATTTCTTCTGAAAATCCATTATTTTGAGCTATTTCTTTAATTAGATTTAATTCTTTTTGGTATCTAGATTTTGTAAGTGGAACTGTGAGTAGTCTGTTTACTAGAAAATTGAATGAAGCTAACTTATGTTGTAAGCAATGATTAGAATCAAATGAAATGTATTTGTTAGTATTTGTTGGTTTTCTGTAAATGTCAAACTCTAATAAATTATTGTTTCTGATAACTAAAATATCTAAAAATGGGATTGAGTTATTTTCTTCTATTTCATACGTAAATTTAATTGTAGGGTATTTAGAATTTAATTTTTGAACAAAGTTATCTAAATTATCTTTTGAAGTATCAAATATGGCAAAAATATCGTCAACATACCGGAGCCAAATTCTAGGAAAGTAGGGTAGTTCTGCTTTTAAGTCTATTTCGAATTTACTCATAAATAAATCAGCTATGAAAGGTGAAAGACTGTTTCCCATACTTGTCCCCTGAACTTGTTTAAAGAATTTATTGTTGATTTGAAAAAAGTTTTGATTCATACATAAATTAGTTAGTTTAATATATTCTGAAATTTTGTCTGAATTAAAGTTATTCAATGTCAGAAGATTTTGCAAAAAGTTATTGATTGTAATATCAACTGGTACGCTGGGAAATAATGAAGAAACGTCAAAAGATACCAAAATTTCGTTTTCTGTTAATTTTAAATTTTTAATTTTGTCAATAAACTCTAATGAATTTTTAACTGCAAAAGAATTTTGTTTAATTTCTAAATTATTAAACTCATTTGTTAGCCAAACTGATAATTTAGATGTTGGGGAGTTTATACCTGATACAATGGGACGCATTAAGTTACCTGGTTTATGAATTTTTGGCAAACAGTACATTCTCGGTACGATGGGATTGCTAACATTTAATTTCCACTTTAACTTAGGGTCCAAAACACTATTGCAATTTTTAATTGTTGATTTTGTGTTATGAATATAATATAAATAAAATATTATTGTATATTTAATATAAAATTATTTATCTGTAAAATTTATATGTCAAAATCTACAAGTGTATTGACTATTTCTAAACAAATAAAAATTAACAATTTTACGCGACCTATGTTGCAACAAATCATACCAAAATGTTCAGATGTGTAAACTATTTTATCGTGATATATACTAATTTTGTCGTGCTATATTTGTAGTTCAATATACCAATTTTATCATAAACTTTACCATTTTTGCCGTACCATATTTGTCGTCCAATACATTATATTATTATATTTATTATCATGGCACACTGACTTTACAGTCGTAGAATGTTCGTTAGCTTTAAATTTTTCAAAATAGAATAGAATTCAATCGTGAAAATAGACTTTCAAATACAATATTTCACAATCTAGGTATCGAAATTGTTCAGTACATATATCACAGTTACGACGGTTACAAAACAAATATCATGGGAGTCAAGTCGGAAAAATACAAAATGAAAAATTGCAAAAGTTGGAAAATGATAAAGTTTTTTTCTTGTAAAAAAAGCTTTACCCCAAGCTCACAATTGACAAACATAATTCAATCTATTCGGCCAGCCAGACAGCCACTCAAAGAATCTTTTGTGAAAATTTGTAATACATCCACTACAAATATTTGAAATTCCTTATAGAAAAACTCTTTGACTTTCATTGTAAAGTTTTTACTCTTTGAAACTTGAAACTATGTATACAATTCCAAGAAATATATTTATATGGGAATATTCACAAACCGAAACTGAAATGTTTTCTTGTGTTCATAACGAAATATTTTTCTTGATACATGAAGAAAAATGTGTTATAACATTATCAATTACAGCATTATAAAAGAAGTCTTACAATATTGTATGATACATATATATCGTCGATATACAGTAAAACTCTTCAAAAAATTAAAATAAAACGACTTTAAGTTGTAGTTTTGTATTCATATTTATTAATAAATAATCGATGTTTCGACGAACTCAACGTTAGGTTACATCAAGAAAAATTATAAGTGTAATTTTTCCTGATAAAGACATTGAATACGTCAATTATTAATAAAATTAATACAGAACTACAACTTAAAGTCATTTTATTTTAATATAATAAGTTTTGAAAGATTTTTTATTATTCTTAAATAATTAGTAATCAATTCTACTCGTAATCCTGTGAGCTGTGGGCTAACGACCCGTACCATTTTCAATGCAAGTAAAAATTGTTAAGAAACCATATGTTCAGCTTTTCGAGCATGTAGCCCCCTATGTTCCATTTAGAAATTACGGGATGATATACAATATTTAGGGGTAATATATGTGAAAAAATAAATGTATAGATGCACTTGCAGATTATTATTTATTCTATTCGAATAATTATAAAACAATTATATAAACTATTATTTAACTTCAAACCGATTAATACACATGGAATAACTAGTTGGTAACATATCCATTGAAAATTACTCTCAGTTCTAGGAAATCATTACGGATCATTACCTAAAACAATTAGTAATACCACTAATCTTGCATCATGTACCCAGACAATCCCAGCAAATTCTTCGGGCTCCACTTCCAACGAATTGTGTAGCCGACTATTTAGCCCCCCTCCTCCAATCCTTACTCAACACAAAACAATAAGCTCATACATATACAGAGTGTACCAAAGAATGTGCACACACTATAATTACCTATAACCAGAGTTGGAAAAGGTAATGTGTCGCTATCCGATAATCTTATAACGGGTGTATTCTGCGTTGTTGTCGTTGAAAATAACAATCCGTTAAAATAAAAATTCTGAGATTCCTTAAGAAATCTTGCTATATAGCAAAAAGATTTCTTAAAAAATCTCAGAATTTTTATTTTGCAGGATCGTTGTTTTTAATGGAACCGATATAGAATATACCCATAACTATAATTTCTAATACAGTAACCTAACGATATTTAAATAACGTTATAATAATCAATAACGTTACGCAAACAGTTTTTTGTTTGTATTTCAAACATGAAAATTAATTTGGTAATATTTTTCTTTAATTTATACTTTACACAGATAATTTCAAAATTACAAATAAAAATTATTTTTATAACGTTATTTACGTGACATTACATAACATCATAATTAATTTTTTAAATGTTATTTATAACGTTATATAACGAAAATAAATAATAAATAACGTTATACAATAATGTAACGTTATTTCATCCCCGTCTATACCATCAATACAAATGCAAATTAAAGTTTTCTTTATTACATAAAGAATTATCTCAATTATTACAAAAGTCCAATATTGAAAAATATTCTATAAGTACTTGATAATAATTTATTTACATCTTTATATACTATTGTAACAAAAATTACTATTGTAACCACAGAACCGATCGTCATCGTCATCTTATTAAATAAATTTATGGAATAGAAAAATTTGTATAACTACTTTAGTCATCATGGTAACTAAAAACAAAATTGTCTTGATATAAATATGCCAACTATTTACAGAATTATATGTATCATAAAAATATTAAAAATTACTAAAAAATTATTTAGCCGTATCAAAAAATGTTATAAATAAAAGTTGTTATAAATATAACTTGTTTAGCAACTTCTGTTAATTTTTTTTTTCGAAACATATCTCTATTACGAAATATTTGTAAAACACATAAACCTTATCATACGTAATATGACAATAAGTAAATAAGTAACAAAAAGATTATCTAGTAAAAGTTCACTAATAGAACAAAATACAAATCCTTAAATTTTATATACATAACATCCTAAAACACTCTGTATAAACAAAGTCCCATCCCTCTGGCGCAACGTAAGCAATACCGTAATCATCTTACGTTATGTTCGGTACGCGTAAACCACCTAATATTGCATACATATATAGCAGGAAAGCAGGAGAAACTGCCGAGCCAACTATATATGTTATACGATACGAGCAGCGCGGCACGGCACGGCACGGCGCGGCGGTAAGTAACGTTAAATCCTTTCCCTACATGGCAAACGCTTATTGTTACCCGACGAACAAATGAAAACTAATTAGGTATTCAATTAATATTCTATATCATTTGCGCACGCCGCTGTTTAAGCTGGCAATGCGTGAGCGATAATTTGGTATATGTAAATGTTGTGATAAAGTTTTGACCAGTCAAACTTGTCGATTATTAATGATCCGACAAAATTTAATTAGTTTAATTAGTTAATTTTATGAAGTTTATGTTTATCTTTTATTACAAATCAATTTTTTTTTAATATGTTATACTGGATATTCGTTATAATCGAATAAATATTGCTATTTATTTCATATAAGAACGATAGTTTTATAAGTTAATAATGTTTTAATCTTATTTCATAAATAATTTATAAATCACATTTGCAATAAAAACTAAATTCCCATTCACATCATTAATTCTAAATACATCTATACATTCTAAAAAAAAAATTATTGTTATCCATAAATAGGTAAAATTTGTTTAGTTCTATAATATTATTGTTGGTATAATTACATACATTTTTAAATTTACATAAAAAAATGTATTTTGAAACGAATGAACTACACTTAAAATATTTTATTAGTATTAATACATAACATATGTACTAAGTCTCATTATTTTACTGAATTATTACAGATATTAATATGCAAGCTATAATTTTATATATTTTAAGAAATTATACCAACAACATGTTATTTACATTAAGTATGTGATACAAAGTAAGCAATTTTACATACTTATTAAGTCATAATTATGATAAAATAAAATTACAGATTTTTATAGTAAAATTTTACTATAATTTTTCTGTAATTTCGCTATTTATTTTTTCTACAGTGCATTCTAAAACTCCGTTTTCAAATTTAATCGTAGCGTTTATGCTGAAGAAAAAATCAGGCACAAAATTGTCAAGAACAGTTTAGTAAACGATGTTCCAACCACCCCAAGGTTTATAAAAGAAAAAGAATAAGATCGGGGCCCTTTTCCTCTTGTGCCCATCTCGTAAACAATCAATTTTGAGGTCAGGAAAATTCGTTTTAGGGTCCCAGTAATAACGGTGTTTGTTTATATCTTGTGTTAGCAACGGGATGCGCGTTTATACAACGAGTTTGTCTCGGCCCGAACTGAATTTGGGGTGCCTTACTTTAGTTTCATAATGAAATTCTGACTTGCCTTTGCCCTGGCTATGTGCTTTGAATACGATGATTTTGCATTTCGAATAACTATAGTTCATCTCTTTTAACGTTTCGGTAATATTAATTTATGTTTTAATAAAAGGAACCACGTCCAAGATTAAAAATTTTAAATATTAGATTTTGTATTTTCATAACTACACTTGTACGATTTCACGACAGAACGACAGAAATTTATGGAACAGAAAAATTTGTATAACAGCAACTAGTTATGGTATATATATATAATAAAAATATGAAAAAATTATTTAGTCATATCAAAAATATTCCAAATAAAAGTTATTAAAGTATAATATGTTTAGCAACTTTTGTTAAATATTTTTTTTTCTAAATACATATCTGTTGTGAAATATGAGAATTTAATCCAAAAAAATTTTTACTATTATATATACATATATATTGTATTCTTCTTAATGATATACGTTTAATATAATTGAAACGTCTAATTTTAATATAAAGTTAAACAGAACTTATTCACTTATTTCAAAAGTAATTTTGCTAAAAAATAAAATAATTATTCCATATTCCTGTGACATATATACCTATATTAGACAATTTTTAAACATCATAAAACAACAGCACTAACAACAATATTAATTAATTTTAAAACTCAAATCCAAATAATATTCCTTAATACAACAAAACCTATGAATAAAGGGTATAGTAACAAATTTATTTATTATCCTGTGCTATATACATCTCCCCAGTATTACATCGTAAAAGGCAAGCCGGGACAAACAAAATTAGAATCCTCCGGTTAGTTTAGGAACAAGCAGACAGGTATTCGCATATACAAACCCAGCTCATATACATATACCGTATGTACCAAACAGGCATACCAAACACAAACAAATAAAGTTTTATTCACGTCCAACAAATAGCCTCCTCGGTGAAATACCTCGAAATGAAAAAAGTCAAATGTTGGGGGCGCTACGTTACCGTCTAGTCACCCCTATATATATATATATATATATATATATATATATATATATATATATATATATATATATATATATATTCAGGATCATATGATGAGCGCGCCCCAAAAGCAATTTATTGAAAATAGAAGGCTGTGAAATTGTATTTTATTTTTATTTTGTTTCACATATGTGGGTGTTTTTTTTTATTATTATTATTTTTCCACGTTTTATTTTATATAGGTTTTATTGAAATTCATTTGTTTTATTTGTTAGAAACAATTTTCGTACAAAAGTAACGTTATTTGTTTAACGGATTCGATTCGGCTTTTTTTTTGTACTGTGTTTTAAATTTTTGTGCGTATTTATAGAGTAGACGAAATTTGCAATATAAATTTGTAAAATTTTAATAGTATTTATAGAATAAATAAATATAAAAGATTTAAAACGTATTTCCATTAAAAAATACACATAAAAATAGAATTATATAATCAGTGCTAATACAATTTTTTCACATACAGTAAAAGAGGTATTATAATCACACCAAAATTTAACTTCTGAGATTTTTACAGATAATTACAAATTAGATTTTTCGTAATATTAATAAACTGTTTTTAATCAAATTTTTTCGGACGTGAACATCACTGAAAGTGATATTTTATGATATTACATTTATGTGTTTTTAAGATTGCATAGTGGAAAGAGTTTATGCCAAACCCTTTCGGATACATAGCATAATTGTGAAT
This sequence comes from Clivina fossor, assembly GCA_963966155.1. Lineage (NCBI taxonomy): Eukaryota > Metazoa > Arthropoda > Insecta > Coleoptera > Carabidae > Clivina > Clivina fossor. The sequence continues at coordinate 5,137,704 of OZ014568.1, forward strand.
GTATATATAATATTTATTAACAGTAAATAATTTCGTAATAAAAATTACCTAAAAAATTAATTTTTAAAAGCTCCTCCACCAAAAAATTCTAGTATACATTTTACATCGCAGACTCCTATGATTAACACCTGTAGTGTACACAACATTTTTTTAAATTTTTGTTTTTATTTTATTTACATATTTATTTTTTTACACTGTGACAAAATAAAATGTTTTTAGTTTAATATTATTTTACATATTAACTGAGCTGCGATTGAATCCATGTAAATGTATAATTGTCTACTCTTATTAGCATTTGCTTGAAAAAGGTATGCTGAATATATACTGAAACTAGTCGCATGCTGATGAACTAGAGTTTTTTTTATTAATTGACCTAATTTCCTGTATACGCCATAAAGAATTATTGATACCAACATATTTTCAATTTAATATCAACTTGAAGAAAATAAATTTCCTAAGCTAGTTCTATCTATGGTATCATAATGAAATAATTATCGCCAGTCGCTAACTTTAGTTGCTAGAAACTAGAATAAGGAACCATATTCCAAATTAGTTGCCCACCTCTAAAACTCGCATACGATCTAAAGATACTGCCTTAGCGGTAACAATCTCCCTTCTGCCCCCGGTAACACAACGATAACAAACACAGTAACCTTTATCGCGTCGTCGGTGTGACATTCCATTTTGTTGGTTCATTACCTTTTTGCTGGGCGCGGTAGACTCCCGCCACCCAAGGCTTACAATCTAATGAGTGTGTTTTAATTATAATTAATGAGTGTTTTTCGTCCACGAGGATTGTTTTCATTTATATTGTCGCTTGTTGGTGACTGCGCAAACGAGCTGACCGTGATTTCAGCCCGACCTTCTTTGTTTTTTGGTGGCTGATAAAGCTTTTTTTCAACTGCATGGGATTGGTTGAGAAATTGAGATCAAAGTGAAATTGATTGACAAAGTTTTTTGGTTTGATGAAATTGATTACAAATAGATTGTTTAGTTCTGGTATAAACAAAAACTAATACTTCCAGAAGAATTATTATGCACAAATAAAGTAAAACTTTGAATTAGTCTGTCACGTATGGCTAGGCTGTACAAAGCATTGTTAAATTAACCAATAAGTTATTTAGACAAGTAGATTGTCAACTGAACGAATAATAATAATAATAATAAGTTTATTTATTTAGCATATATTAATAATAGTATTACATAATTAATACAAAGTATTATTAATAAATACAAAAAAAAAAGAATATACAATAAATAAATTTACAAGATTTCTTTCAACTTTCATTTGAAAGATATCAATATATCAGCATCTGTTGATAAGTTATCATACATATTTAAACCACTAACAAATATAGACTGAGTTGTCGCAGCCATATTAGTTTTCGATATATATATATAATTGCTGAGCTTGATGAGTACAATAATTATGTTTCTCGTATAAGTATTTTATATTCATTGCTAAATATGTTGGCAATTTACTTGTTAACTTTTATGAATAAAAATTAGTACATTGTCGAGCAGTAAGTAAAATGAGATAAAATTATTTACAAAACATTGTTAAACGCTGTAAGTTAATCAATTCGTTAAGTTGTAAACTACCCAAAAAATGAGACGGTCCTAATACAGCTGATCATCTAGTTACTTAGTTAACTCCTTGATTAAGTTAACAATGCTTTTAATTTACTAATTATGTTAATACTTTAATAATTATGTTTATCAATATTGTTTAATTAAATTATTTATATACTGTAACTATATTAGTATACAATACGCTTAAGTCAGCTCAATTTCCAATGTTTACAATTGAAAATGACTTGTTTGTTCGTAATCACAATTAATCTATACTTAATTACTTGTCAACAGAAACCAATTATATAGTTTAGTTGTAAACAAATTTAATTATCTCATCTATTTAATGCCGCGTTAATAAAACAATAACATTAATTAGAACTATGTTTGCATAATTGATTTTCTTTATTAGTTTTCTAGAATAACATTAGAATTGTTTATTAAAACAAGAAATTTTTAAAATATCATAGAAAGGATCAAATAACAAAAAAATCCTGACACTTATCATTAAACTTGTACATTTCAAAATTATATAATCAAAATCAAAGTAAAAATGCTTTAAAAATAAACAAAAAATTAAATGTATTTCGAAAGAAAAATTTTAACTAAAAATTATCTTTAAAAATATCGGTTATTTCAGATAAGATAATAGTAATTAAAATTACAAACTTTATCTAGATAAGATAAAAGATAATCCAAAAATTATCTAGATGATCAACTTCCATAATTTTATCTAAATAATTCCAAAAACTAATTAATTCTAAGACAATACATTTAATAAATACACGCATCCTGGCTAGATACAACCCAACAATTTCATGAAAGCCAGTATAAGAAAACACATCGTTTCCAAGCTCATGAAACCGAACCTAGCTGGCGTCGAACAGAATTAAAGAGACAACGACGCCCCGACTATGCACAATACGTCTAGACGGCAACTCGTTCTGGCGTCGGGACGCATCAACCCTCTGCCGGTCGTCTTCGATAATGTGCCGCGAACGACATTTGCAACGGCTCGCGGACTTTCCTAGATAAACAACTTTCACAGTTGATGGGATTTATTTTAAAATGCTGCCGCGGAGCTTAACTTAACACTCATTGTGAAGTTCGGTCGCCTAGCGACTGCGGGTGGCTGTTTCTGTCCCGGCAAAGAAATGGTAAAGGGGAGGATGTCATTCGATTTATTTTAAGAGATTTAACGGTTCTTAAATGTCCCATCAATTTCATTTCAAATTAAATAGTATTGTTTTCGCTTTGGAATGAAATCGGATGCGACAATTTCGACTAATGCAAATATTAGCTATATTTTGTTCTAATCTGTTAGGATAATTAGACATTTTGCTGGAAAACTTTAGATCGAAATGACAACTAATTTATTTCTATACTATAATAATTATTTGTTTCAAAAATAAAAATGTTTTCAGTTTTTAATTATTCTTAGAAAAAAATATACTAATCTGTAATTCATACTGTGATTTTAATTAAAATTTATAGAGAACTTAATCCGAAAGCTTTTCAATTTTTTTAATATTTTGATATATATATATATTCACAATGCATGCTTCTTTAGTACAGTACTTATATGTCAAGTGTATAGCAATTGCTGTAAAAATTTTGTCAAATATTTTAAACAACAGTATTGATCTTCTATGGCTTCTAGACAAAATTACTCAGATGTAATAAATACACGTCAGTAAGAGGAAACGTCAGAATATATAACATATTAATATTAGGTTAGATTAGGGTTCATTTGTTAGGTTGTATCATTTTATAAATTGATGTTTAATATGCTATTTTAATTCAAATAACGGTTGTGAATTTATATTAATGGCTGTTACATTGTCCTATTCTGGCGTTTATTCACCCTTTTTCCAACTTTTTTTTAAATAATTTTTTGTAATTGGATGTTATGCCTGTTGAAAATAAATTATTATTATTAATTATCACTAATACTTGTATATCAAAATTTCTCCAACAATTTTCTTTGAAATCTTGTTCAAAATATCTCGAGCCTAAAATTCTTCTTCATTCTTGGATCTAACTTAACAATACATATTCGAAACTTGTTGAAGAAATTCTCAACGTCTCGTATCTGGAGCCCAGTCCCATCTACTCAAAATATATTCATACATACATGCCTTCCTAGTCATACGATACAGTGGTCCTAGTATTACTGGGGGCGTACTCGCGATTTTCAAGTACTGAGAGGACCACTTGACGCGTCGAGTGCTCATGCCTGTAATACTTGGCGTCTGGCAAGCGACAACGCCGTTTCTATGTCGTTCCAACGACGACAAAGGTGCTCAAACAAAACTTCTTTGTTTCGTTGAACGATCGTGGGTGAGAATACTAGTGTGTTTAGAACTGTCGGGGAATGAAATGAAATTTTAGCGCTGAATTAGGAGAGAAAAATGGGAATTTTAAAATGTGGTATACAAAAAGATTTTTTTTTGAGGAAAAGTAGAGGTGTAATTATTGTATGTGTGTTAAATTTGATACTGATATTTCGCTTAGTATCACATCATATACCCAAAAAAGTGTGGCACAAACTCTTCCCATTACATCAAAATTATTTTCCGCCAAATATTTCTTTAGAAAAATAATGTAAAAGCGAAGTTAAGCAATCTGGACAAAACATAAAATGAGCAATCAGCTTCGAGTGACTTATGCTACTTTTTTTCAAACGTTCCAAACGAAATTAAACTAAAAATAAATAAAAATACATACCAAGTAACCATAACCTTATTACATAAACAATTAATTTGTAAGAGTTAATGCTTCTATATAGGCAATATTATAATGTAATATCAATATTTTGATATGATTGAAGAAAAATTAATTTCCTGTATTAAAAAATAAAATATTATTATGTTTGAAATATAATTAAAATTGATAATTTATTGATCTGATAAATTATATAAGTATATAAATATTTGAGTACTGAACATTGTCAAGAAAAGCAACTTATTATGTATAAAAAAAAAAAACGTGACAGTAATATATGAAAATAGCTTTATTAATAAATTAATCTACAGTGTAACACTATTTGTACAATGTGTTTTATTTAGTGTTATGAAATATGATATGAAAATGTAAAGTTAGTTTCACCTACACATAATTTATAATATTATTCCTATGTGTGTGTGTAGTTTGTAAATGTAGTGAGTGTTGCTGCATTTATGTAAACTCTGCAGATGTACAAACATTGATACTTGAATGCAAACACATTGTATTCCACAAATGTTTGTTTAATAACTTTATTTATGCTACAGTTGCTATTCTACACATCCTAGTTTATCATATATTTATCATATTCAATATGGTGAAATTATAAATACACATTGTGTTAGATAATTGTTAACGTAGTAAAAAATCTTTCAAAATTCGTATTAAAATAAAACTGCTTTAGGTTCTGTTACTAATATCTATTTAAAATCGACGTTTCGACGAAACCGAACATCCATCTTCATCAGGATAAATAATACAAATGACATTACAGTAAATTACAGAATAAAGAAACAAGTTACTAGATAACAAATAAGTAAGTAGATCATAAAATAATAAAGTTAAAATATTAAAATTTCCTATTATCCACACATGAAACTGTAACGCATGTTGAAGAGCGTAAAAGACATTTTTTCTCTTCAATCTTCGGGTATACATATAATATATATATATATATATATATATATATATATATATATATATATATATATATACAGGGTGTAACAGAATAACTATTCCTAATTTTAACTGGAGTATCCTGGGCTCAGAATATGAAGATTTAATGCAAATCACTGAGATAAAATGTGGCTCCTTACTGAGCTACAGGGTGTTTTATATAAAAATTTAAAAACTATTTTTGCCCAGTACTTTAAAACTATTTGCCGTATCCTTATCATACTTGGCAGAAAATGTAGGTACCGTACACCATACTAAATTATGTTACATAAAAGTTTCTGGCTACTGCCAGTGGCGTACAACAGGGGCAAGTAAGAGGTTGATTCTTCCTAAATTCTACGCCACTGGCGGAATTGTCATTTTAGCACAATTTTTCGATTCTCCAATATTTGCTGTGTAAAAAACATACTCTTCCTTTGTAACGATAAAGTCACTGTTTTTCGAGATATTTAAAGTTAAACATAAGCTGCACCCATGGGATTTTTTCAAAATTTGCTAAAAACATCTGAAAAAATTCAGTAAAATAGAGAAAAAAATTAGCTACATAATATCTAAGTAACTTTTTCTCTAACTTATTCTGGTTTGGCTGGAAAAATTATTGAAAATTAATATTTTTTGCATTTTATTTTTTTTATTTTTAATAATTTTTACAGCCAAATCAAAATGAGTTAGAGAAAAGTTACTTAGTTATTATGTAGCTAATTTTTTTCTTTATTTTACTGAATTTTTTCAGATTTTTTTTGAGCAAATTTTGAAAAAATCCCAATGGTGCAGCTTATGTTTAACTTTAAATATCTCGAAAAACAGTGACTTTATCGTTACAAAGAAAGAGTATGTTTTTTACACAGCAAGTATTGGAGAATCGGAAAATTGTGCTAAAATGACAATTCCGCCAGTGGCGTAGAATTTAGGTAGGATCAACCTCTCACTTGCCCCTGTTGTACGCCACTGGGAGTAGCCAGAAACTTCTATTTAACATAATTTAGTATGGTGTACGGTACCTACATTTCCTGCCAAGTATGATAAGGATACGTCAAATAGTTTTAAAGTACTGGGCAAAAATCGTTTTTAAATTTTTATATAAAACACCCTGTAGCTCAGTAAGGAGCCACATTTTATCTCAGTGATTTGCATTAAATCTTCATATTCTGAGCCCAGGATACTCCAGTTAAAATTAGGAATAGTTATTCTGTTACACCCTGTATATACAGGGTGATTTATTATTAATTGGAAATATTTTAACTGGAGTATCCTGGGCTCAGAATATGAAGATTTAACGCAAATCACTTAGATAAAATGTGACTCCTTACTGAGCTACAGGGTGTTTTATTTCAAAATTTCAAAACGATTTTTGCCCAGTACTTTAAAACTATTTGACGTATTTTTATCATACTGAGCAAAAAGTGTAGGTACCATACATCATACTAAATTATGTTTAATAAAAGTTTCTGGCTACTGCCAGTGGCGTACAACAAGGGCAAGTGAGAGGTTAATCCTTCCTAAATTCTACGCCACTGGCAGAATTGTCATTTTAGCACAATTTTTCGATTCTCCAATACTTTCTGGGTAAAAAACATACTCTTCCTTCGTAACGATAAAATCACTATTTTTCGAGATATTTAAAGTAAAACATAAGCTGCACCCTTGGGATTTTTTCAAAATTTGCTCAAAAAAATCTGAAAAAATTCAGTAAAATAGAGAAAAAAATTGGCTACATAATAAAGAAGTAACTTTTTTCTCTAACTCATTCTGGTTTGGCAGAAAAAATTATTGAAAATTAATATTTTTTGCATTTTAATTTTTTATTTTCAATAATTTTTCCTGCCAAACCAGAATGAGTTAGAGAAAAAAGTTACTTAATTTTTATGTAGCTAATTTTTTTCTATATTTTACTGAATTTTTCAGATTTTTTTGAGCAAATTTTGAAAAAATCCCAAGGGTGCAGCTTATGTTTATCTTTAAATATCTCGAAAAATAGTGACTTTATCGTTACGAAGGAAGAGTATGTTTTTTACACAGAAAGTATTGGAGAATCGAAAAATTGTGCTAAAATGACAATTCCGCCAGTGGCGTAGAATTTAGGAAGGATCAACCTCTCACTTGCCCCTGTTGTACGCCACTGGCAGTAGCCAGAAACTTTTATTAAACATAATTTAGTATGGTGTACGGTACCTACACTTTTTGCCAAGTATGATAAAAATACGTTAAATAGTTTAAAAGTACTGGGCAAAACTCGTTTTTAAATTTTTAAATAAAACACCCTGTAGCTCAGTAAGGAGCCACATTTTATCTAAGTGATTTGCGTTAAATCTTCATATTCTGAGCCCAAGATACTTCAGTTAAAATATTTCCAATTACTAATAAATCACCCTGTATATATATATATATATATATATATATATATATATATATATATATATATATATATATTTGTGAATGCGGTGAATGCGGACAGACAGGTAGAACTGTTTCTATTAGATTGACAATCTGTTATTGGTTAACATGCGTTAGAGAAACTTCATGATGTAAAATTTGAAGATACTGTAATAATTGCTAAACCAATCAATATTAGCTGCAAATTGATAAGAGATTTGATGTCTCTGCGCTAGCTGGTGTTACCATTTTATATATGTAGAGGTACCTGGTTTCAAAATATAAACAAAAACTATATGCGTTCTTTTTTGATGTATATAATAAAACAATCCATGTTTTAGGTATAGGCATTACGTATCTATATTTATAGTTAATCTGATAATATAACTTAAAAAACAAAGTAAATAACTCACAAAATTCTTCTATATTTTTCGTAATAAATCATGTTAAAATGTCCTCACAAGAAAACAATGCTTTCGCCTCGAACAAATACAAATACTAATACAGAAAAAACTAACCAAGAAAACTAGACCATGATAAAAATCAGAGAATTTTCTTTGTATCCGACTTTAATATCGTTCCGGGTAAAACAAACACTTGAAAATCATCATAGCCTCTCCCAGCGATTCTCTCAGCGAAAACGTATAAGCACCGACGACGGACTAAACACCATATATCACTACCGGAAGTGGTAACTTCCCCCTCTGCTCTCCTAACCTAACCTAAAACTGCTAAACTCAAATACGCGCGTCGCGCGAAAGATTTACGCGCAGCTCCAATCCACACCCGAATGATTCCGGTACGTCACGCGTGTTTTAGATTTTCGCTCGGTTTTAGTTTTCTCACAATATAGTGGGTGTGAGTGTGTGTGTGTGTGTGTGTGTGTGAAACATGGGCGCCGAAATGTGGGGCAAGTGGTTATGCTATAAATCTGGGAATATGAGAAAAAAATATGGTTTGGATGAAAGGATATGATTCTATTTTGATATATAATGCGTTCCTGTTTGGGTTTTGCTATAGAGAGAAAAATAATAACTAATACTATAAACTAGATTTTTGAGTACTTCATTGAAATTTTAGCAGTTTTAAGTCTAATATCAGCAACACACGTACAAAATTCACTAACATTTTTCGTAAATGTACACATTCTAAAAAAAAAATATGTAATTTTACTTACAAACCATGATAAAAAATTTGTAATTTTATTGTACTTTAAATATTCTATTATTCTTCTACTCTACTCAATCTAAAATTACATATTGTTGATATAACTTTTTAAATTATGTAAAATTATAGTTGTAGCAAGCCACTCTTTCAATAATTCATCAAAATAATGAGATTTAGTACATATTTTGTGTAATAATATTAATAAAGTATTTTAATTATAATTCATTCATTTCTAAATACATCCTTTATGTAAATTTAGAAATGTACGTAATTGTAGGTATCAACAATAATATTACAGAACTAAATTTTACCTATTTATCGAAAATTCCTGACAGCAAATTTACTGACGTTCAGTAAATTTACTAAAAAAGACTTTACTAAAAAGAACTGTAATATTCTAGTACATAGATACGTATTTTTCCATCCCGTTGGTAATATCATAATGTTTTTAATACTTCTAATATTATGTATTTTTAAATAATATGTAAAATTACAGCAATTATGCTGCAGCATAATGTCGCATAGTTTATAGATAAAATTTCATATATTTTTTTTGAGTCTATGTTGCATTTTTATAGTATTGGTTAATGTTTATCTAAATAAAATTAACAAGTTTACTATCGAAAATCTCCGCCAATGATACGGGGGCACAAGATAGATTCTTCGCTAACCTCAAGCGTGGCATATGTACCATACTTCATGTGTATTATATACGGTTGTTAGTCGTTATTTATTGTATGAAATAGTACGCGCCTTGTTGTCTGCCAGCCATTCTTCTCTCAAACCCGGGGCGCATCATTCTGCTCCGTGTATGAAGAGTGTGTGTGTAAACGGCTTCAGCTTCTGCGGTGGGGCTTGACATCTGAAACGCGTCAGACATTCGGAAGAGGCCCAAAGAGAGAAAGACACTCACAGAGAGAGAGAGAAAGCTGTATGCGTAAATATATCAAAATCACAGTGGAATAATGATGAATACGCCATCTTGATCGAAATCAGGTTTTTGTTTTGTTTTTTACTAGTAGAAAAAAATATCCAATCACATTTGAATAGCTATTGCTGAGATAATACTGAGATCTATATCTGGTTCGTCGTAAAATAAAAAAGTCATGAATTAAACAGAATCGAACACCTCAGTTTGATCAACTGTTTGTCTTGAAATATCAGTAGTTTAGATTACTGGCTGGAACTTGTCGCTGCTCTATTCGAACGCACAATTGTAGTTTCGAATAGTGTCTAAATGAATAATTATATATATAATGATAATGATAGCTATTTCTATTTAAATACATTAATCTCCTATTTAGTCACTATCAAAGCTGGATAAAATATTTTTAAAAATTATTTAAATATAAATACTACTTTAAAAGTGTTTAAATACTTCAAAATAAATAGTAAATACATACATACACAATCACGCCATGTACCCAAACGGGTGTGGCACAAACTCATTTCACTAAATCCATTTCCTCCAAATATTTCTATCTAGACAAGCAACTTCAGCTTCATCCACATTCATACTGACACTCTATTAAACATGATCTTCTATTCCCAACTTTCGCTCAAGCAAGCCACTCTTTCAATCATACCACTTTAACTGGTCAACAAATATTTTTATTAAAACATCTATATTACATAAAATATAATATGTTATATAAGTATTCTAGTATTCTAATGTATGACATTTCTAGAAAAAATTCTCTATAGTTTATTACATTTTGTACTACAGGACTACATATTAAACACAAATTAATAGTATTGCATCGGTGACAATTCCGGCTACCTCATATACACACGTTTCGATATAACTGCACAATTTCGACATGTGCAATATAAACTGATAAAATGGCATGTTCGTCACTATTGCACTAAGGCCCCTACATATATGCGATAAGTGCGAAATTTTCGAATTGTGAGAGACGTATACGGAGTGATGGAGTAGGCGCTTAACGAGCTGCAGGGGCCACCACCTAAATGGAATTAATTACGGGGACGTTTGGAAATTATTTTATTGAAGACAGAGGGTTAATTTCGGTGGAGAGATAAAACGAACGGGATAATTTGCCGGAAAATGGGAAGATTAATTTTGTTTTATGACTTATATTAAGTGTTATTGTTTCGGGCTGGCAGCCATTTTAATTGAATCGACCAAGATGCGACCCAGTCGGATTTTTTATTATGATAGTTTATCGTATATTAGAATATTAATTGAATGTACAAAAATAATTCTATAACAGATTGATTTAATAATGTTTTGATTTAAAAATTTTAGATTGCAAGAACTTTTATGATTAATTTTATGTAACTATAGAACAATGTAAAAATATTTGACGCTATGCGATATTCCATATGAAACACACAAATGAAAAAATAATATTAATATTTTCTAGACCAATCAATATTAGCAATAAAAGCCATAGAGATTTATAAAAAAAAGAATAACATGAATCACTGTGAAAGAGTACTGGGTTAAAAAAAATTTGGATTATATTAATTAAAAATCTATAATTCTTCTGATCTAGTTATTTATATGTTACCTAATATAACTTGTTGCCAATGCAAGTAAAACTTGTTAAGAAACTATATGTTCAGCTTCTCGAGCATATATAGCCCCTATGTTCCATCTAGGAATTATGGGAACTGATAATGATAATAATATATATATCTAATACATAATTTTACAAATTACATAGTAAAAATATTTACAGAAACAATAAATATATATATATATATATATATATATATTTCTTTTTTTCCTTTCAGATTTGGTGTTTTGCAGCCCGTCAAAACAAAAAAAGTAAGTCTTATTTAAATTAATTGAATATAGCAATACATTCACATTTTTTTACACAATAATCCCGAAATCAGCTAAGTTTATATCTAATATTTCGTAGTATATTTAATTAACTCAAAACAAGTAAGATTACACTTTCTGTTAAATACAAGGTGGCGTAGAAGTCATCACACTATGGGATGATGCTCTCATTTTTGCAGACTACGTTTCATGTCATCTCGACTTTGAAACTTGTGAAGTAAACAGATTCAGAATTAATATAACTTAATAGAAAAGCACTTAAATGTTTAAATATATTTAATTAACACATTCACTGCCCACTCCAAAAGCGTGCAATGCTTCAGGCGCCACTCGTGTTTTTTTTTAAAACAAAACATAATATGAGTAAATTGGGATTTGAAACTGATTCTACTACAGATTTTTATACATTTTTTCGCAAAAACACGCCAGGCGCGCGTTGTGGGCACATGCTCCATAAAAAGTATTACGTAAATAAAAAATAATAGCTTAAACATTCTTTAGACACATTGTATATAAATAAGTACTCTGATTTTTGAAACACATTGTATTCATATTATATATATATATATATATATATATATATATATATATATATATATATAAAGAGAGAGAGAAAGAGAAAAAATACATTACTTGTATTTATACTATAATAAGTGTAAATATATCGCATTTAAAAATTTAATATATATGAATAAACTTAGATAGCTATGAAAAAAATTAATCTCACTGCCATATTGAAAATATGTCAAATTAATATATCGAAAATGATAAAAATTCCATTTTTAAAGAAATTCCCCAATAAAATCTCATCGCGCATCGTTTAGACGGTGCATTTAGCTATAATTTGATATGCAACAGCATAAGATTTGGGCTTTTTTACCGCAAGAAATCGCAATTGAATTTGAAACAGCAATAGCTCCGTTTAGAATTCAAACGGAACAAGAACGCGCTTAGCGCGGTGTGGGCACCATTCCGTCGTACATGTGAATGCGCCAGGCGCGTTGCGGGCAGTGAATGTGTTAACAAACAGAATCAATTCTTTTTATTTACAAAGAAAGTTACTGTCTTAGGAAATCGAATGATGACTTTCGTGCCACCTTGTACAATCAATTTATTTGTAAAAATTGTACTTTTTTTAGATTTTAAAATTTTTCTTATAAAAATATTTTGTTAAAAAAACTATTTTACATGAATACACGGCTATCTATCATTTATTGTTATAAATAAATATTTATTAACAATACAATATCAAGCATATAAAACAAGAAAAAAAGCTTTTCATGTTAAAACTCTTTCAAACAAATTCGTGCAAAAAATGTATTAATAAAATCATTAATATCATCTGAAAGATTAAACAATATAAATAAATTATATTTTTTTTTAATATTATCAACTCCCAGGAACCAACCAAACAAAAAAAAAATATAGCAAAAAGTTTTGACCAAACAATCATCATAATATTCATCTTTTTCAAACATCTCATAGAAAAATTCCCAATAGACAATCTAGCAAATCTAAAGTATGACAGCTTGCATTATTTCCATCAGCAACTACGTCATTAAATTCAACTTTTTTTCCTCCCATTGCACATTCACTTAATAGCGCCAATGAAAATGAAAAGAGATAGATGCATCAACTAAAATGTCAGACAAGTAGGAAAAGGACGAAAAAGAACCAGCGCGAGAGCGAGAAAGAGAGAGAGAGAGAGAGAGAGAAGAATTATTAAAACGCGAATTTACAGTTCAATTAAGAAAATGTAGGAAAATGCAGTCAAGCTATACCGATTTCGATTTTTCCAAGGCTGGCTTCGATATTATGCACTGAAACGCATTAAACGTGCGGACGGAAAAGTAATAAGCTTCCTAGATATATATTGTAGATTGCGAAATAGAGAAATGATTTATTTTTCTTATAGCTATTAATTATTCTTTAGATAGATTTATTAAAAATGGAGAAATTGCTTCCAGCGCCAACTAACTTTTTATTCTTATTAGGGAAAAATTATTGTAATATTTTAAAATTATTTTTTTAATAATCTATTATAAAAAAATTTGTTTTCTTTTTGTCATATTTCTAGAATTCATGTTAATGTTGCAATAATTTAAAACGATTGAAACTTGAAAATATAAATAAAATTGAGAAATATTACTTTTTTAAAAAATATTTAATAAATAAATTTTCTAATTTAGTTACTTGTATCATTTATTTACAAGCAACCATATCGAGGTGTTAATCTCCGATTTAAATAAGCTTTGATAGTCAACACTAAAAACTAAACGACACTTTTTTAAAATTGGGAACCAAGATTTAGGGTATAAAAATCACCCCCAAAGTAAAATTTATATTTATTTATTTTTTCTAAAACTATGCATCCTAGAACAAAAGTTTAAAGCTATCTAACAATGGTATTAGTTTTTTTATCTATATGATTTGTAAAGTTACCCTTTTGCATCAATGACACATATTTTATATTTAATTTTTATTTAATTGTGTATTTTTATTTAATTTGTTTTTATATTAAGATACAAAATTGACGTGTTTTTGATTGTTTTAGTTATTTGTTTTAAGAAATCATTTACCACTTATATAGACACCCGTATGTACTCATAAGTAAGTTTGATTATTTATAACTCGTTAATATTAAATGATAAAAAAAAAATTCTACAAAATATTTACAAAAAATATTTAGTAATTTAAATAAAGGAAAAAATATATAAATGACTTATACAGTTATTTTTTTTAATCCTAAATTCTTAATTGCACATGTTTATAAAATAAAAATATAAATACACATACTGAGTTTGATCATATCGTAAGAGAAGGTTTCAATTTTTAAATGATTTACTAATTATTTTAATACCATAACTACCAATAGTAAAATAGCAAATTTTGTAATTTTTACTGCGATAATTGACGTAATGTTATAATTGTTTTTTTTTTGTAAAAATACATTTATAGAATATGCAAATTTATATCAATTTTCTTACAGTGTACTTTAATAATTATATAATATTAAATATTATTATAAATAATATTATATCATATTAAATCAGCCTATAAGATATTAATTCATTCATTCAACTGATGCGCTTATATCTACCTATAAAAAATCCACAAAGTTTTGATATCAAAAAAGCAAAAAATCTTTACAGGACTTTATCAGGCGACAAGCAAAGAATCCTGTTAAAAAAACACTCCGACACAAACAAAAAGTCGGGAAAAAAATTCAATCTCTCGCAAGGTGATCATTGAAAACCCACCAGATACAATCTATCCTCCCCCACGGATCCAAACAATTTTCCCCGATCTTCATTTTCTCACCTTCTACATCCCTTTATCCTTCCACCCCCCCACCACCCCATTCCTCTTTTAAAACTCGTTGCCCGTCCGTTTAGGCTCATTTGTTTCGTACACAGTCATTTGTTTACGATGCTTATCGGCTCCCCGGCTAAGTGACGGCCAACAAGAAACACAACAAGACCACCGAATTTTACGAAACCAAACCGCGCTGAAATTTTCTCTTTCTTCCTGGCTTACCCTTCGGAATATTAATGAAAAGGGCTGGTTCGTTCGACGGGGTGGAAATGACGTGATTCCTGTTATTAGTTTTGTGCGCTTTAGTAGATGGCGCTGATGGTGAATGGCAGCGGCGGTTTATTTTGAAATGGTTGTTCGGTGTTTCGTGTTTTCATGTTGAAAAGGTTTGTTTCTTGGTATAATTGGATAAAGAAGTAAATGATTAAGGTTTTGTTTCTGAAATTGAATATTAGTAGACTGAGTAGAATTTGATTATTTTTGTCATTTGAATGTATGTAGATATCTTTTAGTGTTTAAGCCTTAGTAAAAGTAGTCTCATAAGCGAGATAATAATTATATATATATATATATATATATATATATATATATATATATTTATATATATACATGTGTGTGTGTGTGTGTGTGTGTAAAGATATCTATAAATACAGCTAGAGAAAATGCAATTTTTCATTTTTCTATTGTCACTTATGTACACTTATTTCGCAAATATGAGTAAAGTATAGAATTTTTTTTTATTTTAATTACATTGTGCAGAACAAAATATGTAATAATTAACCAATTAATCACGATTAACCGATTAATCGCGGTTTGTTGTCACGGTTAACCTGATAATATTTTCGAAAAATTTTTGATACTAGAACTATAAATATAACGGTTGGAAATAGCATGAAAGTTTTCAGTTGTATATATAATTTAAAAAAACTGTAAACACGATTTTCATCATTTTTAAAATTCAAATTAAATTATTATTTCCAAAAAAAAATCATAACTGTCAACTCCAAATACATACGCACACTTTACAATCAAATTCCCGCATATAAAGTGCAAATTACAGCAGACATATGATTATTTATGTTTTAAAATTTCAATTAACATACTGTACAGATGTATATACTGCGTCCCGTGTCCATAGCGCCCCCATTTTAATACACCTCAAATAAATTCAAAATTTTGCCCTCTGACAAACAAACCTTTCGGCTTACCGGTCCCGACAGCATTATGTTGCAAATTTACGCTCAATTTAACACGGGAGGTGGCCCCCTCATAAATCAAAGGGGGGGGTCCCAAAACAGGTAAAATATATTACATATTTGCCACTCCGTACCCACACACAAACACACACATGTACATGAATGTATGCAATGTATTTATGAGACTATATATACAGTGTGTACATATTAGAGATATACTAGCTTGCAGACGCGTTGAGGTTATGTTACGAGAGCAAGGTTAGTTTAGATGATGTTAGGATAGATTAATTGTGGTGGGAGAATGTGTGTGTGTATAGGAAACGGTTTGTTATTCTGTGACCTTCTGCGGATGCTGCGATTCATAAGCTGACGTATGTGAAATGTAGCTTTCGAGAAAGGAGACTTAATTTATTTTGCTGCATGTATATATATATATGAATATTAATTTATTATTTACGTACAGATTGTTTGAAAATAACGTTGGGTTTTTGTTCAAGTTGAGTGGACGTACAGTTTTTGTGTGACTGCAAAAATTTTCATAAAACATTAGGTTGTAGACTGTTTTGTGACTACATTTTATTGTAGATAATATATCATTTTCAGTGGATAATTTTATATTAAAAAGTTTGCCTTACTTTAATTTAATCTGACTGTTATATTAACAAAAAAAAATTGTTTTAATTTATATAACGTTTAAGCTCGTGTGATATGAAGCATAATTTTTTTTGAGATACGACACGCTAAAGTGTGCAGTATTTTATATAATTTTTACATAATTTTCATAGAGACATTGTATATCATTGCCTCGTCCACTGCATCTCTGTGTATTAATTAATACGTAGAAATACGTTACTTGTATATAAAAATATTGCATTAAAAAAAACAACATAAATAGTAGATAGCTCTGAAAAAACTGAACGTTTTGCCAAAATATTGAATTCCGTCTTCTGAAAAATGTCAAAATCAAATGAAAATGATGAAAATAACTCTCGCATAGCCAGCGGTTAAGAGATACGCTTAGCTTTAGTTTAATATGCGCCAACATAGTATTTGTCACTTTCTTTCACACGAAATGCCTCATTTCATTTTAAATGGCGAGAGTCGTCTTTCGCATTGTTTCTCTGGAATTTATTGTCCATTAATCGAGTGGAATTTCTACAATACTTTTTCTACGACTATACATCTAACATAAATGATATTCACAATAATTACTCGTATAATATAAAAATTATATAGATATGTCGTCAAATATTTCAAACTTTATTTAAATCATTGTCTTCACATATACTGTTAATATTGTTGTTAATATTAATAATTTATAAATATTATAATCTAATTACTTTTTTTGTTACATAGTAATTTGTTTCTATGTTCTGTTTATTTACTGTATATGTCATTTGTATAATTTTTTTCCTGATGATTCCTCTTCTGTTTATGAAAAACTGCTTTAATTTTTTCACATTAAAATATATTTTTACTTCTATCTCTTATCAAATATGAATCGTATTTCTGTTTTTGATATATTTTTTAATATATAATATTATAAATCTCTAGCAAACAGATTAAAAATTGCTTAATAAATAATTTTAAGTAAACGTCAAAACTAATTTTGACAAAAATCACTTTTAAAGTGAGTTGAGAATATGGGCCATTACTTTTAATTTTTACTGAATGACCTATTAGTTATGAACTATGAACTAAAAAATTTTTAAATGACAAATATCTACGACAGTTACTTTTTTATTTATTTATTTTATACAACTGTGTAAAGATCGTATAACTTAAAATTCTCGCTATAACGCACAAATCAAATAAGACAAATAACTTCCCACATTTTTAGTATTTACAAAAATATGTCCTTGCGACCTTTAATACAAGCACAGTAAAGAGACATAAGAGGTATATAAAAATTCCCTTCCTTTAAAGGCCATGTCAGGAATCGAGCAGGAAAAAAAATCTAAGAAGTCGTTGCGAAAGAAATGAGAAGTTTTAGTGTCAGAAAAGTAATATGACAGGAAACTGGTTGCTATAGATCATGGACACCCCCCACCCCCGCAACAACCCTTAGCACTTGTCCAAATCGTCTAACGTCCTTTTGCTTTTCAAAGTCTTTTGTAACTTTTTTTTTTCTTTTTCTCCGCGAACGAACGAAAAATCATCTGTCCAACTGGTGAAACTCCAGCAGATATTAAATTTGTTTTGAAGGACACGTATTTGATACAGCTTTTTTTACTATTCAAAACTTTTGCGAGATTTTTTCTCGCTGTCGTTCGTTTCAAGCTTGTAAATATTTTATAGCTTCAAGCGTATCATAATATTAATATTACGTTATGATATTGCCTATGTAGAAAGAAGGTCATTATGTTACTTGTACAATAATGACATTATTATAAAGCAGTTAGTTACTATATACATCATTGGCGGCAGCACCAAACATAACCAAATGTATTTAATCTGACATCTTCGGCGGCCATATTGAAAATACTATTACGACAAATTAAGTTAAGTTAATTGACAATTGCAATGTTTGTTTTCGCTTGAATTTGAAATTGATTATTGAAAATGTGTGAAGAAGTGCAGGAAATGCAATGTATACTGCCAAATTTGTCGGAAATTATATATTCGACCAAAGAAAGATTAATTTTTACAATAATATATACACAATATTTTACAACTGTTAGTAAATGGTTAAGGTTACTTAATTTGGTAGGTATTTTTATTTATTTTTAATTTAGTTTCGTTTAGAACACTTGAAAGCAAAATTGTAAATGTCTGATTCGTCATAAAAAGCTCTTTTTGTGTTCCGCTCACATTTCTCTGGGCTCAATACAATAATTATCGCTTTCTACTATTCGTAACATAATAATACTAATATCTTTGTTTACAAATTATTATGTAAAACTCTTTTGAAATTTTGGTAAAATAAATTAATAATCGATTCTCAAGTAGTCAATTAAATATATTAAAATATTCTTTAAATGTTCAGCTTTTATTTTAGCTTTCTTCAGAAAATCAGTTTTTATGTATATTTTTTGGCGTATATTTTATTTTATTTGATATTTTGTAGAATTTTTAAAATCATCATATATTTGACGAAAATGTTTGCGATTTTTTTTATTTACCTATACCTATAAAGTTTGTTTTTTTTCTATAAAATGTAGATACAAAGTAAAATATTTTCTCAAACAAATTAAATATCAAGAAAAAGAAAAACACGTTAAATATATTTCAATATTTACCATTTTTATTTTATATCAAAAGTCCCTTTACGGTTTTATAAAACAGGCAGTAAATTACAAAAGCAGATTGAAACGGAATCTAAATATAGTTTTGCTTTTGATGTTTAATATACAGTGTATATATATATATATATATATATATATATATATATATATATATATATATATACCAATAATTTTATTAAAAAATATATGAATTATATATTTAATAAACTGCAAATATGTTAAATAAACACTTACTACATATGTACATTGTTCTCTGTTTGATTATAATTTTTTTTCTGTAAATATGTTGTCAAAAATACAATAAATATAATTTTATTATAAATAACTGATTTTATCTTTACCCAAATATCTCAACCTTCATTTTTGTGAATCGATTATTATCAGTTTAGTGATATTGAAGGTATATGTCTGCGTGGATGTCCGATGAGTAGATTGGGGTGGTGAAAGAGTGATTTTCAAGTGATAGGAATAGAATAGAATATCTTTCTAGGTATCATGAATGTGGATGAAGCAAAAGTTACTTGTCTAAAGTCTGTTCTACCAGAAAAGATAAGTGAATATTTGCGTGATCAGCGCGTGAATAGCCTGCTTGATGCTCAGTCATTGGTCTATGACGGGTTGTATCCACCACTATCGTTAAACCAAATCGTATACTTTTTATTATTTTGCTGGTAAACTCCTTTTCTGGTCTACTAAATCCATATACAGGATAGTAAATATCCTGTATATGGATTTACTCATATGCTTCTAATCTTGTTATAATAAAATTTAATAAGGATAAAATTCTTTATAAAGATAAAATTAACATAAACTCAAAATACATTTAGATACTCTAAATACTAGTAAAGAAACTCCCAACTTAATTAAAGACAGAAATTATTTCAAAACTTACAATTTCCTAGCTATCATGATTAAAGACCTCACAGCAATTAAATATCATTCCTAGTAGTTTGAAACCTCAAAGCCATAACTGCGCGCGCAGGAAGAAATACAAAAGAAAAACGCATAAGTCGAACATCTTTATTCGGCAAATGAAAATAAACTAAAAACAAGTAGAGACGAACTAATTAACCGTTTTGCTTCAAAGACAACCAACCCTCCCTGCTCCATGGCCAACTATCTCTGGCAGCTTCAACCTTCAAGAAACTCATGTCATAGACTAGCGCCCGAAACAAGACAAAATAAACATTAATTCGGTACGGCACGGCACGGCACAGCGCAGTGTACGCGAATTCAACGCGAAAGTCGTATTATTTTAAATCACCCTACCAAGCATGTATATTTGCGAATTGTGTATGAGGAAGGTATGAGCAAAAAATTACGGAATAAATTTTATTATTCATGTTAATTATTTACGAGCATTTATTTAGTTTTAGTTTCTATTTAGGGTGTAGCGAGTGAAGCAGTTGCTTCAGGTGAAAAATGAGAAGGGGTGTAAAATTTATATATTTTTATAGATAAATTGTTGGAGTGGTATGATTGAAAGTGTGTTGTGTGAGTAAAAGTTTCCAAGTAGTAGGAACGTACGAGAGGTGTTATGAATATAAATGAAGCTAAAGTTGCTTGTTTGGGTAAGGATATTTGGAGGAAACTGAATTCGGGATAGTAGAAAGAGTTTGTGCCACACTCTTTTGGTACATGACGTGATTGCGTATATATATATATATATATATATATATATATATATATATATATATGTATTTCATTATGCCGTAATGTGTCATTATTTTACTCTGACTTTATATAAACACAGACATCATCAAAAGAATGCATGTAAAAACCATTATAACAAATCTCGCAATTTTGGCAACAGAAATATTAAATTTTGATATTTGTATAAATAAATTCTCTTATTTACAATCATAGTAAATATTTTGTATGGAATGCATACATAAAGCGTTTTCTGTTTCATTCAATGGTCAAATTTTCTAGTTGTTCTTTTTTTTCAAAATTCTTTATAATCTAACCAAATTTTGTTTATCTAATAAATAAAATTTTTCTAATAATAAAAAAAGACAAACTATTCTGTAATAAATAGATGCAATATTCTATGTAAATATATACATTTTTAACATAAAAAAAAAAAACAAAATATATATTTTTGTTTGAAATAAAAACTATACCAGGTGTATTTGCAAATCTTATTTGGAAATACTGTAGCAAAGCCTGCATATTCAATCGTGCTTTGAAATAATTAATATCATGTAATTAACAAATGATAATAACAAGTAATTTATTCTTGAATACCAGCAAATAACTTTTCGTCCGAACCTTCAATGCCGTATATATATATATATATATATTTAAGTTCTCGTGTTGCAAATAGGCGGGCGTTGTACAAACTTAAATAAAGGTGTCACTTGTTTTTGGAAAACTTTAGCGAAACAGTTGAAATTAACGTGGTGGCAGCACTGCTGCTGGTTGTTTGAGGCAAGGAAAATGTCTGCATTGAGCTGGATGAAAGTAAGCTCTAGAGAAAGATATATATATATATATATATATATATATATATATATATATATATATATATATATATATATATATATATATATATATATATTACGACAAGAAAAGGTGTCTAATGTATTGTTTTAAATTACCGCATGAATATCGTAATGTGTACGCGCATGCAAGAAAAGTTTTTGCGGGTAACAGTAAGTTTTCAGTGGCGTATTAATGGGGTGGCTGCTTAATCACTGTGCTTCTTCAACTTGATTTTTTTTTGTAATATATAATATAATATATAAACTTACCATATAGAAGTGACAGATTGCAAAGAAGATAAACATTTCGGTATCTGAAAAATATAATACAAAAATTAATTACAAATTTAATTTTAGTTCTCTATATTTCAAATAACTTAAAATTTAAAAAAAACTGTATCGTCTATTTTTGATATATTTTTCTTTATATCTAATATTATAGAAATTCAAATAAACTAATTAAAATTGCTTAATAAGTAATTTTAAATAAACGTCAAAAATAATTTTGACAAAAATTACTTTTAAAAGTGATGTGAGAATATGGGCTTATGTTATCTAATTTTATCTTTTGTATACAAACAATTCAAACAAATCTACTTAAAAAAAATTATTCTTGAGTTATTAAAATATATAAGTATGTATATAAATAATTTCTGGAATATTTTAAATCCTATCTACTCATACTTTATAAAAATTCAATATATCTCGAAATGTTATTTATTTCCAATAATACAAAAAATTAATAAATATATCTTATAAAAAGTTATATACATGCTAAAGTTTTTTTTATTTTAATATAAGTTCTGGAAGATATTTTACTAATAACAAATATACAAACAAAATCATTTAACATTTCTATATTAATAAAGTTTTTCCAAATAATAATAAAAATATATTATTGAAGCTCAGATATACAATATAACGTAGTGGAACTTTGATTAAAGTTGTATTAGAGAGTGGATAAGCCTAATAAAACCATATCAATAATAATCCTTTAGCCAGATGGTTCATCTAGATTTCTAGATAATCCGATTGGCCATTTCATATAGGTGATTGTCCGGATTTCAATCCGGCTTTACTTCATTCTACTAATATGTACCTTCCATATATATGTATCTACATTAGTTAATATATCAGTATATTATATAATTAACTATCTTATTAATTATACACTCAAAATTAATTGAAGATTTACATGTTGAGACTTTTCAGAATTTATTATATTAAAATAAAAAGTTTCAGGTTGAATATCTGTTATATTATAATTAAAATTCAACGTTTAGTTTGTCGAAACGTCAAATTTTAATGAGCTTTTTATTTTAATTTAAATGTTGTTCAAAATCTAGTATGTAATAAAAAATTATAAAACTAGAATTTTTTAAAAAAAAATAATATTCTAATATAGTAGCTTTATTTTAAAAAAATCTACTATGGTCACCACAGAACCGACTATTAACTTATTAAATAAATTTATGTAATAAATTTGTATAACAACTACTGTAGCCGCGGTAGCTAAGAACAAATAGTATTAGTATTATTATTAGTATTTTATTTATTTTATTAACTATTTACTATTTAAAAATATAATAAATTATAAAAAAAATATTTAGCCGTATCGAAAAATGTTACAAATTAAAGTTGTTAGTTATAACTTGTTCAGCAACTTTTGTTAAATATTTTTTTCGAAATATATCTCTGTTGCGAAATATTTGTAAAACACATAAAAGTGACATCGCAGTAAATTACCAATTCCGGTTGGCAGATCTTTACCAAAAATTGACAAAATTGAGTTATTCATCTCCGTAGCTTGAATATTAAATTTTATAACAATCCGTTCAGTTAAATTTGCTCTATATGTGATAGACGGACATCACGCTAAAACCAGTTGATTCGTATTACTATAAGCCTAATTCGTGCTTATGTATAAAAATCTCGATATTGTAAATGTTTTATTTTAGATATATCATAACCAACACAAACTTTAACAAAAACAATTTGAAAACATATACATCTAATGTAATTCAAACGTAACTTAACAAAGTCCAAACATCATATATCATTTCCCAAACTACCTAATTACTGTTTAAAATTATGTATGCACATACACTAAGTGGAACACGTTCTGATATTTACCAAGTAGTGCGTTGCCATTCAACTTGCTAAGGGTCAAGGGAGAGGCCGTGCCTAGCTCAGGCAACGAACAAGGTCCTTTGTTAAAGCTTCAGCCTGAACACTGACCTTTGACTTTTCCTCCGATTGACGGTTACGTTCAGCCCGCCCAGTTTCAAGTAGATGGCCATTTTAGTAGACAAAGTATTTTTAGTAAAGGTAATAGCCCCTCAGCCGAATTATCAATAAGATATTTCGTTTTCAGTCTGAATTTGAATTGGGCTTGAATAAATTTCAAAGTTGAGTTGGAAAGCGTAAAGGTTAAACAGAAAGTTGATTAGTTTTTAATTTGCGTAGGTGGATTTGTAATTTCCTTTTCGTAATATCAAATTTAAATTATATATAGGTAACGTTTTAATAATTATCTGAAATGTATAAGGTCGAAGTTTCAATGTCAGAACTATATGATGAAAATATATATAATATATTTTTGATGTGGAGTTTTTTGAGTGTATTCAGTTTACACGATAATATTTAATATACACAAGGTGTCTCGCAACAAACTTAGGCTATCCGTATTTTAAAAACTATATAATATTAAGTCACAAAATTTGGTTCATTTTTTTTTTGTATATCTACACAACGCGCTTCTTTGGAAACATTTACATTCCCAGCAAAGTACTCAAAACACACAAAACCTTACAACCAGCATTAACTCTTCTCTCTCTCTCTTAATTATTATTATTATATTATTAATATAACAAAACATTATGTTGAGTTTTCCATCTATAATTATAGTTGATCTGACGATTTGACAATTTAATTTGTAAGAAAAAAAAACAAAATTTTTACAAATATGTGCTAACAAACCGCACAATCTGTAGTTAAACCGCATAATTACGTTTAAAGTGCGTAAGCGAATAGATAGATCCCATAGCCTAGTCGAGTTGGGCTGTGGGCTTGATTGTTTCAGTTTCATTTCGGTCCAGTTGCGGGCAGATTTTCAGGGGATAACTAGTGTTAATTTATATTTCACGGGTTTCGCCCCTTGATGAAGAGCTTTAATTAAGCTACCATTAGTGATAATTAGTGCTTATGGCCCCAGATGCACCGTTCCCGAACAATATATTGTTCCCTCAAGTATACCACACAGCCGCACACCATTTTCCTTCATTTCCCTACGACCAATATATTTTCATTCCACAATTAAAAATTTCCCTACCGAGAAAATTACTGTAATATTTTCGAAATATTTTTATCTAATAGTCACATTTATTTTATATAGTTTTTGAAACAAACAATTTTTTTTCTATTTAATAATAATATTCTAACATAGTAAAAAATCTTTCAAAACTCATTATATTAAATAAAACGGCTTTGGGTTGTAGTTCTATATTAATATTTATTAATAATTAACGTACGCTACGTACAGAAAAAAAAAACAAATAACATTTACAGTAAATAAACAGAACATAAAAACAAGTTACTAGGTAACAGAATAACTAACTAGATCATACAAATTTTATAAATTATTATTTAAAGGAAGTCAAATTTTATTTAAATCAATTACTAGTTAAACTGATTGATGTTATCTCTTTCTTTATAAATTTCTATTGTTAATTAAATAAGTTAATTAATAACTTTATCGATGACTCTATACTACTCTACTACAATTTCTTCTTCCTTTCTCTACAATCTGCCTATTGCTCATTCTAATCTTCTAACAAAGTCTCCTATTTATCATATATGTGTCACTCGTTTAATAAGCTAGAATTAACTATAGATATTTTGTCATGCTCATACTTAATATTTTTAAGTAAATTTATGTATATATGAATATTATAAATTAATGTTTATATTATTTGCGCCATTTATTTGGGCTGTTGCTTGTTTGGTGTAATTAAATAAATAAATATTAACATACAAATCTAGAAAATCGTTTAAAGCAGTCCGGTTTCAACAACTGTAAAGAATAGAAACTTATAAATGGTAGTTAAACCGGCATTTAATAGCAAGCACTCCTTTCCAGTCCTAATTCAATATAATAGACGGTGTTTCTTAACTACTTTACTGCAACAACGTTCACACTTACCCCCAAACCCTAACACGAGCGCCCTATCCCCCAAACCCGTACGCCACTGTAACGCCGACCGGAGCGTAATGTTTTAATTAATATTGCCGACGAACGGGCGTTTATTATTATTACGATACGTTTTATGCTTTCAACTTGCTACAGTTGTTACAATTCTCCAAATCGTGTTTACTAATCTAAACTAGTAAATTTTCCTAGTGGGCAGAAGTGAGAGGATAGTTTGAATGATTGAAGGATTGTTGCACTTTGAGTTAGGTTCAAATATCTTACAGAAAGAAAAATGGGTGTAATTTCAAGTTAATGCATATTGCATAGTTTGGCGAAATTGGGTTTAAATTAAAATTAAGACCTTTGCTACAAGTTCGTTGTCAGGAAGAATAAATAGAATTGCGTTCTTGTTGTTACAATAAAATGTTCTATACGATTGTAATTAAGAAGTAGTTATTAAAATAATTATAATATACATTATTATACAGTAAACTTTAATAATTAATATTTAAATTTATTGTTAGTATTTTACTATTTTTTTAGTATATTATATTATGAGGAGTAGACAGCGGTAATTATTATGTTAAGCCCAGATATTTGTGGCCGAAGCAATCTTTTTCTTCATGCTTTATAAACGAAACGAAACTAAAAATAAATAAATATACATACTAAGTAACCTTAACATTACTAACCAGTTGTAGAATAGTATGTATGTGCATGTATATATTATTTATATTTGTGTTTGGTGTTTTTTAATAATTAAATTAAAATTTAAGCGAAAATAAACGATGCAATTGTCAATTAACTTGATTTAATAATTTTTAATATAGCCGTTGTTCTTTGGTCGAATATGAAGTTTCTCACCATCCTGGTTGGTGCACATTACATTTCTTGCACTTTATTAGACATTTTCAATAATCAAATTCATATTTAAGCGAAAATAAAGAATGCAATTTTCAAAAAACTTAACGATGTAATAGTTTTTGAGTATAGCCGCTAAGGATGTCAGATTAAATTTACTTGACGTTGTAGTTATGTTTCGACGAACTCAACGTCCGTCATCATCACGAAAAATGATACAAATAACATTTACAGTAAATAAACGGAACATACAAACAAGTTACTAGGTAACAAAATAAGTAATTAGATCATAAAATATTTATAATTTTTTTAATTAATGGCAGCCAAATTTTATTTAAATCAGTTCCTTCACAGTGATTGATGATCTTTTTGACTACAATATGTTATTGAACATCTTTTCTTCTATCAATTTTGATTGGTCGATTTGCGACTTTTCCACTAAATTCATCATATAATTACTATTAATTTGGTAGTCCTTTAAAAGACTCATTATTTGCAAAATAATTCATTAACAACATCTTAACACAATTTTAATAAGTTTTCAAAAGTAAAAGTTTACAAAAATTAATTAATTTAAAAGAAATTTAAATATTAATACAAACTTGTTTCACAAGCAAATATTAAATTAATTAAAAATAAAATTTGCGACAAAAAAAAATTAGAACCTTTACATCCAAAAGAAGTACTAATTCATTTAAAAAGTTACGATAAACTTCTTTAATAATTCAGAAAAATCCGTAATTAAAAATTGATCAAAGTCTTTACAAAGTAAAAAAAAAAAGAAACTCGGTATAAATTTTTAACATCCATCAATTATGATTAAATATTTACCGAAACGAAAATAAAACAAAATCTAGAAAAAAACAGAATCCGCTCTTTCATATATATAGGTATATATCAAAACAGTAGCAAAAAAAACTTTATTAAGACATGTCATTGCTAAAAATAAACTCTCCCATTGGGAAATAAATGCAGACGAAATGAAAGAACAAGACGAGAGAATAAAAACAAAAACAAAACAGTGGAAAAACGAACGACAAATAAAACACAATCGAGCAAGGAACGAAACAAAAGAGCAAATCCGCCATGACACACGATACGTCATCCGGTTAAATATCCTTCCTTTTAGTCCAAAAGGGGAAATCCCCCACACACACACAACATACACACACTGATAGAGCCAGTCGTGCATTGGCCTGGAATATAATCGTAGAGTGCCTTGGACGCTAGCTCGTTCAAATGACAGATAGGAAAACAAAAGAGTGTAGCAGTCTTTTGTCAGTTTAAATTTGACAAGAGTCCGGAAATATTTCACTTCCATTTTGCGCGATGCGATTTACTTTTTTCTATATCTGTCATTTCTTTTTTTTTTCTTTTCGTTTTGCACACAAGGATAAAATATTGCAACGAATTGTACCTGTCATCATCAAAATGCAATTTTTATTAAATTGTCTGATAGTGTTCCATTGTGCGATGTAAATTAGAAATGACGGTTTTGTCATAATAGTAATCCGAATATTTGAAAATGTAAATGCAATAAAAACTAAAATATACGAAATATCCTATTTTCTCTAACTTACAAACAAAATTTTATATTATGTTTCAAGTAGTAGAAAGCGATGATTATTTTGTTGAGTTCATCTGGGCGAAACACAAAAAGTGCTTTCTATTCCAGTAGTGACATATGAGCGTTCTGAACAAAACTAAACTAAAAATAAATAAAAATATATGCTAAAATTACTAACATTTATAGAATAGTATGTATGTGTATATATTATTTATATTTGTTACGTGATTTGTGAGATTTAATCATTCGTTGATCGAATATACAATTTCTGTCCACCCTAAGCGGTATGCATTGCATTTCTTGCACTTCTTCACACATTTTCAATAATCAAATTTAAAATCAAGTAAAAAGAAATAATGCAATTATATCAATTAACCAAATCTGACTTATTAATTTTTAATATAGCAGTCAGCAATAACAAATTAAATACACTTGACCGTGTTTGTTTGGTCGAATATGCAGTTTCTGACCACTCTAGATGGCGTACATTGCATTTCTTGCACTTTATCACTCATTTTCAATAATCAAATTCATATTTAAGCGAAAATAAACAATGAATTTTTCAATTATCTTAACCTGACTTGATAATTTTTTTCTTTGGTTGATGTAATAATATTTCAACAAAAAAATAATTAAAAAATTGTAAGATCTAGATACTGCCGAAATACAAAAACAATTGTTAACTGTCTATTATAATTTACTTTTGACATATTATAAAAATTTTAAGTTTATTCATTCCAAATTCAAAATTTAATAAATATGATAATACATTACTTATCAAATTAAATAGAAAATAAAATCTTATAATCATGGATGTAATATTAATAACAGTAAGTGAATTTGCATCCGAAATACTAGCAGAAGACACTATCCACTTGACCGAATTAACAATACCGCGTCTGGACGAAATCACAGGGAAAATTTGGGACCTATATCCTGGACTATATTTCGAAGACTATTACGATATTTATTGGCAATATTCGAAAACGGATTTCTTACGAATCTATGATTACTATTCGTATTACTGTGCATTAACTTTAATGTCGAATCCAAAAGTGATATACATGGTACTACGTGATTCACAAACTTGGACTTATGATCAGTTATATCTGCCTGATTTAAGCTACGATGAAGTGATTTTAAAAACAGCCGTGGAAAACCGAGTCCAGCCGAGATATTACACGAGTGATTTGGAGCAAAAATATAGAATGATTGACGATGTCAAACGAGGTATTAACATTATTTTGCATTTTCATTGATATTACTATAATTATTTGTATCTTTTACAAATATTTTTATTTATTTATTTATTTAATTACACCAAACAGGAAAGAGCCCAACTAAATTGTGCAAACGATACAAACATAGATTTATAATATATATATATATATATATATATATATATATATATATATATATATATATATATATATTAGAATGAGCAATAGGCAGATAAAAAGTAGTTGTAGATAATTGCAGTAAACTAATTTATTAAATTTTCAAATTATATATTAGTTCACTGCGATCAAGTGGAAATTAAAATAAAACATTTTCGTTAAAAATAACATTTTGTTAAAATGAAAATTCTTGGATTCCATAAAAAATTTTGTTGCAATATACATAGAAAGATTTCTTACGGAATTCAAGAATCTTCATTTTAGCAAACCGTTATTTTTAACGAAAATGTTTATGCATACGGGCATTAGTGTCTTTGCAGAAAACATTACTTTAATATCATATTACTGTAATACAACCGACTAGGTTAACGCATGATTTAGTCATAACTGATCAAACACAATATAATTGTATATTTCTCCATGTAATTTTTCATAAAAAATGTAATATTACGTAAATTATCACAGTAAACTTACAATAATATTGTTATTTTTACTGTTAAAACTTATGTAGAATTACATAATTTTAAAATATATTTTTTACAGTGCATATCTTCCATAATAATTATTGAAAAGCCATAAATCACATGAAAAAATCAAATCATAATTTATTTGTACGTGAAAATTAGAAAAGCTTCAATATAAGTCAGTAAATAATTACAAAATAGTATTTGTTCGTTGAGAGAGAGAGAGAGAGAGAGAGAGAGAGAGAGAGAGAGAGAGAAATCAATTGTATTTCACATCATTCCACACATTGATCTTCGTAATCCTGCACGTATTATCAAAGTCCATTGAGAAGGATCATAAATCGCATTAAAAATCCGGGGAATAGTTCGTAACAGAAACGAGTAAAAACCACTCCCATAATCTCCTCAAAAATCCATTGATGTTTCGTCTAAATCAATTGACTTCCTTTACCTCCTCTGTACAAATTTCTATTCTTTCTAAAGAAGGATACAGACGAACAAAATACTGAATAAAATAATACACTCTAAAAAAAGTTAAGTAATTTTATCGACAAATCATGAGACAGTACGATGCCCAGTATTTCTAGGTATAATTACTCAACTGCTCTAATTTTAATATTGTTTAAAAAATACATAATATCAAAACAACCACAATCACGATATACGTAGAGCATATCGAAACATCGATATTTAAATAAAATGTATATAGAACTTAATTTTAAAGCATTTTATTTTAATATAATGAGTTCTGAAAGATTTTTTGGTATGTTATAGATTATTAATAAAAATTTTTTTTAATATATTGAATCGTACAATTTTTTTATGTTTCTTAAAACCTCAAACATAACACGTCATTTCTGAAATAAAGATTCATTTTATAAATTTTAACTTTTATTTAAAAAAAAAAATCGAAATTATATGTATGCAAAAAGTACTAATTTTCTCATATAATATTTCATTGCAAAAATTGACCAATAACACATCGCTGTCTGTATTATACTTAACATTTACTATCAAGGTTAGAATCCTTTCCATCGTGTATCAGGCATGGAAAAGGATCAACCCCAAACACCATCGGAACCATGGTCGTTTATTGATGATAGGGGAAGGGGGAAGGGGCCCTCTGTCGATGTATGGTACCCTATTCGTCGTCGGCCAGAAGGACCTTTCCGGTGGACTAAGCTGTCTCGCTGCATTATGAACGCGGTTAGACGGAGGATCGGCATGTCGGGTAGAGAGGTTTCGAGGTTGCAAAACCATTCCTCTGATGTAGGTCAAGTTGCACGTCTTTTAATGCTAATAAATCGCGTCCTGAAGGAGTAGTGTCCAGGATAAAGTGGTGAAGTTATATAGGTTATTTACGGAGGATGGTTGATGAAGATGATATGTGTAATATGTACAATGTCAGTTTATAGCTCGGTTTTAACTGATACTGGTTTAAGAAAATGCAAATCTGACTTAAAACCAGGGATGGAAAATCTAACATAATATATATATATACATACTTAATCCTCCAAACATCATAATAATATTTTATTAACAAGAAAAAGAATTATATGTTTAATTTCTTGGAAAATAAACAAAGTTATCAATAAACAGTAAAATTTGTCTAAATATTTTATTATAAATATCAAATGTCATTTAAAAATACATGCATACACAATCACGCCATGTACAGAAAAGGGTGTGGCACAAACTCTTCCCACTATCCCAAATATCCCTATCTAGACAAGCAACTTTAGCTTCATCCACATTCATAATTTCTCTCATTCTTGCTTCTTCTATTCTTGCTACTTAAAAACTTCCGCTCACGCAAAACACTCTTAATCATACCACTCCAACTCTACTCATCGGACGTCCACGCAAACGTATAGCTTCAAAATCATTTATATAAATTTTTTAACCAAACGATTATTGACATTCACTCACGAACACCGAACCACATTTTATCTAACTACCACGGCAACTTTTGCAACAACATTTTTTTTAGTTTCACATTCATCAAACACTAATCTATTTCGTTTATATTTATGTTTGTTATTTAATTACTTATATAATATTTTATAACGTTATCTTCAATTAAAAATATCTATTTTAAAAATCTAGACAATTATATTTTTCTATTATTTTCATTTTATATTAATTCTTAAATAAAATTAAAAAACTGAACATTGAAATACGAACGCAATTACACAAACAAACCGTAAATAATGCGATGTTCAGCTTTTTTTTTGCAAAAACAGTTGACATATGACAAAACAAAATGAACAGCAAATTCGCCAAAGGCGAGATTCAATTTTAAAATTTCAATATTTATTTTTTCGCATTGTTTTGAAATGAACATTCATAAACATTAGCTTATAATCCACAAGCGAATGTTAGGTTACAATTTAAAAACAAAATTGTTTGTAAAACGTGACTGAAAAAATAAAATAATGTCAACAACTCGCGATTTGTTTTGTGAAATATGCTAAAGTGCTATTTACTACCTTAGAAATGTCTACAGTTTTAAATCAATATTCCAAAGTAAGTAGAAGTTAATGACTTGTTTGTTTCCTCGTTCTTTTAATTTATACAAGAATTTATTGTAATGTAAACGTACATTACGTTTATTTTTAGATCTAAGATAGCTTTAGATTAAAATAACATATTACTACTACAAACTAATATAAAAAACAAGATTGAAAGCATATGGGTATACCCATATATAAACTATTTTGATGATAAAATCTTCGAGGTTGGTACTGATATTTAAAATTAAAATTGTTACAAATTTGAATATCAATAATAAAGTTCATTGTTGTTCTGTTTTACACCATACGGTAACGTCACATGTCCAAATTTAAAACAAAAATTACTTTTGAATTTTTTTCTCGAAAAGTTGGCAACATTGTGATTTACTAAACTACGACAATCTTTTGTAAAAATTTGGTTAATCACGAATAAGTAATGTAGCTATAATACATTTAAATTTTTCAAATAAAATAACTCACCATTAATATGAGGTTAAAATAATATTAAAACTACATGTATACATAAATGTGAATACTGTTCTTTTCAGTATTTTCCACGAGAGAAAAGAAAAACTCAAAACATTGTATGAAAAATTAAAAATGAAAATAATATTAAAAGCAGTTTTATGTAAAAACTTTCCGAGTTACACAATTGAATTTAAAAACTTTGAAATTGTTCATTTTCCAACATGTGTCCTATTTTTCTTTTGCGAGCGAATCTCTCTCTGTATGTGTTGTTTTTTTTTCTAAAATGTGCACGGCAGTGTCAGTGTGTGTCCTAGGAGCTAAAGTGCCAAATTAATTTAAACACAAAACTGCGTCTCGCAAAGTCAAGAGTTAATCCCCACGCCGTCTTGGATAATTACAGCTGACTAGATTACTTCTTAAACTGCATTAAAACTTTTAAAACAAACTTGGCAATTTTCATATGTAAACAGTCGCGATTCTCAAAGTGCTTCCTTACTGTGTTAAATATCCCAGTTAAATAGACTTTAAATGTATACATACGTATATCAGATTTAATAAGAGAACAGTAATTTTTAACATTCTTTTGTACTGCAATATGTCTAAATAATATTGCTTTAATTAAATTTCTTCCTGAATTATTTTAAAATTGTGTTATTGTGTAAAAAAAACACTACAAAACTAAATTATAAATTCTATTAAATTGACAGAAAGACAACACGTCTAATCCATAAAGATAAATCCGCTATCCTCAACATGCGATAGAAAATGTTCATAGCGTAAAATTTGAATATACTAAAATAATTGCAAAACGCAACCAATATTAACAGTAGATTAATAAAAGAAGCAATAGAACTTTACAAAGAAAAAAACAACATCAATAAATGTGAAAGCTCTGATTTAAATAAAATCTGGCATTCTTTAATTTATAAATTATACAATTTTGTA
The DNA here is from genome assembly GCA_963966155.1 of Clivina fossor. NCBI lineage: Eukaryota > Metazoa > Arthropoda > Insecta > Coleoptera > Carabidae > Clivina > Clivina fossor. The sequence continues at coordinate 5,171,952 of OZ014568.1, forward strand.
ATCTAGTTACTTATATTTTGTTACTTATCAAATTTTTCTCATATTTTGTTGTTTTATTAATAATGACATTAGTATATATTTATGTTACTAGAAATATCATCTAATCAAATATAGATAACTCATTAAAAATTTAGTCAACTAATTCAAATTAAATAAAATATAGCGATTTTTTTTTGTGTAGACTAAATCAGCTATATATTCAACGTTTAATTTTATATACTCCCCAAACTTTAACATTCACCACATACTAAATACACACCAACCGTTGAGACTTGTACAAGACACTTTACTCCAGCATTCCTGTCAACGAAAATCCACCAAAACATTCACGAATTCCCAGTAAATTCACGTCACCAGCCACCATTCCCACAACTCGTCTATGAAATCCAAATGAAGGATTAATAAGCGTTTCATATGGCGGTATACCATTAAAACAGGCGTCGCGACGCCTCGGTGTACCAATGGAAATAGGCATATCATATATTCCAGCGTCATTATTACATACTGACGTCACAAGCAATTTCACCAATGTAGCGCAGACACCCAAGTTAGATGACAGTAATGTGGCATGACATGTCACGTTTAGGTTAGGTACGTGTGAGAGAAAAATAACTAGATGTTTTGATTTTGTTTTTACCCACTAGCTTTTGTTTTTGTGTGTGTGTGTGTGTGTGTGTGTGTGTGTGTGTGTGTGTGTGTGTGTGTGTGTGTGTGTGTGTGTGTGTGTGTGTGTGTGTGTGGATGTCTGGAAGATAGTTGTTTGTTGGTTACTCTTTTGTTTCTGTAAGATGTTTTTACCGTCAAGTGTAATATAATAAGATGATTGTCATGATATGAAAAATGTTTTGTTCAACTGAACGTGTATTATTATATCTTTCTTATATCTTTCCTAAAAGAAATTTACGAATATTATTGACTATAGTTATACCATTGCCAAAATAATATATGTAAAGTGTGTCTGGAGAACAAAAACTCATATAAATAAACAGCATTGTAAAAAATTAATGTAAATTTATATTGATAATCATAGTAATTTTGCCATATTTTATGTTGTAATTTTTATAAATTATTGTAAATGTAATTAAAAATTATAAAATTACAATAAAACATATAAGTAGTAAAATTTAAATGATTATCAAAGTAAATTTATGTTCATTTTTTATAGTTTCGTCAAAATGTCGTTTTCATAAAATAATTAATTAGAATCTACTCCAAAAACAGTTTTATTTTACAATATAACTATTTTAATATATAAGTATTGTATTGTATAAGCGTTTTTTTGGGCTGCAATGTAAAAAAAAACTGAAAAACCCCTACTAAAAAAATTACATATTATTTTAGCAAAACGACGCTTTACATAAATTTTCTGTAAAAATAATATAATTTTGTAATTTTAAATAAAATTATTAATTTGCCATATTATATATGTTTTTCGTACCGAAAAAGTAAGTAAACTTACATAAAATAATATATAATATGTATAGTAATTTATTAAGTAATTTATTTAATTAATTGATTTAATTAATTTATTTATTAATTATATTTACATATTAAACGGTGTAAATAAGTTTTTAGTATTTTTTTTTAACAGTGTGGTTAAATTTGCCAGTCAAATGCACTATATTACAAATAGTTTCAATTACAACGCAAACTTTTAACAAACTCCCTGTTCAAAACAGTATTTAAAATTAAGTGCTAACTATTTTGATTCGAACGAATACGACTGCATATAGCTATAGGAAATGTAATACAATCACACAATTATGTTTAAACTTCTACAAATATAATTAAAATGGACAATGTAACGTGGCCATATCATACATGTATATAGAATTACCACACACACACACACACACACACACATATACACACCCAACAGATACACATATGTGAGAACGTGGAATCTCTATCAGAATGTAATTATAATTTAAATTAGTTAGCAAGCCTATACGTGTTGTTGCCTAGTTGCATACACAGTAATGTTCATGCCTAGTTCTAGGAGTAAATAACTAGCCAATGTCTGGGACGTTTGTGTGTGTGTGTGTGTGTGTGTTGAAGGAGGCAAGTACATTTGCTATAATTGCATAACGTTCATCGTACGTGTAACTACCATATTCGAAACATAGAGATTCTCGAATCTGCATTTTGATAAAGATGTAGAAATTTCTTAGTTAAACTGATTAGCTTTAATTACAATGTGCGTTATTAAACATTCTCGATTTTTTTATATATGAAATTATTAGCCCGTATTTTCAGCTCACTTTTAAAAGTGATTTTTGTCAAAGGTACTTTTGACGTTTAATTAAAATTACTTATTAAGCAATTTTAATTAGTTTATTTCAATTTTATAACACTAGCTGTACAAAATATGTCAAAAATAGAAATACTATTCATATTTCATAAGAACTAGAAATAAAAATTTATTTTAAAACAAAAATATAAGCACTTTTATAAACAAAAGAGATAGGAATACGAGCCATTATGTTTAAAATAAAATACCAAGAAATATTATTTTATTATATTAATCGTAACAATAATTACTAAAAAATCGACGTACGTCTTCATCAGGAAAAAAGATATAAATGACATTTACAGTAAATAAACAGAATATAAACACAAGTTACTAGATAACAAAATTAGTAACTAGATTTTTTAATTAAAAATTTATAAATTTTGTGATCTAGTTACTTATTTTGTTACCTAGTAACTTGTTTCTATGTTCTATTATTTTCTGTAAATGTCATTTGTATCTTCTTTCCTGTTAAAGACGTACGTTAAGTTCATCGAAACGTCGATTATTAATACAGAACTACAACTTAAAGCCGATTTATTTTTAAAAATACTGGTCTTAAGTTTAGAATGTTTAATTAATTTATAAATTTTTTAATCTAGTTTCTTTGTTACCTATAGTTACCTATAACTTATTTATGTAATTTATATTATTTTCCTAATATTAGTATTTCGAAACGTCGATTTCTAAATTAAAATTTATATGTCAAGCTTTTTTATTTTAATAATTACGTCGTTACAAGTTTAAATTAAACGTTTGTTAGTTGATATTTTGTTATAAAATTTACTGTTACATGAAATATACATAACGACAAATCTTTTGAAGAAAATTTACATGATTTAGAAGAAAATCTTTGATTTTATAAAATTAAAAATATCTTTCTTATACGACTATAACGAATTATTACTATTTATTTATTTTTTTTATCTAAACATATAAATAATTTCTTCCAATTTTCACAAAATTTTGACCACGAATCACACGTTATGTGATTCGAAAACCAATTTTGAGAAAACCTTTTCGGTGACATCCTCAAATGTCAACAACAACTACCAACACGTTTCTATTTCTTCTTGACATTGAAATTGTACACTGTAAAAAAATCTATAATTTTATTTTAGAATAAATATTCTGTATTTCTACCTCAAAGTTGTACTGTAATTTTTACATAATTCATAATAATCACATTACATAAGTAAAAATGACCTAATAAGTATGTAAAATTGCGTACTTTCTGCAAATTGCATCACATACTTAATGTAGAATTACATATTGTTGGTATAATATCTTAAATTATGTAAAATTACAGCTTGCATATTAATATTTGTAATAATTTATCAAAATAATGAGACTTAGTACATATTTTATGTAGTAATATATTTTAAGTGTAATTCATTCATTTCAAAATATATCCTTTATGTAAATTTAGAAATGTATATAATTATACCAACAATAATATTAGAGAACTAAACAAACTTTACTTATTTATGAAAAATTCCTGGCAGCAAATTTACTGAAGTTCTATAAATTTACTAAAAATTACATACATATGCACTTTTCCATTCCGTTGGTAATCATATTACATAATGTTTGTAATGGTTCTGTTATTATGTTGTTTTAAACAATTATATTAAAATTACAGCAGTTGAGTAATTATACCTAGAAATAGTGGGCATCATAGTGTCTCATGGTTTGTAGGTAAAAATTACATAATTTTTTTTAGAGTGCAAACATAAACGACGGGGCGTAAAAACTGTTTCATTTACGATTCGGTCATGTCGAACATCTCTGTCGACATTTCGTGTTCCGATTCAGGGTCTCCCGTCCGGTTTTTGGAGGGTCCGGTGTCCCGACGTAGACGTTGCATACCAACGGTGACAACGCGCGACGCCCAAAACGGTCGACGTCGCGTTGAATTAAGACCCTACTCTTGTCGAATGTCACTGGGACAAGACGGGCTTGTTGTTCGAGAAGATTGTGATTTTGAGAAATGGTTGGATTATTGTCTGACTCTTTTTCCGGGTAAATTTAAAAGAAAAATATTGACAGTTGAGTTGGTCATGTAGGCACGGTTTTATTCTATATATTATATGAAAATAAAGAATTTTTTAATTTTATTTTGAAATATGCAATATATTTTAAAAATATATCTGTTGCGGCCGCCAGAGAACTGAACGTAATCGTATTAAATAAATTTAAGAAATAGAAAAATTTGTATAAGAACTACTACTGTAGTCATGATAACTAAAAACAAAACTGATTTAACATAAAAATGCCATCGATTTATAGAATTATATACCTATATCATTAATATATAAAAAATTATTTAGCCGTATCGAAAAATGTTACAAATAAAAGTTGTTAGTTATAACTTGTTTAACAATTTTTGTTAAATAATTTTTGTTGCGAAATATTCATAAAACACATCAAAGTTACATCAGTAAATTATCTCTTCCGGTTTAAAGATCTTTAGCAAAAGTTGATCAAATTGAGATATTCACCTTCAAACTTTAAATAACAATCCGTTCAGCCGAATTTGCTTTACATGTGTAGATGTGTACACGAACCGACAGACAGAGTAAATCTCTAAAAATTTGTGATTATCTGTAAAAATCTCAATACATCAAATTTGGTATGATTACAATACCTCCTCTATCACATGTGATATGATGGTCGGTAAAAAATATATTTTATTAATTTCTGTAAAATACACAGACAGACAAATCGACAGATGGACATCATACTAAAAACAGTTGATTGGTATTACTATAAGCCTAATTCGTGCTTATCTGTAAAAATCTCGATACATTAAATTTGGTATGATTACATTACTTCCCTTATCATATGTGATATGACGGTCGGTAAATACATATTTATCATTGCTTTCATTAAAATAAAATAAATATAAGAACTCATCAGATAACATAGAAAAAAATATTTCAGAAATCATTGTATACAATGAAACGGCTTTAGGTTTAAGTTCTGTATTAATATTTATTAATAGTCGACGTTTCAATGAACTCAACATCCTTTTTCATCAAAAAAACTGGTACAAATGAGTTTTACAGTAAATAACAGAACACAGAAACAACAAAGAAAACAAAATTTTATTAAAATCAGTTACTAGTCACACTAATTGATGTTATATAAATTTCTATTGCTTCTCTTTTTCAATCTATTGTTAATATTGATTGGGCTTGGAAATGTCGATTATTAATAAATATTAATACAAAACTTAAACCTAAAGCCGTTTTATTTTATATCATTTCCTATATTCGATATAATCTAAACAAAACTGTGCAAATGCATTTTCATCACAGACCATTAACTACCCCTCCAATATCCAAAACAATACACTCTATATCCTCTTAAAGTATCAGGGCGTGCTCATCAAATGAACTATACATAACACACACACATTTCCCCCCAAAAACAAGAGCAAACCGAAACCACACGTTCAATTGCCACGCATCAGACAAAGATAGAACCACGAAATTCCTTCGCTAAAACTTACATCATCCCTTTCTCTACCATCTCTAGTACAAGTACAACACAGATATTATCTCCTCTGTGCGTAATTCTCCTCAACAGAGTTTGTCCTGTATTTGGAGCAGCAGTCCTTTCCCATATTCAATTAGTACCGCATTTATATGCTATGGGCACTAGGTATGGGTTCAGTGCTTAGGTTCCTGCATCAGATTAACTATAAATATAGATACGTAATGCCTATATGCCAGGACCGTGTCGATAGAAAAAGCGATCGCCTCATAGGTGCAACATTACGGAATAAATATTCTTTTAATAATAAACGAAAAATTCCTAACTCATCTACACAAATAAAAATTGGCGATACAGTATAATATTACTAAAATAAAACGGCTTTAGGTTTAAGTTCTGTATTAATATTTATTAAAAATCAATGTACTCTAATCAAGAAAACTGATGCAATTTACATTTACATTTAAAATATAGAAACAAATTTGACTTCCATTAATTAAAAATTTATAAATTAGTTACTTATTTTGTTACCTAGTAACTTGTTATTGTGTTCTGTTATTTACTGTAAATGTCATTTGTATCAGTTTTCCTGATAAACACGGAAGTTTAGTTCATTGACACGTTGATTATTAATAAATAGTAGATTACTAGAGTTTAAACCAAATTAATCGTTTCCAGTAAAAACAAAGAATTATTATCTCGCTTATACTAAGGCGTTTTAAGGTTTATCGACTCCTTTTGCCCCCTAAAGAAATATATATATATATATATATATATATGCAAATTATTAGGGGCACCACATTCATGGTTTGCCTCATGCGACAAAATTACTGAGCACGACCCTGCCTATACGTAATAACATAGATTGTTTATATTTTGTGTAAAATGTAATCAAAAAAACAAAACTTCTATCTATTAATCTAACAATAAAATATTGTATTGTGTTTCCTCTCCATCTATATTATGGTTGATCTGATATTCCTGCAGGATACCCAAGCGTGCAAGGAGGTGATTGTAGTGCTGTTAAGCGCTTCTTGTAAGTGGTAGGATTGTCTTGTCCTAGGTTCTCGGTAATCAGAGCTTCGCATGTCCTTTTCGTTGTACAATTATTGTGATTGTACTTGCACACACACATATACACACCTGATGACTGATGTGATTGAGGTGGGAATCGTTATCGAGTTTATTCACATTTAAGGAGATTTTTAAGGATAGATTTATGTGTGAATGTCGAGATAATTATAATGACGATAATTTAGCTGGAAGGAGAAATACGTTCATTGTACTGTAATTTTCTTTTTTTCATCTTATTTTAGAATACTGCACGAAATAAAACCAACACTAATATTGAAAAACTGAAATAAATATAATGAAAACTAACATAGTAAAATATTTTTCAGAACTCATTGTATTAATATAAAAACAGTTTTAGGATAAAAATCTGTTAATTATTTATATAAAAACGACGGTCATTTTCATCAGGTCAAAAAAAAAACACTTTTATTTAAGTTTTTTTTATAAAACAATAAATAAGAAAGTTATAGCAATTATTCGTTACTTTATTTACACCTTATTTTCATTTTATTAACCAATAAAACTTATTTATTATATACATTTTAAAAATAATTAATTTTCTCCAATATTATTAAACAATTCACAAACACCACAAATAGAAAAACAAAACACTGCACATGTCGTTTGACCAACACTTAAAACAGCACCCTGTATAAAAATTGAAAATTGGCTCAACACCATGTTTGAAAACTTAGGTGCAAAAACTGAAAATCAGTTGGGCAAAGTGTCGAAAAAAAAACCCTCTTGAAAACTGTGAAACTGGCAAACACTTGCTAACTTCTCAGCGTCGGTATAAAAGTTTGATTATAGCCATCCAATACGGCAGTCGAGTTGCAAGATGCAATCACTAGCTGCAAGTTGCGCATACAGTTTTGATATCATTGCACATATATGAGTGCACGTACCAACCGAACGATATTGCATTTCATTGCATGTGTGCCCGGTTTGTTGTCTATGTAACTAGCGGATTGGTTTCGGATTGGTTAGATAGGAGGATGGCAAGTTGGGGACTGAGTTTGTTTGGTTTTTATGGTTTTATCGAATTGAATAAAGTGGACGTAAAAACGAAAAAAAAACGGGCGTTTTATTTTGGTTTGTTATTGGTTTACGTGTTATTATAGTGTGGAAATAGTTTTGATTAATGTAATTCTGTTTTGAAGTTGGAATCAAGAATTGGCATTTACGAGTAAAAAAGTATTTTTTACGTTTACGTGTTAAAAATGCGTAAAAAAAATGTAAAATAGTGTGGAAATAGTTTTGATTAATGTAATTCTGTTTTGAAGTTGGAATCAAGAATTGGCATTTACGAGTAAAAAAGTATTTTTTACGTTTACGTGTTAAAAATGCGTAAAAAAAATGTAAAATATGTAAAAAATCGTAAATAATATAAAACTGTAGTTTTTTATTTTATTACGCTACTATAGGTTGTTTTTTGTTTACATTTATTAAATTCATTGTGATAAAAAAAAAAATTGAAAAAGAAAAAGTAGATTTTTAAGGAAAATATATACAGAACTTAAAATATTTATTTATATACATATATAGATTTATTTATCATATTTAATGTAAACATCTAAAATATAATTAATAAATTAATCAAATACATGACACAAAATTCAAATTAACATATAATTAACTAATCGTCAAATTTATCTGTGACTGTAATTAAAAATGTACATACATACATACATACACAATATCGCCATGTACTCAAAACGATGTGGCACAAACTCTTTCCACTATCCCGAAATCAATTTCCTCTAAATATCCCTATCCAGTCAAACAACTCTAGCTTCATCTACCTTCATAATTCCTCTCATACATGCTCTTCTATTCAATCATACAACTCCAACTATTCATCGTACGTCCACGCAAACGAATAGCATCAAAATCATTCATATAAATTTTAATCTATACATAACATATGTAAAGTGTCATACGGCTCGGTACGGCTCTGTACAATAGTATAGAGCTTATAGAATAATACAAAATACTAGCATCGGTTTCAATTTAATTATCTATATATTATTAAATATTAAAAGTACTTGAACAGTACCGTGAAATCTATATTATCCAAGCTAAATTTTTCTCCATCACATGTAAAACAAAACTCCAATATCTCTAACAGTATTTTCATTACCTCTCTCGCCTAAACTTTTTCAATCAAGCATCAAACAGCACTGAAACTAAAACACACACACACATACAAACATCCAAAATGTTAACAAAGTGTAAAACTAAAAGGGGTGATCCATCCGTCGTATACAATCCAATCGACTTGCAAAACAGGCCAAAAGCACACTACACCTCTTTGCTGCTTCGAAAAACGAACGTAACCAACTGCGTTTATTCCAACTACCAGTAGCTTGGTTTGTGTGGGATCCGAAAACCATAGTCTTAACCCCCTTCCCCTCACCACTCTCCTAACCAAACATTGCTGAAACCACTTTAACCGCTTGGTGCAATCATGAGACGCTGCATAATTGATGAATACGACATTGCGAGATCGTTGCGTTTGGTTCCTTGCCTCGTCCTAGTGCGAGTTACACAAAGCGAATTTTCAACATGTGACAATGTTTTGGGGGATTGTGTATACGAGATATTTGCAATGTTGAGGTTTGCGGATGTTAGTATGGTTTCAATAGGTTTTAGTGAAAAATAAAATGTATATATATATATATATATATATATATATATATATATATAAAAGTAATTAATCAGTTAATGTGGAAGGGTTCTGAAATGAAACTCATTTAAGTTTAAATGCAAGCTTTCGATTTATTTTAAATCCTCTTCATAGCCAACTAAAACAAATGGACAAAAGAAAAATCTTTATATAACAATTGTAAAAATATAATAGAAAAAGTTAATATTTATAAAAATAGTTCGAAATTTAACTAATAAGACAAAATCATAATAAATATATATGTACTTGTATAATAAATAATATAATTGAATATTTTAATAATGATACTATTAATGACAATAATTAATATCTTTCATATTTTTCTGTATATTTTATTTGACATATATTTACACTTAATGTGGTTTACTAACCAAACTTTTATTTTACTGAAAATTATTGAATCTTTAACACATGTTTTACGGAATGCAACAAATAACTCTGTTAGTTGTAAGTACAATTTTTATTTCATTATAATTTTTCCTTATATTTATATTATGATTTTCTATTATATTTGTATAATTGTTACACAAAGATTTTTCTTTTGTCCATATTTTAGTTGGCTATGAAAAAGATTTAAAATAACTTGCCATTAAACTTAAATAAGTTTCATTTAAGAACTTTTCCATATTAACTGATATACCCATTAATTGCTTACATTAATTACCGGTCACTAGATATTTTCAATTATATATACAGCAGATTTTTATTATATTTCATGATATCGTGACAAAAAATCATAATTATCAACAACAAAAATGCGTCTAGCAAATGTAAACTATGATATTTAAATATGCAAATAACAAAATTTTAAGGACTATATCTATCGAAATATCCTGTATATGTCACGTTTGCATCAAAGCCGTTCATTATCGTAGGTCCGCGAATGTTTGCACAGGACACTTGTGAATGGTGTAACCCCCCTTTTGGTGAAATGAGAAAATTGTTGAACCGTAACCAAACACGGACACCGTGCGGGATTTTAAAACCAACCTCTTTCTCTTCTTATTCTTTTTCCTTTCGGCTACTTTTTTATTTCGTTTTTTTGAATTCAACCTGCAAATGTTCGATTTCTCGAAAGAACTTTTAATCATTTTAAAAGAAAACAAACTTGTTATTTGGAAAGTAATGTTATTATTAAATGTTAACATAACATATCACTTATATCTTGCATTGTCATCTAGTTCTGTGTTATGTTTAAAGTTTCAAGTCTCTAACTCATGAAAATCGATTGCATAATTTGTATCAAGCAGATCAAACAAACAGGAAAGAAAGCGTGTTAATTATAATATAATTAAAATATTTTCTCATAATTATAAAATTATATAATAATAAAAACACTAAAATCAATTTTATCTACAGGATTCCCAGAACAAAAGCAGGAACTTATGCTACCTGATGATAATGTAATAAATCGTCCAGCCAATAAAAAAATACAAAAAGATAAAGCTGGTAAAAAGAAAAAATAAATATATCGTCGTATGTTCTCCTGTCATATATTTTAATCTACATATAAAGGTAACTAATTTTATTAAATTGAGGGCCGGGTATTTTGTGTTCTGGTTAAGATTAACCGAACTTTCAAAATAACCAGGTATCAACTTCATGGTTAAAGTAGAATACATAAATTTATCCATTGATGTATTTAGTACACAAAATATACAAAATGTGTCTATTTAGTCAAGAATTAAATTTAACTAACTGTCATATCATTTTAACTGTAACTTATAATATAAACTGAACATTATGAATAACAAAAAATAATAACCGATGGTTAACTTATTTGAAAGATTATTGTTTGTACAACAACCGAAATATGTTTAATTATTAAACAAATTTATTTAGAAAAAAAAAAAAATAATCAAATTAAAATTCAAGCAAAAATCAACAATGCAATTGTCAATTAACTTAACTTGACGTAATAGTGTTTCAATATGACCGCCGAAGATGTCAGACTAAATACACTTGACGTTGTAATTATATTCTGCGCTGCCACCAATAATGTATATAATATCTAAATGCTATATAATAATGTCATAATTGTACTAATAACATAATAACCTCTTTCTACGTATATGGTAACATAATATTAATATTTTGTTACGCTTGAAATTTTCAATATAACATAATTTAGTTTCCAACTAATAACTAGATAATGACATAAATATCTTCAACATATATTTACTGAATTCGCCAATAGAAACATTTAATTTTTATTTATTTCTTCCAAAGATTAATCTCCAGATTAAATTTCAAAAAACAAAACCTAAATAAATTGTTCGATACTGTAACCATTTATTCGAAAAATATAATACGATAGAAAAAAAAGAAAAAACGAGAAAACAAAAAGCAATCGTTAGTCGGTATCGTGCAAAGGAAACAAGAAATGAACAGAGAACGTGTGGTCTGGTGGAAAACTCGCCAAAAGAGAGGAAGAAAAAAAAGAAAGGTCAAAGCAAAATAAATAAAAGTGATTCGGGTAAGGAAAACGCCGTGAAGCAAAATGCAAGATCACCAAACCGAACCGAGAACCCAGCCCGGAACCAAGGAAAGAAAAATCCTGAATCCGAGACGGTATGAAAGTCAACTCTTTGGCCTCCTCGTACTTTTTACCATTCCTCCCCCTCCCCACCGCCCGTCCTGCACCGATTCTTCGACTCGATCGGGGGAGGGTGTTCGAGTGACTCTAGGCGGAAGGAAGGAAACGGAAATGATGAAAAGGAGATCGCTCCCACGTAGGTACAGTTAGAGAAAGTTATTTGTAAAAATGTGACAATTTTATATAATAAAATATAATTAATATAATTAGTTGCCTACACTGTAAAAGAAGTTGCCATTTTCGATTAAAACCATAGTAAAAAATTACATATTATTTCAGCAAAATAAAGTTATAAATATAATTTTGTAACTTTCATTAAAATAATTAATTTACTATATTATATAAATATTTTTTTAACAAAAAAGTAAATAATTACTTACTTAAAATATACGTATTTTAATAAAGTAAAATGTCAATGACTGAGTATCTTGTGAAATTTTGGGAAAAATATAAAATCTCAATATTCTTGAGTATTATTAAAATATTTTTCAGAAATCATTATATTAAAATAAAAACTATTTTAGAAATAAATTCTCTTTAATTATTTTATAAAAACGACGTTTCGATGAAACTAAACGCTCGTCTTCATCAGGTCAAATTTTTTTATCAATAACATTAAAGTAAATAAGAATACATAGCAACTAGTAACTAGGTAACAAATAAATAACTAGATCATAAAAATTATAGATTTTTAATTAATAGAAGCCAAATTTGATTTAACTCAATGACTCAGTACTATATAAATCTCTATTGCTTCTCTTATTAATCTGCTGCAAATATTGATTGGTCTAGCAATTATTACCTACTGTATCTTGAAATTTTACATCAGGAACATATTCTAAAGCATGTTCCGCAATAGCGAATTGACCTTTTCTAGTAACTAGTTGTTACTTAGTCTTATTTACTTTAATGTCATTGACAAAAAAATTTGACATGGTGAAGACGATCGTTTAGTCTCGCCGAAACGTCGTTTTTATAAAATAATTAAACAGAATCTAATCCTAAAACAGTTATTATTTTAATACGTATTTTATATTTATGTAATGTAAAAATTACCCTTCAAATATTTATACATAAAATAAAACTGCTGCACCTTAAAGTTCTGTATTAATATTTATTAATAATCGATAATCAGGAAAACTGATACACTTGATCATATATTAGTTTTCCTACTAAAGACAGACGTTGAATTCATCGATTATTAATACAGAACTTACACCTATAGACGTTTCATTTTAATATAATGAGTTCTGAAAGATTTTTTACGATGTTATCTACAAATCTATTTCCACTACTGTACCAAAATCCAAAACTAGTTCTCCTTGCTGCTTCTTTTTATAATTTCAGTTCCTTTTTACATTCTCAATAGGAAAAGAGATTCAAGTATGCAACAAATCTTTTTGGTGACAACATTGATCAAGAAGTATCCTACTTTTACCGACAGTCATTTTCAATTGAAATTGAATGCATCTGTACCCATTTCTACTCAAAAATCCATCTCGACAAAAGATATCCCAGATGCATGCATGCGATGCTGACTTTGATGTGTTATCAGATTTATTTATCGTCAGTGACGTTCGTGAAATTTTGTATTTTTTTGATAAATATATATTGTGCGTCCAATAACAAATTTTCTTGTTATTTTCTGTAAATTTACATATTAAAATTAGTTGCGCCAGGTTTTTAAGTAAAATTACCGATTTTATTATGATTATTATTGTAAATTTACATCGATTTTTTACAGTGTATATTTTAGCTATATTACACATCTGCAAAAGTGTGTATATTTTTATTACCTTAAAAGAAAAATGTTCCAATCCTCTTTGAAAAATTACCGACAATAAAGAAATATATATTTTACGATTTGCAATAAATTCTAGTAAGAAATATCGAAAGAAATAAAAATATTGCCATCATAAAATAGTTTTTTTTTTATCTATAGTAAAATTGAAAATAGGTATAGTGCGCAATTTTATTTCCTAAATATTAAGTAATATCTTTTATTATTTCTACATTTCTGTATTACTTTGTTATTCTTTATTGATAATACTACATAACAAAATATTGTAATATTAAATCGTAAAAGATATATACAATAATTAAGATAATACTTATCCTGTGAGAGGTACTCCACAAACTGATTTGTTGGAATTATTTAACATGAAATCATTGGCAGACAGACAAACTACGGGATCTATAAATTTTTTGATAAAAATTATTGGTAAAAAAGTTGACTCGCCTGTTTTATTGAGCAAAATTAATTTTTTAGTTCCATATGTTACAACAAGATCTTCAAATATATTTTATTGTAGTTGCTACAGAACTAATATTCTCAGAAAAGCTCCTATTTCAGTAATGAGTAACAATTTCAATAGTTCGATGCATCATACTGATTTCGATATATTTAAGCAATAATTTCATATTACTCTACTCTACTAGTTTTAGTAGAGTAACTGTTTACACAACGCTAGTAGTTAGGTAGAGTATAGTTTAAAGTTTGTTCATACAAGATAAATAACAAAATCGGGAAATAATTTCTTCCAAAAAAAGGAAAAACAAAGCATTCAAACACAAATAAATTGTTTACAATTTACATCAAAATACATCTTGTATACAAACCCCAAATATAAATTCATCCCTTATAAATAATACCATTCATCCTCCTTCTAAAACCAAGCCATATTGGCTTTAACCGAACGGTAAACAAAAAAAACAGTAACGCCAAACGAAGCTAAAATAAAACAATTTAACTAAATCTGTTGAGCAAATCTCCAAGACAAACTCAGAGTTGTGCCGGAAAAAAAAACAAAAATTCATCCCGCCAAATCTAACATTGGGTGTAAATCAATAGTGGGGGTTGCTTTTTTTTTTTCGTTTTCAGCTTGTATGGTAATAGTACTCGGTCGTTCAGTATCGAATCGTACTCGTTCAGTATCGATAGAACAAGGAGGGTGTGTTGTATGCGGTTGTATCCTTTGAAAATCTCAACGACGCTCAGCGTCTCCTATCCTTAGACGCCGATGTCAGGTCGCAGGAAAACGATATGTCTTTGTTATTCAACCATAGCCGACTCGATATTTTATTTTCTATTCTATTTTCTAAACAAAGCAGGAATGTATACTCCATTTACGTTAATAATAATAATGATTTTATTGCCCAACAGGACCAACAACTAATTACAGCACAAGATATATAAAAAAAAAATGACAAATTAGTTAATATATAATAATAATAATACATATACAAATATATTATTTTAATAACTTAATTATTTAAGCTATTAATTAGTGAAAAATATGAAAAATATCAAAATCAGATAAACAATTGTTAAAATTTCTGCACATTATGTTGATTGGTGCCTTATATAAAATATTTGTTCTCGAAAAACCACAATAACACATTAGCGTAGACCGTAGAACGACACGAAAGTCTCAAAACTAAAAAATTACATTTTTAAAGTAAGCTAGGACAGTCCACCATATTATAATTTGTAGAATATAACTATACTATGATTAATTCGTCTCTCATCCAAAGATTCAAAGCCAAATCTACTTAGCAATAAGAGTTTTTACTAAGACGTTTTAAGATTTATCGACTCCTTTTGAGGTGTACTATCACCCCCCCCCCCTAAAAGGATACAGAGAAGATCCGAAACACCGTGTATAGTAACTAACTGCTATATAATAATGTATATTATTGTACTAGTATCATGATGACGTCTTTCTACATAGGCATTATAATAACGTAATATTAATATATATAATATGCTGAAGAAAAAATGTATCTTTAAAATTGTAAAAAAAACTTACCACATTTCAATTTAATAATGAAAATTACTAACACTTGTCATATTCTTTATTTCAAACATGCTTCTATATTTTGAAATAATTATTTGCAGTAAACACTCTAAATATAGTCGTATTTTTAAAAACAGAAAAATAATTATAAGTTTCGAAATTAAAAATACAAATATGTAAAAACAACAAATTCAATTATTAATAATAAAAAAAATCGGAATATTTTTTTCAGTAAATAATCAAAAACTTAATTAAAATGTCATCTACCATGTACCAGATCAAATTTCAATTTATTTTATTGATATGTACATTTCATAAATAAAAAAGGAAAAAATTATAAATATTTTTTTGTCAAAACAATAAACTTTGACATTTTTTTTTCGGCTAGAATTAAATTTCACAATTATTAAATATTTGTAAAAAATGAATCAAACTAATGTTTTATAGTAGAATTCTTTACAGATGTAAAAATGTATGTACCAGGAAATAAAACTTTTTTTTAAAATTCCACCATTTTTCTTTATTTTTAAGTAACAAAATGAAATTCTGTAAATTGCAGTAGCATTACAAAATATCAAATGTAAAAAAAAAATTTACCACACTGTAAAAAAATTGATGTAAATTTACATATTCTATGACTGTAATTTTTTTCAAATAAAAAAGTAATACTACATAAATTATTATTGTAAAAAGTACAAAATGCTGCTATTTTACCGTTATAAACTATGTAAAATTACATAAATTTAAATTATATTTTTTTAGAGTGAAGTAGTTACAGTTCTGCTCAAAACTTCACCATTATTCTTCATCTTCCCGTAATAAAATTACATTTCCATAACAACATAATATGTCAATTTATAAACAAAAGTAAAGCTATTATGTTAATGAGTCACTTGCATAATAATCAATTAACTATGTGATTAAATTCTTGATAATAATCTACTTGCACAATTAATTACTGATTAACTTATATTTAGATTGTCAATTATCTTTAAAGCGTCTTATTGATTAGTCTATTGGAAAGTTATTAAAGTCTATTAAAAGTTAAAATGTTTAACAATTTTTTTGTGTACCCAACCCTAAATATATTATTAAGATGGTTGGTTCATCTTAAGCAAATGTCTGATTCTGATTAACGTTTGATTAAAATGTATTTGAAAGCATTTCAAAAGTATATAAAAAATTGCTTTTATCTTTAATTTCTACTTCACGTAGTTCCAAGTTTCCACCAGAGAACACCAAAACCTTAATTCACATTCCCAATACGCATTATCTTTCACATTAAACAAACGAAACAAAATGAAAAAAAAACCAAATTAAATAAATTCCCAACGCTACCGTTATGTAAACAGAACACATTTCAAAATCCCATTACGTACATCTCCAAAACGAAAAACGGATACACAGAAATGTCTTCTGTTTCGGATTCAAGTCGCCAACAAAACATAGAACAATTTCATTTTGACATCCGCATAAATATTTGTTTGTTTCACACGATCTCACATCGGGGTTGTCTCCAGCGACTCCAGCCGGATATCACCCGACAAGGACAAAACGATAGCCAAGTGCATTTATTTTACACGTGTCGGCATCTATGAAATTTGAGAATAAATGAAATGGAACAGGTATATGCAGTACAAACCGTGATATATTTATATATGTGGAGACAGTTTCCAGTGTAGTTGATGAAAAATTATTACTTTTCATTTCGAATGTTTGGCCGCATGTTATCAAAACAAATGCTCTCTGCCCTGGATGTTGCGTTCTTAATCGGTGTCTTTTGTTATTTATAGGGACAATGTGATTTGGTAAGATTGTATGAAGGATAGATCAAAAAGAATCTAAACTGAATTTACGAGATTCATACTGGTTTTTTGTTATTTAATTTAGATTTATAAAAGCTTTCAATTTGGAAACATTCAGACATCTTAACAAATAGATTTTTCACCGACCATTATATTTATCACATATGATAAGGGAGGTATTGTAGTCACTTTAATATTTTTTTACAAATATTTCGCAACAAACAATTTCGAAAAAAAAATTATTTATATTTGATGACAAACAGAAGCAAAAAGTTATTTTGAAATTAATGATAAAAGCACTTTTTCACGAAAAAGTGAGGTGAGAATACGGGTCTTTATATTTAGTAACGAAATAAGTAAAAAGTTCGGGAATTTTTCAGTCATACCCTCTGTATGATGAAATTGATACTATGTCTAGATAATTTAATAAAAATTGTATCGCAACGTTTAATATTCTCATAAAGATTGTTTTTTTTTATTATAGAGCGGCCGTACAATATTGTGGGCTGTAATAATGTGTAATACGAAATGTAATTTTAGTTGCTCGATATTTTATTTGTTTAATAAACGCTCTCATATTTCATCGTGATGAATAAATACAGTCCATAACCGATGATATTTTGCATTAAATATTGTGAAGCAATATTACTCAATTTCATGATTAAATGAGCACTTATTTGTCTCATAAATTTTATATAATTATACTTCAAAGTATTCGTAATCTGATAACTTTGTTAGATAAATATTGAAACCGCAAATTTTAATTAAAATATATTAGAAGCTAAGCTTATTTCTTCAGTAGCAAATTATAAAAAAAAAAATAAAACTAAAATCCTACTCAGTAATTTAAAATTAGAAAATTATTCAATATATATTATCAGTAGATTACTTGTTCCTTCCATACGCCATTTTTGGTCCAGTTGAGTTATTACTAATTTAGGCAATATTTGTTTAAAATAAAACTGTTTTAGGTTAAAGTTTTCTATTAATATTTATTTATAATCGACGTTTCGATAAACTCAACGTCCATCTGCATCAGGAAAAATGATACAAAATCATTGTTCCTGATAAAGACGGACGTTAAAGATTTTTTTACTATGTTAATAATCGTTTGTTTTCTATCTATTTTATAATATATTTATCTAATTGGTTCCACTTTCTTACTATAAACAATTCAGTTCAGAAACTTTAAACACCATTATGAGTAATTATTTTTCAATTCTATTCTGTATTACAACTTATCGTTTCATATTTCGCCCTCTCCATATTGTTTCGTATATCAATTTATACGTTTCGCCGATGAACACAACGTAAAATTTACCCGATCGTGCGTAACTCACGCTTCGCCTATCTCAATTTTCCAACATCACAGTTTACAATAGGAAAACGCGACTACGCGATACACAAGCGGAGACAGCTGATCAAATTTCGTGACATAACGAGCTTATTTTACGGATGACGTTCATTTCTACGGACCTATATCTCCTATCTTTTTTCCGCTCGATTTTTATCCGGGCCTGATCGGTTTGTCCTTTTCTACACAGTGTTTTACCGTTTCGTTTTGGCCCGAACGTCGTAAAGGTTAGGTTAGGAAGTCATTAGCTACTGTCTTTATCGCCTTGCTCCCGTTGTCTTATGACTTAATTAGTATTAGGCTGTGTTCCGCAATTTGACCTAGAACTAGAAAGGGGAGGGGGGTGGCATTTTACGAGTACTGATTTTCGGTTTGTCTGCATTGCGTATTTTGTCTGATTTGTTTCGAGGATGGCAAAAAGGGTTATTTTTGGTTGGGTTTAATGGCATTTCGATAAAGTAATTCTAAGTACAATTTAAAATATATTTCAAATGTATGTAATTTTACTGTGATAAGTTAGGTAATATTACATTTTTTATGAAAAATTTCATTCGCAAAACATTTAAAATTACATAAATTTTTTACAGTGTAGTATTTAAGTAGGAAAAAGTAAACGATATTTTGATGCCACAATCTAGGCTCTAGAACTTTTAACAAATTTATTTGTGAATATAAAATAGAACTAAAATAAAACGGCTTTAGGTTATAGTTCTGTATTAATATTTATTAATAATCGACCTATTCAGCGTATGATTTCATGAGGAAAAATGATACAAATAAAATTTAAATTCTGCACAAAAATATACCAGAAACATAAAAATTAAATTCGTAATAAAAAAAGTGTAATGAACACTGCAATAGTAGGCAAATCTATTTGAGTTAATGGAGTTGTATTTTTAAAAATATAGAATTTCCTAAGGTAATTTAATATACCATCCGTATATTAAATTACCTAGTTCCATTTATTGCAAAAACAGAGTGTAATAAAACAATTCTTTGCTCTATTACATTAAAGATTCAAAAAAAATTTGAAAACTTTTAAATTTGAAATTAAATTTTTTTACTTTAATTAAGTTTATGCATGTTAATAATTCGATAAATTATAAATGCCACGAATTATCTAAATATTATGATGCAACAGTAATAGATTTCCTGTAATTTTTATAATTTTGTAAATATGGATTATATTGTAATTAATTAGTCAAAAAGCTAAATAAACTCTGATTATTATTATTAATTAAATAACGTTTCAAATAAATTTTATAATTCAATTTCTATAGCTAAAATTTTTTATTTTCTGTTTTATTAAAAAAACAAATTAATCTATTTCGAATTAAATAAAAGTTTGATTTTTTATATAAAAAATTTGTTGTGGCCACCACAGAACCGACCGCCATCGTATTAAATAAATTTATGGAATATAAAAATTTGTAGAACAGCAACTAGTCATCATAATAACTAAAAAAAAACGGTCTTGATATAAAAATATCCCACCTATTTACAGAATTACATATACAACATAAAAATATGTACAATTATAAAAAAATTATTTAGCCCTACCAAAAACTATTCCGAATAAGAGTTGTTAATTAATTTTTTTCTAAATATACCTCTGTTGCGAAATATTCGTAAAACACATAAAAGTAAATTTATAACTTCGGTTGGCAGATCTTAACCAATCAAATTCAGATATTCACATTCGATGCTTAAATATGTAATTTTATAATATTCCGTTCAGCCGAATTCGCACTACACGCTAAAAACAGATCCTTCGTGTTACTATAAGCCTAACTCGTGCTAATCTCGATTATGTCATATTTGGTATGATTACAACACCTGCAACAAATGCAAAAATAAATAGGCCTATACTACATGAAATCAAATCAAATAAAATAAAATTCACCCATTGCAATTGAACATATATATATATATATATATATATATATATATATATATATATATATATATTGGTTTTCGTAAATCGGAAGAAGAAGAAAGATAAATCAATTTTTCGTTGTTCGATTTTTTTTTATTTCGTTCGTAATGTCTTTTGTATTCAAAAACGATTCGTTAAATGAAGCGCAAAGAAAAATCAAGTTACCTCTGCTTTTTCATCTATTCCAGCCATTTATCAGGGTTTTTTCTTTTCCCATATTGGTCCTGTTTTTCCATTGAGGCAAAAATAAGTCATACATTTACTTATATTACATTTATTCAGTACAAAAATTGAAATATATATAATAAGATTTGTCGTGATTTGTGATCTAATTACTTGTATTTTGTTATCGAATTCACTTGTTTCTATGTTTTGTTTGTTTATTATTTATCGCATTTGTAAATATTTTCTTGATAATTATAGACGTACAGTATATCAAAACGTTATAATTTAATTAAAAATTATACAATTATAAAATATAATAAATTCTAAAAGATTCTTTACTATGTTACTTTACTTTTTTATAAAGTGGGAGGGCATATGATGTATTTTCAAAAACAATACTACATTATTAAAAATCTTGTTTAAGTTTGTTATTAATGTTTTAACTGAAAAAAAAAAATTGAGAACAAAAATTTAAATAATTGACATTTCAAACTTCGTAGCTACAGATTAAAATTAAAATTGCCTAATCGTTATAATATCCTTCACAAATTATCAATTCTCTCTCTCTCAAAAAAATAAATAAGCTGAAATAATAACGTTGTAATAAGTGGTACCTAATTAAAAATCACCCTTCTGCAATTCGATTGCGATGTAGCACAAACGAGTGGGGGAGGGAGCGAATTTAAAGAGAATGACAACCCCCATTCTCATCCCTCTACCCAACCCACCGTGACGAAGGGTTGACAGCCAATGGGAAACTGATGAAGTTCACTTGTTGTTTTAATTGGATTCGATTGACTTTTAAAACAAAAAGCGGGCCGCACGCTTCGCGCGCAGTTAGATTCGTATGCGCCGAGTTGTATTGATGGCTGAAAGTTTTCTGAAAAGACTACAGCGCCACGCTGGTTCATGACGCGAATATTTAAAACAAAACGCAATCGTTATTTGCTTCATTTGTGTCTCTGTTCCTTTGTTTTTATTTATTTTCGTTTATTCTACTTTCGGAACGTTCTTTCGTTGCGCCGAAAATTTTCTAATTTGCTAATTTAATTTGAACGATAAACAAACGGACCGTTGGAAATTTTGGCAAATTTATGGAAAGTAAATTATAAAAATAATATTTTAATTTTCGTTTCATTTTTGTATCAAAAATACATAAAGATAAAATAAGAAAGCTTTAGGTTGAAGTTCTCTTTAATTTTGCGATACACTGTTAGAAATTAATGTTAAAATACATATAGTAATTTTAGTATATATTTTGTTGTAATTTTAATAAATTATTGCAAATTTACCAAAAAGTTATAAAATTACAATGAAAAACACAGTAAAATTTATTTTTTACAATTATTTCCAGTCAAACATTTCTTTCCAGACAAATAACTTCTGCTTCATCAAAATAAATCCACCTTGCTTAAGTTTATTTTAATTTTAGCCAAAAATCTAATAAAAATTCAAATAAACCAATTAATAAACAATCCATCATAAAACTCAAAATAAAATAGAAAAAAACTGGAAACGTCATTGGTGGAGCAAATCAACCTCGTTAACTAAGTAATTAAGTGAGGTTACGGTCACATAAAAAAACTGCCTCTCAACTTTTTTTCTCTCTTTCGTTTCTTTTGCCACAACCCTAAAGCACCAAACCTAAACATCGGTGATTCGTTTTACGACCTTAGCGGCCCACCCTTCGACCTTAAGTTCCCCGACGATAATACAATGCAGCTCGCCCGAACGGCCTCACACTGTCTCCGGCCTAATGGAAGCGTCTTAGCCCCCCCGAAAGCTAGTGCTTCCATAATAAATGAAGCACTTTAACTTGCCTTTAACGCCACGAATATAAGTGAGGTAGGGTTGTATTGTTGGGCGTACTGAGACTTTGTTCTAGTCTAGAAGAGGACTGTAAGTAAGGTTGGCTTGAGCGGCTTGAGTGAGTGAAGTGTACAGATGCTTCGTGGATTTTTCATGAGTAGTTTTCTAAATGAGAGTAGATGGAATTCATTAAAATATTCTTTTAAATTACATTTAAGGGAATATACGGTGTTTTAACAAAGATTTAAAATTTATAAAAAAAATTTTTATAACAACAACTAGTTTCATCATAGAAACTAAAAATAAAACTACCTACATACGTGTATAAATTACGCTTTACAATAGTATTAGTGTTGATTTAATTTAGTATTATTTTTGTAACACCAACCAGTGTACTTTTTTAATATTATTATTTCCTAGTTAATTTTTATTGT
Organism: Clivina fossor; assembly: GCA_963966155.1. Lineage (NCBI taxonomy): Eukaryota > Metazoa > Arthropoda > Insecta > Coleoptera > Carabidae > Clivina > Clivina fossor. The sequence continues at coordinate 5,195,396 of OZ014568.1, forward strand.
GTAAACATCAAAATAAATATAATTAATGGTCGACAGTTTAACTTTGTGAAACTCTTTGATAGATAAAATCTTTTCAATAATACACATTTTTGTTAAATTTTGTTAAATTAAGTCTGTTGATGAATTAAAGTTTAGTGAAATTTAACAAAAATGTGTATTATCGAAAACCTTTTATCTATCAAAATAAATATTAAAACATGTAGAAATTATATGAATAAATATAAATTTTAAAAATAAATCATAATCTTCCAAAAAGTCTTACAGTGCAAATATATTCAAGAACCATTTATCATAGGCAGTCTTGGAAAAAAGCATTAGGCAAACAAAACTCAAATCAGCTAATTCCTTTCTCAAGTAAGTTGTCACTGGTACGAAAATTGATTACAACACTAATCAACTCAAGATATACTTGTATTTTTTTCTGACTAACATAATTAAAATATACATTTTACTGGATAAAAGCAAATTTTATGAAAGAAAAACATGTTTATCTTAGCATTTTCACTTTACTCATTCCGGCATCCAATAAAGTTGGATTTTTTTCCTGCTGTTTCATTTATCAAATTAATCTCAATGCTAGAGCAAAGTTGGCGTTATTTTTCAAGGTTAGCTACCGCCTACACTTTTCGGTAAACACCCTTGAGCTGAGTGGGTTAGTGTGGGTGTATGTGTAATGTAAAAGAGGGTAAATGTACAAGGATCAATCCAAAAGTAATGCTTCTAGACTTTCAATTGGCAGTCAATTGGTTAAAATAGTTAAATACATTAGATTAAATTTATTTGAACATACATACATACTCAATCACACTATATACCCAAAAGGATGTGGCACAAACTCTTTTCACTATCCCGAAATTGATTTTTTCTAAACTTTCCCATCCAGACAAGCAACTCTAGCTTCATCCACATTTATAATACCTAGAAATAAATGCTCTTCCATTTCTACTACTTGGAAACTTTCGCTCTGATAAACCACTCTCTCAATCATATCACTCTATCTACTCATCGGATGTCCACGCAAACATATATCTTCAAAATCATTCACATATATTATTTTAACCGTACGTTCATTAAACATTAGCTTAAGAACCATCTAACTCACAAACACCAACTATTTTTTTCATATTGTAATTATTATTATTAATATCAATATTTATGTAATATTAATAATTTGATACGCTTAAAGAAAAAATATGTTATATGAAGTATTCATTATAATTAATATTAATTACCTTAAATTCGGATTATTTGATTATATATACATATATAATTCACTAATTGTATTTTTTACTCATTGTATTTTCATTAAAATTTGTCACATTTCAATATTTAATACTTTTTGTTTTGTTCAATCTTATATTTTGCCCTGTTACTGTTGAGCAAATAAGTTATTATTATATTATAATATGAATACAACGACATTATTTTTGGATCGACCTTTGTAACATAGTGTGGCTTGTTTCAAAGTTTACATATCCTATAACCCATCGTATCCTATCGTAAATTTAGCATAATATATTCATAACTTCACTAAGAGGTTATGTGTGTGTGTGTGTGTGTGTGTGTATATAGGTACTTAGGAGAAAATATATACACATCATATATGTAATATAGTTTCAAATCTGTTTTGTTAACATTGCGTTTAGTTCAAATAAATTGCTACAATTCTGTACTAGATGGTATATTTATTATTATCCTCATCTATAATCTGGTTACCATTATAAATTACAATTATTATAAGATTATATAAGTATACAAATTAAGAATAATTTATATACACTAGATTAAAAAGCAGTAACGAAAAATGTTTCAAATAAAAGTTGTTAGCTAAAACCTGTTTAGCAACTTTTGGTAATTTTTTTCGAAATGTATCTCTGTTGCGAAATATTCACATACTACTTTCGGTTGGTAGATCTTTACCGAAAGTTGATCAAATTGAAATATTTATCTCCGAAGTTTAAATATGAAATTTTATAATAATTCGTTCAGCCGAATTTGCCCTACACGTTCCACAGACCGACAAACGAACATTACACTAAAAACTGTTGATTCGTGTTACTAATTCATACTTATCTGTAAAAATCTCGCTATGTAAAATTTGATATGATTACAATACTTCCCTTATCATATAAAGAAAATTCTTCCGTACTTAAAATATACAGGAACAAGATTAAGTAAAATACAAAAGTGTTTCAGTAAACTTAAAACAGTTTAAAACAGTTTTTACAACTTAAAAATTTTCGTCTCATAAATCGGAAGTTATATTAAAAAACTTTTCACATAAAAATTCAACAAAATAATAATCTCCTTTAACTTGCCTAATAGAAAAGAACAATATTATTCTTGGTACGATTCCTTTTACGCTATTTCAATTTTGCAATCCAAGAGCCATTCAGCTGTCTCGCATAATTTCACACTTAAAATGCAAATAATAACATTTCGAAAATGCAGACAATCTTTACGACTACATTTATTTCTTTAGTATTAATTATTTGTGCTTCAATTACCCGAAACACTTCTGGCAACATTGTTCTTGTAAATAAATTTCAAATTTGTATTTATTTTAAGATATATAAGTGATCCTACATACTAGCGTACACTGTAATAAGTTAGATACTCATGTAAAAATTGAAAATAAGATCTCTATTTTTAAAAAAAAAATGTGCAGAATTTATTAAAAGTAACGTATTCTATTTTTATTTTTATTTTATTTTATACTACTACTCACGGAATGTAAATTGTATTTTGTAAATAGATTTTGTAAATTATTATTATTATTAACTGATTTACAGCCGTTAAATATGTAAGTTTACAAATGCCACAAGAAAATTTTTACATTATATAAATATAAAATACGTATAAAATTCTGTTTATTTATAAAAACGAGGTTTCGACAAGCCTGAACGCTTATCTGCATCAGGTTAAAATTTATCAATGATATTAAAATACCTTCCTTATCATATGAGATATGCCGGTCGGTAAAAACTTTAGGTTAAATTTTTGTGTTTATATTAAAATTCGACGTTTCGATGTACTAACCGTATATTATCATTAGGAAAAAAATGACATACTTAAATAATAAACAAACAAAACATAGAAACAAGTTAATAGGTAACGAAATAAAAGTAGCTAGATTGTCAAATTTTTATAAAACAGAACTTCAATCTAAAGCTGTTTTATTTCAAATATTTTGTTCTTAAATTTAAAATTTCCCTCCTCAAAACAAAATAATAAAATACTGTCACAATTCTCCATATTTGAAAATGACTATTATACATTAGAAAACTAAGAAACTTTATCCCGGCGGATAGTTCCATTTTCTCAACTGAAAACAAACTTTTTACTTTTGTATTTATTTACATAAAACCATTCTTAAAACATGCATACACTGACGTAGTATTCCCTACAGCTAAGCGGATACTCAAATACTGTTTTCTTTGTTACTATAGCAACGAGTCAAATGAAACAGAGGTACGATTAACATTTGCATACAAAAATATAATATTTCGAAGTAATCAAGAGATTCGCGTCGTTAAAACAACTGAAGAAAAATAACAACTGCAAATGTTACAATAGCAGAGCTTAAACATATAATTATATTTGTTTTTATATCATGTTACTAATATAGACACTGTATAATATACATAAAACAAATCTAGCTGATTTTTCTAATGTTATTTGTTGTTTTATCTATTATTATTTATCTATTATATATATATATACAGGGTGATTTATGACGTCGGGGAAAAATTTTACCGGATGATTCCTATGAGTAATCTAAATAAAAAAAACTTCAAATAAACATATGTCCGAAAATGCTTTCTAACGGAACTGTTGCCGTTAGAAGTTTATTACATGTAACATCAATCGCGTTAACCTTATTTATTATATCAGGAAAAAAAAACAAGTCATAAACTTCTGAATAATTGTAAAATTACTAATTGATTTTCTAACATTTTGTTTAAACACTAGTAAACCAATATACTAATATACTAGTTTATAAATTTTTGTACACACATAAATAAATATTTAATAAACAATTTACAATAATTAAAAATCGAAGACAATTTTTGTCGGGACCCAGTAAGTCATAACTACTGTTCCGTTAGAAAGCATTTTCGGACATATGTTTATTTGAAGTTTTTTATTTAGATTACTCATAGGAATCATCCGGTGAAGTTTTTCCCCGACGTCATAAATCACCCTGTATATATATATATATATATATATATATATATATATATATATATATACGTTACTATTATTTTTATTAAAATTATTCCAAAAATAAATTTATTCCAACATTTGGGAATACTGGACCATACTAGAGTAACAATTTTTGTAAAAACTAAGCTTGCAATTAACATTTACATTCGCAAAAATAAAAAATTATTTGTGATCAGTTAAAAATATATCTTGAGAATAAATGACAATATTTCATTGGTTAAATTTAAAATTATTCCAAAAATAAATTTATCACAATATTTGGAAATACACAAGAATTTTTGTAAAAACAAGGCCTGCAAATTTTGCATATGAAAAACTAAATAACCCTAAACATTTATCACAAAATAATCAACAAAACAAATGAGACATTTCCAACATAATATTTGGCGTTTTCATACCAACGAAATACATAAATATACAACTGGATTATTCGGCCCAAAATACAAGCGAAGAATTTTAAAATCCTTCCAATTGCAGAACACTTGCCTGTTGGTATACTGAATGCTGAATATTCTAATTATCATTTCATCCGCTGTTTTTAACACGACTAACTCTACGACCCTTGCCCGAAGTCGGAGGGGCTGTCACAAAGTTCAAAACAAACCGGGGAAATTATATAATGTGAGTTTTCTTTTGTTTTGACCTAATCTACGCTGTGTTTGGAGTGCAAATAGGCATGATGATATTAGACGTTTTCAAATAATTTAAAAAGTAAACTTTTACTGCAAAAGTTTTTATGAATATGTACTGATGTATCTTGTTATCTATACGGTCAAAAATAGATTATAATTTTTGTATTATAAATTATTATAAAATTACTAAAAAAATGTACTGCACAATAATATAAATTTTATAAAACACATATTACAAAAAAAAATTGCTGTGGCCACCACAGAACCTACCGTCGTCGTATAAAATAAATTACTACTGTAGTCATGGTAACTAAAAACAAAACTGTCTTGATATAAATATGCCACCTATTTACAAAATTATATATATATATATATATATGTTCGTGGGTTAAAAGCAGTCAATTGGGACTTTTGATAAATAAAACTCGATTGAAATACTATCCAAGCTTTCGATATAAATTATATTATTATCAGGAAGCTACAATAATATACATGTAATTAATATAACAGTAGAAACTAAATTCGTTTAACGAACAAAACATTTAAAAATGGTAACCATTATACGAAATAATTATAACATAATAACCAAGAAATATAGTTACACAAATAATAAAACTAGTGTTTGATTAAGTCATTTAGTTTAAAAGATTTTACACAAACATTTTGCAACTTGTAAACAGTTTTATTTTCTTAACTATAAAGTCTTTATGAGAATATGTTTCATAATTTTTTACAATAAAACTTTCAAATTTTATCATAAAGTTTGAAGAAATGATGTCGTTAGAATATTAAAAATAATAAAACACCCCTGACAATATATTATTATAAAAAACGTAAATTATATGTAAATTTTATACCAAAAAATATCACAATTCTAACCAAATTTTCTAAATTAGCATTTTTTAAATGTCTGATGCCTGTCATTACGATTATATTACAGAATATGAAATAAAATTATTATCAGTCATAAAAAATATACGTCGAAACTGTCAGAATTTAATTTGTAACACCTTCATAATAAGAAAAAGTTGGTAAAATATTACCGTAGTTATCTTTTCTCTCCTCAAATTCAATTTCTTAAATTATTACATCATATTATAGTTGAGGCAAAAGCACATGACAGTTAAAATTAAAAAATAAAACAGGAAATTTATCTCCAGTGACCAAGCATTAAATTAGCTGAAGTGCTATTTATCACAAAATTATACGCGCACGTTTATAGAGAGAGACAGAGAGAGAGAGAGAGAGAGAAAACACAAAATTTAATTTGTACTTCGCGAAAGAATGATACTACAAAAATTTATCAATTATAAGACAAGCTATATAGGCCAGTATTACAAGTTCGATTTTAAAATTGGTTTTAACTAATATCGGTTTTAATACAATGCAACTAAAACACCCAGAAACCAAGCTTGTAATACCAGCCAATATGTTTAATAGATTACTCCCACCCAGGGTTGGGCTGATTTGAATCATTTCATTTAAATTATGATTTAAATCACAATATAAATCATTTGATTGTTTTAATATTAATCAACAATTTAAGTTTATTTTAATTAATTACTTTTTTAATTAAATTTGATTTCTAATAATTGTTTAAGATATTTAGATATATCTAGATATATATATATATATATATATATATATATATATAAGCGCTTTTAAAAGTTTTTTGCGAGTGAGTGGTCCTCTTTCGTTTTGTCGCATTAATGATAAAAGTAATCGCGGTATTATTGCAATATTTATATTTAGGGTATATAATATTGTAAAATTGTTTGTGTTATTGGAGCTAACGTCGCCTGTCGTTACTTACATCCAGTGCGTATCTAGTACAAAAAAGAAAAAAAAAATGTCATTTTTTGCTTGTTTTACATTGGCACTCTTAAATATACATATGTCTCTAAGCATATTCTACTGCGAATGCATTCACGTATAAAATTATATATATTATATATTTACATTCACTCAAAATACATAAAAATAATTAATATACTCTTACATTCAAAATTTTAAAAAAATATCAAAAAACATTTTTTTTATTGACTACACCAAACCCCCCCCCCCCCCCCCCCTCCCACTCCGTATATACTTCCTATTTCATCCAATTTCATTCAACGCCCATTTATCGTGGTGAAGCGCCCAAGTATATTGAGCGGAAATAGAATTATAAATCCCAATTCGAAGATTAATCACGTGGTTTTTCGCCCGGTTATTTCCGGTCATAACGCGCCACTGGAGTCCGGAGCTCTCCATAAATAATTGACGTGCACCCATGGGACTAAAGCTCAAAGCTCGCCTACCGAATAAAACACTCGTTGGAATCATAGAATTTCGGCCCCGGTAACATGGTTAAGCTTCAGAAATATACGAGAATATATATCAAAATGATTTTTCATTGTTTAATATGTCGCAGTAGGTCGTAGAAAAAAAAGATGAAACAGCACAGACAAACGAAACAATTGAGTGTTATTGGCGTAAATGGAATGAAACAAAACAATAAAACAAAAGAAAAATAATTTTTTGGTGATTATTGATTAATATGTGTCACATAAATAAAACATGTTCAAATTTATTTCGGTTCAATTGGTTTTTTGTTTTTCGTTTGTCATTTATTAAATAATGAAAATATTGTCATAATTCATTTTGTGTATTGTAGAATTTAATGTTACGTTTTTATTCTGAGTAAACACGCATGTACCCAAAAGGGTGTGGCACAAACTCTTTCCATTATCCCGAAATTAGTTTTCTTCAAACATTCCTATCCAGACAAGCAACTCTAGCTTCATCCTCATTCATGATATTTCTCATATATTAATTTCGTTAACTAGCCAACTGATTAATCATTCAAAAAGATTCGGATATCCAAATATCCGATTCTGGGATCATTTGAGATCTGAATCCAATATTCGAGATATAAAATAGCGCTACATACTTTCTAGTTATTATGTCTCGTTACATCTATAACTTTATGTAGTGATTGTGTTTGTATGTATGTAGTTTTTACTAACTCTATGAATTGCAATGTGTTAAAAAGAATGTTATAGTAATTGCATGTACGCATATTATATATTTTAAAAATCGTGAATAGTATTTCAACTGAGTTTCATATACTTAAAGCCCTAACAGACTGCTTTTAATTAACAAAAATTTCCTTTTTTAATGGATATATATTCACAAGTAATATTTATTTTTTTTTTTAAATAAATGTTTATTTACAATCTGTCTATTTATAAAGACAATAAACAATTTTTTAAAATGTTTCATTGACATGAAGAAGTTACACCCATTGGTATTTCTTCTATGCACAAGTAATATAATTTATTAAAATATTTTTCATTGATTTATATTTTTCTTTTACAAAATTTGATAAAAATAATAATTAAAGTTTTTAATTAATAAACTAGATATCATAAAACCAAGAGAGAAACATTAATAACAAAAACTACATATTATAAAACTCATTAATTTTTTGTTAGTTGCTAAAATAATGAATTATGAACAAAATATAACAAAAGATAATTATTGGTAAAATTATTGTTACACATTACATTATAACGTATAGATATATCTCTCTACTCACAGTTCTAATTTACACATTAATTACAAATATGATTGATTTACAATCATTAATTATTTTCAAATGTATAAATTGAAATCAGCGCTTTCCAGACAAGATAAATATAATTAATATTGTCACTTTTTTTCTCTATCGCTGTCTGGCGGATGAATTTTATTTTCAATTCAATTAAATTGGAATTAAACTAGATATAGGAATAATCTACTATTAATTATACACTATAAAGATGTGGAGTTGTGATAATAATTTGAAAATGATGTAGACAATTAATTTACTAGGGTAATTAGTCTAATAAAAACATTGATGGTTTTATACAAATAATATTTTGGAGTAATTTAAAATTGAACACATTTTTGCGTACACAGAAAAAAAAAGTATAGATGATTCTAGTAATGTTTTAGTAAAAATAGAAGAGCATGTATGATAAGCATCAAGAATATGAATGAAGCAAAAGTTGCTTCTCTGTTTGGTGGAAATTAATTTCTGCATTCAACAATATTTTGTGTAATCGGGCCCATAAAATAAATTACCAAAATAATTCTTCTTTTTCTTATTTCATTTGATACAATGAGAAAAATTTTGTTTTAGCTTCGAGGTTTTCACATTTAACTCAATAGTAAAGGTGTTTTTGCAGTGTAAACTTATGTTTTTTTAATGAAAATAAATAGTAATATTACTTATTTCAAAACATTTGGCCCCTATGCGTCACTTGTTATTTCTAATTTTGCTTTAGATATGACTTTTAACTTAAATAAAACATGTTTTTAAACTGCAAATTTATGTTTTTCTGATGGAAATAAAAAAATTTAATAGAAAAAAATAATAGTATAACTATTTTCAAAGCTTTGTATGAAATTAATTAATATTTAGTTTAAAAAAAAAAACTAGTAGATTTAAACTGAAAATTATTAATAATCACTTTTAAAAGTGGTTTGAGAATACAGGCCTATGTTTCTAAACTTATCAGTAAATAATTTTATATAAACCTTTGAAAATAGTTATACTGACACTATTATTTTTTCTATTAAAATTGTTATTTTTATTAGAAAAACATAAGTTTACAGTTCAAAAACACGTTTACCTTTAAGTTGAAAATAAAAACCTTAAATCTAAAGAAAAAAATTTCTCAGTATATAAACAAAAGAAAATCGCATAATGTAAAAAAAAGGATATATAACTCCAACCATATCACACAATTTTTTATCATAAAACCCATGTGTCCTTTATTATAATCACCTTTATCGCATTTATTTAACTAATTTCCTTCAACAAAAATCCTGAAAAACCGCAAACCCTTTCAGTCCGTTATCCACCCTCTAAAAACAATCACCCCTGTCAACAAACAACCTACCACCAACAATCACCCGGGCGCCCAAATCTAAATTACTCCGTCCGGGAAGATAGGGTTAAAAGTAAAAGGGTCCTGAGTATCCTTACGAAAGCCAAACTGATGTCCTTGCGCTATGGCATGGACTAAAATCGAGCCGTTGGTTAAAACAACGGCATGTTATTGTTGGCGTCCATTACGGGATAGAATGATGTTAGGAGACAATGTTTGACCTGGTCGGTCAGTGGCGTCCGTCAATGGCAAAACGCTAAAGGCACGTAGTGGTTTTACAGAGGACATCGTTGGCAAGCGTAGAATTGTTAATGATAAAGTTCTCGAGGAAGTATGTGTCGTTTAGAGTTTGGACATATTTGCAGATCTGCGGTTTTGAGTGCTGTTGAATAACTATTTTGAATTCGCTGATATAAATTGATGGACTGACCATAATGAAATGTGTTTATTATCTAAGTTGGAATTGCTTATTAAAATTTTAATTTGTTTTATACTATGCATAAACATTTTCGTTAAAAATAACGGTTCGATAAAATAAAAATATTTGGTTCCAGTAAGAAATTTCATTGCAATAAACATAGAAAGATTTCTTATAATTTTGACGTACATATATATATATATATATATATATATATATATATATATATATATATACAGACAGTGCGAGCGACAAAGAGAGAAATGTAAAATATTTGTTGGGTACCTATGTAGAAAAAGGTTATTATGTTACTAGTATAATAATGTATACATTATTATACAGCAGTTACTTACTATATACACCACTGGTGGCAGCACAAAAAACGTCAAATGTATTTAATCTGACATCTTCGGCTGCTATATTGAAAACTATTACGTTAAGTTATTGACAATTGCACTGTTTATTTTCGCTCAAATTTGGTTATTGAAAATATGTGAAGAAGTGCAAGAAATGCAATATTTACCGCTCAGGTTGATCAGAAATTGTATATTCGACCAAAGAAAGACTAATTCTCACAAATCACGTAACAAATATAAATAATATATACACATGTACATACTATTCTACAACTGTTAGCAATGTTAAGCTTACTTAGAATGTATTTTTATTTAGTTTTAGTTTAGTTCATATAGAAAGATTGAAGAAAAAATCATATATATCACTCGGAATAGAAAGCTCTTTTTGTATTTCGCCCAGATTGCTTAGACTCGGCTTTACCTAACATAATCAGCCTGATTCTCTAACGAAGTTGCTAAGTCTTAACAACGTTGCTAACAATTATAACCAATAGAAACAAATATAATAGTTCTCATTTTCATTTTTTATTTAGTGTCAGCTAATATTATTGGCTAATGTTGTTAGCAACGTTGTTAAAATTTAGCAACTTCCTTAGAGAATCAGGCCGAATATATTATTAATTCAGTGTTTTAACATTTTCTCTTGCTATATGTCAACAATTCTTACAAATACATGTACTACAACATTATATGTATAATCTCCATTACCCCTAAAATCCCGTACATATTCTCCACCACTGTCACCGCATCCTACCTATTATCTCGTCTAGAACAACAACAACTGCGAAGGACATCGCTTAAAAACCTGAACACGGTCATTTTCCCGTTTATTCCGGTAATAACTCAGACCGGATATCACCCTTCTTTTTCCACTTCCACTTTATTCTTCTCCCCATCCCTTCCTTCCCCTCCCAACCAAAAAAAAAACAACAAACCATCAGATCTAATCGAGGGATGGATGGATGGAGGGATGTTTCTTTTCACAAGGCCATAACGTGGTGGCCTTAGTTGCTAAAGCAGACCAAAAATAACAGTCGAGCATCGATTCGGTCAAACGCGCGACACGGTTAAGCGATGAGATTGTGTTTTGTTTTTGATGGGACAGTTGAAGTGTATTTATGTATACTGTGATAAGCTAAGTTAGGTTAGTGCTAGATTAGGGGTTAGACTGGACAAAATATGGAGAGATGGAAATAGTTTAGTGACGATAAACAGGACAGTGTTAGTAAATTTGTCGGACGTGGATAAAAATATCCCAGATTATTTTTAATTTCATTCAGTTTTTATTAGGGAAGCGATAAAATTTAAATATAGATTTTTATCAAATTATACTTGCATATTTAATTATATATTGTTACAGGAGTAAATATGTAAATAGTTGTTACAAAATCATTTTCAAATAATTAAATTTGTAATAAAATAAAACGGCTTTAAGTTATAGTTCTGTATTAATTTTTATTAATAATCGACGTACGTCTTCATCAGGAAAAAAAATACAAATGACATTTATAGTAACTAAACAGAACATAGAAACAAGTTACTAGGTAACAAAATAAGTAACTAAATCATAAAATTTATAAAATTTTAATTAAAAGAAGGCAAATTTTCTTTAAATCAGTGCTGTGTTACACTAAATGATGTTATCTTTTTTTTTATAAATTTCTATTGCTTCTCTGATCAATATTAACAACAGATTGATAAGAGCAGCAATAGAAATTTATAAAAAAAAAGATAACTGTTTGAATAAAATTTGGCTTACTTTAATTAATAATTTATAAATTTTATAAATCTAGTTACTTATTTTGTTATCTAGTAAATTGTTTCTATATTCTGTTTATGTGTTATTACTTATCATTTGTATTATTTTTACTAATGAAGATGTAAGTCGAGTACTTCGAAACATCGATTATTAATAAATATTAATACAGAACTACAACCTAAAGCCGTTTTGTTTTCATATAATGAATTTTAAAAGATTTTTTACTTTGTTAAATTTATAGTAAAGAACTAACGGCTGTAGGCCGAAATAATGAACAATTATCTGAAGATTCAAATATCACCTAGACCTGGGATCAAATCAGGGTCACTCCACTAACCGGATGACTGCTCTAATCACTAAGCTACCAATGAGATACCAGATCAAGCGAGAGAATTCTAATTCGACATTTTCAGATATAATTTTCAATAAATTTTATGGATTCTTCTCAAATTAAAATATTTAAATATTAATTTCTCATTATGAATTTAATTTCTGAAATATTAAAACATATTCATAAATAAAAGTGAAAAATTCTATATAATTTTAAATTAATCACAATATAAAATGCAGAAGGATTTTCTACAAAAAAATACATAAATTTGTATATATCCAAGTTGAAATTATTTTAAAATTTATACGCCCTTTTTATATGAAAATTTTAGTTTGATTAATTTTTCTGCTATCCTGAAAAATAAAGTTTTTAATATTTTTTTTACTAAAAATACACATGTATCAAAAATTTCATTTTATATATTTTAAAAATATTCAAGTATTTTTCCATTTTTATAATGAATTGGAAAGTATAAATAACTTTATCTAACAAACATCGCATAAATATTTACTGAAAGTTTTATTCACTTTTTATAATTTTATTTCTCGTTTAGCTCTGGCGCTTTACATCTGCAAGCACAATAAAGAAAAATCATATATTGGGTTTTACATGCATACAGAGCCGTGCCGAGAGGAGTGACGAGTGAAGCAGTTGTCTCAGATGAAAAATGTGAAGGATACAGAATTTACATGATTTTATAATAAATTCAATATTAATATTATAAAAAATACGTATTTCATTTAGTATTTAATTAGAAAATATAGAAAATGTATGAGAGAGAAGAGAGATAAAGCAATGTTTTGTACCATAATATTATTGTTAATAAAAGTGTACTTTATTTCACTTATTTTGTTGTACTGTAACGTGTCATTATTTTACTCTAACGTTATATAAATACAAATATCAAAAGAGTGTATAGAAAAATCATTGTAACAAGTCTCGCAATTTTGGCAGTAGAAATGTTAAATTTTGATATTTGTACTCGTATAAATGAATTCTCTTATTTACAATCGTAGAAAATATATTGTATGAAACTCATGCATAAAATGCATACATAAATGATCAAATTTTCTAGTTCGTTTTCCAATACTTTTCACACTTTAACCAAATATTAATAAAAAAAAATATAAAAAAAATTAAGTAGCAGTGTCGAAAAACGTTCAAAATAAAAGTTGTTAGTTGTTAGCAACTTTTGTTAACTTGTTAACTTTTGTTTGTCCACAGACCGACATCTCGATATATCAAATTTGGTATGATTACAATACCTCTCTTATCTATATGTGATATGATGGTCGGAAAAAATGATCATTCTTGTTCAAGAACATTCTTATTCCATCATTGTAAAATTTTGTAGAAAAATTTTGGTGGCCCAATTTTAAGATTTGCATTTAGTGTTAAAATTTCTTAGTACGGCCCTATACACACATATATTCCATGAGCTCCTGTTAAAACCGGCAAGCTCCCTTTTTGATATTCAATTGAAATAAAATGCACTTATTCAGCAGAAATACGACATTTTAATATTAAAGCAAAATGCGTAAAATACATACACACACATATAGTCGTACATATCTAACATAACATCTATATAATTCTTTATATTTCTGGAAAACGTGGCAACGAAGAAATATTCTGTCGGTAGTTGGGATATAAATTACCATGCTGGGGGCTATTCAAAGTTTCCTAAATGCGCGCGATATTTATTTGTGTGTTTGGATGAAGCATGGAGTTATCTGGAAGTCGTAAATAAAAAATTTATCTTCGATTCCGCGCGCAAAAACAACTCAAATATATGGTCGGCTGTGTCTTATTTTTGGACGAGAGATTATGCTGATATTTTTCGTACACAAACTGAAAAATATTCTACCACCAAAATAAAACAGCTTTAGGTTAAAGTTGTATATTAATATTAATGATTCCTATAATTGGTTTACTAGTGTTTAAACAAAATGTTAGAAAATCAATCAGTAATTTTACAATTATTGTTTTTTTTTTCCTGATATAATAAATAAGGCTAACGCGATTGATGTTACATGTAATAAACTTCTAACAGCTACAGTTCCGTTAGAAAACATTTTCGGACATATGTTTATTTGAAGTTTTTTATTTAGATTACTCATAGCAATCATCCGGTGTAGTTTTTCCCCGACGTCATAAATAACCCTGTATAAACCAAGGTACCAATAAATTTAAAATTCAAATTAAAATGTAAAAGTCCAAAGTAAAACTCTTATTTTATTTCATTTAACAATCGTCCAGTAAATAATCTTTCCCAACTAAAAATAAAAATATCTCACTCTAGATGAGAGAGAGAAGAAAAAACGCACTTCCGTCCCAATACCGGAAAAGTTCCCGCCTTTCCTTTTTTGCATTTTGTTTTTCATCCATTTTTTTGTTTTCCCAATTCTCCATCCGTGCATCGAGGCAAGCGCCAAACCATAACCTCTACGTGTCGGTGACCAAGTGCCCTACATTATCGACAGCACGACATTTATTAGATTACCGGCCGAGTATGAGGGAGGGAGCAATGTGCACCGGAAGAAAAAAATAATACATACACCGGTACGGAAATATGGAATTTATGGGGTACATGAATTGTTTTCGATATGCGAAGTATTTTATAACGCGATTCCAGTTCGGTATGCGAATACGAGTTCGACGTGAAAGAATTTTATTTTTGGGGTTGGTCTGTACAGGGGGATGAAAGGAGATAGAGGGTTGACCTATGACCTTTGTCGACGCACCTATGCGATGTATATATATATATATATATATATATATATATATATATATATATATGGAGTAATTGGAATTGTAGTTAATTATAATTAATTGGATTGCAACTGATATGTGACGTTATGTCCTATAAATGTATTTATAGTTTTATATCGCTTATTATAATTAATTGATAGTTAAATAAGATTATAAGGATTTTTTATGTGGATTTAAAAAAAAAGTGATACTATTATTACTTTTTTAGTACAAAGAATTTTAACAGAAAGAATACAACAACAAATCGCTTTGTTTAATTTCTAAGTGGGCTATATGCTCGAGAAGCTGATCATATAGTTTTGCAGTAAAACGTAAAAAAGTCAATCGAACAAACCTAATAATTATATATCATTAAAACAATTATAATATAAAAAAAAACTATCCATTTTTTATTTTATTATAAAATTGTCTATAAAATTATATCGAAATTCAGATTATATTACCTATAAATTTACAAACATATAACATTTTGTAAAAACTAATAACAAAACAAAGCAACGCAATCAATTATTTGATAGGATTATTTGCATATTAATTAAAATGATAAATATGAATAAAAGTTATAATTTAAAATACAAGATTTAGGTAACATATAAAATAATAGAGATTTACAATAAATATTAAAATATTACAAAATGTGTAATTGAGAATATTTTTAAAACAGTATATATACGTATATTATTCAAATTGAACAAACATTACATTATATATTTATTTTCCATTAAAATTTATATAAATGTATAACATAAAATCTCATATATTATTTAATTCAACTGTAATTCAAAAATTGAAATTACAAAGTACGCTATTTTATCATCATCAAAAACATGTAAATTGTATAAATAATTCATTGAACAGACGTTAACATATTATTACGCCTACAGCATTTATTTTTCATATACATATGTTTGCAATTTTTAATCAACAAATAATGAGTTTTATTTAATTTAAAATGTTTTTGTAAAGTTTCCCTTTTGTACGTAATTAATTTCATATACTAACAACCATATGTTACACTTTCTGTCATATTTCAAATTTAGAAAATATAATTTTTGAATAATGAACATTTGAAAATATCCTTTTTCTTCAAGCGTATCATAATTACGTTATTATATTGCTTATGTATAGAAAGAGGTCATTATGTTACACTTATGGCAGCATCAAACATCAACGTCAAGTGTATTTCATCTGACAATAAATAAACCTATCCTGAAAAATTTTGACTAACGATCAAGCGTACGAACAAGCGAGCTGACGACGCACACATATGCACCCTCATAAACCAAATTTGGATTCGTCATCTAGAGACTATATGAAGAATTTCTATATATTTTTTTTAACTTTGGAAAATGTTACGGATACCTTACCGATCACTATACCACTTAATAGTAAATTATTTATAATCATTATAACCATAAGGTCGATTTTTGTGTGTTTTAGTTCATTTGTTTAGTCCTGCTCTTATGACAGTTATGTTGTTTTAAAATCGGTATTAGTTAAAACCAAGCTCCGTGATACCAGTATATAATTTTTCAAAATATTGCATCTAATTTTAAAAACTATTCTACATTGTATCAAATATTACTACTATAAATAAACTCAAGACACTATATTATACTTGTTCTACATTTTAATACAGCATTTATAACCCAAAGTAATACTTAGTATTCAAAAAATAAATTTGAGAGGCACTGGTGTAAGGGAATTCCTGTCGTATGGATGGGACATATAGAACAGTCCCGGCCCCGGCCGAGTAACTACCACGTGAAATGGAAGATCTGTATCATTTTTATGGACTGAGAATATATGTCTGGCCTCACAGTTTTCTTCGTCGTTTTTTTTTTGCTTTTTGCTTTCTTTGCTCGTTTTCGTTCCTGTAGCAGGAAAAGACCATTAAATATGTCCGTGCGTATGACTAGCTACCCCCACCCCCCTTCCCCTAGCTTTTTCTCTCACGATTGTCGAGTTTAACTTTCTTTTCGAAAAGAAGGTTACACAAACGTGCCGAGCAGATATAATGCGAAAGAGTTTTACTCTATAAATGACCTCGATTTTTAACTTATTTATTTCCTAGTTTCTTTATTTTTTATTGAGATAATTTGATATGTCTTTAGCAATGTAAATGAAAAAAAAGTAATTTAATTTTGATAAAAATAAAATACAGTGTTTGCTTACACGAGTTCTGCTTGAGATAATAAGTAAATTTTAAAATAGGTATACCAAATAATACGGCGGGTGGATTCTGTACGCCAAGCAGGTAGATTGCTTAATCTTACATGTAATTTGGCCGCTGCAGCTAAAGGGTTTGTGTTAATTTTTTAATTAATGGAAGCCAAATTTTATTTAAATCAGTCACACTGATTGATGTTATATTTTTCTTTATTTTCTATTGCTTCTCTTATCAATCTGCTGTCAATACTGATAAGTCTTGTAATTATTACAGTATCTTCAAATTTTACATCACGAAGATATTCTAACGCTTATAAAAAAACAAACAGTATTTTCAAAAATAAATAACAACCATTTCCATTACTTTTTACGTTCCCTTATCCTTTGACTATCATACTCCCCGAATATGATAATCCTAAATAAAATATCACACTATAAAAATAACAATAACGAATGTTTGAGCAATGCTTCGGCAGAAAGAAAGCAATAAAGACATATAAATTTTTCTACATTTTTGTCACAAACACATGCACACACAGACATACATACAAACCCCTTACACTATAGATGGTGCAAAATAAGTAATATCATAAAGAAGAATTGTATTTTTTTTTCTGTTTTCAGAAATGACGGGCGATATTATGAGCTACGCACACAAAGACATCTATTATTTGGAAACAAAAACGAAATCACAAGTGAGTTTTTTCAGCATGCTTCTCTGTTCTGAAACAGCCTGTAGTAAGTCTGGTGGTAATTAATGTTGGAAATCCTATGTTCGCTTTTTCTGCATGGCATTTAAAAAGATGATCCTTTAAATTTGAAATGCTTTCGTTGTACGACTGTTATCACGATTAATTCTCTGCTTAATCTAATGGGTTTTACTAATTATTGTTACTGCTCGTTAACTGGTATTTTTACTATGTTAATTGACTTTTTTTCATTATCTAATTTAAAACATTTGCAAGTAATTTTTAAATTAAAACTAACTTTAACTATTAAATTTGATTATTATAATATTTTGAATTTATTTCATACAATTTAAGGATAACAATTTTACATAATAATTTCAATAAAATATGAAAACATTTCATATATTATTAACATAGTAAAAAATCTTTCAGAACTCATTATATTAAAATAAAATAGCTTTACATTGCAGTTCTGTATTAATGTTTATTACAAATCGACGTATTCAACGTAATCAACGTCAGGAAAAATGATACAAATGACATTTACAATAAATAAACAGAACATTGAAACAAGTTACTTGATAACAAAATAATAACTAGATCATAAAATTTTATAAATTTTTAATTAAAGAAAGCTAAATTATATCTAGTTCACGTGGGGTATGTGGTGTAAATAGGAGAGATCAAGTACGAAATAGATTAGTGTATGATAAGTGTGAAATTGAAAGAAATGTTGTAGCAAAAGTTGGTGTTAGTCAGTTAAGATGGTTCGGACATGTTGAGCGAATGTCTAATGAACGTTTGGTTAAAAAGATTTATTTGAATGATTTTGATGGTATACGTTTGCAAGTGGACGTCCGATGAGTAGTTGGAGTGGTATGATTGAGAGTGTTTTGCGTGAGCGAAAGTTTCCAAGTAGTAGGAATAGAAGAGCATGTATGAGCGGAATTATGAATGTGGATGAAGCGAAAGTTGCTTGTTTGGATAGGAGTGTTTGGAGGCGACTGATTTCGGAATGATGAAAAAAGTTTGTGCCTCACCCTTTTGGGTACATGGCGTGATTGTGTATGTATGTATGTATTTCAAAATAACGATTTTTTTTCATCTAGCTAAATTACAACCTAATTAGATAAATCCCAGCACTGTATTCAAAACTTTCATCTAAAATTTAATAAGCAAATTATCTTCTAAATATGAATCTAAGTTCTCAACAAAATCTGAAATCCACTCCTGTCGGGTAAACACTTAACACATCCAACCAAAAGCAGAACAGACAACGAAACATGAGAGCCCCGGAACGCAAATAAGAAGACAAACGTTACACTACAATCATCCAGGCAAACACTTATCCTACATCAACTCCCCCTTTACCACTTACACTATCACCAACATTCAAACTGATCAACTGTTGCACAAACCAAATTTCAACTAACGAAAACGTACCGGGCCGGCGAAAACAATCGATCAAATAAACGCAGTGGAAAACAAATAAACAAAAAAGAAAATACTAAACCAATAATCGTATTTATCAAAAATGGGTCACAGTGGAATTGTGACCAATACGACATATTAAAGATTTTGAGATAATAAAAATAATATTTATTCATTACCCAATAGTCTACAACCAATTAATGGAAAAATTATTGAGAAATATATAAATAAATTGCATAGACTTAATAAGTAATAACAAAATCTGCTGTAGCGAATACAGAACCGACCGTCATCGCCTTAAATTTATGGAAAAGAAAAACAAAACTGTCTTGACACACCTATTTAGCGAACTATAAAATAACAAAACCAAAAAAAATAATTTCGATCTAGATATCGTATTTGTGACTGTTTGTTTCACTAAGGTCCTCAAAATTCTGGAGCGTTACATTAAAATTGGATATTTATAATTGTTATTCGTTTGGCTGCAAGGATAATAAATAAAATCTGACGGCGAACGATCGACACGCCACCCGAGACGGTGCGGCGAGATCGTAAATTAAAGAAGAAATATTGCTCGATTGAAAAGGACAGCTTTGCAAGCTTAAGTGTTTTTGAAAGTATTAAAGACATTGACGTCAATGGAATTAAATTACGATTGAAAATATTAACATTTTTTTTTCGTATTTGCATGAATTTTAAGAGATTTTATTATTATTTAAATAACACTTAAAAAGATAATTATTAACAAATATAAATAAATTATACAACCTTTATGAAAATAATTAATAATAGTCATTTTACTAATTTTCATTTATAGATAATTTTAGCAATATATTAAATTAAAAAAATACAATTTTTTTATGATGTTTATAAAAAAAATATCTATTAATTCACCCTACAGTATACTGCGCTAATCTTAAATTAAATCTTAAGATTAAATTAAAAGCTTAGCTTTCGAAATACGTAATACAGCTAATATAGCTGTTTTAAATTATTGTTTGTGGTTTAAAGGGAATAATTTTATTTTATTACAATTAAAGTATGTATATTTTAAAATTTGAAGAGTATAGATATTTTAAAACCAGAGACCTTTCAATATTTTATAATTACTTTATTATGCTAGCTTTACACGATGCATTTTTCTATACAAAAAAAAGTATAGTTTCCTGTATAAACAAAATTTTGCGGTATTACTAGATTCAATATTTGATTCTATGTAGAAATCTGTATAAAATATTTTACACAAGCATGCTCAGTTTGTTCGTGATACGAGTAGTCTATATAGAAAAATCTATGAGTTAGAACAAGTCCTATGTTTGAAGCATTTACGCAAAACTAAATGTGCATTGCTATTAGAAACGTCAAACTCTTATTTAGGATATGTATTATAAATTCATATTTATCTGTACAATTTTTTTTTTTTTCAAATTTCTTATTTAGTTGAAGCAGTAAATATGCAAATGATATAAATATGCAATTTTTAGATTAGATATAAATAAATTGTCAAAATATAAAATATCATTGCGTATGCGTATGTACATTTTATTCTATATCGTGTAAAACCTATTAGTTTTCTATATTTTCTATATATAATTTTGTATAAAAAATTGTATACATTTTTATATAGAAAATAAATTACGTTACGTCATTATTAATAAATTTTACTGAATAAAAAATTTTTAATAAATAAAATTTGTAAAACATAATCAAACAACTTACCCGTTTGATATTTCTTGATACTCCTTGATATTTCCAAAAAACACTGAAAAAGAAAAATATATAAATTAAATATATACAAATTATTAGTTTTAATTATTTTTTAGTACTAACACATTTTTTATATTATAACAAAAAGATATTATAAAATGATTAAAAAATATTCATAATTTATTCCAATAAAAATTGATCTTGTTATCAATGCAGTTGTTCTAGATATCTTTTCGAATTTAATACACTAGAAAATAAAAATTACAAAAATTAAAAAATTTAATATACATATTTTTAATCAATTCAAAATAAAATTCAATAACTCCCCTACAAATCGCAAATTCAAACTTCATTATGTCACGTCCTATCTCACGAGTATTAACTCTCATGAGTCACCATTACATAAAATACACTGCAGAAAATTTATGTAATATTACATGTTTTATGAATGTAATTTTTCATAAAATATCTAATATTAAGTAAATTATCGCAGTAAAATTAAAAAAATGTTGTTATTTTTACTGTTAAAATCTATGTATAAATTTAAGATATATTTTTTACAGTGTAACTATAAAGTCTTATGTTTTGTTACAGACTAGCGAAGACCTGGTAAATCTCTTCGCGTCACCGGCCGGAAGAGAACTCATCAAATACAAGCCGAAAGCAAAAACGAAATATAAAACAAATCCAGCAGCCATAGACGTAAGTATGCTACCAGGACGAGGGGATATACAAAAGGCGTACCCTAGTTGCGCGACGATAATAAAAAAAAAATAATAAACACTGTACAGTTTTAATCAAGACGTATTTGATCTCTCTTTAATGGGTTATTGCTGGAGATCTGTCAGTAAGAGATGGTATAGGATGGCTATAAATTTGGATCGCTGGTTGGATCGGAAAATTTATTGAGTTGAGCTGGAAAAAATTGTGTGTGGATATAAATTAAACTGTGTAATTCGTATTTTTTTTGCTTAAATACTCGTATATCTTCGAGCACTGTGAATATATTGATAGATTATTAACAATAAAAGATCGTTATACATCCTATCTTAACTTCAATATTCGTAAAAAAATTCGTTACTCCAAAAATAAAAAAGCAAAATAATACTTCTAAAATTTATAATTTTCAGTAACTAACCCAAAAAAAAAAACAAATAGATTAACCAATATCTTTGTAGTCGTTTTTCTGAAAATTTGATTTCAATTTAAATATTTAGAAAAATTCATTGGAAAAAATAATTACTACATTTTTATTCGAAAATAAATTGCTTGAAAATAATGAAATTTAAAAATGACATTAATGTAAATGTCAAAATCATTACACTATAGCATCATCTTATATTATAATTCTCAATTTCATCAAGATTGCAAAAAAAATCAAAATCATCATGAATAAAATATAAATATAACAAAACTAGATACATTGAGCCAAACCAGTGGCGTACCATAAAAAAATCGCGCAAATCTTTTGAACAAACTCGGGGCAAACCGATTGGCGAGGGTTTGCGGTGAAATTAGCGTCGGGTACGCTCAGCCGGGCATTTTGCATTTTGCGGACGACGCGACGGGGCGAATGTATGCAAATTGATGATTTGGGTGTTGGGAAAGGTAAACGGGCAAATTCAATTTGAATGATTATGCATATTTTTCGGCATAGAAATTGCAAAGTTTCGACGCGCACGCAAAACGAAACGAAACCAGACGAATATTTTTTTATTTTTTTCAGCTCGAACGTAGAACCTATTGTCGTTGTAAAAAATCTAATGTTCAGCTTTCTTGTTCCAAATGGAAATTTTAGGCGTTGCAATTTTAATTTTATGAATAATTTTATTAAACGAGATTTCGTAAGTAATTTAGTTATATGAAGGTCAATTTATAACTAATTGTTTTATTTTTACATTTATTATATATTTACTTTCGCTACAAAATTATAAATATTTGATAATAATAATTAGTACTAGTAATCTTGTTCTGAATATTTCTACGCCTATGTGGAAATAGTTTTTATTTATATGAGATAATATACTTTGTCCATACATTGTCCGTAAATAACATTTTAAAATAATTATAAGTTTACAATTGCAAAATGTTCTATCAATATCACAACAACAGGACTAACTTACAAGTTATCTCTTTTAGAACTGTATAGTTGAAGTGTTAATTGTAATTGGTGAAAACAAATGAGTAATTATGTTATAAATATTAATAATAATAATCAAACTTTCTTTAGCTTTTTGGCTAATTAATTTCATTATAAAATATATTTACAAAATTATAAAAATTACAGGAAATTTATATATGTAGCCATAATATTTACATAATTGGTGACATTCACAGAATATCAAATTATCATCTTAATTATTAACTTGCATTAACTGTATTAAAGTAAACAATTTTAATTTCATAATTAAAAGTTTTTAAATTTTTTGAATCTTTTAAGTAATCTTTTTAGTAATATAAAAATTGTCTGCCTAATTAACATATACATCATAATTAAATTTGACTACTATTAAATTTCAGACTGCCACTCAAATACTTAATATAATAATCAATAATCAAGATAACTTATTCCATTGAAATAAATTCATTCAAATCTACACAATCTTCACATACTAATTCCATTCAAAAATCTTAAACTTACTCATCACAATAAATTACGGGAAAATAAATTTCATCTATCTTCAATCAAACTTGAAAACTTAAAAACTTTAAACAAAGTCTCAATGTTGTTCCTCGCCAGCTAAGACAATGTCAGACTGAAAATTTTGCGTCCAGTATGTTTGAACAACCGAAACCATTTTCCCAACGAGAAAAGATTGACAAACGCCTTTTACGTTGAGGTTAGGTTAGGTTAGACGAATCGAGCAAGGGCGAATGAGAGAAAAGTTTCGCTCGCGAAAGCGAAGTGTCGTTAAAATGTAATAAATCACTGTAATTAATTCGAGATCCGTTAATGAGACTGAACGGTCGATGGGCTTTTGCCAATGTCCTAAAATGCGATATCCATGAGTTACGAGTTGGTCGGGAGAAGAATTTTGTTGCGCGCAGGCAATAACATAGTTTACGCTAGTTTTATCTTAGATGGAAAATAAATTGTTTCTTTGTTTATAACATACATACACAATCACTCCATGTACCCAAAAGGATGTAACAAAAACTCTTTCTATTATCTCGAAATTATTTTCCTCCGAATATTCCTATCCAGACATGAAACTCTAGTTTCATACACATTCATAATACCTAGAAATACATGATCTTATATTTCTACTACTTAAAAACTTTCGCTGACGCAAACGTATACCTTTAACATTATTATTTCTTTATTCATATTACTAAGCAGAATTTAATAAAATTCATTGAAAATAAGTATTTATATATGGTATAATACTGCAAGCAGACACAACTTCATCAAATTAGTGATATTTAATTGCAAATAAAAAAAAAAGTAAATGATCCATAATTAAACAAAATTTTTATAATAATCTTCAGGCTTTCACGGCCGATATCCATTGAATCTACAGAATTTTCTGGGCTGGTATGCTGTGGTCGGTCTATCCTAGTCGCAGACATTTCGCCATACAGCGTAGATGGCATCCTCAGTACTTGGCGACTAAAGCAGCCACGATGTATGGCAAGACGTCTACGACAAAGCTAGATCGACCACGGCATACCAGCCCAGAAAATTTTATAAATTCAAAAATTTTCTATTTTATAAATAAAACTTTACTTAATATTCATAAAATATTCCATTATTAATTGTAACAATTACTTTATCATTTGCGCTTTTGTGTAAATACATCAACTAACATAACATAATCCCCACATAATCACCGAGCCCTAACTGAACACCCATTCATGTATAACTCGAGAACGTTAGGCGATAACACCAATTTCAATAACAATTGACGGTTCACGCATCACACAATCGTGAATAACTATCACATCACGCAGCCGAGGTCCCCACGACCATTGTTTGCTAATACATGTAAATTGCGCCTGACAGCCCCGGCAACCAATTTAACACCTCTGTCCTGATCAACGTCCGGCTGAGCCGCTCTATCCCACTTGTTAATCGCCACGAATCGGCATGATTCGGACCACTTCGTGTTATTATTTGCCAGCGATGCAATTGCAATCGGCCACTTGGACGGTGCTGCGTTTCAGTTGAAATGGTCCAGGCAGCAGTGGGACGACGATGAAAAGCTCAATTCTGGGGCGGAAAAGCTCAAGGGTGGGGAGGAAAAGCTCATGGGAGAGGGGAAAAGCTCATGAGATGGAAAAAAATTGCTAGAAAGTGGGAGATGCAAATGACATGTTTACGTTCGTTTCAATTGAAAAATTATGTCACGGATGTTTTAACAATTGAATTTAACAATGCGTTTGCGTTGAATTTAAATTGAAAATTATAAATGGCTGTTTTGCTGGGTGTATTGAATTAGGCGATTTTCATTCGAGTGGGATTTTTTTACGCCTGACATTTACATGAAACTAGAATTTTTTCTGGTTGTGTTGTCATGTATAAATAGTATATTTTTTGTTTTAATTTTGTTCGCTTTGTTGGAAAAGGTGATTAACATTTTTATGTAATTAACTGAAAAAATAACGATGTATATATATTACTTTGTCGTATGCATGTAAAACAATAAAAAATAAAATTAATTACATTTTTGTTTTATTCATAGATTTAATAAATAACAATTGCAGTATGTAAATATTCAAAACAAACATTAAGTTTTTACAAGTTGAAATAAAAAAAGTATTTTTTTGCCTAAAACTAACCCAGTATTCAATTCATCTCAAGAATTGTAGTACCTACACAGAGATTTTTATTTTTAACTGTATCTGTTTACAGTTTACTTTTGAGTTAAAAGTAAAAACTTAGGAATTATTCTTAGTGTAAGTTCAACAATTCTAGAGATAAACTGAATACTAGGTACAAAATGTAATTAGTCACCAAAATTACGTAAATCTTAATTGAAAAAATAATAAAAGTAACAGTATGACTATTTTCGAAATCAAATTTGTTAATATTTCTTTTAAAAATAAAATCACATTTGAAATAAAAACTATTAATAATTTTACAATTACATTTATTCTAGAAAAAATACTATAATAATTGCAAGACCCATCAATATTAAACAGCAGATAGATAAGAGAAGCAATCGAAATTTATAAAGAAAAAGATAACATCAATCAGTGTGACATAGCACTGATTCAAATAAAATTTGCCTTCCTTTAATTAAAAATTTATAAATTTTGTAATCTAGTTGGTAATATTGCTACCTAGTAACTTGTTTGTATGTTCTGTTTATTTACAGAATTATATTCTAAAGTTGTTTTATTTTTACATTTATATCTAAATTCTAATGTAACTCGAACTAACTATCTTTACAATACCAATCAGATACATTACCACTGGACCACAACTTAATCGAGCATAATACAGATAAATACTCCATCCCTTTCAATAAACACAGTCCCATTGACATAGCACATTTTCCAATTAACCAATCAACCACTTCAGTTAATAATTCGATGAAAAATTTAATCCCCTACCGACAGCCAAATCTGTCAACAACACATTTTCAACCCCCTTCAAAACGGAAAAAATATATATAGCCGACACGTTCTACCATAGGAAAAAAAAAGATCTTCCAGCCAATTTTAAATTATTTTTTTACAATATAGTCGAGACATTTTAACGGTTCCGTTCATAAACGGGCTTACGCGTACGTAATTCACAAGATCGTAACGCGTGAACGTGACCTTATTTCGCAAACATAACGTTCGGTTACGCTAATATTAACCGCGCGTTTGAATTATGGTTACGTGCGCTACGCGGGATTGTTATGGGACTAAAGTAAATTGATCAGTTGGAATGGATAGTAGAATGAAAAGCCGATATATTATTTGATTTGTATCAATTTGTAGTGTTTTTAAATGCAAATGTATGTGTATATTAGCAATGTGAAATAATGTACAATTAAAATTGTAAATTGTATATCTTCAAAATCATTCACATATATTCTTTTAACCAAACATTCAATAGACATTCGCTCAAGATGACTGAACTATCTTAACTAATTAACACCGCAATATTTGCAACAATATCTCTATTCAATTTCACAACTAATCTTCATACACTAATTTATTTCGTACTCGATTTCTCCTAATTACTCACGTAAAAATCTCATTTCCGCAGCAGTTATTTTTCTTTTGAGCAAAATTACCAAAAGCACCCAAATACTTGAAATATAACAAATTTATTTTCTTGTTATTATATTGAATTAATTCAATGAAATCAATTTGAATATTAATAATTAATAATATTTTATTTGTATTATTCATTGAGAATAATTTTATCTTCAGATTTATTACCTTACATATATAACAAGATATTAAAATTGTATTATTCATGAGAAAAATTAGATTAATTCAACATTTTCGTATTATTCTTGTTCATAGAAAATATAAAACATATTAAAAATTTAAAATAAGATTTTGCTTTAGTGTAAGTAGTAAAAATAACAAAACTAATAATGCTCCTACTGCTTTTTCTTCGTCTTCTTCTTTTATATAAACTTGGAACGTGGAGTTCACTAAAACGTGAATAATCTTTGTTCTTTGAGTTAAAATCCTAGTCTATACGATCAAGTGAACTTTGGATAATTTATTAAGGCCTGAATTATTCAGATTTACTCCATCGTGTTCAAGCAGATGTATTTGAAACTTTTTACTCATTATAGTTGATTATACATATATATATATATATATATATATATATATATATATATATATATATATATATATATATATATATAAATTAATATAAATTAAATTAATCAAATAGAAAGAAAGCATTTGTAAAATATGAATAAATTTTGTTAATAAGACATATTTTTTATGTAATAAAAAAACTTTAGTTTATAGTTCTGTATTAATATTTATTAATGATCGACTTACTCAACATACTCACCGTACATCTTTATCTTTTTTCTTGATGAAGACGTACGTTGAATTCGTCAAAACGTCGATTATTAATAAATATTAATACAGCCCTATAACTTAAAACTGTTATATTTTAATATAATGAGTTCCGAAAGATTTTTTTGTTTAAGCAAATATGATCAACGTAACTCTAAATGTATTTAAATTAATACTAATAATTTAAACAATTTAATATAATGATTAAACTTAATTGTATATTCGACCAAAAAAAAATTAATACATACAAATACATTCTACAACTGTTAGTAAGGTTCTTGGCATATATTTATATTTATTTTTATAATATATTATCGTTTAGAACACTTGAAGAAAAAATCGTATATGTCACTCGGAATAGAAAACTCCTTTTGTGTTTCGTTCAGATTTCTTGGCAGATTTCGTAACATAATCTAATTAATTTTAATGAACAAATATTTCAAAAAAAAAATCATAACATTATCAAAAAAAAACTTATATTATTTGATATAATGAAAATTCAAAAATTTTCAAATTGATTTCAGTTCTTCGCCTTTAAGCCAACGCATCCGATTGCAGAGGCATCAGCCGGGATGGACGCTAGTAAAAACGCAGCAGCTAGTACACCACCACCGCCACCGACGCCAGCACAATTGCCAACAACGACGGCAACGACAACAACGACACCGACGCCGGCGTCCGTCTGCACCCGCTCACAAACGAGACGAAAAAGCCTCGAGCTGTACAATGAAGCGGCTACCATTCTCGGCCTCACATGCTCGCAGACCAACGATTGTAAATGCATAGAATGTCAGGTAAATATTTGCGAAAAAACGTACCGTCAACAAATATTATTACGTATATAATTTGACACATAAAATAACTGCTATATAACAATGCACTTTATTGTACTAGTAACATAATTAACTCTTTCTACATAGGCAACATAATAACGTAATATTTTAATACGCTTGAAAAAAAAAATACATTTTGCGTATTTATGTCAATAGCATATCAAGCTGAATTTACAAAACTGTCAACGCATATTTCTTCGATACCGTTTAAAGGCAACCTCAACAAATATTTACCTATCCCTGATATGAAAAAAAAATCCTCATGTCGAAATATGTAATATCCTTCGTGAAAATAAACTCACTTCCGTCATCTTATTCCTTTCACACCTCCAAGCTCTGAAATAACATCAGCGCGCGCGCAAAAATCGTGCGTAAACAAAAAACCACAACGCGGAAAATTCGATCACATAATCAAAGGTCCCCAGTTCGACGATATCATACGAAGCAAACACATATTTTCAATTCTCACCTTTTGATCTCGTATAACCTTTTCCATCCATCAATGCACTATACTGTAATAATCTATAAGTTTTACTGAAATATAGATTATAACAAACGTAGTTAATTGCTTGAAATTTTAACGAAAAGGAACGAAAACAATTTTAAAGATAATTTTATTTAAATAATGGAATAAAATTAATTTACAAAATGTATTAATTCTTTTGTATGCCGATCTGTAACTGACGGAATTTAGTTTTTTATATGTTTTTATTAACTACCAAGCAATCACTATTGCATTCTTCAGGGCTCTACAATGAATACAAATATGTATACATATAAATACATGCAAATATACATTCATATAATAATAAATATAACAACAGAATAAAAAAACTTACAGCAGAATATTTTAGTTAATTTTACATATAACGCAAATATACATTATTTGATTAGTAAATTTAAAAATACAAATTAATAAAATACATATATAAAAATCATGTCAAAAAATCATTTTAATAATAAATATCACATAAGTAACAAAAACAATTTATAGATCTATTTATAGATATAGATTCAATGAAACTGTCAAATAACTTGACGTAATAGTTTTCGACTATAACCGCCAGGGAGGTTAGATAACCGCCAAAGATGTCAGATTAATGCTGCAATTCTATTCATATCTTTAAGACTTGTAGTATTATAAAATGTCTTGTCTTTTTCTAGTAAATGAAAATCTTTCTACTGATATAAATAGATAAAATATTCTACAACGTCACAAATCTTACAGATGTAAATAGAATTACAGTATAAATACACTTCACGTTGTAGTTATGGTTGATGCTGCTACCAATTGTGTATATAGTAACTGTATAATAATTTCATTATTGTACTAGTAATATACACTGAGATTCACTTCTAATACTGAATAAGACTGTAAATACTATATACAAATTGACGGTATTAAATTTTGTTTTTATTATATTTATAATTAATTTTTAAATATGCTTATTTTGTTATTTTTAATATCTTGTGTGTGTGTCACTTTTTAAATATAAATAACGTGTAATAACCTCTTTCTGTGGTAACATAATATTAACATTATGATACGCTTGAAGAAAAAATTATGTTGTGTATTATGTTAAAGTTTTTACACACGCTTCTCAAACTACATACTCGTGTGAAAACTTCAGTTTTACGCACTTGTTATACTATATACTATTTTTAAAATTTTGAAACATAATATATGAATTTTTCTACCCTGTATTACACACAATTCCACCAGAAATATGGAGAAAAAACCACTTTCAAACACAAAAATCCTTCATAAACAAAACAGAGTGCCGCGTGTAAAATTCGATCACATAATCAGTTCCCATTTCCACGATATGAAGCTCGAACACATATTTTGAATGCAACCTTTTGATCTTGTAACCCCGTCATCCATCATATGCTTACACAGTTTCACCCTTTAACAAAGACTTTTCCGCTTTTCCAAACCCCCCCCCCCCGCTCCGCCCACGACTTTTTCCTACCACGCACAAGGCACTAAAATTGATTTTATCACAAGGGATACCATGTATATATACCAAAGCTAAAAGGAAGGGAACCAGAGAAAAGACTGTCACCACTTTGTGGACGGCTGCATAAATAGAGCTGTATGATGATGCAGACGGAAAAGATGATTTTAAAGGAGAGAGAGAGAGGTAAAGAATGAAGAAGAACCTTGGAGGATGTGACGACGATACAATGAACCAAAGGGAAAAGCTCAAAGGAGCATAGCTTATAAAGATAAAGATTATTTTCCTTCTGGGGCTAATGTTATATGCATAACAATCGATGTGTGAGTGTGTATATGGTGCCTGTGTGCCATTATACGATGACACATGAAAGATTTATTCAAATTTTAAAATTAAAATTGCCATATTTTCATGCTATTTACTCAATATTATAATAAGATTGTTATCTATCATATTAAAATGGAAAATATATGGATAAAGAAGGTCGGACTAAATAAAGTTTTGCTATTAGAATATTTCGAAAACACAAAAAAAAAATTAACATTATAAAAAATCTTTTAGAATTCATTATATTAAAATAAAACGGCTTTAGGTTGTAGTTCAGTAATAATATTTATTAATAATCGACTTATACATCAGGAAAAATGATAGAAATCACATTTACAGTTAATAAACAGAACATAGCAACAAGTAACTAGATAACAAAATAGATCATAAAATATTTATAAATTATTAGTTAAAGAAAGCCAAAATTTATTTAAATCAGTTACTAGTCGCACGAATTGATTTTATATTTCTCTTTATAAATTTCTATTGCTTCCCTTATCAAGCTGCTGTATTGATGGGTCTTGCAATTTAAATTATAGTACCTTTGAAATGTACATCAAGAAGATTTTCTAACGCATGTTATGCAATAACGAAGGTCTATAATCTAGTTACTTATTATGTTACCTAGTAATTGGTTTCTACGTTATATTTATTTATTGTATATGTCATTTTTACACATACCATTTTTCCTGAACCATTGATCATTAATAAAAATTAATACAGAACTAAATCCTAAAACCGTTTCATTTTAATAAAATGAGTTCTAAAAGATTTTTTACTATGTTACAAATGATTATATTCTTTCCTTTGAAATATAACAAAGAATAAACTGAATCTAAAATTCCATATTCATACTTCACAAACCAAATATGGTAAAACAAAAAGTCCATTAAAAATCCATTTAAAAGTTTATAAATATTAAATTATAATATAACATTATAACAATATGAAATCCAAATTTCTTCTTAAACATACCCAAAAATCAAACAATAAAATTTTTCTAATATACCTGAATAATATAAAACAAACGAAGCGGAAACAATTGACGATATTCTCAATGCGAAAACTTTTCAAATAATAGAATTTCGGAAAAACCTAATTTAAATTTTATATAGACGTTTCCGAAACAAAAGACGGGGAGTAATTAAAAACAATTTTGAAATTTATACGATACAAAGTGTTTTCAAACTAATTGTCGGTAATTTCCTGATTAAACATCGCGTACACAGCCAAACAACCAAACTGTTTCGACAGACCTGAATTGGCTTTCAGCAAATACTTTTCTCGTATTGCGTTTTGTGTTGGGAGAGGTTGTGTACTTCTCCGGTCGGCTGTTTTTTCTTCGTGTTTCTTGTTTTCTTTTAATTTCGTTTTACACGTTCTAAAACTAACCGGAATGTATCTTCACATTCCAATTGCTTATAGGCTTTCGTTTGAATATTTTTATTTGATATTGATTAACGAAAAAAAGTATCTAAATTTATTATTCTATAAAAAACAAACGATAGAAAATATGTAATAACAAACAATATACATTTAAAAAAATATATTATTTTTTAGTAAATTTGCTGTCAATAACAGCTAAAATAGCTATTTGTTTAGTTCTGTAATATTATTGTTGGTATAATAACATATATTTCTAAATTTACTTAAAAGATGTATTTTGAAATGAATGAATTACACTTACAATATTTTATTAGTATTATTACGTAAAATATGTAATAAGCTCATTATTTTAATAAAATATTACAGATATTAATATGCAAGCTGTAATTTTACATAATTTAAAAAGTTATACTAACAATATGTAATTCTACATTAAGTATGTGATGCAATTTATATAAATTAAACAATTCTATATACATATTAGATAATTTTTACTTATTTTATGTGATTATTATGAATTATGTAAAAAATTACAGAATTTTTAGGTAGAAATACAGAATATTTGTGATAAAATGAAATTACAGATTTTTTATAGTTAAATTTTACAATTATTTTTCCTGCCAGATAACGGATTGACAACCCCTACACTTAACCGTAAAATGGGATTTGACAATTAAAATTATATTGATTTTAGAATTACATTAGAAAAATCATATACTAAATATATACAAGTAACATGTAAAGTAAAATAAAATTGCTATTTAATCTAATTCTAATGAGATGACTAAATTTGTCTATTTAATTAGATTATATTTCCAATAACATTAGTTATTAATTTCATCTACATATAAAGCAGTTGAATAAATCATCGAAACTAAATATAATGAAAAAATTGAAAAAATATCTAAATATATTAGATGATTACACCAAACATAATTATCTATTTTTGAATTAGATGAGAAGGACAAAATATTCTATTTAGAATCGTACTATCTATAAAAATTAAAATTACAGGATGTTTATATATATATATATATATATATATATATATATATATATATATATATATATATATATATATATATATATATATATATACAAGGTGTCTACTTAAGTTGGCGCGATATGGAAAACTTTGTTATAATAAGTTTTACGAAAAAAAGTAATTCTTTATAAAAAATCTCTGCTTTCGAAAACAATAATATTCAGCTATTCACATTCGATGTCAAATGTGAATAGCTGAATATATATATATATATATATATATATATATATATATATATATATATATCTCCGGAAATCCAAAAACTCAGTTATCGATAATTTTGGATCCGGATCTAAAATTCGATTCTAAGTACTAATAATAACATACAAATTACTTAGATAGCCAATATGATTTATTAATATAATATTTCTACAATAAAAATAATATAATACATTTACTAATAAAATAAATTACCTACTTGCTTTCTAATTACTTCACAATTTTAATAGAAGCTTTCAAATATTTATATTCGAAAAAAAATATTTCATTTTTTATAATACTGCAGTATTAACAAAATTATATTTTTACACATGTCTATTTGCTAAAACAATGATTGCGTTTATTATATAAATTATAAATTTGTAATGTATATAAAATTACCGTTAAAATAAGTGATGGACTGATCTCAATTGTATTATAGAATCTGAGATTCAATTGAGTATGAAGAGTTTTTAGAAGAAATGTATTTCTCTAAAAAAAAATCAGTTATTAAAGAAAATATACTATTATTTCGTTATTATTTATAATTCTACACTAAAAAAATAAATAAAAAATTTAATAGACAAAAAATAATACTAAATAACCGTGTAAATATTTTAAAAGATTTGTATAAAATTATTTTTTCATTATGTTACTAGTACAACAATGACATTATTATACGTCAATATGGTGCTTTGATGGATGACATTGTAAGTCGATTTAATGATTGAGTAACTTGTGAAATCATAAAGAAAATAATTTAATATTTAATATTTGATTAACAATTTCACAAATGCACAATTGAACTTTGTTCAAAATTGTATATTATAATTTAGTTTAGAAACGTTATGTGTTTCTAAAATAAATGTAATCGTAAAATTATTAATAACTCTCAGATCAAATTTAGTATTATTTAGTATTTTAAAGGAAATATGAAATGATTTTATACAAATCTTTTAGAATCGGATATCCCCCCCTCTCCAAACCTACAAACTTTTAATTGGGCACTTTTTTTTGATTCGATACATCCTTCTCGAAATATTCCTGTTAAGATTAAAATGAGACCCAGCATACTTCGATGCCCTTAGTTTTCATTTCACTAAACTATACCTTATCCTAAATCCCTATAAAAAATTAATTACCATTGTAGAAGTTGTCTGATACCAATAAAATACTCTTGTCAATCCCATTAGTGCAATGAAGTTTTTAAACTGAAATGTACAAAATTCAAATATATAATTCTATTAGTACACTACACCAGATGGGGATGATTCCTATGTGAAATCTAAATAAAATACTACAAATAAACATATGCCCGAAAATGCTTTCTAACGGAACTGTAGCCGGTAGAAGTTTATTATATCAGGAAAAAAACTCATAAACTTCTGAATTATTATAAAATTACTGATTAATTTTCTAACATTTTGTTTCAACACTAGTAAACCAATTTACTAGTTATGACTTACTGCGTCCCGACAAAATTTGTCTTCGATTTTTAATTATTGTAAATTGTTTATTAAATATTTATTTGTGTGTACAAAAATTTATAAACTAGTAAATTGGTTTCCTAGTGTTTAAACAAAATGTTAGAAAGTCAATCTGTAATTTTACAATTATTCAGAAGATTATGACTAGTTTTTTTTTTCTTGATATAATAAATATGGCTAACGCGATTGATGTTACATGTAAATAAACTTCTAACGGCTACAGTTCCATTAGAAAGCATTTTCGGACATATGTTTATTTGAAGATTTTCATTTAGATTACTCATAGGGTCATAGGAATCATCCGGTGTAGTTTTTCATAAATATATAAATATATATATATATATATATATATATATATATATATATATATATAAGAGCGTCCTAAAAACTTACTTCTTCAGTTATAAGATGAACACAGTAGAAAAAACTTCCCGATAATGATATCGAATATATAAATATTGCCAATAAACTATAAATATTGAATCCTTCAATTTTTGCGATACAAATATGTATCAATATGAAAATATACTGTATAGTTATTGTCATTATATTTAAAAATATATTTCTGCCAAAACAAATTTTGATTAACGAATAGATTTCTAAAAAATTATCATATAATTCTGATGATTTCCAGAGAAACGATTCAATTTCATCAACGCTACTATTCTCATTGAGTTTTTTCAAATATTTAATCGACAACTGGCACTTATCTCTTGCCATACTGAATATAAAAAGTATGATAACAGTAAATATAGTCCATATTCCCATTGTTATTGTACATATCAATAAGTCAAGTATTGAAACCAGGTTATTTTCTTTCGATAACCACTGTATCAGTATCAGAATACAATACATTAATATAATAACAAATCCAATGTAAACATACTTTTTATAATTTACTTTCAAATTCTGTTGTTTAAATATAACATCAACATTTTCGGTTATATCCATCATTTTTATGTAATATGGAACAGTAAATGCCCAATTTACAATTATAAATACGGATGATAATCCATTTAAACTATACATTATAATTAATGTATAGTAAGAAAGTATATTTTCTTTATTAAGTGTAAAATATCTAACAATATTTACCGACAATATCATTACAACCATAACTGTAATTAAATCAGAAAAAAATTATTCACTTATTTATATAAGTATTGATAATGATAAATTATGTTTTTCTTCAAGCGTACCATAATATTAATATTACTTTACAATATTGCCTATGTAGAAAAAAAGTCAATATTGACAATATTATACAACAGTTCAGTACTATATATATATATATATATATATATATATATATATATATATATATATATATATATATATACTATAACATAACTACAACGTCAAG
This sequence comes from Clivina fossor, assembly GCA_963966155.1. Classification (NCBI taxonomy): domain Eukaryota; kingdom Metazoa; phylum Arthropoda; class Insecta; order Coleoptera; family Carabidae; genus Clivina; species Clivina fossor. The sequence continues at coordinate 5,232,384 of OZ014568.1, forward strand.
TGTATTTAAACTGACATCTTCGGCGGTCATATTCAAAGACTACTACGTCCATATTATATTCTTAATTACACATGGCGTATTATATATTAGATTATAGTATTTTGTTTTTGCTTAAATCGCCATTAATTGATTTAATTAGTTCATCAAAATAAATCAATGCCGATTTAAACAAAAACAAAACTCTATAACCTACTATTACGGCAAGTTAACTGTTAATTGACAATAATTGCATTGTTTATTTTCGCTTAAATTTTAATTTAATTATTGAAAATGTGTAAAGAAGTGCAGAATATGCAATATGCATCAATCCAGGGTGGTTAGAAACTGTATATTCGACCAGAGAAACACGATCAAGTGTATTTAATTTGAAATCTCCGACGGCTATATTAAAAATTATTACGTCAAGTTAAGTTAATAGACAATTGCATTGTTATTTTCGCTTCAATTTTAATTTAATTATTGAAAATGTGTAAATAAGTACAAGAAATACAATGAGAATTTTCCAGGCTGTCAAAAACTGCATATTCGACCAAAGAAACCCGGTCAAGTGTATTTAATTTGACATCTTCGATGGCTATATTAAAAATTATTAAGTCAAGTTAAGTTAATTGATTTCTTCTATGATTTCAGCTCTTACTTGTTGAAACTTTAAATTCATTATGATATTATGTAAAAATACTAGGTTTTTTGTTTCAAAGATATTTATTTAATTTTGGTTACTAGTTTCGCTAACACAGTAGCTTCGTCAGACCAGTAGTGACTTAAACTAGATATTTACAATATTTATATACTATTACAGGCAATTTTTGTTGGGTGCGGTGGGTGTTTACAAATTTTCTAGGAAGGTTAAGAGGGGTGAGTTATAGAGGTTGGTTTGGTCATTCAATGTTTTCGTGTTTTTATTGAGGGATTTCCTTATTTCTATTGACTCTAATAAATTTAGTTTCGGGCCTTTTTCATTTTAGTGCAAAATTTCCGTGTGAAAATTGCTTTTGTGCTCTTGTTCTAACAGATGGTTAGCAAATGTGGAGTCGGTTTTTTTTATGTAGATATGATTTTTCGTGTTCTTTTTTTCTTATATTAAAATTACGTCCTGATTGGCCAATGTAAACTGCTTCACAATCATCACAATTTAATTTATATACACCTGATCTTTGTTGTTTGTCTATTTTTTCTTTTGCATTTTTTAAGTGTTTTCCTAATATGATTGTAGTTTTAAATGAAATTTTAGTGTCTTCTGTTTTTAGTTCATTAGCAATTTTGTATGATATTTGTCCTATATAAAGCAAAACTTTGAATTTTTTATATGTCTTTGTATACAATCAAAAAACAAACACAGATAAAAAATTCAAAGTCAGGCTCATCAGAAATTGAACACTTGACCAAAGAAAGATTAATTCTCACAAATCATATAACAAATCTAAATAATATACATATACTACAACTTTTAAAGTTACTTGGTATATATATTTATTTATTTTTAGTTTAGTGCTTCGTTTAGAACGCTTGAAGAAAAAGTCGTTATGTCTGACTCGGAATAGAAAGCTCTTTTGTGTTTCGCCCAGATTGCTTGGCTGCTCGGCCTTGCCTCAATCACAAATATCTGAGCTCATCACAATAATCATAGCTTTCTACTCCTCGTAACATAATATAACTGTTTTCAAAAATAATATTTTATTTTTATTAATATTGTAAAGTGGCTTTAATAATAATAGAAAATACTTACACGATATATAGATTATTTTAATCCATTTTCTCTCTATAGCTCTCATTCGCAATGTATTATTTATACGTTTGATTTTAAAACATAATAATCCCGATATGGCATAAAAAAAATGAAAAAATAAATGTCAATTCTGTTACTGTAGTTGTTTTACTGAATAAACATTTAAAATAAAGTTTTAACAGACTCATGATGACAATACTTATTTATTATCTCTAAATGTAAGTTCTGTCGTTGTTTGGATGGTTATGTTAATACGAAATTTATTCTTATTATATTATACATGAAAATATATTTAAAATGTTATAACGATAACATTTTTGACAAAATTATTGTTTGTAAATTGTAATTATATTAATATATTTATATTTTCTCATATAAAAAAGATAAAGTAATTGATAAGATTAATGTATTTTATTGATTATTATATTCATTTTTTTTTGGTAACGATAATTTTACAAAACAATGGATTAATATCGGAAAAATAATGTAGCCATAATAAACTTTTTTTAAATTTTTGTTATTTTTTTCCCTTGGACACTAACAGAAACTACACTGAAAATTTAGTGCAAATCGCACAAATGGTTTAGGAGGAGATTCGATCACAAAATCTGAACGAGCAAACAAACAAAACACACACACACACATAAACTAAGTTCAGATTCATCATCAGACTATATGAGGGATTTCTATATAATTTTTTTTTTAATTTTTAAAAATGTTGTATTCAATTTGAAATCTCCGATGGCTATACTAAATATTATTAAGTCAAGTTAAGTTAATTGACACTTGCATTGTTTAATTTCGTCTGAATTTGAATTTAATTATTTAAAATGTGTGAAAAAGTGCAAGAAATGCAATGTATATCGTCTAGACTTGTCAGAAATTGTACATTCGACCAAAGAAAGATTAATTCTCACAAATCACATAACAAATCTAAAAATAATATACATATACTACAACTGTTACTTGGCATATATTTTTATTTATTTTTAGTTTAGTGTTTCGTTTAGAACGCTTGAAGAAAAAGTCGATATGTCTGACTCGGAATAGAAAGCTCTTTTTGTGTTTCGCCCAGATTGCTTGACTGCTCGGCTGTGCCGGAACCACAAATATCTGAGCTCATCACAATAATCATAGCTTTCTAGTCCTCGTAACTTAATATAACTGTTTATATAATAATTTAGTAATAATAGAAAATACTTACACGATATATAGATTATTTTAATCCATTTTCTCTCTATAGCTCTCATTCGCAGTGTATTATTTATACGTTTGATTTTAAAACATAATAATCCCGATATGGCATAAAAAATTGAAAAAATAAATACTAATTCTGTTATTGTATTTGTTTTATTGAATAAACATTTAAAATAAAGTTTTAACAGACTCATGATGACAATACTTATTTATTATCTCTAAATGTAAGTTCTGGCGTTGTTTGGATGGTTATGTTAATATGAAATTTATTCTTGTTATATTATATATGAAAATATATATAAAATGTTATAACTATAACATTTTTGACAAAATTATTGTTTGTAAACAAAAAAATGATAAAGTAATTGATAAGATTAATGTATTTTATTGATTCATATATTCATTTTTGTTTGGTAACGATAATTTTACAAAACAATGGATTAATATCGGAAAAATAATGTAGCCATAATAAACTTTCTTAAATTTTTGTTATTTTTTTCCCTTGGACATTAACAGAAACTACACTGAAAATTTGGTGCAAATCACATAAATGGTCTAGGAGGACATTCGATCACAAAATCTGAACGAGCGAACAAACAAAACACACGCACACACATAAACTAAGTTCAGATTTATCATCAGGCTATATGAGAGATTTCTATATATTTTTTTTAATTTTTGAAAATGTTACAGACACCGGACCGAAAACTATACTCCTATTCTTTAAATTTATTCTTTTTAAATAAAAATCGAAGTAAAATTCAAATAGCAGTTTTGCAAAACTTCTAGCTATTGTAATAAATATTCATAGTTTGTGAACAACAATTTTATTTTCAACATATGAAATTGGAATTATTCAAGTAAAAACGAACAAATGCAAATCATTCTAATTCCAACTTTGTTTACATGCGCGAGAGAATTTTATAACACAAATTTATTTTTACTCAAAGTCTCAAAACCCGGGAAAATTTATGTAAACGAAATAATGAATATTTACCGGAAAGTAATTAATTAAAAGTTACATACATAAACCGATTCTGATCTAAATTAAATTCCACTTAATGTTATAAAACAGAATATTTTTAATACAGAATTATTTCTCCGGACCGTCATATCACATATGATAAGAAAGGTATTGTGATCATACCAAATTTGACATATCGAGATTTTTATAGATAAGCACGACTTAGGCTTATAGTAATACGAATCAACGTATAGAGCAAATTCGGCTGAACAGATTATAATCAAATTTCACAAGTGAATATCTCAATTTGATCAACTTTTGATAAAGATCTGTCAGCCGGAAGTGGTAATATACTCATGTCACTTTTATGTGTTTTATGAATATGTCGCAACAGCCGAGACATATTATTTAACCAAAGTTGCTAAACAAGTTTTTTTTTTCAGTGTAACTTTTTAATAATTAATTTAATGATTTATTTTTCTGTTGCAGTGTCATTACTTCGACGATTTAGAAGAAGATTTCGACTATTCTAGCAGTGATGGTTACATAGATCAGCATTCTCTATGCAGCATACAATAACGAACATGTTTAAAAATGGATAAATGGACGATTTTTTTTTGTAAAATTAGTGCGCGACCTAAACATACATACCGATATTGTACTGCTTTCAAATGCGAAAAAATAAAAAATAAAAATAAAAACTTTTTTCATAATACGATTTTTTGAATAAAAACAAAATCATTACACGTTAATTCAAAATTAACAAAGAAAAAAAAACTTGTTGCCTCTGAAATAATAATCAGTAAAAGTATTATAAAATTCGATTGTTTTCAATCAATATTAAATTTGTAGTAAACCTCATTAAGATCAATTTCAATTTTTAGCAATATCTGAATCTATATTTTATGATGTAAGTCAATTAAGACATATAGTAAAAAAATCTTTCAGAATTCATTATATTAAAATAATAAAAACGTTATATTTTAATATCATAAATGTAAATGAAACAAAATTTGCTTGTCTGGCTAGGAATGTTTAACAGAAACTAATGAAAAGAATTTGTGCCATATTCTTATGGGTTCATGGCGTGATTGTGGGTTTATTTTATGATATGTTAAAACATTTATTTACGAAGTTACTGTTTTCTCGGTATGCCGAATAATTTTAATATATTTTTCATCGTTTTAATTTAAATTTTTGCTAAAATTGTCAACTTTTGAAGAAGAAAAAATAAAACATAGAAGGAAAATTACTGTTAATTTTTTTATTAAATAAAATTCCTTTCTTAATGAGGTTTACTAATTAACAAATTTAACATATACAGAGTGTTTCAAATATACGACCAACTATATATATTATACATAAACAAATACCATTTTCTTTTATATTATCTTCCTGATACTAGCTACTACTTGTATATATAAATATCTATAAAAATACATGTTACATTATTTGTGGAACACTCTGTATGTACATTTTTTTTTCCTATAGAAATATAATTTATTAGAAACTCTTTTTTGTTTGATGTATATAATTTTTGATTTTGTATATTATGTACTTATGTAGTTAAAGAGCTTAAAAATTAAAAAAAAAAATATGAAAACGTTATATTATGAAAAGAATGTATTCTTAGATATAGGGTGATTCTAAAATTTGTGATTTAACACCCAAATGTTAAAAGTATTAATAACAAAAAAAAACATTGTTTATATTTGATGTATTTTTCTTACCAATTTCGAAAAATGAGACAAGAAAAAAAAATTATTAAATAAAATACTTAAATAATAAATTATTTATTCGAATATTGTGAAATTTTCTTAAAGTATAAACGAACTATATATTTTATGATGCACACACACTGAATGGTCTAAAAATAACATAATATTTGATTAAAAATAATCAAAATAATTTTGTGATACTAAAAAATACAATTTTTTTTCCTTTTGTATGTTGTACAACAAAATATTACTTATATTAAATGTACTTTACTGTTATGATTTTCGTTGTAAATATTCTGATAGTCATATTAACCATTTCAAACTCATTTACAGTAATCAGTAATTTCACTAAAATCTAAATTTAATATGTGATTTTGTTTTAATATTATAAAACATTTATGCTACAATTCTGTACACGTCTCGTACGACTCATAACATTACGAGATATTTCGTCTTGTTCTCTAATCTTACGAGTTTTACAAAATGCGCATAGAATTGCAACATTTAGACACATTTTTCATTATTCGTGATTTGTACAAATTAATTAAAATCCCTTAAAACTCTTTAAAATCACTTAAAAATTTTCTTAAAATCATAGAAAATCTCAAGTAAAATCTCTACAATGTTAGAAATTTTGTAGAAAATCCATAAAATTAAAAAGTCACTATAATCTCAACAATCATACTTAAAATTTTTTCCGAAATTTAATTTTGAACATTCTCCATATATAAAACTGATAATAACTTACTACAAATCATAAACAGATAAAAATCAATCAAAAAATATTTTAATGCGCACAATATACTAAAACCCTACATAATCTTCGAAATATGATTATCAGAATATAAAATCAAAAAACAAAAATATTGTCGAAACAAAAAATATTTTAATGTTAAAAATGTGATCAGTGTATATATGTACATGTTTCAATAAATTCTTAATGAAATACATCAAAAGTCATTTTTAAACCGAATAGCTACTGACTTATCAGCTACCTAAAAACCTGATCCTTATCGCACCAATGAGAAATAAATTGCTTTTTTTTTTCGTTATTAAATCGAAAATTAAGATTAATTCGTAAACATAATTATTCAGATTAATCAAAGCTTTAAACTTAATGATCTATTTGTGATATAGAAATTTATATTTAAAGATTACCTAAAGTATCCAGCGTTACTTAGGTACTGTAGGCTTCATTATTTTACAAAATATTATAATACACAGTAAAAATATTTCTCGAAACATTTGTTTAAATATATTAGTCTAGAATTTGATCGCATATAATTTTTTTTTTAGTTATAACGCAAAAATATGTACATGTTAACTATTTATACACATGCATATTTAAATGTATCACTAGACATTTTATAAAATAGTAATTAAAATGGCATATAAGGTAAATAACATATCTCACGTACACAATTTTTTTATTCTTTTCCTTTTTATATACAATATATACCACAATCACACACATATACAAACTATACAAAATTTAAGAAAAAAATATCTTCATTTTTTTCAAAACCGTTAGAAATATTTGGAAAATGTTTATTTATACATTCATTTTATATTCTAATAATTAATCTCATTTGCGACAAACTTATATCAATATTATATCAAAAATTTAAAACAAACAAAAGTCAATAATAATATCAAGATTTCAAACCGAACCGGAACGTGAACCGAAACCGAACCAACCAGCACTTGTTTTTGAACAGAAATTGTAAATCGTTCCATTTATCTTAAACCGATTTCTTAACCGGAACCGGCCGTATAAAATATCTGAACCGGTTCCAAACCAGTTTTTATATGCCGACTTTAATTAATTGTTTTCATATTACAATTAGAAATATATTTTATAATCTTTTTATTGAAAATAAAAGTACACTGTTCAAAATTTTACGATAAAAGAGTACAAAAATATCTCACGTCAGAGCAATTAAATTTCTATCATTATTATTATTTTTCATGTATTTTAAAATATGTAATTTTCTGCACTAATAAAAAAGCAATAATTACCCACACATGAATGTTGTTTTTTTGTAATTTTTTACCCTTTAACAATACGAAAGTTGTTACCGCGATATTTGTCAGTTTTCAATTGCTTCAAAAAGTGTTTATATTTTTTTACACTTTCTCTACACTGTTAGAAAAAGTACAGTTTGCTGCCATGAATTTACGTGTAATTTAAGTTTCAAATTAAAAATTACTTAAATTAATTATTGCATCTAATATTACTGTTAAAATAAATAATAACTTATAGAAAATTAGAAATATATATATATATATATATATATATATATATATATATATATATATATTTACGCAAGTTTTAAAATCTAATAAAAATCAAAAATAACAATAAATTATAAGTATTATTATTATTATTTTATGTAATTTTACATTTTTTCTAACAGTGTAGAGTAAAAATAGTGCTCGTTATAAATTTATCTACACTGTAAAAATATTACGTAATTTTACATGTTTTGTGAAAGTAATTTTTCATAAAAAAATGTAATATTACTTGAATTATCACAGTTAATTACAAAATGTTGTTATTTTTACTGTTAAAACTTATGTAAAATTACATAAATTTAAGATATATTTTTACAGTGTACTTAGGGACAAACTATTTACCCTTTTTTAAGAAAAGAACCTAATAAGTATTATTTTTTGGAACAGTGTACATTGCATTTCAAATATGACGTTGTATTAATATATCTCATTTGAAATGGTTTTTATCTCATCTGCAATTTATTTTTCCATTATTTAAAAAAAATCTAAATCGTTTGAACTGAACAGAATCAGATTTTAAAACCGATTTGCGAACCGTACCAGTTTCATTTAAAGTTAAAACGGAACAAAAACCGGAATCGACATAACCGCGAACCAAATCGGTTCAACTTTTTGTAACGGTTTGCAACCTTGATTAATAAATATAGAAGTTTCATTTAATATAAAAAACTTTCTTCTTTGTAAATGAAACATCCTATATAAGTAAACAAATCTTAAATTCTATAACATACTTATATAGTTATTTATAAAATATATAATAGTATTGTATTATATATAATAGTTTAAGTGCAATTTTTTTCTTCTCGTATAATAATATTACATTAAGATTGTGCAAATTATTAGCATTTTTTTTTTTGACAGCTATTTTATATATTTAACAAGTAGGCCAGATAAATTCGTCATTTTTTTTAACAGTGTATATAGTAACAGCAGTAATGTATCGGAACCAAACGTATTAATTATTATTAAGATCATTAAAAACAGAAAAAAATTGCTATTTAACAGGATGAAAATTAATTACAGTTCTGATAAGAAAATTTAACTCAAAACTAATAAATTAGAAATTTTTTTTACCGTACGACACCAAAATCAACAAAAAAAACTGTCTCACAAAACTTGAGTTATTACATAAAGTCTACGTATTTTTTTCAAATTAATAAAAAACTATGCAAGTAAAAATTGTTATGAAACTATATGTTCAACTTCTCGAACATATAGCTCCATGTTCCGCTTCGAAATCTAAAAATTATTAATACATCATTACAATTTTCAAGTAATTTAGTTTTTTTGTCTAATTTAACCAAAGTTGCATCTCTTATGGTTTCCAAGATCTACATGTACAGCAACTAAAATGGAACAGCCTGAATAAGATATACCATTAAAAAAATTTTAAAAATGTTCGTTTTGATTAAATATTTACGTAAAAAAAATATTAAAACAATTTAATCAAAAACAAAAAAGTAAGTATAATTCGTGGAATACTCTAGAACAGGGATTCTTAACATTTTTTGTTCCATGGACCTCTTTGACAGATATAAAATAATATTGTTATAATAAAATTGTTAGATAAGTTTTATTCTGCATGTTTGGCATTAATATATTAACTTATCACTTTCTTGAAATATATTACCACGGACCCCCTAAAATTGATCCACGGACCCCTTGGAAATCCGTGGATCCCAAGTTAAGAATCCCCTGCTCTAGAACATAGGAAATGTCATAAAATCAAAATGAAAAAAATATAGCACTCACATATAAAAACTTATGATGAAGCAAAGGTTGCGTTTGTGCCACACCCCTTTTGGGTACATTACATGATTGTGTATGTATGTATGTAAATATTATTAATTAACTATAATAATTAAAGCTTGTATTCTGGTATTATTATATAGCTCTTTAAAACTTTAGAAATCTTTAGTCTTTTTTTCAACATACGAAATTATCTATTTATTAAAAATAATACAAATGTTTCTATAGCATATAGTTTATAGAATAAAACAGAATACTACCATAAATCATAAATCATAAGTTATCTCAGATTTTTGTCATTATTATTTTTGCACAGAATTATCAATTTTTTTTAATAAGACTGTCTCAACAGAGTAAAGATATCTTTCAGAACTCATTATATTAAAATAAAACTGCTTTATGTTAAAGTTCTGTATTAATATTTATTTATAATCGACGTTTCGACGAACTCAACTCATCGGAAAAATGATTTTATCCTGATGAAGATGGACGAGTTCGTCGAAACATCGATTATAAATAAATATTAACATAGAACGTTAACCTAGAGCAGTTTTATTTTAAGAATGTCTAATTTTCAAACTTCTGTTAATACACGCAATTATCTACAAGAAAAATATGTTTTAACGTACAATAATTTATATTAAATTTAGTTTTTTGAATCTTCTTCAAAACTATTTTACAAAGATAGTCTTTTTATCAAGTACCATTTTCCTCAAAAAAATTTCGGAATTAAAAAAAAAAAACATTTGGTTCATAGTCTAAAAGCCAAATGTCCAAATATTGGAAATTTGGCCCAATAGACATGCAATACATCACTAGTACACAGTAATCAAAAATGAAACAATTAGACATTTGAGTCCATTTATGTACAAGTATACAGACTTGGTCTCCGATATAATTGGCTAAAAATTGGTCTTTACACAAAAGTTTTATTTATATTAGCAAAAATCTTCTCTTGTTACAACTTTTATATATAAATATACAGGTTATAATATACAATACAGATTTATAAAATAATTAAAAAAAAATATTAAACATTATTTTTATAACAAATTTCACAATATTTCAAAAACTATAACAAAAAAATTTATTTGTGTTTCATTACATGCAATATTTTTTTAAATTATTAATTTTCGTTTAATTTTTTTAATTATTCATTTCTCATTTAGTTTTTTTTAACTAAATTATCTAACATTTAGCCCCGATTGCACAAACCATAGTTTAATGCTTTAATAAATGAGGCAGTTTGAAAACAAATGACAATCTAGTGGTTTAGTTAACTCAGTATTTCCAAATATTGGAATAAATTTATCCTTGGAATAATTTTACAAATTAGCCAATAAAATGTTGTCATTTATTTTGAAGATACATTTTTATCAAATCACAAATGATTTTTTACTTCTCCTAAGAATAAAATTGTAAATACTGGTCCTAAGTTAGCAATGCTTTGTGCAACCGGGCCTTTATGGAATTTATCAATATTTGTGTATCAAAACATTTAATATGTTAATTTAATTAACATTTTTTTTATAAATGATAAAAATAAATTTAAATTAAATCAAATTTTCACGTTACGTAACTGTAACTTTATACTGGAATTCTGGGCAAGTTCTATAAATCAAAAGATTTATAAAATTTAAAAAAATTCTTCTGGCTTTCACGGTCGGTATTCATTGAATTTATAGACATTTCTGCGCTGATATGCCGTGGTCGATCTATCCAGGTCGTAGACGTTTTGCCATACATCATAAATGGCATTTTCAGTGTTTGGTGACTGAACGACATGCCATCTACAATGTATGGCGAAACGTCGACGACGAGAATAGATTAACCACATATAGCAGCCCAGAAAATTCAATAAATTTAATGGTTACCGGCCGTGAAAGCCTGAAGATTACAAATAGATATTAATTGAGAAAAAATATTTATTTGAGTAAAAATGATTTTCTTTACTCGAAAGAATCCTTTTTCTCCGTGTAGAATTACAATCAAAACATAACACTAATTTCGTTATAAGTAGAAAAGTGTAAATATGGTTTTAACCAATAATAAATTTTAATTGAATTAATGCATTTCATTTTTTCTGCGAAATTTTTAAATCTGCAATTTTTAACAGAATAACTTATAAAAGAAAAAACAAAATTACACAATTTAATATCCTGTATATTTATAACAAATATTTTTTTTTTAATTTTCTGCAAATTATTAATTGTGCAACTAAATATGAAATTATTATTTCAAGTTAGTTTCGTCTAAAAAAATTTCGATAATTATTCTGAAAATTTTATTCCTATAAATACGTATTACAATTCAATTCAATTGATAATATTACAATATGCAAACAGTAAGTCTGAAATATTAGTTAAATATTATTAAAACGTAGATTTAATTATTTTTTTTTGTTAATACTTTGACCTACTACATAAGATATACAAAGTTTTTTTAATTTTTTTTTTTTACATTCATCCAGTACGACATATGAAAATAGTTGATATTTTATTTTTTATTACCCTAAATTTTAGTTACAATTAGTAAGTTCGATTCTTAAATTACATTTAACTAAGTTAACTGCGGCAGAAATATTAAAATCAAATATGGTTGCAATTATGACAATTTTTGTTTTGTTTTTAAATATATTAAAATCCAATTTTTTAATATTAAAATATTATAAGTTACATGACAAATTTCGGAAATTATAAAGAGAAATAAATATATTAAATATAATAAAATATATGAGAATAGTAAAAAATCTTTCAAAACTCATTTATTAAAATAAAACTGCTTGAGGTTAAAGTTCTGTATTTATATTTATTTATAATCAACGTTTCGACAAACTCAACGTCCATCTTCATCAGAAAAACTGATGTATCATTTTTCCCGAAGAAAATAAATATTAATACAGAACTTTAACGTGAAACAGTGTTATTTTAAGCTATACGAGTATGAAGCTAAATTCAGATTATAAAATTCTAACAGATAATGCAAAAATACTGTAAAAAGGAAAACGATGCATCAAGGTTTTAGTATAATTAATTTAAATCTTAATAACATACATTAAAATTATGTAAAGAAATAACTTTGCTGAGTAATTAATCATTTTTGCAGATTTCCGATTTTTATACAAAAAGAATTTTAGAAAATTCACAAAACTACACAATTAATTAAAAATTAATAAATACGTATTTCTAAAACTAAGCTGTCATCATCAGCATCTACTGACGATGGCAGCTTAGCTCTTAAAATATGTATTGAATTAATATGTGATTTTTAACATTTTCTAAATTATTTCTGTGTAAATTTTTGCCACAGTTTGCAAGTTTTTTTTATATTAAATTTCTGGCACATACGTTATCAAAATGGTTAAATGGTTAAATTAGTTAATTGCTTGTCTTTAATTAATAGATTTTTGTTTTATTAGTACCGTAGTTAGCAAAGTGTGTTGTCAAAACTACATTATGGACAAGCAAATAACTAGTTCATTCTTAATAAATTAATGTATTTAATGCAACAACAAAATTTTTATTTCATTATTTATATAATAAAATTTACAGCAGATATTGACTAGTATTCTGTAAGAATTCTTCTAAAACAACAGAATCTATGCTTAATAGCTAGAGCAATCAATAAAAACCAATTAGTGCGGTTTTTAAATATTAATAAACCGGTTAACCGGTTATCCAGTTATTCGGTTAACCGATTATTCGGTTAACCGGTTATTTGGTTTTTTAAAAACCACGGTTTTTAACTAACTGCGATTATTAACTATAATAAAAAAATCCATGTAATATAACATAAACCGGCTATGTAAAAATTAAATAGATTGTTTGTGTAAACTAATTTTTTTCCTGGAAAAATTTTAGTTTACACAAATGCTCTACGTAATTTTTACACAGACGGTTTATGTAATATCACATTCAGTTTAACCGCGATTTTTAACTAACCTTGGTTTTTTAACTAACCGTGATTTTTCACTAATCATTATTATCACGATTACTCTATGAATTCAATTTTATTTTTAAAAATCTATAATATTTTCGTAATTATGCAATAACTTGTATATTGTATTTAAAAAAAATATTTTTGAATAAGAAAATATTTCCTTCTCTTTGAATAATAAATTTTTGCTTATTTATTACTGCTATTAGATTATTACATCTTTTTAGCAAAGTTCTAAATTGCAAGTGAAACTATTAATCGAAACAGTTAATTGGTTTGAAAAAAAAAACGCGGTATTTAAGCCGGTTTAACGGATAACCGCGATTAATCGCAAAGGATAACTGATTTGTAAAAAAAAAAAACGAAATTCCGAAACCAGTTAACCGTGATTAATCGCAATAGTTAACCGGTTTGTAAAAAACCTGCGGTTTTTTAACCAATAACCAGCTAACCGAAGTTAGTTGTGACGTTTAACCGGTTAGAATTTTGGACGGTTTTTACAGCCCTGGCGATAGCTACTATGCAAATGGCATGGCAAGCAGTGTCCACCAAATTACAGAATACCATTCAATTTCTTCCTGCACTCAGAACCAGAACTACATTTAAAACAAGTAAATATTTAGTTGATCATCGTGTTTTTATTGTTAACATCAAATATTTCTTTCATTCAAACTCATTTTAAACTTAAAAATCTGCAAACATGTACCCCCTACAAATCAAATAACAATATATTTGTTTTCGAAAATAGTTATTTTTAAAAAATTGGACATTAATTATAAACAGAGCTGGGCAGTAGCTAGCTACTTTAGTAGCTTTGCTACTAGCTTAGCTACATTTGTTAGTAGCTGTAGCTGCGCTACAACCAAATAAAAGTAGCTGTTATTTGTAGCTTCAAGATTTGTCGCAAGTAGCTTGTAAATAGTAGCTAAAACATAAAGCCACTATTTGTAGCTACTTTTGATAGCTTAAAGCTAATTTTAGTAGCTTATAGCAACTTTTAGTAGCTTGTTGCTACTTCTAGTAGCTAAGTTATTTTTGTAGTTTATAGCTACTTTTCTATACTTAATCATTTCTTTTCTTAACGTAGTTGCTTTTATTATTACTTTGACTAAAAGGAAAAAATTCTCAGTACGGTGTTCGCATCATTTACAAAGTAGCTTAAGATTTAACAGCTACTTTTGGAAAAAAGTAGTTGTAGTTACTGTAACTTTATAAATTTTTAAAGAATAGCTTGTAGCTATAGCTTAGCTACGTTAATTGAGTAACAATGGCCCCCTGCTCTGATTATAAATTATAAGTCTAGTTAAAACATCCCCTGTAAAAGATTTGAGTGAAGAGTAAATGAGAATCCGTTGTAATAATATTGGGTAATATAGGTTAGGTAATCTTATTCTTGTTTGCTTTACAACTTACTTATATACTTAAATCTAAAATATAGTACAACAAATGACTATAGTTTACATTCATATTGAAGGCAATCATTTTGTGCATATTTCGTCTACCCGTCAAATGTGCAATTTTACAGTCTTTGTAAGCCCATGTTCTTTTCTATATATTTATGTTAATATAAGATTTTTACATGTTTTTTTTTTGTTTTGTTTTGTTTTCTAATTTCCACACAATTGTCTGCTTTAGGAAAATATTTCAACTTATATTGGCAATTATCAATAAATATAAATAAATATAGTTATAAAAATCCTTTATAACTCATTATATTAAAATAAAACGGCTTTAGGATATAGTTCTGTATTAATTTTTATTAATAATCGACGTTTCGACGTACTCTACGTATATCATCAGAAAAAATCATACAAAAAAAAAGTATGTCAAAACGTTAATTTATTAATAAAAATTAATACAGAACTATATCCAAAAGCCATTTTATTTCAATATAAATAAACATATCCAACGAAAGAATCCAAAGAAAGGAAAATATTTCAACGATATAGAAACACTAGAATTAAAAACTAAATATCACATACTCAAGTTCAGCAAAACAAAATACGTGATATATAAATTTTTAAGTCTGGAAGTAGGTACATACACACATATTTCAAGGATAATTTTACCCGGATCATATGATGATTTGATATAAAATTAATGCGCGCGTATCATAATTCTCACGTATATAACCAAAACATGTAGATTTGCATATCAAAAACATTATATCATCAATTTAAAAGTAAGTACAGTTTTTTCTGAAAATTGAGTTGACATAACTAGACGACAATTTTTTGATATTCTATCAACATTTTTCGAATATTATTTAAAAACAATTATTAGCACATTCACTGTCAAAGCAATATTTTAAAACCACACGTCGAAAACAAGTTTCTTATGAGACGTCCGTGACTCATATATGATTTAAAAGTATCATTCAGTATATTTCTATACACATTTGCCTCATGTCCAGTATAAGCACAACTTATATATAATCTATATCCACGACAATAATCCTAGCTAGATTCTCTCTACATAATGAATTACATATGCCGCATGAACATATAATCGTACACTGTTCTTGAGTCACATGTGGCTCATAAACAGTAAACGTGTTAATAAAAACTATTATTTCTGTTTAGAGTAAAATTCTATTATTCACAATTAAGTCACTATTGTTTTTTTTTTTAAATAAAAAATTGGAGTTAATGAAATTTGCCTTCAAACCTACATAATCCGGGTAAATTTGTCCTTAAAACATGCGTGCAAATACCTAATACATTTATGAAAAATTCTACTTTATCTTTCCTTAAAAGTTTCAACAAATAAAAATCGTATAATGTAAACAAAAAATTATAAATTAAATTTTAATCAAAATAAAAAAAAAAAAAATTAAAACAAAGATAAGCTTTACATAACGTTCTAAAATATTTTGTTTTTTCTACTAAAAACAAAGTTTTCTAGAACGCTATAGATATTATAAAATCTAATTAATTATAATAAAACATTGCAGACACCCATTTCTTAAATACTTTGTAAATAATTATTAATTAACTTTTCTTCAATTGTTTTTTTTTTGTAATATTGTAAAATTTAATACATAAAAACTTTTTAATTGATTTTTTTTAATATAAATAATTTATGTTATAAAAAATTAACTAATAATTATCAACATTATATATAAAATAATCTTCCTCTTTTTTTAATTTAGGTTTTCATACATTTTTTTAGCATATATATTCATTTTTAACATCTCAAAAAAGTTGAGGTGACTTTTTTCAGTAAATCTAAACGATTGTATATTTCGCTCGAAATTATTCGCTAAATTTAACAATATCGCATTTATTACTTTTGTTATTTTATAACAAAAAATTTCCAAGATTTTGTTTAATGTTTATCATTTTATTTGGCAAAAAAAAATATTAACAAAACAGCATCAATTAAAAATCAGAAACGTAAATGTATTCATAAGACAAATTCGATGCGTTTTTGTTACATTTTTTTGTAAATCCTAGATTAAATTATTGTTCTAAAAATCATATAAAAAAATTAATTTTAACAAACCATTGTTTTTAACGAAAATGTTTATGCATACGGGTATTAGTAAACAAAATCAGTGAAAAACAATATTCAAGACTATAGAAAAAAAGTTTAAAATTCCAATTATAAACTTATCAAAATATGTCACATGATAATGCAACCAACATTACGAAAGTAAACACAAAAATTGATACTTTAAAATCGATGTAAACAAACGACGAAAAAAATTGCGATGCGATATTGTTTTCATAGCCAACTTACAATAACAGTGAGTGTAACTTAATCCAGCCTGATTAAATTACAGTCACCAATCAGATTTCAGTTTTTTTTTTCTGTAAAAAAAATATAGAGCAAATATAAGTATGTCTAGAATGTCATAATAGATTTTTTTTTGGGACAAGGTTGAAAGAATTTTGAAGATATATTTTTTTCAGTGTAGTATTTTGACATGAATATTAAGTATGTATGGCAAAAAAATTGTATTAATCATAATAAGTCCTTTTACTAAAGTCGCCTTTAAGCATTATTTTTTGGCAACAACAAATAATTATGCAATTTGAAGTTTGAAAAGTTGAGAAAAATGTGTAACAAATGTAAACATTTGTTAAGCATTTCGTCAGCATATTTGTCAGCAATTTCGATATATTTTGAAAACAATGTTCGAAGTTCGATTGCACAGTGAACTAGATATTTATGTTTGCGTTGCCACCTCGCAAAGTCCACTTTGATGGCCAAAATGTAACTTAAAAAGAGATTACCATCAAGACTAAGTGAGTTAGTTACGGTCAACATCACATCACGATCAGCAGCAACATCCAGTCAAACATATATTATAAGTAAGATACGAACAAGAATTCAGTTTTAAGTTACATTTTGGACTCATATTTTTGTCGCTATGTAATTATTTTGTAATTTTCCTATAATATTTGCTTAAGTGAAATTACATTTTATTATATCGTAATTATTCCAATTGCAACTTTATTTAGTTAGGTAAAGAATTCATTTTAAATAAATGCTAAATATACTCAAAAGAAAATTTGTCATCTTAAGTTGAACAAAGATAGCAAATTGTTACAAAAGTATAGTTCTATAATTGTATTGATATTAATAATAATTATGGCAATAGAATTTAAAATCGGTACTGTTTATCGATTTAAAAATCGATTTTAGTAAAAGTGCTTATTATGAAATCGGTCCATGTTGTGCTTTTTCCGTTCAAGACATGCGCAAAAGAAATTTTATTTTATATTCTCTTCATTTGTTTTTCTTTCACAAATCCGTATCGCTATTTCGTTTTATACTTATCGTTGAAATATTTTCTATCCTATCATTCGATCTATAACACATGTGATTCGTAAAATTCTTTCAATCAAGTCAAAAAAAGAAATAATAATCGACTATACCATTCTGAACATTTCGATTATACTTGTCCTACACCATCCCAACAGTGTACCCCTTAAAATTTTATATAATCTAGAAAAAATTATTTTATAGTAACCCATACAATGTATACGGGGTATTGTTTACAAAATAACACACGCCGTACCGTGCATAACTTCCGAAATAAACATGGGCGTACCAGCCCCTAAACCACCATCGGTTTTCTCCTGTTCGTTTTGCTCATACTCACAGTCAAAATAATGACTCTGACAGTCGAAACAACGACAGTGGTCCGACATCTTGCATGTGATGCCGAATTGTTTCGCTACGGCCCTGTATAGTTCTTTGCTGGATTTATGTATTATTTCAGGGCCTTTTCTTTCTAATTCTAATGCTGAACCGCCTGCTTGCTGCATTCTTGTCTACACAAATTATTCATTTGTTTTGGTTTTTTTAAAAATTTAAATGTGATTACAACAAAATGCAAGCGGTGATACAAATTTTTGCTATTTTGTGCAAATAAGCCATGCAATAGTCTTAATACGCATGCGCGAGTACACTTCAGATTCATTATTTTGTCTACTTTTAATATTGATATATATCTTATACGTATTTCTTAAGCTAAGCTTTCATCATCAATAACAAAAGATAAAGTTAAAGTCCTAATCAGTGATCTAAGGTTACACAAATACTCAACGTACCCAATGATCAAAGATCACTGTTTGTGGTTTAAGGGAAATTATTTCATTTCATTAATGTTTTCAATAACTAACTTTTTAAATATTCAAAACTACAGTACCTACATAAAAATATCTGATAATGTACTAGGAGATTATTTTTATACAATAATAACAAATGAAAAAGGAAAAGTGTATGTAATACAATAATAATACTTATCACGCTGGCGAATGAAAAATAAAAATAACTACAAAAATTTGCGCTCATGCAATTATTTTCCGGAACAGTAAAATTGCATGCGTGAAAAATAATAAATTCATAGTTTTTTTTTTCCGCCTCGCTTCTTTTCGCAATAATTTTTAATCGTAAAACATTAAAAATTGCATGTCATTCTATATAAATTTCTCGTAAATTTTCCAGATTCCAGCAATTACATGCTTTGTAGGAAAATAAATCATGCTATCATGGAACAATAAATTATTGGAAAAAACTTATTTCAAATCTAAAAAAGTGTTACATTTTAAATTAACAGAAGTAGATTATACATATGAGCATTACAAGAAGTATAAACTTATAACAAAATTGCAAATATTATTTTGTAAAACTATTTGCAATTTTAATGTGAGTTTTTTATCTTAATTTATTTTAACACGTTTTTATTAACTCTTTTT
The DNA here is from genome assembly GCA_963966155.1 of Clivina fossor. Classification (NCBI taxonomy): domain Eukaryota; kingdom Metazoa; phylum Arthropoda; class Insecta; order Coleoptera; family Carabidae; genus Clivina; species Clivina fossor. The sequence continues at coordinate 5,252,178 of OZ014568.1, forward strand.
TTCTCCTGTCTGTTTGTCTATTCGGTACCAATTTTGCAATCGATTTTAAACTAACTTTCCGATGAGCTAGAGACTTAAAACTTAAAACATAGCTCAGAACTGGATGATAATTAATAATATTAGAAATACTAATTTTTATCTTGTGCCATATTCACGAATTTAGCAAATTTTTTTTCGAAATTCAGAAACTACAGTAAACAACTACCGAAAATGTAGAAAACACACAAAACTAAAAAGCAGAAAACAATTATTTAAATTAAAAAAAATTAATATACCACGTTTTTAAAACGAACTAAAAAGTATAAAATAATTTATCCTAGCCCCATACAGATTTATAACCTCATACAGATTGCTGACCCCATACAGAAAATTAGTGATTGTGACTTTTTAATAGCTATGACAATACTTGTAAGATTTAAAATAAAAAAACTGGGGCGCAACGACAGCTACTCCCCACACTCCTTACTATTATCTATTGCATGCGCCCTATGTTAAATAAATATTTTTTGTCTCGATACAAATATTTGGAGAAAATTAATTTCGGAATAGTGGAAAGAGTTTATGCCACACTATTTTAGATACATGGCGTGATTGTATATGTATGTATGAATCAACCTTCAAATATTTCAAAAGTATGTCTAATTCCGTCATGCCTAAATGTCTAAGGCTCAGTATTTCCGAAGGTTGAAATAATTATATTTTTTGAAATAATTTTAAATCACAAATATTTTTTTTACTTATCTTAAGAATAAAATTGAAAATACTGGCCCCTAATTCATGCTTCCAAAATTTTCAAGATCATAGCAATACACAAGCAAATAACAAGCGCATATAAAAACAGCTAAACATAAAACAATTCTACCAACAGCAAAAACAATTCTAACCTCTTCTAGGACATGTTCATAAGAGGGAGGTGGACTAGATGGTATATTATCTAATGCTTCCGACGTTTCCAATATGGCGGGCACACTCGTTTCCGGTTTCTGCGGACTATTTAGTTCGCCCTCACTTTCGCCAGGCGTCTCCACCGAATTACTCCTAGTGGACGAATTCGATTTCGACATTTTACTAAGTTTTAATTTAAACGGCGCCACTTTGATCAGCTTTTTCTTCAAACTTTTTAAATTCACAATTATTATTAATTTATTATATAATGCTTCAAATTTCGAATCAAGCGATTGTGATTTTCTTTCTTTTCTTCGTTTTCGAAAACGCTTCCAATTTTTTCGTGTCGAATTGATAGTTTTTCTGTTCGTAATTCGATTATAATTTAATGTATAAATTCGTATTATATTTTTTTTAAATGATGATCAGTCTTCTATTACGTGGCTTGGTGATATTTTATTTATTTATTATTATTTTTTTTTTAGTAATTAATAATAAAACTAAATATAATTTATTTGCAAAAAATATGGTAAAAATAAATAAGACAAAATACGAAAACGTATTTATTATAAATGAAATACATTAACCCAACCAATAAACAAAAAATAATAGCACTCTCGAAAGTTAAGTTTATTTTTTTTAGTAATTTGTTTAACCCTAGAACAATTCAAACATAAATATAATATTTTAAAAATAAATAGAAATAATGTAAATTGTGTGAATTGAAACAAACTTTGGTGGAATGCATATAGGTACTAAAAATTTATTATAATACAGGGTGTTCTCTGTATCCTTTTAGAGAGCGATAGTACACCTCAAAAAAAGTTGATAAACCTTAAAACGCCTTAGTAAAAGTCATCTCATTTTTACAAAATGATTAATTTATTTTAAACTCTAGTAATTAACTACTTAATCAATATTGTTGAATTGTTATTATGTTTGTTATTTGACAGGTAAAGTTGTTATACGATTATAAACAATTAAAAACAAAAATTAAACTCACTTTGAGAAAAATAAATTTATTTAAAATTAAATTCAAAAATTCGAATTTACAAAAATAATAATTGAAATTATTAAAATTGCAATACCACGAAAAACATATTTAACTACACTAGCCATACGTTATTGAACTAAATAATGTGCGTCTGAGAAAAATAGACAAATTTCATGTGTCATAAAAATATTGATGATACAAAACCATATTTATAAAATAGTGTAATATGTCGAAATAAAAACAAAAAATACGATTAATTTTTATAAAACGAAAATATCAGCTAGATTGAATAAGTGAAATATAAACACTTAAATTTATAAAAATGATAAATTAAAAATTTAAATCGCAAAAACTATTTCACAAATATCTAAATAAATAATATTACATCAACTAGAAAATGTATAGGTACTACTTGATTGAATAAAAATAGAATATAAGTTAGATTGCCTAGACAATTTTCTATATAATTTGAAAAACAAAACTTTGCAGTTTTTTTCTTAAAAAAAATTCCACTATTTTTATTTTTCATTTTTCAATTTTATTCTTAAAAAGAAAACAAAATATGAATTCACTAATAATAACAATTAAAATATTATAAAATCATAATTCTTTATGGATGATATTAAAATCAATTTTCAATTAAAAATTTAATTAGAATTGCATTAATTAATTATCGAGTTTCCACTAAAATTTTCAAAATTTCCCGAATAAAATAGTACCTTCCTGACGTCACATTGTATTGATCTATTTGAATTACAAGACGGAAGGGATGCAAAATTAAATCATCTCTTACATCCCTTGTAACCATAGCAACAAAAATTAAAGAACTTATTCAATTCGTTCCATGCTTAATTAACAAACTACTTAATAATAAAAATTAATCGTCAAAAACCAATGATACACGTTCACAAAACACTTGTCTTAGTGACCTATAATTTCACGTTCTTTTGACAAATCGAACGAATGCAATTGTTTCTATAATGATTTTAATACAACTCACCTTAAAATAGTATAGACTAGTTAATAGTTATCAATAATTTGATGATAATAGTCGCGGAATCTACACAGCAAATATAAAACACTAGTTTAGGCCAAACAAAATACGGCGTGTTTCATTAAAGCAACTTGTACAACGCCACCAAAAACCCAGTGGCGAAATACTCAATTATAATATTGATTTTTTTTGCCTCATTCATGCTGTTGACATTATTTCAGTGTCAATTTTTAACAAATTTTGTATTCTCTGTAACATATATTATGATTTAATTCATTTTAAATATAATCCATATTGTTTCCCTAATATATGTTCACATTTATCAATTTATAAATTTCTTAAAAATAAAAATATGTGTTAATATTTATTTATAATAGATACAGATTAATATTTATAAATATTAGAGAGATTGGAGTAGATAAATAATTTTGAAGGATATTTGAATACGCGCGAAAATAAATAAAACAAATCTACGCGCATGCGTCATAATACACGTGTTAAAAAGAGACGAAGCGATATGTAAGCAGTATCAAGTATGTAAGTTTGGTTGAGTGACTTGTACATTTGCCAACTGTCAAATGCGTATGAAAAACAAAGAAATTTTTTAATATAATAATCTTATCACCAATAAATTTTCGGGATTTCATAAACTAACTTATTTCATATTATAACAAGCTTAAGTTATTATAATAATTTTTGTAAAATGCGGTGGTACGAAGGTGATATAGCCCAAGCTGTTACAACGTCAAAAAATAGAAATGCAATTTTTGTCGTTTACGTTGAAGGTAATAAATATTTTTTATGCTTTTTAAATTATTTGTACGATATTTCTATAGTTGTTTATGTTTTTAGGTAAAGATGATAAATCCACGTCATTAACCACTATTATCAACGATGACGAAATCTCTTCGAAATTAGAATCAAATAACTTTGTGGCTATAAAAGTGGATGCTGGCTCCGTTTCACATAATCAATTCGCTGCAATTTGTATCCTTTTAACCTTTTGCATTTTAACTCCGTTTCAAAATGAGCATTTATATATAATTAACCTTGACTCATAATTTAGATAAAAATGTTCCTGTACCTTCGATATATTTCATCGGTAAAAATGGTAAACCGATTGATATTATCGAAGAATCGTCAGTTGTAAGTGATTTATCGTCAAGAATTAATACTGTGATTGAAAAACATACTGGTCAACCTGTTCCAATATCTGCAGAACCTACCACAGGTAACTAATTCTTATTTACTTTCGAAGAAATGTGATATAAATTGATGCAATTATTTATTTTCAGCTGCAAAACAGTCAGCCGATTTAATACAGAATGAACAAACAAATTCTAGTAATGAAAAACCAGCTGATATTGTATGTGAAAATGGTGTTGGTTACAAAGTTTCAAATGCAGATAGTGTTGCGACATCGTCAAGTTCATCGTCAGATAGTGTAAATAAAAATGAAGAATTTTTGGAAGAAGAAAAGATGCAACAGATAGCGATAGATGATAAAGTACAACGGGCAAAAGAATTAGTTGAACAAAAACGTGAAACTAAAAAACAGGAAGAATCAGAGGTATGAAATTTCTTTTTGCAAATTTATAATATTTATTCTATTAATTTTATAAAATTCAACAAAATTTAAGGAACTTGATTTTTATAGTTTAAATTTAACTTTCTCTAATAAACATGGAAATGAAATTGAACTTTCACTTTTTAATTAAAAGCTGATATTAAATGCTCAATTATTCTGTTATTTTATTACACAAATAAAAGTTTTTATTTCAAATATTGTCTGAAACTGAAATGTTTTGATTTTACATTTAAAATGCAATTCATTTAAAAATGCATTCGTGAAAACTAGCAAACAAACCCTACTAAATAAGAAACAAAGATTAATTAACTCGAGATTAAATTCCGGTTGAGTATTTTCAATTTTATTTATTGTTAAGATAAGTAAAAAAATCATTTTTGATTGGCTAAAAATGTATCCTCAGAATAAATGACAATATTTCATTTGCTAATTTTAAAATTATTCCAAGGATAAATTTATTCAAACATTTGGAAATATTCTGCGAATATGTATTTACTACCAGAGAAACAGTATTAAACCTTAAATTTAGTAACTGCTGACAAAAATAAAATATCAAATGTAAAATTTGTTGAACTTACAATTTTAATTAATTAAATGAAACCTAAATTAATGCTTGTGCTGTGTAACCTTCTAGAAAGAACGTCAAAAAGAAATCGAACGACGCAAGGTCGGGCAAGATGTGCAAAAGTTACGTCGTTGGCAACAGGACCAAGAACTGAAAAGTTTATTGGAGGAACGTCAGCGCGCTAAAAACGAGGAGAAAGCGGCCCGTGATCGTATCCTAGCTCAAATCGCGCAAGATAAAGCCGATCGGGCATCAAGGTTCGGTACTTCACCACCAGTTACAACAACACCATCTACCGATTCGAAACCATCCAATTCGAACGTCACCATTGCAAACAGCGCCCGATTACAATTTCGTATGCCAGATGGCAGTACACATACGCAAACATTCGAAAACTTCCATACACTACAACATGTTCGCGATTATATTCAGGCGAATTTAAATCTACCGTTTAGGAATTACAGTTTATCGACCACATTTCCCCGTCGTGAATTTGCCGCTGACGATAATTACAAATCGATGATCGATTTGGAATTGTGTCCAAATGCTGTTGTTTTAATTCTGCCCGGTAATAGTTCCGGTACTGTTGCGACAAATGAAGGTAGCGGCATTTGGTCCCTCTTTTGGTTAGTTGTCTCTCCGATTTTAGGTATATTTAACTATTTCCGAAATTTAATTTTTCCTCAAACGGAGAACGATCCGCCGCAAACTAGTGATAGAAATAAAAGGCCAACTGATGTTACAACGGATCAAAATCAACGGCAACCGTAAGTTGTTGAATGTTATAAATTATTACATATTTGTGTAATTTTTAATTGTTCTAAATCTTTAATAAATAAATACGAATAACGCTCCCCTGATGTTTTGTTTGATTATTAGATATAAAATAGTAATTATTAGAGTTTATTACGGAATTCTTCCGTTCTAAATACTATTAAATTAAAATTTATAACTATTAATACTTAATAATAAACAGTCAAGAAATATAAATAATAATAATATTAAATTATTAAAAAATCTTTCAGAACTCATAATGATTAAAAAAACAACTTTCTGTTTTAATTTATGGAAAATCTAATTCATAATTTAATCAGAGAATAAAACGTCATAATTAAAAATATCTAACGACGGTTTCATAATAAACACTTTTAACTAAAGTCAACTTTGGACCGGAAAAATAGCATCGATTTTGAATTGTACTGGCATAATTATTATTGTTTTTTTTATTTGTTTAATTCATTATGAAACGCCGTAAATTAATCAAAATTAATTTTATTTAATATTAACAAATGTAATTCATCTTAAAAAATAAATTTATATAATTATAATTCGTCTTTATTCAATATAAAAGTTCAGAAATAAAAAATTAATACACTATACTTAAAAATATATAAAATAAATGATAATTACAAAGACTTTAACTTTTTAAATATGAAATAATAAAATATTTAAAAGAATGTTCTTCCAATTCTGATTAAACTTTATAAATTTTCTTAGGAATGAACAAATTTCATTCTGATTTTAATATGCATTTATTTGTTTTATTGTTTTGTTTTTCGGGGTAGACCAATGAAACGCAAAGCGACCGAATCAACAGTGATCCGTCGTCAAGGCAACTCAAATGTTCATCGATTATCTGATCGAACCGATAGTGATGATGATAATAATACTTGGAATGGCAATTCAACGCAACAGATGTAAAAAAAAAATATTTTCAGTGCTTATACAATATGTACCTATTTTATTAATTATTATAGTTAATTATATATTTTTGTTTGTCTAGCACTTAATATTACTATGGTAATACTTGTTTTAAATTTGAAATTTAAATAAATGTTCTAAAACCAAGTTATGTATACTTATTTATACCTCCTTTTTATTCGATTTAGATTAAGTTACTTACTATCATATTCTATTTTAACTTTAGAATTATTATAATAGCGTAAATATATTTCAATATATTTCTGGTTTGTTACAATATCTTCTAATAAAAATTATATTGGTCCAGAAACAATTTAGCTTTAAATAAATTGATTGTATAAATATTATAAATATAAACGATAATACAATTTTATTCTTTGATTAATTATTATTTATATATATAACTTGGATTTCTTACAGTAATTTTTTAAATAAGCATATTACGATGGCTACAATTCAGATGACTTGGGGCATTTGTTTACGGTTCGTATCGTAAACTTGATCTTCGTAAATTATACTTATACTTTTTCTATGAGTATACAATTGAAAAGAACACGTTCATTGTGAAACAAATGACATTTTAGTTTAATAAATCAAGGTTTCCTGGCAGTTGCCTAAGGCCACGACAAAATAAAAAAAATTGATCTTTTTGATAAAACACTATACTTTTTCTACGGTTATACAATCGAAAAGAACACCTTTTTAGTGTGAAAATTAATCAAAAACCGTATATTATGATTATTTCACAACTTACGGTTATAACAGAATATATAAACTGATATATAGAAAAAAAAATGTTAACCTTACAAAATTTGAAAAAACAATTATATTGAAATAGACTTATTTTATGTAATTTTCTATTTAATATTTGTTGTCACATATATATTCTATAAAAAAATGTAAATAAATATACATAATTAGATCACTAAATAGCAGTATGTACATATTTTTATTGATAATTTAACCTAATTGAAAGTCATTTTGAGATAATTATCAAATGATTAACAAACAAATCTTTGTAAAACATAATAGTAAACAAATGATTATGCATTTACCTGTACGATTTGTGATGATGTCCTTGTCAGTTTGGTAATGTTTTGAAAATTTTATGGTTTGACAAACAAATGTTCGCAACGCGGCGCGCAGGAGATAAGCTTCCTGATAACACAGATACACTGCACTGGAACACCGTTTAAATATCAATCAATGTCCAAAGAGCTTCGGACGCGTTTAGTTGTGCAAATATTATTCTAAACAGACGCTGACAAGTTTAATGGTGATAGATTATATAACAAATGCCACAAAACGCAGAACCACTAGCTAAGTTATAGCATCCCCGTTTTACCGGCACGTACAAAATTTGTTCTCTACATCTAAAATTAATTGTTATTGCTATTTATTTTACTAATTAAATTCACCAATATTTATTAGAATAAAATAATGTATGAAACTGTTTTATTTTAATTTTTATATACACTCTTTTTCTTGCATACATTTTGTAATAAATTTAGTAGGTAAATTCATTTGTTTTTTCTTCAAAACCATGAAATATTATGGTGATGTAACGGATTTTATTTGAAAATTAAAGGCATGTTCAAATGCAAATTAGTAAACTTTTAAATATAATATATTAGTTTTTATTTTTACTAAGGTGACCAATTTTTTTGCAATAAAAAGGAGGATTAAGAAATTTAAGAAAAAAGTACAACGTAAATAAATAAAACATTTTATTAGTTCAAACATAAATACACTAATTATGCTTACATCCCTTTTAATTATGTAATTAAACGAATGCATATTTTTTGTCAATATAAAGGAGGACGATTAATCACCTTATTTTTACAAAAAATAAATAATATTTTACTTACTAAAATTCTTTATTAAGTTTATTTGTTTAAATAAAATTTATTATTTATTATTATTATTTGCATTTTATTTTTTATTTATGTATGTACTTGAACAACCCAAATAGCTTTTTAAGTTGTTATTAGGTTATCGCAATGTTATCATAAAAAATTTCAAAGCTTTTTGTTTATAAAATCTTTGATAAAGTTTTAGAAACGGAATTATTAAGTTTCAGTTACATAAATGGTGATTTTAACATTATAAAAACGTTTCGATAGCAAAAACTAGTATGTATTTTATGTTTTATTTTAATATTTATTTTAATGAAACTTTTTACAGCAGAAATTTGGAATGTATGATAAAAACGAAAAACAGTGCTACTTGGGATTTATTATTTGAAGCTTCGGACTATGTTAAACTTTTTTTTTCTCTGTTTTTGATGTAATATAAAGTTCCTCTATTAAAATACGAATTTAATATTCGCATTCACTAACTACATACTACATCTATTTTTTTTTGTAAAACAATAAAATATTTGAATTTATTTTTTACCTACATAATTCAAAATACAGACAAGTATGATATTAATATAATATTTGTGGTATTGAATGTACGACATAACCTATACAAGCGTTCATCTGAAATATAGAATATTTTAGCCGCCAAAAATTATTAAAATTCTGATCATATATCAAAATTAATCGCATAAATTAATTTCCCAAACACTCGAATTAAACAACAACACAATAAACACAATAAGCGTTAAAGCGGGGTGTAATAGGGGGTACGTATATGATACAAATTAAAAATTAAAATTACAGGCACGCAATTTCATTACAATATACAATGCACGACTAGTTTTCATTTTGTTTTATTTCCATATTTTTAATGCACGCACACAAATGTATTACACTACACAAATTGTTCATATAACTAGAACGGTAACAAAAACCGTTTATATTATAGGTAATTTTCACTCTGCAACGATGTTAATTTTAGCCATTTCTGCACATTTAAAAGTACAAATTTTTCATTCTTTTTATAATTTAAATTTATTGTGGCATCGTGTGCAATAGTTTTTGTAATGCATATAAAAAAAAATAACACGATATTTTATTTTAATATAATGAGTTCTGAAACATTTTTACTATGTTAATAATTAAGAAGATACAATTGTTTGAAAATAATGAAAATTTTGTCTAGTGTTTTGAACAGAATTGGAAATCAATGATAAAAACTGTACTTATTGAAAATCAGAACTATACATTCATATAAATTGATGCTCAAAATAGTTCATATCATAATGAAGAAAATTCTTCATTTTTATTGGAACTATTTGTAAAAAAAAATAAATTATTTTTATAATTTTATAAAATTAATTATTTCTTTCACATAACACAGTTCCAATTTTTAAGAAAAATTGAATACTAATTATGTATTAAAAATAAAACACTATTCTTTGCATCTAAAGACAATCCAAAAATAAAAATTAAACAAGATTAGAAGTATATGGATAAACCCATATATAGACTACTTTGACATTTCTCGAAAAGTTGGCAACACTGTATTTTAATAATATTATAATTTATGTGGGCATTAGGAAATACTTTTCTGAAAATTTGATCAAAATCGAATAAATAATGTAGCCACAATGAATTTTTAAAAAATTTTGTGATTTTTTTCTCGATAAGTTGGCAACACTGTATTTTGTTAAAATTGCATAATTTATTTAAGCACTAAACAAAACTTTTATGAAAATTTGATTAAGATCGGTTAAATAAAATGGTCATAATAAATTTTTAAAAATTTTACTATTTTTTTTCTCGGAAAGTTGGCAACACTGTATTTCGTTAAAATTACATAAATTATATGAATACTAGGAGAATCTTTTGTGAAAATTTGAGTAAAATCGGTTGAATAACATGGCCATAATAAAAATTTTAAAACTTTAGTAATTTTTTTCTCGGAAAGTTGGCAACACTGAATATTAATAAAATTATGTAATTAATAAGAGCATTAGTGAAATCTTTTCTGAAAATTTGATCAAAATCGGATAAATAATGTAGCCACAATGAATTTTTAAAAACTTTAGTAATTTTTTTCTCGGAAAGTTGGCATCACTGGAAAAAACCAAAACCACATGACCATCTTGGGTACTAGACAAATTTATCCTGAAAATTTCATTATAATCGGTTGAACCGTCTAGGAGGAGTTGCGATCACAAAATTTTGTCTGACGACCGAGCGAGCGAGCGAGCGAGCGAGCGAGCTGACGACGCACATCCATACACCCACATAAACTAAGTTCAGATTCGTCATCTAGAGGCTATATGAAGGATTTCTATACAATTTTTTTTTTTTTTTGAAAATGTTACAGACACCGTACCAAACGCTTTACTACTTTTCCTTGCAGTCAAAGTAGTAAAAATCAATATTAAAAAAAATCAAATACATATAATATTAAACAAAATATAACAATCATAAACCCAAGCTTACATTTATCAACTCAAGCAGTTAAAACAAAACACAAGCGCATCATCGTATACGTCCATTGAAGCACTTAGCGTCAGCGGGAGGGACGCCTCCAATTTCTCCTCCTTCATTTCCGAGCTGTGTACGAGGAGGGGACAGGGGGGGGGGGTACTAGAAAACGGGAACCTAGGGGCGTTGTTATAATTAGCACCAGATTAAAGTAATGTCGAGGGACACATTAAACGATTTAGCGTTGTTAATTAAAAGTGTAGCCCGCCTGTATGTGTGTGAGTGTGGCGTCGATGTAACTGTGTGTGTGTGAATGTTTCATTCCGGGTACCGGAGCGAGCGCGATGGCCGTTTTAGACGCTAGATGACGCTTGGCGTGGAAGAGAGGGCAGGAAGTGAAGAGATGGGAGGTATGTATACGCTGTACGGGTTCTGAATGAGATACTATGGTCGTCGGTGTCTGAGAAAATTAAATAATAGGCTAGGTTTTTGGATATTGGTGTGTGGATGGATTTTCGGGTGATGTATTGCAAAATATGTGTTAAGAATTTTTATGCTTTTTTTTTGGGGAGATATATTTTGGTAATAATCAATATTTTTTCTTTTCCGATTTGCTATTTAAATAAAATTTGACTTTCTTTAATAATTTATAAATTTTATGATCTCAAGTATTTACTTATTTTGTTACCTAGTAACTTTTTATCTAGTAATTTTATAGAAAATAAATAATAATATTTATTAATAATCGATGTTTCGACGTACTCAACGTACATCATCAGCAAAAAAATATACAAATAACATTAAATTAAATAAACAGAACATAGAAAGTTACTATAGGTTACTAAAGTTACTATAGGTTACTAAAGTTACTAAAGTTACTAAAGTTACTATAGGTAACAAAATACAGTATTATGTATATTATAATGAGTTCTAAAAGATTTTTTACTATATTTAATATTATCTTACTATTCTAAGTTCAAGCAATTATTATATGTTTGTTTTGGAAAAAAAGTTTTACCTTGAATTTGTATTATTAGTTTTATTTAATTTTCCGATCATGTAAAGTTTTTAAATAACAAATTTATATACAAATTACTCTAACATTGAGCGAAAGTCTAAACCATTAACTAATTCGTACAATTCTCGTATAAAAACAACAAAACCAATTAAACTTTCGTAAAAAAACTCAGTGATCCAATAACATTATCCTAACTACAACAAAAACAACAAAAGTAGGAAAAAAATCGTTCATATATTCTATTTTGATACACACACACAGCGATCGTCAATACAAAGAAACCAACTTGATAAAATCGGTAAAGGCTATCGCACGTGGGGGGCACAGCATCCCATCACCCCCTTCCACGGACATCAGCTTGGCTCAGCTAAAAAGTGCAGTCAGCACACTGGGCGCTAATTGGTAGCGATAAAATTACACGGACCGTTATAATCAAACCGGAACGCGAGCGTACCGGGGGCAAAAAAAGAAAAAACGCGGGCACTGTCAGAAAATGACAAAAAGTTAGCGGTGGTGAGTGTACAGTCCCCGGCCCCCGGCTAATGGGCGATAGGGGATGGCGCCGCAGTTTTAATCTGGGGCTAATTTTCAGCTACAGCAGAGCCATCTGGCCACGCACAGAGTTGGGTTGGCTGTGGATGCGAAGGGACTTTCATGAGATATTATTCTCTAGCGCCAAATGCGAGATAGTTGCCTGAGGGAAGTTTTAGGGCATTAGCGGAGTTATTGTTTATTTATTTATTAATAATATTTAATATAATATTCTTAGCATAGTAAAAAATCTTTTAGAACTCACTATATTTCCAATGTAAATATAAATTTTCAATATTTATATAAATGTTTATGTTTTAAAAATAATACAGAAATAAAAGTTTTAATATTTAATAGATAAATTGAAAAAAATTTCTGAACGATTATTTTTTAATAATTAATTAATATAAATATTTACATTTTATTATATTTTTAGGAAATGCAAATGCAAACAATAAATTAAATGGAAGTTTTGAACAATATAAAGAAGATATTTTAGAAATATTCGGTAATTTCATCCAGTTCCAGATAATAAGTGGATGAAACTACCGTTAAAAAAAACAAATATTTCTTTGAAAAGAAATATTGAAGACGGTGATAAAACCGACAAAAAGGAGTCAAAAAACCAAAAATTATATAAGAATATGTTTCATTGATGATGTTTTGTGATTTTTATGAAACAGAAAGACTTAACAAAATTAAGTAGAGCTGATTTGGAATCGAACTACGAACTAGTTCGAGAAAAGCAAAATAGCTGTACTAATTCGTAGAACAGAAAAACAAAAACAACTACTCAATTCAATGAAACAGAGAAATGTGCATCTCTAGAAAAGCAGTTGCGCGATAATTAATAATATTAGTAATGAATGCAATATAATGTAGGAGTAATATTTATATAAGTAATAGTAGTATTGTATATACCTGCATGAGAGGAATTATGAATGTGGATGAAGATAAAGTTGCTTGTCTGGATAGGGATGTTTGGAGAAAATTTAATTCGGGATAGTGGAAAGAGTTTGTGCCATACCCTTTTCGGTATATACTTATCTACCTACCTAAAATAAAACGGCTTTAGGTTATAGTTTTGTATTAATATTTATTAATAATCGACCTATTCCATATACTCAAAGTACATGTTCATTAGGAAAAATAATACAAATGACATCTTGTATCATTTTTCCTGATGAAGATGTACGTCAATTATTAATAAATATTAATACAAAACTACAACCTAAAACCATTTTATTTATATTAGTATTTTTTATATATTATACAGTTAAAAATCTGTGATTGTAGATAAACTTAAGTCAAAAAAAATAACACATGTAGAAAATATTACAAATATTATTATAAAATTTATTTAATGTTTTTCGTTTAGTCATTAATAATTATTATATTAATAATGTAGTTGAATACACTGAAAAAAAAATAACACAGTTTTAATTATCTAAGGTAGTAAATAAAAATATAGATTACATTTTTCCAAATAAATATATTTGAACAATATATTTAAAAACTATACGATTAAAAAAATATAAATACAATAGTTGCTAAACCGATTATTTTATTTGTAAAAAGGAAACAAAAAACAAAACAAACCCGTTACGCCACTGTGTTGGTCCGGGGCTGGTATAGTCGAAATGAGTCCGTAGAACATAAATTACGCATCACGACTCACTAATTAAAACTAAATTAACAATGAACTGTTTTATTGCACCGTTACGTTCACGTTAAATTCAGATTAGAATGATTTTATATGGAAAACGCGCGCTTCGGTTTTCGTATACCGATTGCCGCTTTACGATTATCGCTCAAATCGGAAAATTATATATCGGGGAATATTCTACGTTATCGCATTTAGCGGTATTCGGCATCGAATTATTGTCAAAATTATTACACCATTTCACACGGTTTTTATTGTATCGTTAATTTAGTATTTTCGAAAGATACACAATCACGGCATGTACCCCAAAAGTGTATGACACCAACTCTTTTCATTATCTCGAAATAAATTTTCTCTAACCAAACCTATCCAGACAAACAACTTTAGTTTCATTCACATTCATGATTCCTCTCATACATGTACAGTGTACATACTATTTGGAAACTCATCGGACGTTCACGACCTTCAAAATCACTCACATAGAGTCTATACTATACTTTTCAAACTTGACTAAGTATGTTCACAGCACAAAAACTGACATAAACTTATTCAATAGAACTTAAGAGTTATGTTTTTAAATATTATGGTTGGTATTACGAGCTCAGTTTTTAGTTGTTTTAGTTCATTTATTTAGTTCTGCTCTTATAGCATTTGCATTGTTTTAAAACCTGTATTAGATAAAACTAATTTTAAAACCGAGCTCGTAATACTGGCCTACGTGTATCAAATATGAGTAGTATTTCTATTTTTGATATATTTTTATTGTATTTAATATTATAAAATTCAAATAAACTAATTAAAATTGTTTAATAAGTTATTTTAAGTAAATATCAAAAGTAATTTTGATAAAAATCAATTTTAAAAGTGCTGTGAGAATTCGGATCAATTAGTTTAATAGTTTAAGAGATTTTTTTGTTGCGATTAAAAAATAAATGATTTAAATTGTATTTTTTTATTTATCTATAAAAGTCTAATATTATTTCTTATCATTCACTTAAAATCAACCCTTTAATCAATTTCCCTGCACTACTAAATCTAACCGTTCACAGTCCTCAAACTACCCACTTTCCTCATCCTCCCGTAAACCCTTCCGGAACTCATCGGAACTCGGCCCCGGCCGGCCGGGCCATCGTAATCGAACATTGGCCGAGCGTAGGCAATAACTAACTTAACGCCGTAGTACGCGTGGTATCGCACCTCGGAGAACCGTATACCGGAGCCATGTAAGTCGGGGAGTGATTACTGCCAAAACCACACGGTTAATTATAGCCTCTCTCGGCCAATATGGCCGGCGACGGCGTTGGGCGGCCCGATGCCTTATTTGAATATTACAGCGTATGACGTATTGACTGCCTCTATATACCGTTTGCTTATATTGTTAATACCACCGAATATTGTCTATAGGTGTTGTACCGGGGGTTAGTTTATGTTTCATTTTGTTCGATTGATGTTGTCTTTGTCTTTGAATGATGGGATCATTGATGTTAGATTGGTATGCAGATGATAGAGATGGGTTATTGGCTATTGATTGACTAATGGAATTAATTGAGTAACTATTACGTTTAAATAATGTTACTGAAATTGGTGTTTTTAATGTTTATGAGAAGTAAACTTAATAAAGAAATATTTCTTACATAATTCCGGAAGTTTTTTATTTGCAATTTGATATGAAAAATCTGCTGTGACCATCATATTAAACTAAAATCAAAACTTAACTTAACTGCTGTATAATAATGTTATTATTGTACTAGTAACATAGACAACATGGTATTTTGTAAAATATTAGAAAAATAATAATAATTTTAGTAAATTCAGAAGTTTTTATTTTGATTTGTAGGTAATTTTAACATCTTTTTACAGAAATATAAGCAAGTTTTAGCAAAATAAATGTTAAAAAAATCATTAAAATATTCTTTAATAAGAAGCAATAAGCACGAAAACAAAGGCACATCAGAGAACGGTGAAAACAAAATGCAACTGGGGAGTGGAGGTCGAATGCAGTTAAGTTAAGGGCGCATGGGTAAACTTAGTCGGAACCTTTCGTGTATAATTTTCTTGCGACAATTTTGCGCGACGCGACGTGGTGCCGCGCTAACGCCCAACGTCGTTAGTTTTAACGATGTCGCTAATGAAACAATCTAGAGACGCAATTATGAGAAATGACATATTTAACGCGACGAGTGATGTGCTGGATATTAAACAAGTGCGCGTCCTGCCTTGCCTCCCCAACCGGTATTTGTTTCATGACGCTACTCCTGCTGTGCCTGCTTCTCATATACCCACCACTGCCTGGGTCGCTTTTCTTACTGCTGCAAAAGACACCCAACCAAATCCACTAACATTTGATTATGTATATCATATTTGCGCTAGATGAAATAATGTGTTTTATTTTTTTGTTTGTTTTATATTTTATGAAATATAATATTTGTTAAAATAAAACGGCTTTAGGTTTTAGTTTTGTACGTACGTCTTCATCAGGAAAAATGATACGTATGACATTTACCTAGTAACTTGTTTCTATGTTCTGTTGTTATTTACTGTAAATATCATTTATATCAGTTTTCCTGATGAAGACGGCCGTTGAGTACGTGGAGTACGTCGAATATTAATAAATATTAATACAAAGTTTTATTTTAATATAATGAGTTCTGAAAGAATTTTTACCATACATACGTTGATAAGAGTACGGATAGTTTTTATTAGATAAAATGCTTAGAAATAATTTAAATATTAACAACCGGGTTTACAATAAATACTTAAATTTAAGTCCACTTTAAGCTGACAAAAAAACATCGTTTTTAAATTCTACCGGCATAATTATTATTGCTGTCAATAAAACGATGCTTCTTTGTCAACTTTTCAAACTTCTAATAGGAAAATTATATGTTATGTCAATGAAAGTATGCGTTTTAGTCAGCTTAAATTCGACTTTAGTTAAACTGTTCATTATAAAACTGGCCATAAGACATATAAAAGCTGTATTATCCGGTATTTGACAATTTAAATAATAATAATAATAAAAAATATAAGAACATTTTAAAGTTAATTTTATAAAATATAATTTATATGGCATAAAATATTTCATAGTGTTTCTTTTATAATATATACATACGTAATACCTACGTAAAAAAACATTAATAAAATATTTTATTTTTGTTAAATTGCTAAAGTTTTGTTATATTTTTAATAAACACACTTTAATGATAATTTTTTATTCAACAATTTTATCATATAATATTAAATTTGTTCCATATTTTTTACAATTTTTATGACGTCAAACCGTAAAAAATATAAATTTTTTATATTATTGTAATGTTTAATATTAAAAATAATATATAATGTTACGAGAAGTAGAAAGCCATTTTTATTGTATTGAGCTCAGATACTTACAGCCGAGACAGAGCTGAAGCTTAACAATTTGAATGAAACCAAAACAGAGCTTTCTGCTCCGAGTGACATATGCAAATTTTTCTTTAAACCTTCTAAACACAATTAAACTATAATTGCAAGAATAAATAAAAATACATACCAAGTAACGTTAACTTTAGTACCAGTTTTAGAACATTATGTTTCTTACGTGATTTGTGAGAATGAATGTTTTTTTTGTCGAATAAGCAATTTCTGACTAATCTGGAATTTTTCCACACATTTCAATAATTGAATTCGAATTCAATATTTTATATTTTTATAAGCTAGTATATAGTACAGTTTAGAATTAATAGCATTACTACTAAAACATAAAACTAATTTTGTGATAAGTAAAGAAATTTGAATCCTTAATGTTACTATAATATCATTTGTGTAATTTTTTCTGATGATGTACGTAGAGTACGTTAAAACGTCGATTATTAATAAATTTTAACACAAAATTATATTTTAAAGCCGTTTTATTTTAATATAATGAGTTCTAAGAGATTCTTTACTATGTTAATATGAACATACTTACATACACAATCACGCCATGTACTCAGAAGGGAGTTGCAAAAACTCTTTCCACTATCCCGAAATCAGTTTTCGCCAAAGATTCTTATCCACACAAGCAACTTTTGCTTCATCCAGAGCTATGATACTTCTCACACATGCTCTTCTATTCTTACTACTTGGAAGCTTTTGCTCACGCTAAACACTTTCAATCATACCTTGAATCATACCACTTTATCTACTCTATGGACGTTCACGCAAACGTATAATATAAATAAACTTTTATTTAAATAAATTTCATACGAATAATATCTCAGTGCGAAAGCATAACTTATAATAAAATTGAATAATCACGTTTTTGTCTATCTAGGAACATTGATGTTCAAATGTTTAGCAAGTGCGTGTTGTTTCTCCTCTCCCTCCTCAGTCACTTTTCCGGGCATTCGTGTGGTGGGATAAGTTCCGTTTTTTTTTTGTCGAAAAGTTAAACTGTAATAGCGCATGGGGCGCTTGAATGTAGAATTCCATTCTATTTCTTTGTTTCAACATTTACGACTTTTGGAATCGAGCCAACAAAACGGATACATCGTGTATTATTGCTACGCGAACAGATTTTTATTATTTCTATTCTCCTTGTTCCGATTTTCGGATTGTTTTCTGCGTTTTACGCATGTTTGAATTTTCGTTTTTCAATGCAAAAATTCACTAAAATATTCTATATTGTATTGTACGTATTATTAGATGAATTGTTGTAAAATAATTACTTCACAAAAATTCTTGTTTATTAAAAGTTTAATATTTCAGATTTTTTGTCCGAATTGTTAAAATTTTATTTAAAAATATTTTTATCGACTGTCATATTACATATGATAAAAGGGGTATTGTAATTATACCAAATTTAACATTTGACAAATAAACTGTTTTTAGCGTGATGTTCATCTGTGGACACATGTAAAGCAAATTCGGCTTGATAGATTGTTACCAAATTTCATATTTAAGTTTCGGAAATAAATATCTCAATTTTTTGTAAAGATCTAGCACCCGGAAGTGGTAGTTTACTGGTGTTACTTTTATGTGTTTCGCAACAGTCAAGGCATATTTCAAAAAAATATATATTTAATAAAAGTTGTTAAACAAGTTATATCTAAACAACTTTTATTTGGAACATTTTTCGATACGGCTAAATAATTTGTCATATTTTTATGACATATATATATATATATATATATATATATATATATATATATATATATATATATATATATATATATCATTCTGTAAACAGGTGGCATATTTGTTTTTAGTTAGAATGACTACATTAGTATACAAATTTTTCTATTCCATAAATTTATTTAATACGATGACGGTCGGTTCTGTGTGTAGTCACAGTAGATTTTTTTGATTTAAAAAAAATATTTCTAATATAATCATTATCAAAATTTTTTTTTAAATAAATATATAGATAATTATATTCAATTAAATTAGCAATTAATTACAATAATCATTCAAATTAATTATTTAAATATTTATAATATTTTTTTCAACTTGTAGATATAAATATAACAAAATATTTTACAGTTATTTCTGGAGAATTTTGTCATTGAGTAAATTTCTTACAACTATACTGTAACATCGTAAAAGTAAATATGCAAATATTCAAATTCTTGAACAATTTTTAACTCATTACGACTACTTACTAATACACTTATTTATATACATAAAATGTATTCCTTCCCATCATCATCATAATATGCCGCCAAACCAAACCAAACTTAAAACAAAAACAACATATACTGGTCAATATTTAAACTTCAAGTTTAAGTTAAACTCGACATTATATAGTTGAATTTCATGTTATTTTATCTTTACACAACTTCCAAGTCAGATTTACACGATCAAAATATTATTAATTAGTAAACGAAAATTTCAGAACTCATTATATTAAAATAAAAAAGCTTTAGGATTAAGTTCTGTATAAATTTTAATCAAAAATCTACATTCTGATATACTCTACGAGTATATCATTATTAAGAAAAATTATACAAATAATAAATAAACCATACAGAAACAAGTTACTAGGTAATAAAATACAAGTAACTAGATTATAAAATAGGTAGAATTTTATTAAGAAAGTATATTAAATTTTCTATTTTCCACAAATAAAATTGCATGGCATGTTGAAGAGTGTAAAAAATATTATACATATAAACCATAGACTCTCAAACTTATTTGAGCTATTGCTCAATTATGAATGTATTAAAAAATCTTTATGATGTAAAATTCGAAGGTACTGTAATAATTGCAAGACCCAACCATATTAACAGTAGATTGATAAGAGAGGCAATAGAAATCTAGTTATTTATTTTGTTACTTGGTAACTTGTTTCTATGTTTTGTATATTTACTTTATATATCATTTGTATTATTTTTTCCTGACGATGTACGTAGCGTACATCAAAATGTCTATTATTAATAAAAATTAATACAGAACTATATCCTAAAACTGTTTTATTTTAAAATATATTTTGTTTATTGTGTTAAATGTTATTTATAACGTTAAGTAACGAAAACAAATTAATAAATAACGTTATACAATAACGCGACGATTTGAAACGTTATTTCATCTCTAGTTTTAATTTTAATACCGGCTTGTGTTTGTGTGTGTATTTTTTACTGTATCTATAATTATTTTTTAACTTTTCTTTTAAAAGCCTTATAGAATCGTTCTTCATCACTGCATTAAAGCAATTAAATCAAATGAGTGTTGTGTCAGTGTAAACCAGGCTTAAACCTAACCGAACTCGAGTCCGAATTGGAAGTCACGATCAGCAGAAACACAAATGGAAAAGTAAACCGAACGAAAGCTTACTACCTCGATGTACACACACACACACACATACAAAACACACAACTATATATATATATATATATATATATATGTACCAGCCCAGCAGTAATGCGTGTTTACGTAATCTGTCACTTTTATCGGTAATTATTGACAAATTACTCTCCGTAATTATACATTAGTTTAGTCCAACCGGTAATGAATTGCAAATAAATGAACAAACATTATAATTGATGTACTGTGTCCGAAATAGCTTGGCTACATGGCTTCATCTCTCTCTCTCCAGTGTTGTATTCTCCAAACTATTGACCGAATATTTGTTTTCACCGAATTTACCGAATACTAAACAGTACTGGATTTATCTGCTAGCTTACTAGGATGCTGTAGCCGGAGTCTTACATTTTTTTTGAAGCCACAGAATATTTTAACTCAAATTTTTGTAATTTGTATCTGAACTAAAACTAAATTTGATAAAAAAAGTACTTTTAAATGTAAATATGTCTTTTTATTTACATATATTTTTATTTAATATTAATAAAACTGTAACATACTTTTTTCTGAAAAAGTTTATAGCCCACAAAACTTTAGAATACAGCAACAACATAGTAAATAATTTTTCAGAAATCATTATTTTAAAATAATAATAAATGCAAATGTAATATTTATATAAGTAATATTAACGTATTGTATATGCCTACTCCTTTATGGGGTCGTTGTACAATCTATATACCTAATAGAAGCAGAGAAATAAAGGAAAATAATAATACGTTTATTTTCTAATAGGTAGATATCCAATTACAGGAAAAATACAAAAAATACGTTAAATATTTAATATTAACAAATTAAAAAATAGTAACAGTAGTGGACTAACTAATACATAGCAAAAATGCCATATAACATAATTAAGTATATATGTATTTTCTAATATTTTATACAATCAGTTTAGTTCCACTAAATTTTTAAAGAATTTTATTGGATATTATGTTAAAAAATAATGTTTTTAAAAATCCGCTGTGGCCACAACAGAACCGGCCGCCATCTTATTAAATAAATTTATGGAAAAGAAAAATTTGTATAACAATTACTCTGGTCATCATTGTAACTAAAAACAAAACTATCTTGACATAAATATTTACAGAATTATTGTATATATTATAAAAATATGAAAAATTATAAAAAACATATTTAGTTGTATCGCAAAATGCTCAAAACATAAGTTGTTAGCTATAACTTTGTTTAGCAACTTTTGTTAAATAATTTTTCGAAAAGTATATCTCTTTGCGAAATATTTGTAAAACAAATAAACGTAAATTACCACTTCAGCTGGCAGATCTTTACCAAAAGTTGATCCGAAGCTTAAGAATGAAATTTGATAACAATTTCGAAGTTTTATTATTATTAATTAATTGTATAAAAGTACAGTAAGCAAAAAAGTAATAGGATAACTACAATATATTACTTGTATTCTCTATTTGAAAATTGAAAAACAAAACATAAGAAAATGGTACAGCAATCATAAAATATTTTACAGAACATTAAATTCATGTAGTCGATGATAAAATTGTAATAAGTATACCACGGTGATTGAAATTTTAATGATTTAACTACAAAGATAAAAATAAGGATTTTCAAATAACTATAAGTAAATTGTAACTTAAAAATCAATATCACTAATGTATAATTAAATATAAAATAAATAGCAATTAAATTAATAATTAAGTTATTATTTCCTTTATTTAAATTTTGTTTTTATTTATATATATAATTTTTATATATATATGAAAAAAACTTTACTTATATATTTTTAAAAATATTGCAGCACATAAGCTAGGAAATTGTAAAAAAAATCTATAATGACTTAAATCTGCATCATAATGGATCAGATGATTATTGTATAAAGTCAAGGGATACGAAAGTTAAAAAAACGTAAATCCGGTCCTGATACCAAATTTGGTTTTCGACAAGCTTAACCCACTCTCTGTCCAACATCGAACTAACACCGAAACGCGTTTGAGCGAATGTTAATTTGTTATTTCAATTTGGCGTTGCGTAGTCGTGCGTTAATATGTTGATATAATCTACGTTCACGGTTTTTGTTTTTATTCGATTTAGTGTTGATGTACGAGAGAGACAGAGAGAGAAGGAGAGAGACATATATGTGTATGTTTGGTGTTGATAATTGTTAATATTGTTTGCACTTTCAATTTTCAACAATAATTAGTAGAACTGTTGCTATTATTTTGCGTAATAGTGATGTTTTCTCTTTCTCGTCTCTATGACGATAATTAGGAGCGAATAATTATGTTTCATTTTCTAGTGGATGTTATGTTCGTAGTTAACGAATAGGTAATTTTTACTATACATTTTATAGAATGGTTTTTTAAAACACATTGTTCATAATTTTTTTAAACATATCGTGTATAATTGCCTCGTACTCTCCGTGAAATTAAACGTAATAATGTCTAAAAATATTACAATAAAATAATAATAAATAGTAGGTAGCTTTGAAAAAAATGAACGTTTTTTTATTTTGCTGAAATATTGAATTCCGTTTTCTGAAACATGTCAAAATGATATGAAAATGATGAAAATACCTCTCATACAGCATTCCTGCTGTAAAATCTATTTATCCAGCGGTTAGGGGCTACGCTTAGCTACAGTTTAACCGTTTGAGTGCCAAGCAGTGATTTTGCGCTTTTCTGTTACGCACGAATTTTACCAGCGCTTTAGCAAGCTCGATTTCTGTCGATGCCCAACTTTACGGCTACCGTTCCGTTTTAAGTAAAAATAAAATTGAAGTAATATTACACTTTGTAGGTGTAAACTTTTTATTCTTATAAACAACAATTACTATAATACTGTAATTAACTAAATAATGTAGAATAGAAAATAAGACAAGCGCAAAAGCGCTCCTTGGCACTTTTGGACGGAGAAACAACAAAAACTTGTGGCACTCAAACGGTTAATGTGTACCAACATAATATTCGTCACTTTCTACCTTAAGAAATGCTTAATTCAATTTTTAAATTGTTGAAAAACACTTGAAAATGGATAAAAATTGTAAAAAAATATATGATTAAATAATTTACTCGCTTAATTTGTTCATTTAGGTCCAATATTACAAATGTTGGACTAAATTTATTTTTACAATAATTTAAAAATGTGCCAATTGCTTTTTGTTCGGATAATACATTTTTAATATAGTATGTATGTATTTTGAAAATAATTTAATAATTATGTATGTATTTATAAAAAAAAATTGTTTACATATTAAATTTAATATAATAAAGTATGTATAAGTATACACAAAATATATGCAAATATCTACATGTAAGTATATGGGCGATGCAGTACAAACAAAAGATAATATAAATTTTATTAGTAAATCAGTTACATATAATATATGTATATGTTTACATTTCTCACGGGTTTCAGTATATTTGAAAATTTGTGTACGAATTTTGATAAGAAATCAATTATTTGACAATAATTTTTATTAATTTTATGTCAATAAAGTCAAATTCAGATTAAAGCTTATGCGTTGGTAATTTAATCATTCTATGTAAATGTCAATAAATTTTATATTGACAGTAATATATTATAATTTTAGTTTTATTTCCTTATACTACGCATACTTTTTGTATATTTTTTATTATAGGATGAATTTTACTATTTGATATTCTGTTAAAAATAAAATAAAATAGCTTTAGAATTAAGTTCTGTATACATTTCAATACACCGGAAAAGACCTAGAGTTGTTAAAGATTTGCTTGATAATGAATACATAAATTACGCTTTTTTGCCTTTTGTGGAAAATATTACCGATAAAATAGGTAGAATATTATCAAGAAAGAATATTAAAGTTTACATGAAATTGCAACGCATGTTGAAGAGTGTAAAATATTCAAGTTCATATAGAATCTATAAATAATTTATTAAAAAATTTGTAAAAGTTGTTAATAAACATTTTTAAAAAACAAGACTTGAAAACTGGTATAAAATTGTATATTATACTATTACAAATAATTATTTTAATTTGTTTTGGTAAATATGATAATTTATTAAAATTAAAAAAAGGCTTTAGGATTAAGCTCTGTACTTACATTATCATAAGTAAATAGTTATACTTTTACTAGGTTATGATAATTTATTTTGGCACGAATAAAAAAAATATTTATATTTTTCGTTTGAAAGTTATTGCTGAACAAAGTAACCTAAATTTTAATATGTGATGTATAAGTGAGCATTAAAAACATGATAGAGATACCATTATCCGCCATTAACCGTTCAATAACATTTAATAACACTAACAATTATAATGTAAAAACAAATAATTTTAATAAAATGTTTACTGAATTTTGGTTAATGGCTGCTTCAACCACTTCATCGACATACACATACACACACACACACACAACTATCTACTGTTTGTTCAATTGGAAAATTATTTTAATGTGACAGATGTATTCATTTTATACGTCAACACTGTCATATGCTACTGTGCCGGCATTATACAATCGGTCTGTAAAATATTTGCATTGGTTTAGTATTGATTAGAATGGCATGAGTTTAGCTGGGCAATTGGATCTATCGCCCGAGAAAGTAAAGTGTTTTAAATAATACACTTAGGTAGTTAATAACTTTTATGTAGTGTGATCTGTTCGAAGAATTTGTACATAATTGATCAATTTTTTTATATGTTTTTAGGTTAGGTTATTTGGTTTTTATTTTCTATTATAATTCATAATGTATATCAAATAATAAATTTATTTTGGAAATAAGTTATGCAAAGCATACAATGTTTGTTATATATTTTTAAAAATTAGTGTTAAGCATCATTTAGAGAATGTTATTTTAGTTTCAGTTTTATGCACAAGCACAAGAATTTGACCAATCCAAACACTGGACATACTTTTAGTTTTAACGTCAAGTGTTTGCATTGGTCAAATTCTTGTGTCTGT
The DNA here is from genome assembly GCA_963966155.1 of Clivina fossor. Taxonomy (NCBI): domain Eukaryota; kingdom Metazoa; phylum Arthropoda; class Insecta; order Coleoptera; family Carabidae; genus Clivina; species Clivina fossor. The sequence goes on from OZ014568.1 coordinate 5,278,168, forward strand.
GCTTAAAATTAAAACAGCAATCTGAATTAGGCTTTATTTAAAATATAACTGTCGAAAGATAAGTATTTATGGATAACTTTGTTACGTTTGAATTGGTAGTTTTATTATAAAAATAATGGTCCGTATTCCCACCTCTTTTGTTTATGAAAAATTGCTTTTATTTTTTGCTTTAAAATAAATTTTTACTTCCACTTTTTGGTATATTTTTTTTATATTTAATATTATGAAATTCAAATAAACAAATTAAAATTTCGATGATGTGTCAAGAGTATTAAGATTTTATAATAAAAGTTACCACAAAACCGCTTTAATTCATAAAAAACAAAAGAACAAATATGCATGCAACTTGAACAATATATATATATATATATATATATATATATATATATATATATATATATATATATATATGAAAATTCATCATTCCAAAACTAATATTTATCCAAACAGAACAAGCATCATCAGTGCTCGAAGAAGCAACATCCTAAGAGAAGAACGATATGAATAGAAGATGAAGAATAATAATAAGAGATCATCCGCGCAATATGTCCGGTGTATGTATCATCACATAGTCTAACATTTAAACATTTGCGCACAGAAATCGTATCTCGCTGTGTTAAGTGGCTATTAGTATAAAGTCAGTTGTTGACTTTGCGTGCTCAAGCACTGAAAAGATCTTCTTCTGTGTTTGTGCTGGTCAAGTTTAAACCTTGGGCTATGGATAGCCTCCGTCGTGGAATGAATACTTAACTAATGAATTTACCTGGGCTGGGAGATGAGATGAGAATGAGATGTTCGAAGTAAAGTTCAATTTCGTCTAGTGATTGTGTTTGCCTGTTTGCTTATTATAATTTGTAAACGAGAGGCTGCTGTGCTGCTAGTAAGTGCGACAATTGGATTAATGCTTAGGAAATCGGTTTTAACAATATGAATATGGTAAATGGATTTTCTTGTTCGAGAAATGGTTTTATTTTTTGAAAATAGTTAAAAATATTGATGTTATATTCTTAAACAAATAATGAATATTGGATTTTTAGATTTACTTTTTTCTCTAATAAGTCAAGAGTTAAAAATTTATATATTCACGATAGTATACAAAAAAAATACACTAATTCTATTTTGTAAGCTACTAATAAATATCGAATAATTTAAAATAAAAAAATTAAAACTGTTTGAGGATTAGATTTTGTTTAATTATTTATTATTTATTATAAAATAATTAAACAGAATTTATTTTAATACAATGAATTCTGAAAAATATTTTATTATCGAATAATTTATTATAAATATATTCAATATATTTATAATATTAATAACTACAAAAATAGTGAACATTTAAAATTTTTGAATGTAATATTTAACTAGTACAGAAAGAAATTATAAAATAATAATAATATATTTATTTCCATATAAAATTTTTAGTGTACAATACAGAATTTACATTACAATTGAAAATTAGAATTTGTCAACTTATAAAACTTTTTGGGAATGAAAAATTTCTTTAAATAATATTTGAAATTACTAATGCTACTAATATGCTTTGGTAAGTGTTTGTAAAATATTAGGACAATATGATTTGGGTTAAATTTGGCTTTATTTAAATTATTGTTGAGTAATTATATCAACAAATCATAGTGTCCCATACTTTGTAGGTAAATTTTTTTTAGAGTGTACATATTTTTTTGAAACAGAATTATTGGTCAAAAACCATAATGACCAAAGGAAGTAGATAAAAAACGAATTACGAAGGTTATCATTGAAATAATTTGCGGTATTAGATAAGAATTAATAACAGAAAACAATATTTTGACGGTCAGCTCATATTATATAAACACATACATTCGTATACCTATTTATACATCATACAATAACCACATATTAAATGATAACTCGCTATCTTGACAAGATCACAGAATAACGAACTAAAAACAAAAATTGACAACTAAATGACTAGATTAGAATTTTAGATCAGAAATAATCGATAATCGAAAAACAAAGATTGTCAAGTGTCTATTACAACGTTAATTTGTTATTAATTGATGTAAATAATTATCTCAAAAATTTAAGTACTTTTTCTATAAGATCAATTTAATTAAATTGGAATTAAATATCTATTTTTAATTTCAGTAAATAATAGACTTAACTTATGGTTATCGTAAATTTTTATACTTCATTTTGTTTATTAATATGTTATATTTTTGTTTCAAATATCTTATAAGTAATATAATAAATAATACATAGTTATATTCTGTTCATTACTGTAAGACATTATTTGATTTCTTGTCTATCAATATATATATATATATATATATATATATATATATATATATATATATATATATATATATATATATATATATATACTAAAAAATTAACAAAACATTCTGTTATACGACAGGTCTAAGAGATGTGATTAGAATGTAGTCAAAAGCAATGTATTATTACCATCAGATTATTTATTCAATAATAGTAAAGTGTTATAAAGTTTGTTTAATTTACAAATATATATATATATATATATATATATATATATATATATATATTTAATTTAAAATAAAATGTAAATACAATGGATTATGTAAAAGAAGCTATTTAGTAATAAAAAAAATAACAGTGCGACAATTGGTAGAATGAAACAAATGGAAAAACATTATCACATGTATCGTGCACCACACACATATGAATATTGTAACAACCCCATACTGTAATAAAACGAGTAGAGGGGGAGGTAGGAAGGGGGTTTAGATGAATTCAAACAGCCGACAATAAACACCAAACAAAACACCATCGGCGGAACGAACATACAACGGGCAAAAAAAAAACATGCGCGCATCGTAATAAGAATTATTCGGTCGTGGCCCCCCTCCGAAAAACAATTTTATTACACCATTTAATCGCAACGCGAGAGCTTTTAATTAACACGATTCAGACAGTCCCGACCACAAAAAAATAATTAAACGCCAAAAATATAAATCATCGGGAAAAGATTCAAAATCGCCCGCCGTCCGGTCACAGAAAATACGACTTTAATGCGCTCAAACAAAAGCGCGCTTTTCCTGTAGTGGGGCGGTGTGACTGAAATCAGGGTAGGGGGCGGAGCTATTTAATTTTCCCGCCAATCACAGTGCGAGCTTTCGCGCACACACACTTTGTAACCCGGGACGGGATAATGCTTTCAAGCGTGTCTCTAATGAAAGAGTAATGTGCGATATTATATCGTTAGTGCTATCGAGAACAGTTTAGTCCGCTATCAACTTTGTTGTCGTGCGTCAACTGTCACACCATACGATCGTCAATTGTTTGTGGCTACTGTCAACTGTCAGCCCCCGAACAATTGAACCACCATTTTCTCACACAAACAGTTCGTGCTGCTTTTGTAGAAACTTTATTGTACTTTCAAGTGTTTTCTTTTGTGTCTGTGTGTGTGCGTGTGGATATGTGCTAATTATATACTTTATTAAAAAGAAAAATGGCTCATTATATTGAAGATAAGCCATTACAATCGTACAGCCCTCAAAAACCAATCACAGTCGAAGTGAATACAAAAATTCAAGAAACCAAAAATTCGTTTTGCATTGACGCGCTTTTGGCGCGAAACGAGGAGCGTGCGGCAAATTCACCGGAAACGTCCCGGAGTATTACGCCGGATTCATCGCATAGTCAAAGTCCGCCGATATCGCCGGGAAGCGAAGATATCCATCAGAATCCGTTTGTGCCCCGTCCCGGATTGCTGAATCAGATTTATCCGACGGCGAATGCGATCTATGGGTATCAAACGCAACCCCACCTACAGACGTCCGCGTTTCATAGTTTAGACGGCGCTGGCATGGTGCAAAAGGTACAGATTCCGGTCAGTCATAATCATCAGCAACTGCATCAGATGCAGCTGGAATGGTTGGCACGAACGGGGATGTTTTATCCAAGATTACCCGACCTAACCGGTAAGTTTTCAAAATTGTTCGGTTTTTTTTCCCCATTGGGAAAATTTTTACTTTATATTTGAGGTTTTCACTTTTAACTCAAAAGTAAACATGGTTTTGAAGGGTAAACTTAGGTTGGTTTAATGAAAATAAAAAATATAACTATTTTCAAAGCTTTGTATGAAATTAGTTAAAATTTAGTTTAATAATAAAACTAGTAGATTTAAACTGAAAATTGTTAATAATTTTACAATATTACATTTATTCTAGAAAAACACTGTTTCCACCGTATTTCCAACTCTTTTATTTTTTATTTACTTTTATTTTTTGTTTTAAAATAAATTTTTACTTACTTCTTATCAAATATGAATAGTATTTTTATTTTTTATATATTTTTTATTATATCTAATAATATGAAATTCAAATAAACTAATTAAAATTGTTTAATAAATAATTTTGACAAAAATCATGTGTTTCTAAACTAAATAGTAAATAATTTTATACAAATCTTTTTAACATAGTTATACTGTTATTTACTATTATATTTTCTATTAAAATATTTTTCCTATTAGAAAAATATATAAGTTTACAGTTTAAAAATATGATTACTTTTGAGTTAAAAGTAAAATTTCGGATATAAAGCAATTTTTTTTAATGTAGTACTATAATTTAAACAACTATTTTATGTTTAATTATAATGTTATTAAATTCCCTATCAGGTTCGTTATTGTTTTTAGCAATGACGCTTTCGACTTTTCAGTCATTTGGCCGACCAAACTCAGAAAATCTGAAGATGACTGAAAAGTCGAAACGCGTCATTGCTAAAAACAGTAACGAACTTGATAAGGAATTTAATAACATTATAATTAATCATAACGCAGGTTCAGGACCCAAGAACAAAAGTTTATCTTTTGACATTACTATAACTATTTTATGTCTTTACACTTAACAGTATAATGTTGAAGCGTTCATGGAGTAAGAAAAATATTTCTTTTTTAATGTTTTAGTATGTAATGTATTTATTTCTTTTCTATCTGAGGTTTTTTTTCTGAAATTATGATAATAATTATATTATAATAATAAATATTTTAAGAATTTTATGTATATTAATTAATGTTTAATTATATTTACTTTTTGAGTATTAAACATTACTAATTATTATTGACAAATTAATAGTACAAATTCAGATAAAAAGACTTTTTTAGCATCTCAGACAGACACTATTACAGTCTTTAAGGTTCTACAATGTAAATGAAACATTAAATATAAACACCAATCAATAATTTTTCCATTTATTACTATATTTTTTAAATTATTTGTTTTTGTTACAATTCATAATTTTAATTAAAATAAAATTTCGAAAACCAGAAAATTAGAAATACTATTCATACATAGTCAAAAATAGGGCATTTACACGTAAAAAAGTATTTTTTACATTGACGTGTAGAAAATGCGTAGACAATGTAAAATATGTATTTATTATTCAAAATAGTAATTCCACAAATATTATGTATTGTTAATGTACAGAAATATGCAATTATATTTTTTTAATTTATATATAATGGTTTTTATTTTGAAACACACCTATAATTTTGATTTAATTTTTGCATCCATTTTTATATACATTTTATTATTATCGTTATTAAATATATATTATTAACTTACAGATTTTAAAATATATCGTTTTTTAAAAAATTCAAATTACATTTAAATTGGGAACAATGTAATTATTATAAAATAGTTTTAAAAATCTATTATACTTTTATTTTGAAATATAGTTGTTTGATTTTGATAAGATAATTGAAACTATACAAAACAAAAATTCTTCTTTTTAAATTTATGTATAATATAATTATAAAAAAATAAAAAATCTGCTGTTGCCACCACAGAACCGACCGTATCGTATTAAATAAATTTATGGAATAGAACTACTCTAGTCACAAAACTGTCTTGACATAAATATATATATATATATATATATTATACCGGGTGTAGAAATGAAATGTGAACCATAGGGATTTCAATGTTATTTTTTAAATACGGCTGTATCTCTTTCCCTATTGACTTTAGAGCAAATATTTAAATACAAAACTTGTTCAAAATGTGAAAATGCATGGTATAAAGTCATTTTTTTTTACATAAATATTAATATTTTACGATATACAGGGTTAACCACTAAAAAATGAGCTATAACATTGGGAAACGGGAATGGTATCTAAAAATGCGGAATAATGAGTTCTATAATTCGGTGAAAAAATCATTGTTCTACGATACTTCGTTTAGGAGAAAAAAATTAAAAACTGATTTTTGAAAAATTTCGTAAGGGGGTACCCTTGTGTTTTGTTTAAAAAAAAAAAAAAGGATTTTGGATATTTTAACACTGGCTTTCGTTGTCTACTCTTTTATCCTACTCTTCGTACCTAACACTTTTTTTTTCCTGTTCTTCTTTAATTTTTTACTCACGTTTTTCTGATTTTTCGAAAAGTTGATAAGGGGGGACCATTGGCATTTTTTTCAGAATAAGACTTTTTTACAAAATTTAGTCCAAAAATTTTATAGAACTCATTATTCCGCATTTTTCGATACCATTCCCGTTTCCCAATGTTATAGCTCATTTTTTAGTGGTTAACCCTGTATATCGTAAAATATTAATATTTATGTAAAAAAAATAACTTTATACCATGCATTTTTATATTTTGAACAAGTTTTGTATTTAAATATTTGCTCTAAAGTCAATAGGGAAAGAGATACAGCCGTATTTAAAAAATAACATTGAAATCCCTATGGTTCACATTTCATTTCTACACCCGGTATATTATATATTATAAAAATATTATAAAAAATAATATTTATCCGTATCGAAAAATGTTAGAAATAAAAGTTGTTAGTTATAATTTGTTTAGTCATTTTTAATAAATAATTTTTGTCTTGGCTGTTGCGATATAATGGTAAAAGTGATATAAAATATACATCAGTAAATCACCACTTTCGTTTGGCAGATCTTTACCAAAAGTTGATCAAATTGAGATATTCATCTCGGAAGCTTAAATACGAAATTTGATAACAATCCGTTCAGCTGAATTTGCTCTACACATGTCCACAGACAGACATGTTAAAAACTGTTGATATGATATACTATAAACCTAATTCGTGCTTATCTATAAAAATCTGGACATGTAAATTTGGTATGGTTACAATACCTTCCTTATAATATGTGATATTTTTTATGTTATTTATTGTTTAACGAAAAAACTAATTTTTCTTCTAATAATTAATATTTATAGTTATAATATCGATAAAAAAAAACAAATAATTATTAGAATATAAATCTGTTTATCTAATTGATAAAGAAAATTACAATTTTAAAAAAATTCTAAAATTAATAAATAAGAACCTTTTGGACATTGTATCAATAAAACAATTAAAATGTTATCTGGGATTTATTAACGAATTTAATCCTCAAATCACTCTTTATTTACACAAAAGGAAGATAATATTATGCCATATATCATTTATAATTACATATATTTATTTCAAAAATTTATTATTACTGTATTTATCTAAAAATATTGTATTAAAAAAAAATAATTTAAATAGTATCAAGTATAATATCTATTTTTCCAGAATTTTTACCGCCCATCATTTCACATATGGTAAGGGAGGTATTTAATCATATAACAAATTTGGCATATCGATATACGAATTATGCTTACAGTAATACAAATCAAATGTTTTTAGCGTAATGTCTGTCCGTTGGTCTGTGAACACGTATAGATCAAATTCGGCTGAACGGATTATTATAAAATATCATATTTAAGTTTCAATTTATTCAACTTTTGATAAAGATCTGCCGACTGTTAGCGGTAATTTGCTGATGTTATAACTATAACAACTTTTATTTTGAATATTTTTCGATATGGCTAAATAAATATTTTTTTGTAAATAGGTGGCATATTTATGTCAAGAAAATTTTTTTTTTAGTTACCATAACTAGAGTAGTTATACAAATTTTTATATTCAGAATTAAATTTTATTTTACAAATCGTTATCAGTTGCATTTCTAGAAACGTTCTTTCCCATTTTTTAGCTTAGGAACTACTGGAGACTAAAAAATCATGCATTTGACGTATTATGATTAGAACCAAGTCAAAAATGTATGTTAATTTAGAAATATTTGAGATAATTGATAATAAATATTTACTTAATGTATTTTTTTACTCTCATAAATGACGTGGTTATATTTTTATAATACGGAAAACAATAACAAATTTTTATATATATTTTATTTACATGCGATATCTGAATATATTATAATTAAAATAATATCATTAAGCGATGAGTTAGAACATTTATCTAAACGAGATATAGAAACAATTAATAAATGATTTTTATGAAAATCGCCAACAATTCGTCTAATAATTATTATCTATAATTAAATATTTTTTTCTCTATCAATATAGTTTATCTGTGAATCGAAATGCTGCATTAGTACACATTATGGTGATTGATAAGAAAATTAAATTAACCAAATTTTTCATTTATTAGATTATAATTTATATATGTTTCTATCATTCAGATAAATAATGTTATTAAAACATTTTTTAATTGAATTCTATTTGATTAGCCACAAATAGGGATTAGTACATCTGTCAATTTATCTATTTTGTTATTTTTATTTTCTTGCAAATAAATTATTAGTTTATTAAATTTAAATCACTATTTTAGATTTATTTCTGTGATATACTTGTATATCTTTTAAACATATGTATGGATATGATAAACACAAAATAAAACAACTTCTGGTTATAGTTCTGTATTAATAATCATCTTTATCGTTTTACGCTGTACAAATTTTATATAATTTTGCAAAATTTTTATGTAATTTGATATGTATTGAGAATATAATTTTTCATAAAAAAAATAATATTACTTGAATTATCACAATAAAAAACTTTAAAAATGGTAGGAATAGAAGAGCATGCATGAAAGGTATCATAAATGCAGATGAAGCAAAAGCTGTTTGTTTGGATAAGAATGTTCCACGGAAACTAATTGAAAGAGTTTGTGCCACGCAGAGAAAAAGTTTAATTGAATCGGTTATTTCATTAATAATGCAGGTAAATATTAAAAAAAAAATTGTAAAATATTTGATGAAAACTTAATTAATCAAGTGACAAGCTTGTGTTTTGTTATTATGGACAAATAGATATCATTATTAAGTATAATGCACAAATTTTTCATTGAAACTACAGATTTTTTTATAAATTTAAATTTTTCAAAAAATCAAAACATAACATTTTTCGTTTTCGAAATAACGATTCAGTTAGTAAATCTAAACTTAACGTAGTAAAAAATCTTTCAAAACTCATTATATTAAATCACGACTTTAATTTAAAACAAAATTATAATCTAGAGCCGTTTTAAATCTAAACTTTTGAAAAGAGAAAAATGTGTCGTTTCCGAAATAATGATTCAATTAATAAATCTAAACTTAACATAGTAAAAAATCTTTCAGAACTCATTATTTTAAAATAACACGACTTTAGATTAATACAGAACTACAATCTAAAGCCGTCGTATTTTAAATTTAAATTTTTATAATGAAAAAAAATGTGTTGTTTTTAAAATAATGATTCAATTAGTTAATCTAAACATAAGATATACAAAATTTTTTAAAACTTATTATATTAAAATAAAACTGCTTTAGGTTAATACAGAACTATAATCTAAATCCGTTTTATTTTAAATCTAAACTTTTCCAAAGAAAAAAATATTCGAAATTTCTCCTCTTCATCATTAGTCATTACACAACCTCAAACTGCCATTAGCAACCGCCTCAACTTTTAGTTAAACTCGTGCGCTAACGTCAGTTAAGTATACATTTCCCAACAACTCGCAGCCAACTCAAAACTCACTTCTTTCTCCGCACCATCAACAGCATCTCCCTTTTGCCTCCGGGGGGGTGGTATAGGCGGGGAGGGGGGCGAGAGTCTGCCTAGTTCCGATCCATCTCGAGCTTGATAATAAAGCCTCATTGTGAGCCCCGGCAGGGAAAGGGATCTCTCAAATCGAGTTAGCTAATTGCAGAGAGACGGAGTCTGGGGGCGCGCGTTTCCGGTTAGTTTAACAGCCGGTAACAGAGATGGGCGAGCTAGCGAGCGCCATCGCCAGGACGAACGAGGCGAGCGAGCGAGCGTTCCGTTGCTTAATCTAGTGCTGATCATGTTAGAATGTGTTTACTCGAACAATTTACAATTTCTGCTCGCTGCTGCTTCTTCGTGTGATTCGCTAGTTGTGTGCGTGTGTGTGTGTGTGTGTAGGTGTATGTCGCTCGCTCAGAGAATGTCGTTTGCTCTGTCCGTGTTTGTTTTCCCGCTGTTTCGTTTCGGATAAGAACCGAAAACGGAATTGTGACGACGAACCTACGTATACATATATGGATGTGTACAGTTGTTCATAACAGTTTATTATTATATTTACGACAACATTAGAAATGTTACTATGCGACAATTTCTTATTTATAACTAATAAGTGTGGGGTACTTGCAAAGACAAAATGATAATTTTTTTTTAGCTTATATCGAAAATTTAAGTAAAAATTGAAGTACGTCTACACTGAAAAAGATTGGTGTAAAATTACATAAACTGTTTTATATAAAAATTACATAAATCATACATACATACACATTCACGCCATGTACTTAAAAGGGTGCGGCACAAACTCTTTCTACTATCCCGAAATCAGTTTAATCCAAACATTCCTATCCAGACAAGCAGCTTTAGCTTCATCCACATTCATACTGACACTCTCTGTCATACATGCTCTTCTATTCCTACTACTTGGAAACTTTCGCTTACGCTAGCCACTGTCTTAATCATATGACTTCAACTATTCATGACAGTTTATTATTATATTTACGACAGCATTTTTAACTTAGTGCCACTTCAAAGTAATTTATGTTATTTATTTATTTTTATAAATCTCTATTGCTTCTCTTATTAATCTGCTGCTAATATTGATTGGTCTAGCAATTATTACAGTATCTTCAAATTTTACATCATGAAAATATTCTAAAGCATGTTTAGCAATAACAGATTTATCTTGATGATTTAGACGAATTGACTTTTTATGTTCTGTTAATCTGGTAGTAGTAAATAAACAGAACATAGAAATAAGTTACTAGATAACAATATAAATAACTAAAAAATTTTTTTAACTGTGTTATCCCATTATTAATATAAAAAATAACTTTATAATAATGATTTCTAACGATATAATAAATGCACATTTAATATTTGAAAACTTATCGCCCTCAAAAATCACTCGTATAAATTTCACGGACTAGTTAAACAATTAAACATCAGCCTGGTTGGCAAAACGAACCTACTCATAACAATTGAACAACGTCGTTAAAGCCACGGTGTCTATCCACACTCAATTGTGGGGGTGGCGGAGGCGCCAAAGGGGGCAAGGGGCTTCAGAATATCACAGTAGCGTTTAATGCCCGAATCACAAATTCAAATTTCGCATCGAAGCTCCGGTAATTTCGCGGTTGAATTGCCAACGCGTTGGCTTTCCACCGTTCGGCAAACATCGTCACCAGTCGACGAACAACCGGAAGAGAGAGAGAGAGAGAGAGAGTGAAATGAGAAAGATAGTTTAATCCGTATTATATGTGATAATTAAATGTAAATTGCGTTCGAAAGCCGAGTGAGATGGAAAGGAAAGAAGATAGACGTTTCGGCGAAAAACGCTCCACTCTTGGCCACTCTAATGAACGATAATTGAATCAGTGCTCTAACAATGCCGATGGACTGGGTTCAGTTTGCGCGTGTAAAGACACATGCGCAAATGCTTACTTTTATTGGGGATGTAATGGCGGATCAGAGATCTACACTTCGAAGATTTGTTTTAAGATTTGGAAAAAGAATATTGGTGTTTTGTAAAATAATTGTAATTTTTACTATGATTATAATAGTTGCATAGTACTAGATATTTGTAATAATAATAATAATTTACAAAATTCAATTACTACACTTTCTGTGCGAGCCTGGTTTCAAATCTCGCTTGGGCCATGGATGTTTGTCAGTTTGAAAAGTGATATCTAGCATCTATTGGTTGATGATCTTCGCTATCGAATCTATTTGTGGAAAAACACATTACTATACTTATATAGTATAAATATTTAAAAATATTATATATTATGTACAAAACAACGGGCCGGTTGCATAAAAAGTTTTTAAACAAATGTCAGACTAATAATATGATTTAGTTAACACAAGATCAGTTAAGATGATTCAGTTATCTTGAGCGAATATGTAATGAATGTTTGGTTAAAAGAATTTCTATGAATGATTTTTAAAGTATACGTTTTCGTGGACGTCTGATGAGTAGTTGAGAGTGGTATGATTGAAAAAATTGCTCAAATTGACAGAGTATCAGTATGAATATGAATAAAGCTAAAATTGTTTGTCTGGATAGAGATTTTTGGAGGAAACTGATTTCGGGATAATGGAAAAAAGTTTGTGCCACACCCTTTTGGGTACATATTTGTTCTTTGCATATTTTACATTATTTTAATGTGTCCCAAACGGAACATTAAACAGTGTTACATATTTTTACTGTGTATATATTAAATTTCAAAAAAAAAAAAAACTTTTATTACCGAATTGCAAATAAACAAAAACAACTTGATGTTTCAATAAAACAATTGACAATAATATTAAAATGCGAAAAATCCAATTAAATCGAACAGAGAAAATAACCTAAAAATATTATCCACCCGAGACACGAACCAGATAAATAAAAATTATGATGATTTTAAAGCGCATCGAAACAAGCTCGACGTGTAGAAAATATCGCCCAACAAAATATGCATTTCCGCATTAAACCGCAAATGAAATGAAATAAAATAAAGGTGACTCTCGGCGGACTTGTTTCGCAATTAATATGTGACGTTTGAAAAATTCTCGCCTGTCTCCGTGCTCTAATTTTCATCACCCGAACCGAACCCGCCACACAGTCGGACAAATTTAATTAAAATATGACAATTGAGCCGGCCATATGCGTTGCGCATACGATTGCCGATATAGAATTGGAAAAAATTATATATAAATACATAATTACAATTTATCGAAATACAAATATATATATATATATATATATATATATATATATATATATATATATATATATATATGTGTGGATTTAACTTATCGCTGTAATTAAATACGAAAACTAATTATATTCAATAAGTTTTATTTAAATGTTTTTTCGTTGTAATGCATAGAAGTGGACTTATTCGTTTTATCGTGACAACTCTTAAGAATGATTAAAAAAAATTAAATGTATTAAAATTTAATATTACATTTTACAGTAGTAAAGTATTTTTAAATTAAAAAAAATAAAACTTTTCTGGTTTTTCTGGAAAATTATCATGTATTATGGTATATATCAGAAGTTCTATTATTGAAAAAATAAAAAAAAAAATTAGTATAGTTTTTAATTCGTAAGGGTTAATATTGGATGTAACATTTATTTTGTATTTTTTAACTGTTGAAATTTTTTTTATAAAATTATTATTAAAAATATTTATATAAACTGTTAATCGATAGAACCCAATACATACTACGATGTTTTACAAATTTTCAGTAAAAATAATATAATTTTGTAACTTTAATTTTGTAATATTATATGTTTTTTTTTACCGAAAAAGTAAGTAATCTTACATAAAATATACGTATTTTTTTATTCAGATATTAAACTGATGTAAATCAGTTGCCCCGGGTTTTTATATAAAATTATCAAATTTTTTTACAGTGTAAGTTTTTCATAAAATAAATTTAAGTTACATTTTTACAGAATACGTAATACGGTAATGAAAATAACAACACTAAAATTGATAGTGGATTTTTCTTTGCAAATACGTGAGATTCTGAACAGAACTGTATAGCAGTCTTATAGAGCGTTTTTTTTTTAATGGTAAATATGAGTATATTCTATATCGATTCTGTTAAAAAAAAATTATGAGATTCTGTAAGAAATCTTGTTGCACATTGCAAAGTATTTTTCTTACAGACTCTGAAAATTCTTATTTTAATAGGCTGTTATTTGTAGCAGAAGTAATACAGAATACATCCATACAATATTGGATATAGAAAATGAAAAAATAATCTGTTATGTGTTCCAGCTTTGTTTAAAACTTTACAATAATTTTGCATTATGTATTAAATACTAGAATTTGATTTTTATTCAAAATATATTATTACCTGTAATTGCAACACAATAGCATTACGCCTCTGGCAGTGATAATATAAAATAGTATGGAAAATTATTGTAATCATTTTTAATTAATCTTATTAGGATTTAATTTGAATGTGATCTTATCGCTTTTTTGCGTTATTGAATTTTTTCGTATGTTTTTTGGCATGTGTAAAGATTAGAATTTTTATTGTGTGAGTGACATTGATATCTTTTCGATAAAATATAGTAGAAAAATCAAAGATTATTTTTTATTTGCTGTGGGGATTAATTTTAAGAATATAAGATTATAGTGACAGACAGATTATAATTATAAAATACCACAAATTATTACTATTAGTTAAAACAATAAATGTACATTTTTCTAGATTCCATGTCAAGTACTTTTTATCATTAATTATTTTATTATTAAGACGGTTTGTAGGCAATAATTGATCATTAATTAAATTGTATAATTAATTATAATTTATTATAATTTTTGATATTATATAAAATAAAACGGCTTTAGGTGTATTAATATTTATTAATAAACAATGTTTCGACTTACTCAACGTATATATCGTTATTAGAAAAAATGACATTTACTGTAAATAAACAGAACATAGAAACAAGTTACTAGGTAACAAAATATGTAACTAGATCATAAAATTTATAAATTCGTTTAATTAAAGAAAGCTAAATTTTATTTAAATGCAGTTACTACTAGTAGTCACACTGATTGATGTTATCTTTTTCATTATAAAATTCTACTGCTTCTCTTATCAATCTACTGTTAATATTGCAATTATTACAGTATTTTTGAGATTTAAAATGATTACAAAATAGACAACATTGCTTATAAAAAATTGTATATATTGATATTACAAATCTTTAACAATAATGGGAAAATCCTGTGAAAATGAAATTTCTTGTATACGAGTAAAACATTTTGATTTTAAAAATACTACGAAATGAAGATATCAGAAGAGTTTTTCTATTATATACAGTTAAGTTTTAGATGGATTATATACCAAAATATCAATTATTATAACGAATTAATGAAGAAAAAAGCAGGATTACATTTGACAAACAAATAAAAAAAATTAAAATAATGTTGTGGATGACTCGTGATTAGCGACTGAAAAGTCCAAATAAAAAAAATATTATATAATTTAATTAATAATCCATTATTGCTTAAAAACAATGTTAATGACATCTTGATAACATCAATCACTGAGATACAGATAAATGTTATCATAAGTTATTCAAATTTATTTATGTATTTTATGGCTTTTTATTTTTATTAATATCGATTTTTTTGTTTTTAACAGCTTATAATTTTATTTGTTTATCTGATATATTTGAAATCATTACACTTTTTTCTAACATAAAACGTAATAAAATTTCGATATCCAATACATTTTGATCTCCGTAGCTAAAACCAATAATCCTAAAAACAAAAACAAAACAAAACATTCGAGCAGAAACAAACTCACATCAAAAACAAAATAATGACAATTGACAATCATCGTAACATGGATTAAATTCGCATATCGAACTTACAAAACCCATTCATTCGCCAAGAAATAGAAAAAGAGAACAACCTCATTCAAACGGCAAATAAAACCTAATAAGTTGAAACAGGACCGACCGTTTCAGGATTCGATCTCATACCGAAACGTGTGTGCATTATAATAAGCAATTGTGCATTTTCCAAAAGTACCAGATTCTATACGACCGTTTAGCAGGAGCTAATGTCGGCAATTTGTAGTCAAAGGGGGGACCCGCCCGCCATATTGGCTCCCGCTATATATCAACAGGCAATCCGGCGCAGCTACGAATCACAGGAGGGCCCTAAAACACGGCCATATGTTATACAAATTGCGCTCGAGCGTGCTGGCACTCGATCACATCCAGGGAGGGGGAGTAAGCTCCGGAAGTTTCATTATAATCGGGCTGTGTTTCCGCTCGCAAAGAAGTTGGGATTGGTAGCGGGATAGAGATGAAAGATTTGGAAGCAAGGAAGAGGAATAAGAATAAGGTGTAGTTGAAGGATGCATGAAGTTGTTGCGAAGATTAAAATTGTGATTTTTGTTGGTTGAATTTGAAATATGAAGGATTTAAAGTTTTAATTGGTTTGTGTTTTGTTTTTTATTTTTGTTTGATTGGATTTGAGATTTATTTGTTGAGAAATGCACGTCCGATTTTACAATTGTCAGTTTTTATTGGACTAAAGTTTAATCAAAGATAAATTAATTAGATTATTTTTGTTAATAAATGAAAATATGATCTTACTATGGCGAAAAGTTAATAAAATAAAATAATTTCCCTTAAACCACAAACAATAATATTAAAAAAAATTATATATGTATATAATTTTTTTTAAATTATGGTTTGTTGTTTAAAGGATATTATTTTATTTTATTAATTATTTTTGGTTATAAATTTACTAATCTTTAGGAAAATTTACTTTAGAAGTAAATATATTTAAATATTAAAAAGAGAGAATAAATTTAATCTACACTGTAAAAAAGTTTCAATTTTACATAAAAGAACACATTGCATATACATTAAAACACATTATATATAAGTTTTTTTAGACTCATTGTATATATATTTTTTTTAGACACATCGTATGTAATTACCTCGTTCAGTGTATCTCTGTGAAATAATATAGCTTATACAGAGAGAAAGAGAAAAATACGTTACTTGCATATAAAAAACGTAAAAATATCGCATTAAAATAAAAAAAAATAGTAAGTGTTAGCTCCGAAAAAAATTAATTTTTTTTTTTAAAAAATGTCAAAATGATATGAAAATATTGAAAATATCTCTCGTACAGCATTTTTGCAATAAAATTTATTTATCTATCAGTTAGGGGTACACTTAACTACAGTTTAGTATGCGCCTACATAATATTCACTACTTTCTACCGAACGAAATGTCTAATAATAATTTTAATTTTAAGCGTCTGCTGTTTGTAGTATATATATATATATATATATATATATATATATATATATATATATATATATATATATATATTACAATGAAGTAAGTTTAAAATCAAATAGTATAAAGAAGTACAAATACACATATTTCATATTTTATTTATTCTAGTACATATTTTTCTAATATTACATTTCATATTTTTAAACGTAATTACATTAAAAACATTAGAATTAGAAGAATATAGATTCCTTTGGTTCCATGCCGAAAAATGTATTGAACGCTTGTGTAAATCCTTGATCAAGTAATTTATTATCATATGCAAGTACTATATCTTCAAAGTTATTAACAAAAATGTTTGAGAATATTTTATCTTCCTTTGCTAGAAAATGAAAACATTGTTTCTTATTGTAGAATTATAGAAAATGAATTAAAAAAAACCTATTGCTTATTTTACTTGATAAATATCAAATGTAAAATTTCTTTATATAAAAATAAAATAAGTTTGATTAGGCTTACGTCCAATTGGTTCGTCAAGACTTTCTCTATCATAATTGATATAATCAAAATCCACGTAGCATGCATCAGCTTGAGAATCAACAATATAATAGTAACTATTGTTGCCAATAACTTTGGAAGAAAAAAAAGCGTTGTACTTTTGCTGTACTGCATCTGTAATAAACAAAATTATTTGCGTACTGATATGTTGCACTAAGTTGCTTAATATGAATCTGTGATGATTGTTTATATATATATATATATATATATATATATATATATATATATATATATATATATATTAAATGTGACTTACAAAATGTTGCATTGGTTTTTCCTTTTTCATGAATAGGTTTACCATTAATTATTCCACTTGCTATCCATTCCAAATAATATATGTTTTGCGCCACGGATATTCCAAATTTAAATATATGGTTTTCAAAATTAACCCTACATGCACAAAAATAAGTAAGTAAATTATTTTATATTTTTTAGTCCGCTTGCAAAACGTGTTTTTTTTATTTAATTAATTATTTTCTTCTTTTTAGTCTTGTGTGTGGTAGATAAAAATTAATATTTCTAATATTATTAATTAATTATTTAATATTGTATTGTCATCCAATTCTGAGCTGTGTTTAAAATTTTAAGTCTTTAGACAGACAAACAAACAAACAGACAGACAAGAAAGCGGGTTAATAAAAACGTGTTAAAAAGAGTTAATTATATGTTGTTAAATTACTAAGGTCCGGTTGCACAAAGCATTGCTAATTTAATCAATTAAGCTACTAGATTGTCAGCTGTCTTTGAATCGCTTTATTAATTGGTTAACTGGCAAATTAATGAATTGATTAACATTGCTTTGTGCAACCGGGTCTAAGAAACGAATGCATTTTTATAATAAAGAGTAAAAATGATTAAACTTTTTACTAGCAAAAAGTCTGTTTTAGATTTTTGATTATGCAGTATAATTTATCTAAATTCATTTTCTTTTGGTCCATTGGAATATTTTAAAAATTATCCAATGAAATATTGTTATTTATTCTAAGGATACATTTTTAGCCAATTATATATGATTTTTTAACGTATCTTAAGAATAAATTTAAATCGGTCTGTAATTAATTATAGGTATTAATTACCTTCCTGAATTAATATGCGCATCATCTGAGTAATATGTATATCCATTACTCATCAATTTAATTCCTTCCATTTCAATTACCCAATCAATAATTTTATATGGACTGTAAGATTTCAAATCATATTCAGGAATACCTAAAATATTATTTTAACACGGTTTAAAATGACTACAAAAATGACTAAAAGTTATATATATATACATATACCGGGTGTCTACTTTTTTTTTGTTACATAGGGAATACAATGCTAAAATTTTCATTTGGTGATAAATTTTCCCCTAATTATTATAGAACAAAAGTACAAATACAAAAGTTGTTTAGAATTCAAAAATGCATCAAATGATGCCAAATTTATCAATATAGGATGTTCCGATCAAGAATTAGAAGCAAATTAAAATTTCCATTTTTGCGCTCTTTACATCAAAGTGCCATGGAAATTAAACAAATAATTTCATTTCTTCTGGAGTTTGAGTTTGACAGATCGTATTTATTTTATTGTTACGTTCTGTATTATTATTATTATTATTATTATTATTATTATAATGATAATAATACAGAACGTAACAATAAAATAAATACGATCTGTCAAACTCAAACTCCAGAAGAAATGAAATTATTTGTTTAATTTCCATGGCACTTTGATGTAAAGAGCGCAAAAATGGAAATTTTAATTTGCTTCTAATTCTTGATCGGAACATCCTATATTGATAAATTTGGCATCATTTGATGCATTTTTGAATTCTAAACAACTTTTGTATTTGTACTTTTGTTCTATAATAATTAGGGGAAAATTTATCACCAAATGAAAATTTTAGCATTGTATTCCCTATGTAACAAAAAAAAAGTAGACACCCGGTATATACATATTAATATTACAAACCTTTAACAATAATGGGAAAAGCCTCTTGAGCGGAATTTAATAAGCAGTTGTTAATATTTGGGTCGTCACGGTAACATTTTTTAATATAATCAGCTAAAAATTATTTTGAGAATTAATAAATAAATATACATTTTAATAAAACTGCTTTAAGTTAAAGTTGTGTAATAATATTTATTTAAAATCGACTTTTCTACGAAACACCGTTTCATCAGAATAAATGATATGAAATAATATTTATATACTAGATAAAAACAAAAACGCGTCACTTGGAAAATCTGAAAAATTACCGATTTATAAGTCGGTCAATTTTGAACGAAATTGAATGAAATTTTGCGTTCGAAAAAATTTGAAGTCTCGTCTTTAAGGCGATGTAAGATATATACCATTTGAACTATTGCGCTTCCCACCACCAAGTTATGCTCCAAAAACTCGCAAAATGCAGGGTAAATTTCAAAAAATTTAAACTTTTGCGCCAAAGCATCGCAAGTTTTTAAAATTAAGCGAAATTTACGTAGAAATGTTTGAATTTTTACGCCTGTTAGGTAAATTGAGTCAATTTTTTTTTGTTTTTTATTTATTTTTAAAGTCAAAACATGTTTTTTTTGCGGGTTGTGGTGGGGAGCGAAATAGTTTAAATGATACATATCTTATATTACCTTTAAAAACGAGACCTCAAATTTTTTCGGACAAATTTTTTTATTCAATTTCGTTTTAAATTGGCCGAGTTATACTTATTTGAAAATCGGTAATTTTTCAAATTTTTCAAGTAACACGTTTTTTTTTGTCTAGTGTATTTTATTTATCCTGATGAAGACGGACGTTGAGTTTCGTCGAAACATCTTTTTTAAATAAATATTAATACAAAACTTTAACCTAAAGCAGTTTTATTTTAATATAATGAGTTCTAAAAGATTTTTTACTATGTTAAATATACATTCATTTTATAATAAGTGATTTAAAAATATATATTTCTATTTAATTCTAATTTAATACTTACGCAAATGGGCGAATGTAATTCCGATAAAAAGAAAGAAAATAAAATTACTTGCATTCAACATTTTGATATTTATTTCAGAAAGTTTCTGTTGATGTGTTTGTGAAATCTGACTGAAATAATTAGTAGTATTTTGTTGGAAACACACGAGCTTATGTATTAAATAAAAATATTTTTACTTATTGAAAATTAAAAATAATCTTTTTACAAAAATATATATTTTTTTCAACATATCAATACATTTGTCACGTTTTGTTATACAACACGTTTATAACATGAGCTAAACTACAAAATTTTTCTAATAAACGTAATCTTGTTTTTACTAATTACTGTGTTTACATGTTTTTTTTAAGGTAATAAATAGTGTTTTCAATGATTTTGATTTATTTTTGAGGATTTTCTTGTGACGCACCGTTGGGTCACGACGTCAACTGATAATAATTTTGACTTCTAATCGTCGTGATCCAACGGTGGACACGCGGTATATAGTGATATTTCTCAGCTATATTTTCAAGAATAAAGCTTCAAAGTTCTCACTTTTTGTGAAGACTGTGATGGACAGCCAACGATGTGCATCTCTTGCTTCAAGAAGTATCACAAGTAGTCTTTATTTTTGCGCTAATGATTTTGATTTTTATCTTTTTTATTATTTTTATTTTATTTTTCAAATATTGGCATGTAAATTTGTTTTCGAATGTTTACTTATATTTTTTATGTATTTATCTGTTTTTTTGGAATGTACACTAATTTTCTATACAGGATGATTTATGACGTCGGGGAAAAACTACACCGGATGATTCCTATGATGATTTTTCAAAAAAAAAATATGTTTTTTTATATATTTCAGGTTTACAAATTAGAAATAATGCAATTTTTTGCTAATTAAACTATATGTTTAGTTTAAAGAATTATGAAACATAAAGATTAGTAAATAATAAGTAATAGATGGAATTCAGTCAGTTGAATATTTTTATTATCTTCTATGTCAACGTTTCGGCAATCACTATTGCCTTCTTCAGGGTTCTACAATAAATAGGTACAAATATGTATACATAACAATAAATACATAGGTATAAGCGTATATAATAATATACAGAACAACTGAACAAACAAAAACACACTTACAGCAGAATATAATTAGCTGATATTACATATGTGGAACATAATTAGTGTTTAATATTATGTAACGTAATATATACATTACTTGGTTAGAAAATGAATGTATTTTTTATGTATATATATATATATATATATATATATATATATATATATATATATATATATGTATCTATTGTAGAGTCCTGAAGAATGCAATAATTGCCGAAACGTTGGCATAGAAGAAAATAAAAATATTTAACTGATTGAATTTCATTTATTACTTATTATTTATTAAATTCGACCAGCCGATATAACGGTTAGAATTTACAATTTTCTTAAAAAGCTTTTTTTTTATTGAAAGCGCTATTTAACATTTTTTCATATAAAGTATTTTTCTATTATTTATAATCGAATATAATTAAAATGTAATGTATTTGTTATTTTGAATTTTTGTAAATAAAAACAAAGTTAACCACAGCGCTTGACACACAAAAATTATTGAAACAGTTTTTACGTATGAAAATATTTTATTATACTCGATACTAATGCAGCATGTCGGTATAGAAAAATGATATTTAATAATTGTAATAATTTCTCATTTAATATTGTTAATAAATGAAATTAAAAAAGCAAATTATTTTTTCTTTATATAATAGATATATAGCCGTAGAAAAAGTTGTAATTAAAATACTTGATGAGTCAGTGTTAGAATTTGGTATTGTATAGTCGAAGAAAAACTGTAGTGTAAAACTCGCATAGAATGTCCATTTCCCACTCGTGAGAAATTAATACCATTCTGTGCTTGTTATACAATATACTGTTTTCTATTATAAACTTAAGTGGATTTTTAAACATAGTAAAAAATCTTTCAGAACTTGCACTTAAAGAAGTTTTATTTTAGATTTTTTTAAATAAAACAGCAATGAAACACAAACATAAATTTTAATATTTTATTTTTATTCTGGTACATTTTCTGTAGACATTACATTATAAATCTTTCATAACATTTAAAATTTTTACAAGAATATAGCTTCCTTTGGTTCCATAGCAAAGAATGTATTTAATGCTTGCGTAAATCCTTGCTCAATTATTGTTAGACCCAATTCGTAAACATTATCTTCAGAAGTGTCGACAAAAATTTGATAGAAGATTTTGTCTTCTGCAGCTAAAAATTAAAAAAAGATTTTTTACAACACTTATTAATGATTATAACAAAAAACTTTAGGTTTCAGTTTTGTTCTGTTTAATTAAAATTAGACGTGTAGTATTTTGAAACGTCGAATTTTAATTAAAATATAACAAAACTTGATTTTAATTTTAACATAATCAGTTCTGTAAGGTTTTACTAATATTATAATAATGATTAAGTATTGCCACAGAAAACAAAATTAAATAATTTTTTTAATGTTTTACTTGATTTATTTTAAAAAGTAGATCATTTTCAGCTTTCTAATCATATTAAATAAATCTATAAACTGCGTTATCTATAGTAATATTTTGTCATATATATAATACTTGTTTTTTGATTTACCCTGTAGGTTTTAATTATTTATTTAAATCAATTATAGTTTTTGTTCATGTATTATATTATTGAAAATATTATCTAATTACTATACAAATCTTTTAAAATTTCATATTTTAATTCAAATTAAATGAAAAAACTATTTTATTATTTCATACCATCATATCACGTATGGTAAGTAAGGTACTGTAATCATACGAAATTTGGCATATCGAAATTTTTACAGATAAGCACGAATTAGCGTCTGTCGGTCTGTGGATTGTTATAAAATTTCTGAGGTGAATATCTCAATTTAACAAATTTAATAAAGATCTGCCAACCGGAAGCGGTAATTTACTAATATCACTTTTATGTGTTTTACGAATATTTCGCAAAATTTATTTAACGAACATTTTTCGATACGGCTAAATAATTTTTCATATTTTTATGATGCATATAATTCTTTAAGTAGGTGGCATAGTTATGTCAAAACTATTTTGGTTTTTATTTACTATGATCACTGCAGTACTTCTTGAGAAACAGCCATCTTGATCTTATCTGACATTCGTATTTTCAAGATGGCTGTTCCTCAAAATTGACAACATGTGATTTCGCTCGCTAAGTTTTTCCAAATTTTAAATTCAAAATGTTATCTTCAAATAAAAATCAATAAATATGTTAATCAGTTATTTAAATCATAAAAAAAAATAAACATATTAAGAATTTGTACTAAATTGAGAAATTATTTTTTATGTAAACTGACGCACATTGTTTCAATGAATTGACTTAACAAAACTAAACCAAAAAAGATACTGAAGATGGCTGCCCATTTAGGAGCCGAAACGTTTAGTTTTAAAAAACATTTTTATTAAAAAAAAAATAATAAACAAATACTAACAGGAGGAAGTCATTTGTTATTTACTTTTTATTCAACTGTTCCTGTCACAGTCCTTCCAAAAAATATATATAAATTTCCAAGAAACCAAAATTAAAGAAAAATGAATTTATTTAATTCGATGACGGCAGATTTTTTTTGTATGTATTAAATAAATAAATAAAAATAAAAATTTGATTCGACTTACGGCCAATTGGTTCACCAAGACTTTCTCTGTCAAAATTAATAAAATCATAATCAACGTAGCAAAAATCAGACAGAGAATCCACAATGTAATAGTAACTATTGTCACCAACATGTTTCGAAGAAAATAAAGCATTGTATTTTTGTTGTACGGCGTCTGTAATTAGAAAATTATTTACATAATAAATATATGTTTTGCTTAGAAATATATATAAATATATATAAAAGGTATTATAAACGTGGATAAATGAAGGTTTCACGAAAACACTTATATGAGTATATGGCATGATTATGTTTGTATGAATATGCAAATAAATAAGTTGTTCAGTATGAATGTGTTAACGATTGTTTTTAATGATAATATGACTTACAATATGTTGCATTGGTTTTTCCTTTTTCATGAAGAGGTTTATCATTAATTACTCCAGTTGCTACCCATTCCACATAATAGGTACTTACCGCCACAGAAATTCCAAAATCTAGTGTATGGTCTTCAAAATTAACTCTGTAATAGGTAAAATATCAGGGTAACGAATTTTTATTGGAACATTTTTCGATACGGCTAAATAATTTTTTATATTTTTATTATATATATATATATATATATATATATATAATAAAAAATGTTGACTTTATATAAATGTTGAAAGGAAAATTATTGGGATTAGAAGTCAAAATATATATATATATATATATATATATATATATATAAAATTCTGTAAATAGGTGACATATTTATATCAAAACAGTTTTGTTTTTAGTGAATATGACTAAATTATATACAAAGTTTTTTATTTCATAAATTTATTTAATACGATGACGGTTCGTTCTGTGGTGACCACAGCAGATTTTTTTTATGTTAAATACGAGTGTTCAAAATAACTTTTAACATTGTAAATATTATTTCCGTATTAAAATTTTCTAATTTATATAAATAAAATGTATAAAAGTAACAGTATGTAGTGTTTGAAGTGAATATATTTGGTAACCGTAAAGTAAAGTTTAGCGTTCTGCTTTAAAAATATTAAATAATTTACCAACACCCCCCCCCCCCCACAGTTTATATCATCTTTGCTTTATATCATAAGCATTCAGGCAGTTATTAAGCAAAGATATGATACAACTTTTGGGAGTGAGACCTGAAATATTAAACGAAATTTCGATAAATTGGCACCACGTCTTTGATTTTCATCTAAATGATTTGAATTTTAGTCTGCCTGAAAGCTTATATTATAATATATATAAATATTTTGATCTTTTTAGTGTTTAAATCATTTTGATTTATGAGTCTCTTTGATGAACGGATCTCCCCGAATTATGGAGTTTTACGTCCAGAACCTACATTACTGTAACCGCACATTATAGTATTTGAATTATTTTTAAATTAATTAAAAATAAATAATTACCTGGCTGCATTAAGTTCAATATCACTTGATAAATATAGGTATCCGTTACAAACAAATGTAATTCCGCCTCTTGTAAGTTGCCAGTTAACAATTTCAAACGGATTGTAGGATTTTAAATCAAATTCCGACAAACCTAAAATATTATTTTAATATTGTTTAAAATGACGATAAATAAAAATAATTATTGTTACAAACCATTGAGGATAATTGGAAAAGCCTGCTTAGCTGCATTTATTAGGCAGTCATTAATATTTGGATCATCACGTTGACACTTTTGAATAAATTCAGCTGAAAATTATTTTTCAGAATAAATATATACATATTTCGTACATATTTTCAGTATTTATTGACTGACATTTTCAATTCATTTTTAAAAGTAATTTTTGGCAAAATTACTTTTGACGTTCACTTAAAATTAATTTATTTGAATTTTATAATGTCAGATATAATAAAATATATATCAATAGAAATACTATTCATATATTTGACAAAAAATAAAAGTAAAAATTTATTTTATAGTAAAAAATAAAAGCAGTTATTAGTTATTACTGAATTCATCTTGTAGTTAAATCTGAAACTAACTTTGATAGTAATTCCGTAATTGCCACTCTAAATTAAAATATGATCTTACTGTGGCGAAAAGTTAATAAAATAAAATAGTTTCCCTTATACCACAAATAATAATTTTAGAAAAAGCTATATAGGTATTTCGAAAGTTTAGCTTTCATTATCAGTAGCAAAAGATAAGGCTAAAGTCCTGATCAGTGATCTAAGTTTACACAGATATTCAACATACCCAGTGGTCAAAGATCACTGTGACCTTTGACCAATTTAAGAACTATCTTAAATAAAAATTTTATGTTCTTTCACTGAAAATTTTTTGCTTTAGATTCAATGGTTTTTCTTTTAACTTTAACGTAAACGTATTTTTGAACTGTATACTTATTAAAATAAAAAAACTTTCGGGTCTGTATAAATTTTTATTATATTTCGATATACGTAGAATATATCGAAACGTCAATTTTTAATTAAAATTCATACAGAACTTAATCCTAAAGTTTTTTTATTTTAATATAATAAGTTCTGAAAGATTTTTTACTGAATGCTTATGTTTTTCTAATAGAAATAAAAAATTTAATAGAAAAAAAAATGATAATAGTAAGTAACAGTACTTGTATAAATATTTTCAAAGATTTGTATGAAATTATTTACTATTTAGTTTAGTTCATTTGTTTAGTCCTGTTTTTATAGCAGTTGCATTGTTTTGAAACCTGAATTAGTTAAAATCAATTTTAAAATTTACGTCGTAATATGGTCCATAATGTTTTTCTGGAAAATTATTAATAATTTTCAGTTTAAATGTATTACTAGTTTTATTTTTACACTAAACATTAACTAATTTCATACAAAACTCGGAAAATAATAATAAATGTTTACTATTTTATTAAACAATTCAATTTCTATTTGAAAATCATAAATTTACAGTTCAAAACCATGTTTACTTTTGAATTAAAACTAAAAACATCTAAAGCAAAAATTTACTCATTGGTCATTTAAAGTTATTTTCAAATTTCACTATTAGATAATATATAATCTACTTATACGACTAATATAATTTAACACTTACGCAAGTGAGCACATGTGATTCCTATAAAGGAAAGAAATATAAAAATGTTTACGGTCAACATTTTGTTCGAAACGTGTCTGTTGATTTCAGTACGAAATATGATTTTAATATACATTTAAACATTATTTATATATACTGTTAAACGAAAAACTAATTAGTATTATTTTGTAAAGAACTCACACAAGTTTATGTTTTAAATAAAAATATTTTTACTTATTCGAAAATTAGAAATAATATTTTTTACTAAAATACAGTTAATTTCTTTTTCTATTTTAATAAATTTGTCACGTATTTTAAACACAAATTTCACGAAATATAAAAATATCAAGATTATACAGGGTGATTTATAACGAGTGTATTAAACTTTATTAGTTTGTTATGGAGGTTATTTCGAGTGAAAAATATCATACGAACTTAGGTCCTATACTGTAAAAATTAAATATAATAATTATACTAATTTTACTAAATTTATTATTCTAATTATAAGTTAAAGTATAGTAATTATAAATATAGTAAAATTACTATGATTGTCAATGTAAATTTTCACTGATTTTTTTTACAGTGTAGTTGCCCAACTACAAGAAATTAAAGTTTTGTTAGTGTCATAGTAAATTTACGATTTTAATGACAAGTTATCGTAGAAAAACAAAATAAAATAGTCGAGGGGCAAGTAAAATTATTTTATATTTTACAACAAATATTCAAAGTGAACTTGAACTTGAATAATAGTAAAGAGTGTAGGGAGTAGCTGTCATTGCCTCACGTTTTTCTGTACGGGGTGGTTATAAACCTATATGGGGCTAGGAGAAATTATATTATACTTTTTAGTTCGTGTTGAAAACGTGGTATATTATTTAAATAACTATTTTTTTACAATAACTTATAATTAAATTCGTAAATTTACTAATAAAACTTTAATTTCTTTTAGTTAAGCAACTAGATAGAATAGGACCTATATTCATATGATATTTTTTACTAAAAATGACTTCCCTAACAAACTGTTAAAGTTTGGTACATTCGTTCTAAATCACTCTGTATAATAATACATTAGTAATAGCTATGTATTAAAGTTTTTTTTTTTTTTTTTAATAAAATAGAGTAATAAAAATAATTTTTATATTTTGTCATACATGTACTTATTATAAACAAAAAATTGCTATGCTATTTAAAATTATTAAACAAAGTTTTAGTTTATATTATAAACAAAAAAATACATGGTTTATACTGATTAGTTGAGCTTTGATTTTTTGAATTTTGTTTATCAGAAGTGCATAAACTTTTTAATATAAATTTAGAAATATGATTGATTCAAAAAGAATGTTTTCTTAAAATTCAATTATTATTATCTAAGTAGCGGTTCTTAACTTTTTCTTTATCTCGGACCCTATTTAAATGTTTTTTGTTACTCAACCAAGACTTGACTCATAATTTAAAACCGTAAGCATTTCTTCAAGTCAAGTCTTCAATTCCTTCTGAAGACATTGCGAGCCCCCGGGGTTCATAAACCACGAATTAAGGACCGTTGATTTAATGTTCATAATATGATGATTAATAATAATAATATTATGAAATGTTAAATTTTTCTGAGGAATGTTTGCAATGATTTTTATATTTAAAATGCAACATGGTTTGCTTCTCAAGTATTTAAGTGGCAGTCTGAAATTTAATAGTAGTATCCATAATTATGATGTTACAAAATGCAGATAATTTTTATATTACTAAAAAGACTAAAAGCAGTACTACTAAAAATATATTTCACAATAGATTACTTGAATATAATAAATTGCCAAAGTATATTAAAGATTCAAAAAATTCAAAAACTTTCAAGTTTGGAATTAAAATTTTTTACTTTAATAAAGTTAATGCAAGTTAATAAGTAAGTTGATAATTCGATAAATTATAAATGTCACCAATTATGTAAATAGTATATACAGTAGTAGATTTCTTCTAATTTTTATAATTTTGTAAATATGTATTACAATGTAATTAATTAACCAAAAAGCTAAAGTTTGATTATTATTATTATTTATTTTATTATTATTATTTCATTGCAAAAAGAAGTGGTATAGTTCTCGGTATGGTGTCTATAACATTTTCAAAAATTAAACAAAATATACCACGGTATATCATTCCAGAAAATTCTATAAATTTAATGGATACCGGCCGTGAAAGCCTGAAGATTAACTTAAATAACTTGTTTTTATGTTTTGTTTGTTTATTATTCATGTCATTTGTATATTTCATCCTGATGATTATATACAGAGAGTATATTAAAATTTCGATTTTTAATTAAAAATTATACATAACTTTATCGTAAACATTTTTTATTTAATTTATTTTGTTCAAAGTAAGTACAATTTTTCTATTTGAATACTTGTTAATTTTTAATTATAAGTAATTTTTTTTAAACATTAAAAACATACAATATTAAAAAATTCATGTTCAAATCTAAATTTTTTATTTATATTGACAGTAATCAACTTATTGATACCATTCTTCAATGTATCTTGTAAGTACGTTTCAAATAATGGATACGTATTTTCGAAAATATAATTTTGTTCCACTAAAAATTAAACATATTTTATTAAACATGTTTATTAACTTATTTCATTTATTTTATAACTTACTAGTGATTGGATCGTACAAACTTTTTCGATTAAAAACTGTCAAATCATTATTTTTATAAGTAAAACTTATTCTACTTGCTAATATTTCTATAATCTTTACATTGTTTTGCAGGAATTCTTGGACTAACCCATTGTATTTTAATTTCATATTATCTGTAAAAATATTTGAACAGAAATTAATTGTATATTAGCACAGTAAACAATCAGAATTCATTATATAAAATAAAACGGCTTTAGGTTTAAGTTCTGTATTAATATTTGTTAATACAGAACATAAATCTAAAGCTGTTTTATTTTAACTGTATATTATTTAATGTAATGTAATGCGAGTTATTACTCATGTGTGGAACATAATTATTAGTGTTTAATATTATGTAACGCAATATATACATTTCTTAGTCAGAAAATTAAAAAAAATAAAATTATCGTTATTACATGAATTAAATTATTACATACGTACATCAACGTACGTTTATTTAAGTGACAAAATTTCGTCTATTATTATTCATAATATTTAAAGAAATATATATTTACAATATGCCATATTAATGCTACCAATTTCATCTATTGGCAATTCTGCAATTCTACCAACTGCTTTAAAATCTAAAGCAAAATTTATTAACGGTATCCCCATATGAAGTATAACATTTTCACAGACAGAATCAATTCTGAAAATAAATAAGTTTTTAAATTATTTTATTAAAATTTCTATAGAAAAATTTAATATACTTAAATGTTTCTACGACACTGTTATTAAATGTTTGAATAGTTCCAGAAAAGTAAAACAAAATGTCATTTATCAAAATAGTTGTATTTTGAAACTTATGTGATTTTAATTTTAGTAAAAATGAATCTGAAACAAATATGAATAAAATTAGTATTTAATTTCTGTTACATTTGTTTGTAAATACCATTTATAATAAAATAAAACGGCTTTAGGTTGTAGTTCTGTATTAATATTTATTAATACAGAACTTAAACCTATAGTCGTTTTATTTTAATATAATGGGTTCGGAAATTTTTTGACTACCATTTAAAATGTTACAATATATCGAGTTTGAATCAGAAGTAGGTCCAAACTTATTTGATAGAAGTGATTCTGAAAGGAAATAAATAAGGGTTAATAATTAATAAAAAAGCATAAATAGGCTTTAGATTCTAGTTCTGTAATAATTTATTAATAAATCAACATTTCGACGAACTGAACGTGCGTCTATATGCAATGTTCTTTATTGTATATAATGTGTTTTTTAAGAATTTTATATACAATGTGTTTTTTTATAATAATTTTTTAATTAAAATTAATCAAAATATTTTCTTCATTTTGTATGGGATTACTTAATAATAAATACAAATTCATTTTTTAATGTTTTTGTGGAATTCTTACGTGTTTGAAAAACTCCAATGATAAACAAAACACAATATTTATTTAATTTAAACATTTTACACTATTTATTGTTTTTTTAGTCACTAAACTTAGGTACAACACATATACATTATTTCACTGATAAAATTTTACGAAAAAATTTAATACACCTATGGATTTAATTTTTGCGTTGTCAACTGTTTAACATGCACGACAAGCTATACGTTAAATTACTTATCATAATGTATTTTTAAATACTAAACATGTTTGTTTATATAAAGTTAATTATATATTTGAGAAAATAAACATTACTTTATTTTATTTTGTTAATGTACATACATAATATAGCTACAAGTATTTGTAATTTTATATTTTCAATGTTACATTTTTTTTTCATTTTTATTAACATAACACATATATATTATACATTTTTACATTATCAATCTTTGTATTTAAGCTACGCATACCAGTTGGGCCAAGGTTAATTTCGGTTAAGTTAAGTTAGTAAATACTATTGCAAATAAAAAGACATATCTTCAAAATTTGGCCTAATAATTGACATACGTCTTTTTAAAATTATTTATCTAATTTTATAATTTTTATTTTAACGATTTACTTTTGTTTTATTTTTTATGAATACAGAAATAAATATATAAAAATTTAACAAAAACCTGTAGTTTTATAATTTTATTAATGTTTAAGTTTTATTTAAATTTAACAATACTTCCGCAAGTTTTTTTGAAAATATATGTCGATAATAAATTTTGAATATATTTTTAACAATTTTAAAATTATTTATATAAATTCTGTATTCGGTTCACATCTGTAAGAATTGTAATGTTTACAGGATAAATTATTTTTTTCTATCAATTGAAGAAATTCTATTTACTAGAAAAAGACAAAACATACTGCAATATTACAAATTTTATACAGATGCGAACCGAATAGGCCTATAAAAAAGGTCTATTCGGTTCATATCTGTAAGAACTGTATGTTATCTTTTTCTATCAGTTGAAGAAATTTCATTTACTAGAAAAAAACAAAACATTCTATAACATTATATACATACATATATGAATCGAATAGACCCATAAGTAGCATTTCTTACAAAAAATATGTTGTCGTATTTATATTATTAATCTGTTGTTTCATTACTAAGAAAAACTTGTGAATCTTCTTCTAAAGATAATATTCTATTGATTACAAAAGTAATTGTAGCAGCTTTCCAAATTTCTGTCCGTTCTCTGCATTGTAATTCCAGTTTTTCGTATGCAGATCGTAGACGATTACTTTGTTCTTCTACAAATTCGAAAATATTAATTAATAAATGTAAAATATAATAGTGCAAAATTGAAATTGTGCGTTTGAATAGATATCTAATGCGTAACTAAATTAATAATTACTGACCGTCATATCACGTACGATAAGAGAGGTATTGTAATCATAACAAATTTGATATATCGAGATTTTTACAGATAAGCACAAATTAGGCTTAAGTAACATGAATCAAGTGTTTTTAGCGTGATGTCCGTCTGTTTGTCGGTCTGTGGACACGTGGACAGCAAACTCGGTTGAACGGATTTGTTATAAAATTTCATATTTAAGCTTCGGAGTTGAAGTGGTAATTTATTGATGTCACTTTTACGTGTTTTACAAATATTTCACAACAGCTGAGACATATTTCGAAAACAATTATTTGACAAAAGTTGCTAAACAAGTAACTAACAACTTTTATTTGCAGCATTTTTTGATGCGGCTAAGAAATTTTTCATATTTTTATAATAGGTACAATAGTTTTGTAAATAGGTGGCATATTTATGTCAGGATAGTTTTACTTTTAGTTACCATGAGTACTACAGTAGTTCTTGTTATACAAATTTTTCTATTCCATAAATTTATTTAATACTATAACGGTCAGTTTTGTGGTGGCCACAGCAGATTTTTCTTATATAATTGCCATAATAAAATTTAAACATAAATAAAATTAAATATTATATTAAAAGGATTTAAGTAAAAGTTCTGTATTATTTTATTAAAAATTGAACGTTTTGATTCAATATAAAAGAATCATTATTATGAGTTTCAATTTTTTATAATGTTAGAAATAAATATTTCTAAAATTATTTATTTATTTTATTTAATTTTGCTAAAACATTAAAACTACTAAAAACTATTTTTGGTATTATTTCTAGTAATAAAATTTGTTACCAAGATCAACAGATAAGTTGTTTTTTTTTTAAATTACAGCATAAGTTAAATTTAGTTGAAAAATTGTATATAATTTTTTTTTTTTGACAATAAATAAATACAAATATTTTTATTTGAAAATTATTTTTGTTGATTACGCGATTTCACCTTGACTAAGTTTAAAATAATAAATTGTTTACCTGTTATATCACTTCCAAATATTTGTTCATTGTATATATCAATATCGCATACGTCATATTGTGACATATCTGCGGAACTATCCAAAATTTGCATATAAGATTTCTCTTTTTTCTCTATAAAAATGTAGTAACCGTTATAGTCTATTCGAACAGTAGCTAAAACAGATTATTTTCTAATTAATAAAATTTATCAAAAATGATTAACAACAAACATATTTAAGAAATATAGATTTAGCAAAATTAAAGGCAGATTTAAAATTAATTAAATATTTATTTGCTTTGCATACTTGAGTCTACTGTTTACTGCTGCGTCAATGTTTGTTGTTTTATTCACTTTGCTGTTACATGGCAAACCGCTGCATTATATACGGCAGCGTTTTGCAGTAAAACGTAAACGAGTCAATCAAACAAACCTATTATGTATATAAAAAAAAAATCATACAAATATATGGTTTATTAAAAAGTATTTTTATATTTTGCGTCATCTACCTTCCCGCTTTTTTGTTCTTACTCTTTAGATACATTTGCTTTCGCATAACATTCTGAATCCTTTCTGCCCATTTACTAATCAACAAAGTTATATAATATATTTTTTTACTTACTATAAGTGACATTAACACTTCCTGTTTGAATAAAACTGTCATCATCAAAATTTGCAACAAAATCCAATGTCCAATAAAGACATGGTATGGCAAAGCCAAATTCGATGATACTCTGGTCAAAATCAATACTGTAACATGCAAATTACGTTTTAATATATTATTCGTATATAATCATCAGGAAAAAATAAACAAATCATATAAATAATAAACAAACAAAACATAGAAATAAGTTATTAGCTGGCAAAATACAAGTAACTAGAAATCTTCGGTATCTATTGAATTTATAGAATTTTTTGGACTTGTATACCGTGGTCGATGTATCTTCGTCTGTAAACTTATGTTTTTCTAATAGAAATCAAAATTTTACTAGAAAAAAATAGTAAAAAACAGTAAAACTATTTTAAAAGATTTGTATAAAATTATTTATTATTTAGTTTAGAAACATTTATTTTAAAACAAAAAATGAAAGTACTTTTTCATGAACGAAAGAGGTGAAAATGCAGGCTATAGTGTTTTTCTGAAATATATGTAATTGTAAAATTATTAATAATTTTTTGTTCAAAAGGAACTATTTCTATTTTTAAACTAAATATTAATTAATTTTATACAAAGCTTTGAAAATAGTGATACTGTTACTTACTATTATTTTTTTCTATTAAAACTGTTATATCTATTAGAAATACATAAAATAGTTCAAAATCACGTTTAATTTTGAGTTAAAACTAATAATCTTGGATCAAAAGTAAATATTTCTGACTGTATATATATATATATATATATATATATATATATATATATATATAATTATAATGTTATTAAATTCCCTATCAGGTTCGTTATTGTTTTTAGCAATGACGCGTTTCGACATTTCAGTCATCTTCAGATTTTTTGAGAAAAAAAAAACAATAACGAATCTGATAGGGAATTTAATAACATTATAATTAATCATAACGCAGGTTCAAGACCCAAGAACAAATGTTTATCTTTTAACATTATTATGTATATATATATATAATTAAATATTAAATATCTTTCTTACTTTGCTTTATCTACTTTTGAATCTTTGCATTCATCAATAATTCCATTGAAGGTAAATGTAATATTGTCAATACTGATTACTAAATCTTTTATTAAGTACGGTAATTCTTTTCGTATTTTTAGAGTCTTATCACCTAAAAAAATATGTATTTAATTCAAAGTTGTATCTTTTAGTTATTCATATAATTATTTGGTTTGAATTTTTAGTATGCGGTTCTTCTAAAAATGTTAATACAAAAATAAAACTGCTTTATGTTCAAGTTCTAAATTAAAATCGACGTTTCGATGAAACTCAACGTCCGTTTTCATATGTTCTGTTATTTACTGTAATGCCATTTGTATCATTTATCCGGATGAAGACGGACGTTGAGTTTTGTCGAAATGTCGATTTTAAATAAATATTGATATAGAACTTTAACCTAAAACAATTTTATTTTAATATAATGATATCTGAAAGATTTTTTACTATGTTAATGTTATTACAATTTAGTGCAGTTGTATACCATAGCAAAATCAAAATCTTGGTCGTAATTGTAATAGAATAGGAAAATATACTAGGCCAAACAATAGAGTTTCGACGATTGGCTATAATTGCAAATAAATGAATTTCGTCTAGCTCATTCGAAAGCGTTTGGAGTGCTGCAACGCAAACGGAAAATTTCGATTAGTTTTTAATTGTAATTGTAATGTATCGTTAATTATTGATTGAGTACTGTATTTTTCTGTTCGATTTAGATTTCGAGAAAGATTTCGATTTTGCTATGGGAATCCAGGCACAGCATTGGTTAGGTAAAAAGTTTTAGTTAATACCTTATTTAGCTATATTGACCATATACTGA
Organism: Clivina fossor; assembly: GCA_963966155.1. Lineage (NCBI taxonomy): Eukaryota > Metazoa > Arthropoda > Insecta > Coleoptera > Carabidae > Clivina > Clivina fossor. The sequence continues at coordinate 5,314,350 of OZ014568.1, forward strand.
ACTCTTAAGGTGGATTTATGGATACTAACTTGAACTTGCATTTAACATTAACTTTAAAATTAAGAAGAAGCATTTATACAGACTTTTATTACGCTTGCGCAGTTGATTAGTTTTACAATTTAAAATTTGACATATTATTCAAACCTCATTAGTATTGTACAGTCTGTTTCTCTGGTACAGTTCAAAAAAATATTGTTTTTAACATGTATGATAACGTAGTGTTGGTTTTATTATTATTAAAACAAAAGACTTTAGGATTTAATTTTATATAAATTTTAATTAAAAATCGACATTTCGACGTACTCTACGTACATAACCATCAGGAAATTTATACAATTATACAATTTTTCTTTGTGATGATGATATTCGTAGACTACGTTAAAACGTCGATTTTTAATTAAAATTTATGCAGAACTAAATCCTAAAGCCTTTTATTTAAATATAATGAGTTCTGAAAGATTTATTACCGTATTCATTATTATTATATCTTTTATTTTTTCTTGTAGGGTAATACATTATATTGTACAACGGCCTCTCAATAAAACTTAAAATCTAAAGCAAATATCAATATTATAATACATTTATTGATTACATAACATAATGAAATTTATTTATTTACTTTATTATTATTATTATTGACATACACTAACCTGTACTAATTTCAGTAAGAGCTGAAATAAATCGCCAGTAAATCGTATGAAACAAACGTTGATGAAAAATTTAACTTTCTTTTAAAAAGTTAGAATTTGGCTAACTTACTAGTTTAGTGTTAATGTTAATTTAGTTTTAGTGGAGTGCGTACAGTATGCATTGATTTAACTTTTTATGTTAATTTTAAAGACAATGTTAATGTTATTTTTTGTTGCATAAATCCAATTAAATAATTATTTTAAATTTTACTGTATGATATACCTAGTTAAATTATTTGATTAAAATAAAACTGCTTTAGGTTCAAGTTTTGTATTGTAATTTATTTATAATTAACGTTTCGGCAAAACTCAATGCTAATTTTTATCAGGAAAAACTAATACAAATGACATTACCGTACAACAGTACATAGAAACATTACTAAATAACAAATAAGTGAGTAGATCACAAAAATTTTTAGATTTTTAATTAAAAAATTAATTAATTCATTCATTATTAACTAAAAATCTTTTGAAAAAAAATTATGATCTAGTCACTTATTTGTTTCCTAGTAACTTATTTCTACGTACTGTTGTTTACGGTAATGTCATTTGTATCAGTTTTTCCTGATAAAGATGACCGTTGATTATAAATAGATTTCAATACAGAACTTGAACCTAAAGCAGTTTTATTTTATATAATAAGTTTTGAAAGATTTTTTTATTATCATTTGATTGATTTAACGTTTTATGTAACTAGTCTTGATTGTTATACAAACCATTGAGGAGATGTTGATAACCAATATTGCCATTTTTCACCAAACATTTATTAATTTTATCGTCATTTTGATTGCATTTGTGAATGTAATCAGCTAAAAATAAAAGAAAAAAAAAATGAAAATTTATATAAAATATTTTATCTACTTTATTAAATATATTACACGAAAAACAAAAGATTCTTTCAAATAAAGAAAACCATTTTTATTAAAAAAAAAATTTATTTTTATTTATTTGTTTATAATAAATTTATTTGTTACAGATATTTTATATAAATAAAGGAAACAAATTTATATTATTGAATTTTTTAAAATTAATATCAGAAACGTATATCTTCATGATACTTACGAAATTTAGCAGTAACAATTGAAAAAATACTAAACAAAATGAGATATTGTATGTACATTTTTCTTGAATGTTTTATTTCAAAAACAGAAAAGTAAAATAATTAGTTCTTTATATATGGTTACTATTATTATTAAAAAACAAATGTTTTAGTTAAAATATTTATAACAAAATGTGCCATATTTTAAATAAGTATGAGTACGTGTCTTTAAAACCAAATTATGTTTTTAAGATTTTTTTGTACAAATATACATTTTTAAACTTATATAAACAACTAATTTAAATTTTGAGTTATTTAGATTAATTTTTCTTAAATTTGATATTTTTTTAGTAAATAGTTATTTATGTAACAAGTGTGTAAAGATTGTCATTAAACTCAGTTTTATGCAAAATTTTATCTACGGCGCCAAATTACATAAACAAACAAAAAACGTTTTTATATGAATAATATATTAAGTTTTCTAAACAAATATAATTTACAATAATATAAAACTGCTACTTACTTATTAATTACTATTATTGATAATAAATTAAAATATGTATATTGTATTTACATATGTATATTATAAAAATATAGAAAATATAAAAAAATATTTAGTCGTATCAAAAAAATGTTCCAATTAAAAGTTGTTAGTTATAACTTGTTCAGGAACTTTTGATACATATTTTTATCGAATTATATTTTCGTTGTGAAATATTTGTAATATTAATATAATGAGTATCATGTAAAATTCAATTTTGATCAACTATCACATATCCAATTGACTTTTCACACATACCTAGTTCAGATTGATAATACTTTTAAATAATTAAAAATTACTGTTTAATAATATAGAAATAGTATTTTGAAAGTCTTACTCTTACTATAGTAATTAGTTTAGTAACATTTTTATAGTATAATTGAACTATATGACAGCAGTTTGACAGTTTTATCATAAATGTGAATAAAACTTGAGTTGCTTGTCTGGATAGGAATGTTTGTAGAAAGCTAATTTTGACTTAGTGACAAAAATTTGTGCCACACCCTTTTGGGTACTTGGCGTGATTGTGTATGTATGTATACCTTTAATATATGCTCTTCTATTTATACCAATTAGAAACATTCGCTCATGTAAAACACTCTTAATCATGCCACTCCATCTACTCATCATATGTTCACCCAAATCTTTATTCAATATTTCATAATAATCTTAATTGATTTAGCAATAATTGTTTTAATAATTTGTTTTGATAAGTATAAGTATAAAACATGCAATTTACTATTCACATACAAAAGAATTATAATAAATAAAAATTGAAAACATTAAAAATTTTAATTATTTACAACATATGTCAAAAATAATTGGCATTATTTATTTATATATATACACCAGTCATTAAAATTGTTCAATAATAAGTATTGCAATTGTAAATATTTAAACAAAAAAAAAACTTGCATAAGAAAATTAACTACCATTTTAATGTCATATAATTTATGATTTTTTTTATGTTTCCAATTATATAAAACGAAGAATTATAATAAAAAAAATTTAATTGCAATTATACATTTAGTATATTTAAATTTATGTCTGTCTAAAAATTCAAGTATGTTTGCCATATCAACTTCTTTGCTAACTTTTATTATTGCTTTAGCAAACGCACAGTTTCGTAAGTAATAATTCACAAATTATTAAATTCATATTTATATTATAAATAAACAATAATAATTTTTTTAGCTGGTATTATTGAACAATGTAAGAAAAATGATCCGAAATTGAATGAATGTGTTGTACAAAATGGAAACAAAGCTATTCAAAGTGTTAATGAAAGTAAGGCAAATTTATATTTGATTAATTAACCATTACAACATTAAAGAAATTTCAATTTTGATCACGATTTTAAATAAAATTGTGAAACTTAAAACCGAGTGTTTTTATTAATTTCTATTTAAAATAAAACTGCTTTTGGTTCAAGTTCTGTATTAAAATTAATTTATAATCGATGTTTCAACGCTCATCTTCATCAGGAAAAATACTGAAGAAGACGAGCGTTGAGTTTCGTCGTAATGTCGATTATAAATAAATTTTAATACAGAACTTGAACCTAAAACAATTTTATTTTATATAGAGAATTTTGAATTTTTTAAGCAATTGTGATTAATTCCTTTTTGGTAAGTTGTTAAATTTGTAAAATAGATTATACATTTTACTAAGAGTCCAGTATTTCCAATTTTATTTATTCTTAAGATAAGTAAAAAATGTAATTGACTAAAAATGCATCCTGAGAATAAATGACAAAATTTTATTGACTAATTTTTAAAATATTTCAAGGATAAATTTATTCCAAAATTTGAAAATATTGAGCCTAAACGAATATGAATTAATTCCCTTGGTAAAATTCTGATAAATTTCATTTTTAAATCAAATATTTACTCAGTTAAAATATAAAAATAATTATTAAATTATTTTAGATGCGAAAAAATATGGTTATGATTCTTCAACTTTGATAAATTTTCCACTAACTTCAATTCCATTCCATAATATGAAGTTAGAATTAATTGGTAAAATATTAGATATTGATGAGAGTATTTTATTAGAATCAGCTGAGTAAGTAATATATTTTTGTAATCTTGTTAAAAATAATGTTTTTTATTTTTATAATTTTCAATCAAACACGTTTTTGTTTTATTGTTTTTTTTTATTATATTAATTTGTTTTAATCATTTTATTCTGAAAAGGAAGACAAAATCACCTCAATTCTTTAACAAAGTTGCTAAGTTTTAACAAGGTTGCTAAGTTGCTAACAACTACAACCAATTGAAACAAATGTCATTTAATGTCTGCTAATTGCAAACGTTACTTATCTGGTTAGGTATGTTTGGAAAGAGTTTGTGTCACATTTTTATAGGTACTTGGCGTAATTGTGTATGTATGTATTAATATTATTAGTTAATTTTAATTAGCAACGTCACAGGACAAACAGTTTCGTTACAGAATTGAAGTGTATATCGTCAAAAATTAAAGTTTTTTTTTTTTAATTTACTCATATTTGACATTTTTTCTTAATTATACTAATTAAAAATTATAAACACATTTTTTTATATTTAAAATATTTTTTTGAAGCTTCTATAACACATTTAGAGAAATGAGGAAATTACATATCAGTTATTTTTTATCTAAAGTAAGAATAAAAAAAAAATTTAACAAATTTCCATTACACAGTAACTTTTGAATAATAAATATTAGGTTTGTTCGATTGACTCGCTTGCATTTTATTGCAAAACGCCGCCGTACATGATGCAGTGTAACATATAACTGCAATGTGAATAAAACAACTAACGTATACGCAACAGTAAATGCAAGCTTGCGAATCGAACAGGAATATTGTGTTTTCTACTTATAACTTTATTTTTATTATGAATAGCATTACTTTGGACAAAACATGGAGTATGGTAATCTCTGCACCATTACTTAAGCTAACATTAAACTATAAAGTAATAGATAATAATTCAAGTAAACTTATTGAAAGTGGTATTGCGAACATTACATACGGTAAATAAATAATAATTTGTTAATTGCATAAGTTTAATGAGGAAAAAATTATAGGACCGGCCCTTAAACTTGATTACTTTGGCACATTTGCATTTCAAGTATATCGTAACAAAACGTATATGCCAATTATAGCTAATTACACAACGTTGAAGAATTCAGAACATGATTTGGTACTGTACGACAGAAATAATACAGGTATAAAATAAATATTTTTTCTTTGTTTTTAATATAATCAAGGCACGTAACCGAAAAATATATATAATATAGCAAAATTACAGAAAAATAATATTAAAATTTTACTATAAAAATTTTTAATTTTATTTTACTATTAATATTCTGTATTTCTACCTCAAAATTCTGTAATTTTTACATAATTCATAATAGTCACTTAAAGAAAATGACCTAATAAGTATGTAAAATTGTATACTTTCTTCAAATTGCATCACATACTTAATGAAAAATTACATATTGTTAGTATAATATATTTAATTATATAAAATTACAGCTTGCATATTAAAATCTGTAATATTTGTAAAATACATCCTTTATGTAAATTTGTAAATGTATGTAATTTGCTAACTATAATATTACAGAACTAAATAAATTTTAGCTATTTATGGAAAATTCCTGACAGCAAATTTACTGAAGTTCTGTAAATTTACTAAAAAGCTGTAATACTATGTACTTTTCGATTCCGTTAGTAATATCATATTACATAATGTTTGCAATAGTTCTGATATTATGTATTTTTAAACATTTATATATAAAATTATAATAGTTGAGTAATTATACCTAGAAATACTGGGCATTATAGTGACTCATGGTTTGTAGTTAAAATTACATATTTTTTTTAAGTGTATACCGAGAACTAATTTTAATATCAGTTTTCGTTATATAACCGTACTTAAAAAAAATGTTTTGGATATAACGGATATAAAAAATCAAGCAATACTTATATTAAAAACTTATGTTTTATATTTTAAATTTGTTTTTTTTTTTTTAGAAAATAGCGAAGACACAATATCAAGAATGTTTAAATTTTTGAAATATGAACTAAATATACATGTTGCTTCTGTGTATTCTGATGCAATAACCAAAGTATTAAATTCTTTCTTAAACATGGTTACTGCTGATAAAGTATTTTTAAGTTAAACAATTTATTATTTGTTTAAAATAATATGTAAAACATGATGTTATAACAAATATTTAAAAAAAATTAAAAGGTTTAATATTACGTTTCTTTATATATAAATTATTTATTAACCTTATTATTATTTATTTTTGTAATTTTGAGGTAAAATGTATACTACAGTCTGCCGAAAAATTATACGGTCACCTATAGTTTTGCCAATTACACAGATAGTATTGTACATAAAAAAAAAAATAAAAATAAAAAAATAAAATGGAACCTTGATGGATCTGATGACTACAACTCATACTGGCATGATCTTCGAAAAGAACAACGTTATTACTCTCAAAGAAATTTTGGTGGAGGAAGGGTTATGACTTAGGCAGCATTTAACTGTCGCGAAAAGGCAAGAATTGCCTTTACGTCAAGCCGCATGAACAGTGAAGATTATCAGGAGGTACTGGAGGGTTCCTTAATTCCATTTCTAGAGGAACATGGTGATAAAGACCTCACTTTTATGCACGACAACGCGAAAATCCATACAAGTCGCAGAACAAAAGCTTGGTTGGTGCAAGAAACATTCCTGTTTTTGATCACCCACCGCAATCACCGCAATCATGTTAATCCAATTGAAAATGTTTGGGAAATAATGGTAAAACGTGGTTATGACAACAACATGAATTACGAATCAAAGGATGCATTAAAACGGGCAATCCAGGCAGCTTGGGACAATTCGAAACATGAAGTTTTGGAGAAGCTTGTACGAAGTATGCCGAATCAAATTTTTAAGTTAATTCACTGTAACGGTGGTTCAATAGATTACTAATACTCTGTTTTTGTTTTGTTTATTAAAATATATGCATTTTAAAACCGTTTTTATAAGTGACCGTATAATATTTCGGCAAACGTAAGTAGGCGCTGATTAAAAATTATCAGTGCAGGGCTCTTTAGAAACCTACGATTACAAAACCGCGAACGGCATAATGTTTCTAATTTTTTAGTGCACATTATAGGCAAATGTCACTTTTTTATGTACAATACTATTTGTATAATTGGCAAAACTATAGGTGACCGTATAATTTTTCGGAAGACTATATTAGAAAAAATGGAATTACATAAAATAATATATATATATATATATATATATATATATATATATATATATATATACAGTAAGACCTCGCTTAACGCTGATCCGCTTAGCGCTGTTTCGGTTTAACGCGGTTTTTTTGGAATATTACTTTTTTGCAACTTTTTAGAACATTTATATTTTTAGAAACTTTATAATAATTATACTTTTTATAAAAATATAATCAAAAATGTAAATTACAATTTCAATATGAAAGACATTTTATAAGTTAACAAACAATTATGTGATAATTTAATGATAACAATTTTAATTACAAAATACTGATTCTATAATTACTTAGCTTTAAATTATATATTATCTTTGATAATAATATACTAACTTTTTTAATTTATTATAATTTTATTAAAATAAAAAAGCTTAAGGTTGAAGTTCTGTATTAATATTTATTAATAAACGACTTTTCGACGAACTCAACGTCCGTTTTCATCAGGAAAAATGATACAAATAACATTTACAGTAAATAACAGAATATAGAAACATTTTATTATCAATACATATTAAAATTTGGTGCAATTTTATTAATATATAATGTGATTATAATATTTTACAAAAGAAACGTTGTTTTTTGTAGATTATTCCAAAAATATTTCATTAGCAGGTACAGAACCTAATATTGTATTAAAAATTTTATTACAAATGTTAATTCCATTGCTTGTTATCTGTTTTATGAATGTAGGTTTTGCATTTTGTAATGCTATTTCGATTCTCTGTTTGGTATTACCTAAAGAAAAGAATAAAAATTAGTATGTATTTATATTAAAAAAAATTGTTTTAAATCAGTTGCCTCCAGACATTCCTATCCAAACAAGCAACTTCACGTGGCTTTATCATACACATTCATAATACCTCTCCACATGCCCTTTTATTACTACTACTACTTGGAAACTTTCGCTCACTCTAAATGCACATCGGACGTGCACGCAAACTTATACCTCCAAAATTATTCATATAAATTCTTTTAACCAAACTTAACATCTTAACAACATTTTTTTCAATTTCACACTTATCACACACTAATCAATTTTTCTCCAAGTTTAAAAATTGCGTAACTTAAATATAAAACTAGGCATGATGTATAATTTGAAGAAATTTTACCTCTATTCAGTCTGTTAGATAATGAAAAATTAGATTCTTCATATTGATAATCAGCATAACCCTTTTTAATTTGCATATATTCTGCATTATTAATTTTTATTAATTCGTATAAACCAGTATAGGAAAATCTAACATTAGCTGAAATTATTTTATATTAGAAGTAATTGTATTATAGTATCTTTGTGTATTGTATATACCATCAGTCACAACCATATGACCAGTTTCTAATACGTTTGAATTTCCTGTATCAGTTGCTGTGTAATTTAAAGTTAATATGCCAGTTTTAGCAGTAATTAGTATATACCACGTATGTTCATTGAAATTTATACTAAAAAAATATTTAAATTTGATAAACAGGTAAAACAGTTTCTACTAGATTATCAGAACATAAAAGGTTAGTACTTCTAAACCATCCAGATAAATCTGCTATTGCAAAAAAATCTTCAAGAAGATACTATTATAATAAATTACATAACCCAACAATATTTACGGTAGATTGATAAGAGAAGCAATAGAAATTTATAAAGAAAAAGATAAAATCAATCACTAATTTAAATAATCGTAAAGCTTTTTTATTATAATATAAGGAATTCTGAAAGATTTTTTACTATGTCGACATATTTGTTGTTTTTCAAAATAATTATTTACCTGGCATTTGTCATATTCATGTCTGTTGAATCTGCTAAACCTTTAAAAACAAATTTAACATTATTTGTTGACTGAACCGTAAATTCTAGAGGAAGTGGTTGGATACACTCTACCTCTAGACCATAGTATTTTGCATCTAAAATTATAATAAATTACTAAATGCTATAATATAAACAAAAACACAAATTTTTTTTGTTCATTTTATACGTACGACTTATTATGTATGGCAGTGCTTGTAATGCATTTTGCAATATACATCTGTCTAAGTTGCATTCATTTATCTTACACTGTTTTATGTAGGAAGCTAAAATATTAACAAATTGCAATAAAATAACAACGCTAAATACATATTTCAGAATCTGAACTGCCATATTTAGTAGCAAATTATAAAAAAAAAGCTTAAAATCCTAATCAATGATCTAAGAGGTTATACAAGTAATCACTTGCTACGTTGAGTACATATATAAATTTTGTAATCTCAGATCTTCGATTCAAATTTTTTTTTTTGTAGAATTGTAAATTAATTCTTTTTTGCTAAGAAATTGAGAATTTTACTACCTAAATTGTGATTTATAGATTAATTCTTTTTGTAAGTAAATTTGCGAAACTTTTCCGGCAAAAAATAACTGTTTCTTTTATTGTTTTCGATTTTCGGGTCAGTTCCGAGTTTTTAAATTTTTTTCAATGTTTTTATTTGTAGTAAAAACTTATTTTCTACCATAATTTAGAACATTTTATTTCCAGTTTTATAATAAATACATTAGGTACATAAATTGATACTATAATACGAATAATAATTATTATTAATTAAAAATATAATAATTAGAAGTATATAATATATGATAATAAAATAATTTATTATTTGAAACTTGTATAATTCATATGTATGCTTTAATTATATAATAATAAGATAAGATATGTTAAGGTAACAAATTCTTGTATATAGGATTTTTATTTATTTATAATTAGAAAACAATGAAAATTACCTCTAATTATTAAAATATTTTCATTTAAATTATTTAATGATTATTAAAAGCAAAGTTATTATTAAAAAATACATCTTCCTCAAAGTGATCTCTAATTTCATTTTCATTTTCATTAATTGTGTATATTCATCCACAAAACCAAAGAATGAAAAAATATTTCTACATGTATTGAACCAAAATAAAGCGATTTTCTTTTTGATTTAGTTTCGGTTTTTGTTTCAGCTTGAAGCACTGCAAAATTTAATGATTACTCGTATTAAGCTACATTCAAACCGTGACTTTAGCAGTATCAGTATAACATTCTCACTCTACTGCTACTGCTACTGCTACTGTAAAATTGTCGTGTCGACGTTATAACATATATAGTAAAAATAAAATTGGGAATTTAATGCAAATAAAATACAATATATTATGAAATTTTTACTTACGAAATCGTGCATTTACTGATATAGCACTAACAACGAATAAAAAAATTATTTTTGATGCCATTTTTAAAATATTGATTTGATTTTCTTGTAATAAAATGTATGTATATTTTACTTTATTTATATATGTCTTGTTTGTGATATTTATAGAATTTATCTTGTATACCATAAAAACTATTACAATAGTGTCTTTTTTAAAACTTATTTACGATATTTTAATTATACTTTATATTATTAGTACTATTATTAAATCAATTTCTAAATGGGATTTTACATAAAAAAGGTTTAACCAACATGATTTTTTTATTATACTTAGTATATATTTTTATTTTTAGTTATCTTTGTTTTAATGAACAAAAAATTATATCTGCTTAGTCATTAGTGTGGTAGGTTATTATTTAAATCAATTTACCTTAGACTTAGTAAATAATAATAATAATAATTTTTTTCAAGCTTATCAAACGTCAGAAACTACATTTTCGACTAAATAAACACGGTCAAGTGTATTTAATTTGACATGTCAAACGACTATCTTAAAAATTATTACGTCTAGTTAAGTTAATTGACAATTGCATTGTTTAGTTTCGCTTCAATTTTAATTTGACAAGAAAACAATAAAATTTAAATGTATTTTGAAAAAAATAAAAACGATAATTTTATATTAATTGTGTATCAATTTATTTATTAAAAAAGAAACAGTTTATTTTGTTTGATTTACATAATATTTTCTTTTAATTTTGTTTAGACTTTCAATAACAAATTTTGCATCACATTTGTAAATTATTATACATACATATAGTTAATTAAAAAACACAGTAATTTATTAACCTCAACCAATTATACTAGGTAGATTTAAAAACAATTTATCAAGCGAAATCATTTTTAGAATACTATTCATAACTGTTGTTAAAGTATTGAATCCTATTTTTCCCGCAATTTCTGATTTATAAATTGGTTCAACACCTTCAAATGCTTGTGTGATTCTGTCAGTACTGTTACCTAGAAACATTTTAATTTATATTAAAATTAAATTCGAAAATAGTTAAACATATATTTATATATTTACTCGTATTAGTTCTGTCATAGAGTACGTAACTATATTCCGTATAATCATATACAGCATTGCCACTTGATATTTTAAGGAAATTTCCAGTTAGAATTAGTGGTAGTTTAAAATTACCAGAATATTTGTATGTTATATTACCTAAAATCAAATTAAAATAAAATAATTTAGGTTGTAGTTCTATATTAATATTTATTAATAATCGACGTTTCGACGAACTCAACGTACATCTTTATCAAACAAATAACATTTACAGTAAATAAACAAAGCATAGAAACAAGTTATTAGATAACAAAATACAAATAACTAAATCTAGTTAAATTGTAACTTAATATATAAAATTTTTTAGATTATTACAAATATATGTATGAAGATTTGACATCTTAATACTTTTGTTTTGAAAGACCATTATATCGCATATGATAAGGGATGTATAGTAATCGTACTAAATTTGATATATCATAATTTTTAAATATAAGCACGAATTAGATTAGCATAATAAATTGGTTTACTAGTGTTTAAACAAAATGTTAGAAAATCAATCAGACTTGTTTTTTTTTCCTGATATAACAAATAAGGCTAACGCGATTGATGTTACATGTAATAAACTTCTAACGCCTACAGTTCCGTTAGAATACATTTTCGGACACATTTATTTAAAGTTTTTTATTTTGATTACTCATAGGAATCATCCGGTGTAGTTTTTCCCCAACGTCATAAATCTATATATATATATATATATATATATATATATATATATATATATATATATATATATATATATATTCTATTTATTATTTTAATAATTGACTTGTATAAGTGTTAATTATCTGTGTATAAATTTTTTTAATTTGTTCGTTTTGTGTTAATTTGTATTACAAAATATTGTTTTACATTGAATGAGAATGAAAACAGAAAAAGCATACCATTTTTAAAAATATTCATTTATTACAACAGCAATTAAATATCTGGTCATACTTGTAAGTTTTTACATACTATGTTAATTTAAACTGTATTGTTTTGGTTTTAACGATTGTAATTTTTTTGTTTTTTAAAAAAATTATTTCAGTGCTTCCCTGAAGAAGCCACAAATTAGATTAGATTAGATTAGATATTAAATGCTAGCATTTTAATAACCTATAGTCAATCATATACCGTATCCCGTTATATAAATTTTCTCAATATATATATATATATATATATATGTATTTCTGTAAATAGATGGCATATTGATGTGAGTTACCACGACTACAATGGTTATACAAATTTTTCTATTTCATTAAAATATTAAATATGATTACGGTCGGTTCTGTGGTGACCACATCAGATTATTTAAATATATTACTTACCAAATGTCATATTTACTTTACCAGCCTCTAATAGTGTTGAGGTATCACTATCATATGCTTTATAATCTAATACAAACACATCAATTGGGCCTACGAATTTAAAATTCCATGTACCTTGTACCAAGTTGAATCTGCGAGAATATAAATTACAAATTATTCATAATTTATAACATTGTACTGTAAATTACCGCAGTAAATAATATATTATTGGTAATTTACTAATATTTTAGTTTTTTTTATAAAATAAATAATAAATAAATGTTACTTACTCTGTTCCGTTTAATTCCATAGTCGAATAAGCAGTACCATTGAAAGCGAATCTAACACCATTTACAGTAATTGTAAAATTATTGTTTGTCAATGGCAGAATAGAATCTAGACCATATAATTTTGCATCTAAAAATATTTTATTTTAAATAATAAACATATTTATTTTCTCAAAGTTTTATTAACTATTTTTGTTTTACCTTGAAAGATCTTTGGCAGAGCAGTTTTACCAGCATTTAAAATGCACTCATTTACATTCAGAACATTACTTAGATCACACAGCGAGATGTACGAAGCTAAAAATTATTTTCTAAATTAAGTAATCGTGTAAATGAGATATAAACAGTTTTTATATTAATTAAGAGAATTAAATTCATTATTTACTAAATTAATACTTACGAAGTTGTGAATATGCTAAAGCAAAAACAGACAGAAGAACTAAAATTTTCGACATTATTAAAGAAAACTTATATGTGTACCAGAGAGTATGTATGTTAAGTACACTATTAAATTAATTTTATGTATTTTTCTTCTTATATATATACATATAGGTATATACAGGTAATATTGAAAAGTGTAACAAGAAATATTGTTGATTAAATTTTACGGTTTTGTAACAAAAGGCTTGTTTTTTGATTAATTTATCAAGTTTTTATCTTTATTGGCATATAAAAGAAGTCTTCTTGTATATTACATTTTTTGTGAAATATTACACTTACGTAATTAATTTAAAACATTAATATTGTTAATATTGTTTAATATTATCGGATATTTGCCCTTCAAATTTTAATATATTTGAACAATTTTTTATTGGTTTATTTGGACGCAAAATTTTTATGACATTTTTATTAACTAATAATAATTATAAACTAGGAAACCCGTGACCCTGAAAGGGTCAGGTTTGAAGTCGAAAATAGTAATTAAGCATATAAACATAATAAAAATAAATAAATAAACAAATAATAATAATATAATAATAATAAAATATCAATTGTATTATTATACATTACTCAAAAGCAACACTTCTATCATCAGTAAGTGTACATAACTTCACACAGCTGTCATTTGACATTTGCATTATAAACATAATTTTTGAAATTTTGGAAAACCAAGATGAAATCGTAGAATAAGAAATGAACCAATTAAAATGACATCACTCTCATCAAAATCGGTTCAGGGGTTTAGGAGGAGATGCTGAAAAAACATATATATACATACATTCATACATACATACATACAAACATTTGACAATTAGAGAGATTAAAATAATATAAAAATTATATATAAATAATAATAAATAATTTTTTAAATATATTTTATCTAGTATGTTCCTATCCAAAATGTATGTATTTTTTAAACTATGTACACTACTTTTTTCTATAAGAATTTAAAATAATTGTTATACGTAAATGTGTAATATATCTGTTGTGAAAAGATATGCGAAAATATGTATTGACAGTATAAGATCAGAAAGAATTATTTTGCATCAAATTTATTAATAATTGGGTACTTTTGCTAGAAACGTAATTGTTTCCAAAGAAATCCGTTTGAGTATATGTAATGCTGTTTTAGTACTTACGTTGATATATGTGTAGTGAATGTTGGCTTTGGTTTCAAAATTATGAAATAAAATGAAATTTTTACGTGATGTATGTAATGGAATCGAGTACATAAAATAGATAAATGTATAATGAATATGAAATAGAAAAAAAAGTTGTTGCAAAAGTTGGTATTAGTCAGTTAAGATGCGGTTCGGTCATCTTAAGCGAATGTTTAATGAACGTTTGGTTAAAAGAATGTATAGGAATGATTTGTATAATTTTGCGTGCACGTCCGATGAGTATGATTGAGAGAGTGATTTGCGTGAGCGAAAGTTTTCAAGTAGTTGGAATAGAAAACATGTATTTCTAAATATTATGAATGTGGATAAAGCTAGTGTTACACTTGTCTAAATAGGAATGTTTGGAGATAACTAATTTTAAAATTGTATAAAGAGTTTGTGCCACACCCTTCTGGGTACGTGGCGTGATTTTGTATTTGACCACATTTTATAATGGCAACGATTAAAATTAAATATATCAACTACCAACATAAAATCAGGAAATTTTCAACTTAAAATATCCGAAATATTTCCGTTAATATCTATCATCGCAATCATCGCAATCATCAGCCAAATAAAAAAAAAGTGACGATCAAAAAAAGCGTTGCTTAAACAAACATACGCACACACTCATTTCGAACAACAAACAAATAAAATTGAAAATAAAAAAAAAGCGAGAAACGAATCGAATAATACGCAATCAAAAATCGTCGCCTGCTAATCAATTTCGGAGGAAAAAAAAACTAACAAGATTAGTCGAATAATACATTCATCGACCAAACACTCTTTCCACCCATCGAATTATAGAAATAACGAGAAGGCTAAATCTATTCTATGCATCATCCCCTCCTTCCCAACGATTCTAACCCTATTATAAATGTATATATTCATGATTTTGCACAATTAGGCGTTTGAATGGCGCGCAGTGTAAATATCATCGATGAATTGGCAACAATGCCTCTCCCACCCTTCTTTTTCGTTTTAATTTTTAGGTGTTGAATTTTATGGTTGATGCCGTTTATAATTCAATGGTTTGTTGATCGTTCGACCCCCACTCCACCCCCCTCAGGGGTTAGGTGTTATTTGTATTTATTTTATAAGCAACTTGTGCTCCACTCTGAAACAGCAGGTTCTGACCATCTGTTCGATATTCTGAATGTTTGACTACGTCTGGTGTTTATCATGTTTTGGGGTGACAAGTGAAATTGTCATCAACGCTATATTAGACTATAAATTTGCAGATATTTGTCACTCTAATAGAGTTTTATTGCTTTGTTGTACTGTATTCGCCGTTTCGATATAATAAACATGTATCATCATCAGGAAAAATTAATAAAAATAACACAAACAATAAATAGAAATAAGTTACTAGGTAACAAAATACAAGTAAGTAACTATAAATTATAAAATTTATAATTTATTAATTAAAGAAAGCCAGATTTTATTTAAATTAGTGTCTTCAAACTAATTGATGTTATCTTTTTCTTTATAAATTTTTATTGTTTCTCTTATCAATCTACTGTTAATTTGTTGGATTTTGCAATTCGACGTTTCGATATAATAAACGTATATCATCATTAGGAAAAAACATATACAAATGACATAAATAATAAACAAACAAATCATAGAAACAAGTTACTGGGTAACAAAATACAAGTAACTAGATTACAAATTTTATAATTTATTAATGAAAAAATAGTCAGATTTTATATACATAAATCAGTTACTAGTCACACTGATTAATGATATAGTTTTCTTTATAAATTTGTATTGTTTCTCTTATCAATCTACTCTTAATTTTTTAGGTTTTTAATATCTTTAATAATATTTCAACAAATTGTTGTTTTATTTTTACAAGTTGCTAATAATAAAATTAATTTTGATATAAGTAATAATCTGCGAATAAAACTTTGTATTTAAATCATTATTTATTACCATTGGCATTAGATGATCGAATTTTACTATAATTACAAGCATTTTAAAAGAAAAAATTTGTAATCAAACGAAAACATTTATCGTACCATATTTATGACAATTCTTCAACAGTACAAATCTAACGATTGTCCAGCATAATACGCAATGATTTGTATGTTGCATATTGTCAACAACTTACATCAGGCAAGACGTACCGTCATATAATCCATTTATAGGTTGCGTCGTCATGCACGCACAGAATAAATAATAGTATTTTAGTGTAATTGCATTAGCGATTCCCTACTTACAGCCCCTCATCATGTCATTGCTACGAGGTGCCTTGTCAGAGCACCACAGTCAGCCAGCCAGTTCTACAGTAAATGTGCATATAAGGCTAATAACTTGTAAAAATATTGGTACAGTCATATTAATTGGGATAACCTCCCACTCCCACTTTTAACGCTATTTCATTTCCATTCAATTCGAATGATTATTTCATTCGGAATTATTGAATATGTACATGATTGGCAGAGCTGGACAATTATAGGTAGCTGCTTTAGTAGCTTAGCTACTAGCTTAGCTATTTTTATTGGTAGCTGTAGCTGTAGCTATGCTACAAAAAATGGAAATAACTGTAGCTTGTAACTTCAGAATTTTTCGCAAGTAGCTTATGAATAGTAACTAAAACATGTAACTATTTGTAGCTGTTTTTGGTAGCTAGTAGCTTATAGCTACTTTTAGTAGTTTTTAGCGACTTCTATTAGCTTATAGCCATTTTTAGTAGCTTATTGTTACTTTTAGTAGTTTATAGCTACTTTTACGAGTTTATAGCCACTTTTCTATACTTAAACTTTTTTTAACGTAGTATTTTATATTAAAATTCTCTATTAGCAAAGAAGTATCATTTAAAATTGTTAATCTATAAATACAATATAAGAAAATAGAAGTATTTTTTTTATTGGTACAATACTAAATAAGTCAACTATTTTTATGTATATTTATTTCAAATCAGACACAGTTGACTATCTAGTTGTCCAAGTTATCAACGTTTTATGCAACTGGTCTTTAAACATTCATTAATAAAACTTAATAAAATATTATCCCCAGAAGACCGTTTTTTATTTTTAAAAACTAAACGAACTAATAGAGGCAAATGCACAGGGTGTTTCATACAATTGCGCGCGTACAAATTACTCGTATAAAATCACCCCATAACCACACTGGTTGATGTGCCGTAAGTGGCTGTGTCCCGAGATCCCTCCCTTTTGAAACTCTAACGCACCCTGCATATTAGGACCTTAGTGAAATAGTGACGAATACGTTATTTTATCTTCTTTTTTTTTGGATAATGGTGTTTAAAGATTAAAAGCAATCAGTGAGGAACAGGCGTTTAATGATTTTAAATATGACAATTTTAAATATGTCTCGACTGTTGCGAAATATTCGTAAAACACATAAAACTGACATCAGTAAATTACTATACCAAATATTTATTAATTAATTTGAGACATTCACCTCCGAAATTTAAATATGAAATTTTATAACAAACACTGCAAAAAATATATCTTAAATTTATTTAATTTTATATACACTTTAACAGTAAAAATAACAACATTTTATAGTTTTACTATGATAGTTCACGTAATATTAAATTTTTTATGAAAAATTACATTCACAAAACACGTAAAACATAAATTACATAAAAAATTTAAATTAAATTCGTTCAGTTGAATTTGCTCTATACATGTCTATAGACAGACAAACTGACCGACAGACGGACATCCTGCTAAAACAGTTGATTCGTGTCAAATTTTGTATGATTACAATACCTGCTTTATCATATGTGATATGATGGTCGGTAAAAATCAGGGCTGCAAACCGGAACAGAATTGAAAAAAAAAACCGTTATTGTTACCTTTAAATAGTTTATATTATTAAATTTTGATTGATCCTGGTATTAAATTTATTTTCTGAAATAGTTTAAATGAAAATACATTGGAGAATATTTTAATAATTAGAGGTAATTTTTATTTTGTTTTAATTATAAATAAATAAAAATTCTGTGTACAAGAACTTGTTACGTTAACATTATGTTATCTTATTATTATATAATTAAAACATACATATAACTTATATAAGTTTCGAATAATAGATTATATTATTATCATATATATTATATACTTCTAATTATTATACCTTTAATTAATTAATAATAATTATTATTATATGTATTATAGACATAAAATGTTCTAAATTATGGTAGAAAATAAGTTTTAAAATACAAATGAAAACATTGAAAAATTTTAAAAATTAATCACTCGGAAACCGAAAAAAAATCGTTATTTCTACCGGAACGAAAACCGGAACCAAAACGATATATATTTTTTTAATTAAACCGGAACGTAAAATATAACGGTTCAAAGCTCTGGTAAAATTATAAAAATCTAAATGTCGCTCAAGATGGCGTTATCGTCACTATTTCACTGAGCTCTTTATATATATGCGCGCGATGCGAGACGGTTCGACTCGACTCGTACGCGAGAGCATATGGAACGGGAACAAAGTGCCATAAATTAGTTTAATTGCTGTCATCAGAAAGGCAAGCGTGGGGTTGGGGGTGGGGAGGGTAGCCATCCACCCCCCCCCCACACACACACACACTCCGGTTAATCTGCACTTGTGTTCCGTACATCAGTCGCTGATTAAATTGTTCGAAACTTTTCCGGGAATGTACGTTTTGAGGATGTTCTGCGTTTGCTTTTTATCGGCTATGCCTCTTTTACTGAAGATTGTAGGAGTATATGCGGAGAAGAGGTTTAGATTGGTGGAAACTCGATGGATTGCTGAGAAATGTTTGGATTATGTAGCTGGAAGCGATAGATAGTTATTGGATGTTTCTATTGTGTAAAAGTTTTTTTAAATAGGAAACAAAACTTGCTGTCATGAAATATGAAAATATTGCACATTATGATTTTTTTTAATTGAATTTTTATGTTGAATAAAGTTTTAAAAATGCTTTTTAAAATTATTTTTCTATTTTTATTTTTTCTATTCTTTTTTCATTTTATAAATAAGAAGGGGCTTACGTGACATTTTTGAGATTTGAGAACTTTAGATTTAGATTACTACTAACTTTAGATTTTATTCGGTTAAATATTGTCAATGAGTAAATTTTTCTAAACAGAAATTTAAAAATCCATCAATTTGCAGCCCTAGATTTATTCTTTATCCTTCATTTATTTTTGTGTTTGAAAATGATATCTTTAATAATAAGAGAAAATTTTATACTAAGCCCTGAAACACTATTTCATTAAAATATGCATTTTAATAGAGCGATCCTAGCGGACACTGTTAATACTACGTCTTAGAACCACCCATATATATTATGAAATAGTCTTATGTAAAAATAATTTAAAAAAATTAAATAAAACAGATTATTTTTAACATTGTTTTTTTTTATTATAGCGTATAATAAATTTTATTATCAATATAATAAAAATAGTATTGTTTTGTTTATCATATCCGGTAATTAATTTTATTTGCACAAAAATTTGATCAATCCAAACACTTGATACACTTTTAGTTTTAACACCAAGATTTTTGGTTTGATCAAATTCTTGTGCTTGTGCGTAAAACTAAAACAGTAGTCTGAAGGAAGTTTAATATTTAAACTGTTTTTGATGTAACCTGAATGGATATTTAAAATATTTCTACTGTATATATAATAATCAAAAAAAAAACACAATAGTTAAATCTGTTAACATTATTCTAACATCAAAAACTCAAAATAGAAAAACTAACTATTAATGTGCATGAAATCGTAAAATTGCTTTTAGTACACAAGCAAAACAGGTGCATCAGTATCACCAATTCACTCAATTGCATACCATATGAACAAACAGAGCTTAAAAATCTGTGTAATTCAACCAGTTTTCGGGACAAAACGCATTTATATAAGTGACAGATGTCATGGCATCATCGCTTCTATGTAGTTCTGACTGCACACACACACAGCCATTGACAATGTTTACGTGAATGTGTGTTTGGTTGGCACCCCCTCTTGTTTATCTCTCGGCGAGAAAGTCGCATTAATTCCGCTGCACTGGACACCCCCTGAAGCTGAACGCTGAAGCCCTGGCTCGGTTATATATATCAGGGTGTTTAACCGCGAATAGCGCAATCTTGTTAAAGAGATTTGCTTCGTGTTGCAGAGAGGAGATGTGATGCGAGATTGTTTTGTGTGGTGTGCGGGTGCGTTAGTCTTTTGTTTAGCGTTGATGAATTCGATTAGCAATGGTGGGTTTTTGTTATTTTTATCGCGGATTTGATGTTGGAAAAGACAGTTTTATGTTTGTTTCAGTAATTATAAGAGAATACTCATTAGAAATAATAATAATCGTACAGTGATTGGTTTTTTGCCAAATTCATAACTGTGAAAAATAAGTTGCCATTTTACATAAAAACGATAGCAAAAAAATTATATATTATTTCAGCAAAATGATGGATTACATAAATTTTCTGTAAAAATAATATAAATTTGTAATTTACCATATTACATATGTTTTGTTTTACCCAAAAAAAAAAAGAAATAATTACTTACACAAAATTTACGTATTTTATATTTATACTATAATGTGAAACTTTTTCTTAAAATATCTGTAAATAATATTACATACATTTTGTAAAATATTGACGTTTGTAAATTTATTTTTTCTTTTTAAATAATGTGGCGAGTCGAAAGATCATTTTAAGTAAAATTTATTTTTATGAATAATTAAAAACTTTATTGGACGTTTCGGATTAGAATCAACCTATCATCAGAATTCAGTAAAAATTAAATTTGTTTACATATATTTGTTAATTTGTTTGTAAATTTACATATTAAACTGGTGCAAATCAGTTGCCCCAGGCTTTTATGCAAAATTACCGAATTTTTTTGTACAGTGTAGTTACATGACATACTCCATGCAAAAATCTCAAACAGCATACATTGTATACATTTAAACGGGATTCTCTGGAAACATTTATATTTCAAGCACTTAAAATCTTACAACTAGCATTTTTGCTTTCCTTTTAATCTTACGATAAAAACGACCATCCTTTGACAACAAACTACTCAAATACACAAATTCATCTATTTGCTCTAAACGTAAGCTAAATTTCTTGTTAATTTATCAACAGAATTTTATAAAAATTATTCTATAATTATCTCATCGGAAACAGCACATCAACAAACAAAACAAATGAATAAATAATATCCACTTAATTCATTATCACCGTAAGAAAAACAAGGGTAATTGTTCACCCCTCACAAAAAGCATTCATCACAGGATCCAACCAGCAAAAAAGACAAAAAAGCGAAAATAAGAAAAAAAAATGACATACGCATTTAACCCCCCCCCCCCTTCTTTCTCCGAGTAAATGTAATTATGCGTAGCTGTGCCGATTCCCTCGACAAATACGGTGTCACCAGTACTGTGGCCAAAAGGGCTTAATGTTTACCGTATATTTATCACTCGGGGGGCCTTAAACGAGGCCACCCTTATAAAGCCTGATTGCTCGCGCATTGTCATGGTAATTTAATATCCTAATACATTTAACGAGAGAGAGACAGTGAAACACCTCCTGCCGCTCTTTGCGATTGTGCACCGGACTATAAAAGTGACGGAACGAACTCCCCCCTTCTTAATATTTTTTGTAATGCCCTTTAGATTTTATATATTGTTAAAGGTTCATGTATGATCTACATATGGTAACAATAAGTAAGGTGCTTTATTTTGATGTTGTGATTAAATGATAGTAATAAAAGTAAATCATTTATAAATGGTAGTTTTTTTTTTTTACTGTAATTTGAAATGATTTTTTTGATAAAACAATAGTTTATATAAATCAAAATCATTCATATGAATCTTTTTTAACCAAACGTTCATTAGGCATTCGCTGAAGATTACCGAACCATCTGAACTACCTAACACCACAACTTTTGCTACAATATTTTTTTCAATTTTACACTTATCATACACTAATCTATTTCGTATCCAATCATTAATTAATTATTATTTACTTATGTGACATTTATTATTAAAATAATTTTTTGACATGCTTTTTATATAACAATAATAATTTGTATTTTTAAATTTGCTGATCAAATAATATATATTTGCGTTACATGTAACAGCAATTAACCCTGAAGAAGGCAATAGTAGTTAATAAAAATATATAAAAAACTGTATTCCGTCTATTACTAATTATTTATTAATATTCCAATATAATTAATTACTATGTTATTAATTATATTTGTTAATAGAAAATAGAAATATTCGGCAAATAGTACTTCTAACTAGAAGTACTTTTAAAGGAACTATGAATACAGGAGCCAAAGTGTTTTTGGTCTGCATTTCCTATCACAAATTATTTCGATAATTAGTTAAAAATTGTTTGTCAATTATATTATAAAAAAAATACTAATAGATAATTTACCTAATTTCAACTTTTATTTGTATTCTAGGCTGCGGTCCCGGTCATGCACTGCTCGGTAAAACTCGTCGACCACGTACCGCCTTCACATCGCAGCAGCTTCTCGAACTCGAAAAACAATTTCGTCAAAACAAGTACCTGTCGCGGCCGAAACGATTTGAGGTCGCTACCAGTCTTATGCTCACAGAAACACAGGTAAGATAATTGAACCTATATAGTTAAACAATTCATATTGAAATTAAGCTTTTCGGAGATTATAAAACTTGCAATTAAATTTAAAAAAAAAATGAAGAAAAATGTAAATTATTTCATAATATGAGTGAGTACATAGTAAATAAGATAAATACAATATAATACAAATTCTTGTATACAAGTTAGTCAGTTAAGATGGTTCGGACATGTTGAGCGAATGTCTAATGAACGTTTGGTTAAAAAGATTTATTTGAATGATTTTGATGGTATACGTTTGCAGGTGAACGTCCGATGAGTAGTTTGAGTGGTATGATTGAGAGGGTGGCTTGCGTGAGCGAAAGTTTCCAAGTATTAGGAATAAAAGAGCATGTATGAGAGGAATTATGAATATGGATGAAGCGAAAGTTGCTTGTTTGGATAGGAATGTTTGGAGGAGACTGATTTCGGGATGATGAAAAAAGTTTGTTCCACACTCTTTTAGGTACATGGCGTGATTGTGTATGTATGTATGTATGATTTGTATTTATTTATAATTAGAAAAAGTGAAAATTATCTCTAATTATTAAAATATTTTTCAATGTATTTTTATTGAAACTATTTAAAGATTATTAAAAACAAAGTTATCAAAAAAATGCACCTGTCTCAAAGTGATTCCTAGTTTCATTTTAAATTTCAATAACTGAGTATTTATTTATAAAAAACAAACCAAATATTCTTTCGTGTAAGACGAAAGTAAGACGAAATAAACCGATATTTTTTCGGTTCAATTCCGGTTTTCGTTCCAGAAAAAATAACGGTTTTTTTCGGTTCAGTACCGGTTCGAAGCCCTGGTATTCATAACATTTTTACTTCTCCCAACGTAAATTTTTTCATCAAATTTCATCGTATCTCTATTCGAACAGTAAGAGAACATCACGCGACGAACACATCTGACAGACATACTCACACACACACACATACACAACTCTTTACGCGCACGTCATGCTGGCGGTAGCGGAACATAACGGTTAGCATAGCATTACTAGCCGTTTCGAATACATTGGGCTTGGCCGGCCAGAGGATAATTTATGCGCGTCATATTTCCTAGCGCTGGAAATCCTAAAATATTACTTTTCTGTCTGTTTATTTGTCCAACGACTTACTACCAACCCATAACTTTGCACCCGGAATATATATAAAAGAAAACAGTTTTGAGCTTCCGGCTAATATACCAACTTGATTCGAGAGGAAAAACACTCGATATTTGTTACCTAATTGTTCTCATTAGCAAGTAATTTTTAGGTAGTTAAGATTCACTAGCGTTTTAATTAATTGAGGTAATTGGATGATTCGTTGATGATTTTATTTTAGTTTTTATGAAAATTATAGAATTTAAAAATGTTATTCTTGATTTTTTCGATATACTAAACCTATATTATCATCAGGAGGAAAATCAATAAAAATGATATAAATAATAAACAAAATAAAGAACAGATTATAAAATTTATAAATTATTAATTAGAGAAAACCAGATTTTATTAAAATTAAACATAAACCTAAAGCTTCTTTATTTCAAAAACATTATGACACATATTTCCACCTCTTTTGTTTATGAAAAAGTGCTTTTATTTTTTGCTTTAAAATTAATTTTTACTTCTATCTCTAATCAAACATGAATTGTATTTTTTTGATATTTTTTATTATATCTAATATTATAAAATTTAAATAAACTAATTAAAATCACTTAATAAGTAATTTTAAGTAAAATAAGTACTTTTGACAAAAATCACTTTTAATAGTGATATTTTGTTTTTATGATGCTCAAATAAAGAATTATTTTTTGATTTGCAATTAAATAATTTATGAAATAATTTAAATAATAATTAAGCATGAAATTAAACTATGTAAAAATATGTTTAAAAGTTTCTATAAAAAATAATTTGCTAATAAAGTAATTAGTGTAACATAGTAAAAAATTTTCAAAACTCATTATATTAAAATAAATAAATTTTAGGTTGAAATTCTTTTTATATTAAAATTAAACGTTCCAATATATTCCTAATGATTCCTACTGATTTCATAATTATTTATCATAAAGGCTCATGGAAATATCGATATTGTTTATTGATTTTCCGTTAAAAAATTATTGCTGATATTACAAGCTTTGTTTTAAAATAAAATAAAACAGAATTTTGACCTAAAACCCTGTTATTGTAAAATAAAACTCTTTAAGGTTAAAGTTCTGTAAACTCAACGTTAAACTCAACGTCCGTCTTCATCAGGATAAACCTGAAGCAGTTTTATTTTAATATAATGAGTTCTGAAAATTTTATTTATCCTGATAAAAACGGACGTTGAGTTTCGTCGAAACATCGATTTAAATTAAATATTAATACAGAACTTTAACCTAAAGCAGTTTTATTTTAATATAATGAGTTTTTTTCTTGTTATTGCAATTAGCATAATTAATTACTAAAATATTAAAGTGTGATTATTAAACGTATATCGAAAATTTTATCAAAACTAAAAAGTGCCCGAATGTGCCCTCCACTCTTTTACGTACAATAATATTGTATTAAAAAATATGAAAAAAAAATCTATTCGAAAAAAAAATTTTAAATTTCGCTACCTGAATTGCAATAATTTAGTATAAAAACGATAAAAATATACATCGCCAGTCAGGTGTATGTATAAAATGTATGTAAAATAACAGACGGCGGCGTATAAAACACAGTAACAGCACAATTGCATTTTTCATCAATAAATTGGATTAACTTGTCAAGCAAGATTAAACTAAAATTAGTTGCATTTTTCACAAATAAAAGCATTCCTAAACGCGTTATTGACACGTTTGAAAAATGATAAACGATTACAACACAAAAAAAAATCCCCTAATAAATATTCCGATATATATATAACACTACACATTTTTTTCCGATACTTTTATTTTTTAAACTGCTAATAAATAACTCACTGACTTTTTTTTTTAATTTGTCGATAGGTGAAAATCTGGTTCCAAAATCGTCGTATGAAATGGAAGCGAAGTAAAAAGGCACAACAGGAAGCGAAAGTTAAAGATAGTGATAGTTTAAACAGTGAAAAAAGACAATCGAGCACACATAACCTCAACTCGACGAGTTCTAACCTAAAAGCTTGCGCATCTCAAGAAACAGTACCACCTACCACCGTACAGATGGCAGTCGAATCTAGTCAATCAACAAGAAAATTGCAGGAGGGTGAAGCTCTCTACCGACCTTATGTTGTTTAAATCATTATTTTTATTTTCTATTTATTTATTTCATTAAAGTAAGTTGTGTACATAATTTATTATTAGATCAAATTTATGATTCTTCTAAGTCTCATTTATTAACTTCCTATATTGTTCTTTGGCTCGGCTTCATAAACAACAAAGCAAATTTTAAAGTAACTATAGTATAATTTATCTAAAATTGTAATTGCGCAATAATATTTCGTTAACATGTAGTTCAGATATATTTTAAGTTCATTTCGATTTATCCTCGTCACACATCGTAGATGGCATCTTCCGTGGTTGGTGACTGAATGAGAGTGTCTTCTCAATAATCTTATATACCTGTACCCCCCCCCATCCTTTACAACGACGTAACGGCATCTGTAGTGGATGGTGGGGGTACAGGTATATATACCAGATTGCAAAGCAGAAACTGTCATTCAGTCACCAAGCATTGCGGATGTCATCTACAATGTATAGCGAAACGTCTACAACGAGGATAGATCGACCAGGGTATATCAGCTCAGAAAATTCTGTAAATTCAATTGTATACCAATGTTAAAAGGATGTGCAATAGGTATAAAATATAAGCCAAAACGGTATTAGTTCAAATCGATTTTAAAATCAAGCCATGATTTTTGAACGGAAAATCAAAGAACAATATTGAAAGTGTGAATGAGTTTTTATGACAAGTAATTATTAAATCATTAATTAATTTAAATTTGGAGTGTAATATTTTTTTTAATAATTACTTGTCAATGATTGTTTAATAATTAAATGAGTGATGATTGTAAAACAATTGATAACAGATCTTTGAGAAATAGTTATCGAAATTAGGTGAGACAAAAAAAAAACATAATGTATATATTATACTTGATTATTCATTTCGATTATCCTGTAAAAATAGTAGTATGATGATGTTATGTTCCGAATATAATTTCCTTGCTTGCCCGGTTGCTATTATATTTCGTCTGACTTTGTATGTGTTCCTACCTCAGTATTGAGTCAGTACAGTACTACGAATATATTGTAATATAAAAATATTGTCAAGTTCCTATACATACAAACATTATAATATACGTACTTAATTAAATAAAACATATTGAAAAAGAAATGGACTTTTTTATTATACTAATTTAATTTTTTTATTTATGATTTACTGCAAATTACAAAATATTCAAAAAGAACATAGTAAAAAATCTTTCAGAACTTATTATATTAAAATAAAATTATTTTAGTTTAAAGTTCTGTATTAATATTTATTTATAATCGAAGTCAACGTCCGTTTTCATCAGGAAAACTGGTAAAAATGATATTTAGAGTAAATAAAAGAACATAGAAACAAGTTACTAGACGTAACAAATAAATAACTAGATCACAAAATTTTATGAATTTTTAAATTAACGGAAGTCAAATATTATTTAAATCATTGCCTTCACAGTGATTGATGTTATCTTTTATCTGTTATCTACTGTCAACATTGATTTTACATCATGAAGATATTCTAACGCATGTTGAACAATAGCTGATTTATCTGGATGATTTACATTTATCTAGTTACTTATTTGTTACTTATTAACTTATTTCTATATTCTATTATTTACTATAAATATCATTTATATTATTTATCCTGATAAAGAAGGACTTTACGTTTCGTCGAAATCTCGATTTTAAACTCTAACCTAAAGCAGTTTTATTTTAGGCAAATATAGTTAATTTATTTATGGAATTTATTCATTGATTATGCAATGAATATTTATCTTCAAATAAATTGTGCATCTCAATAACTTAGAAAATAATTTGTGTACAACAAAGAATTTTAGTAAAATTATATTTAAATACAATATAGAGACTTTAGAATGAAGTTTTGTTTTATTTTATATTAAATAATTTACTCGATATTCTAAGACTTAAATATTTCAAGTGGTTAATTTTTTTCGAATATTGTATATGACATGTTTTAGTTGAACTTCAAGCCGTTTACTATAAAATATGTTTTTTTTTTAAATTATTATTATATAACTCAATTAAATAATATATGTATTGCAGAAACAGTTATTTACTCTAATCAATATTGGTATTCGATATTTGCTCATTAAAAAATATTGATTTGTTGTATATAAATATGTGTGCTAGTGACATAATTGTGTTTAATTATATTTTTAAAATTTGATCGTGCAATGAAAATGAGATTAGGTAAGTTTCTCAATCATAAATTTCACAATTTTGTAAATAACTAACTGCTACGCATAATATGGATTTAGTGACGTAGTAAAAAATCTTTCATTACTCATTATATTAAAATAAAACAGCTTTGAAACAGATCTTTATTGCGAAATATACATAAAATACATAAAAAAATTACTTCAGTAAATTACCACTTTCGGTTGGCGGATCTTTACCAAAAGTTGATCAAATTAAGATTTTCACCTCCAAAGTCTAAATATGTCTAAAACTATGTCTAAACTTGTCATTGGGGGGGGGGGGTATGGGTACTAAAGAAATGATATAATATTAATCAATAAAGATAAAGATAATACTATAATTTGTATAAAAAATAAAGAGCAATAAAAATTATTTTTATAAAAATGAAAGTAAAATAACATATTTCATATTTCACATACGTATATTTTTGGTCGTTCAGATTCTTGGGGGGAGTAACCCCAACCCCCCGTGGCTACGCCACTGACCTCCCTTATCATATAATATGATATGTCTGTCATTATAAAACAAATCTATTTAGAGTTATTGTATTAGCAACTTGACTTCTAAAATTATTATTATAGCAACTTTGATTCTTAAACTTTTATAATTAACTAATTTTATTATTTTTTTCTATTTATTGTAAAATATATGTTACAAATTATTTTTTGTTCTACATAGTTATAGAAAATTATTTTACATAAATTATTATACATAAATACACTAATTGTGATATATTTTTATAACTAAACGTTCAAACACATTCACTGCCCGCTCCAAAAGCGTGCAATGCCTCAGGCGCCACTCGTTAGAATTCTAATGGAACAAGAACGCGCTTAGCGCGGTGTGGGCACCATTGCGTCGTACATGTGAACGCGCCAGGCGCGTTGCGGGCAGTGAATGTGTTAAACTCTAGAAATTAATTTTTGCTTGAATGAATATTGGACATTCTTATAGGTATATGATGAAATTGTATATGTTTATAAGTATTTTTTCTCATACAGTCACGCCATGTATCCAAAAGGGTACGACACAAACTCTTTCCATTATCTTACTATTATAAGTATAAATTGGGGAGAGCAGCTGCCGCATTATTAAAAACAACAAATCAACTTAAAACATTTGCCAATCACCAATCAACTAAATGACATATATCATAAAAAAATACAACGAAAAATCGCTTCGAATTCTTATGCTAACGGTCTAAAAACGTGTCGAATGGTGACAACGAGAGTTAAAAAAAAAACTCCGAAATTCCATTAGATTAGATCGAATTTATTATGCAGACAAATGTCTGCGCTGATTCGTTGCCATCCCATGGCCAGTTGCTGATCTGCTGCTAACGGAAGAAAATAGCTCGAACCAAATGAGAATCTCAGTGGACTGAAGACGAATACACAACTTTAAGAGTTTCCAGATAATGCCCTTCAAGGACTAGAAATAATGATAATAATAACATAAATAGTTTTTTTTTAGAACTCATTGTATTAAAATAAAAACTATTTTAGGATTAAATTCTTTTTAATTATTTCATAAAAACGATGTTTTGATGAAATCTTTATCAAATCAAAATAAATCAATGATATTAAAATAAATAACAATACATAGTAACAAGTTACTAGATAACATACTTATAAGTAATTAGATAAATTGATAAATTTTGACCTGATGAAGACGAGGATTTTAGTTTCGTCGAAACGTCGTTTTCATAAAATAATTAAACAGAATTTTATCTTAAAACAGTTTTATTTTAATAATAATAATATTTGACAAATATCAAAATGGATTGTAGTACACTGAGAAAATTTTTGCTTCAGATCAAAATTTTTACTTTTAACACAAAAGTAAACAAGTTTTTGAACTGTAAATTTATGTTTTCCTAATAGAAATAAAAAAAATAATAGTAAATATAGTATAGCCATTTTAAAAAATTTCGATAAAATTATTTACTATTTAGTTTAGAAACATTAGCCCGTATTTTCATCTCACTTTTAAAATTGTCAAAATTATTTTTACCGTTTACTTAAAATTACTGAATAAGAAATCTAGTTAGTTTATTTGAATTTTATATTATTAGATATTAAAAAATACATCAAAAATAGAAATAAGTACTACTAATTAATAAATCAGAAATAGAAGTGAAAATTTATTAAATAAAAACACTTTTTCATAAACAAAAGAAAAGTGGGTATATAGGCCATAATGTTTTTCCGGAATGAACGTATTTGTAAAATTGTTAAATAATTTTCAGTTCAAATGTATTAGTTTTATTTTTAAACTAAATACTAATTAATTTCATACAGAGCTTTGAAAATAGTTATACTATTACGTACTATTATTTTTTCTATTAAAACTTTTATTTCCATCAAAAAAACTTAAATTTACAGTTCAAAAACACGTTTTATTTAAGTTAAAAGTAAAAACTTGAGATCTAAAGCAAAATTAGAAATAACTAGTGACGAATAGACGCCCAATGTTTTCAAATATATAATATTTAACAAATATCTAAATGAACTGTAACAAGAGTTTGCGCAGTTTTTCTACTAGTGAAAAAAAAAATCTCAATTTCTATCAATGTGAAGTATTTGTCACTATTCCACTGAGATTCGTAAATAGCCAATGCAGTATGGAACACGCACACACAGTCCACGAAAGAGAGTCTCCCGTTTCGCTTTTTGATTTAGCATGCCCGACGCCAAACCGGCACTGAACAATATAGATTACACGGCTATATTGTGCTTAACCAATTTACTAAAAGCTTTCGTCTAAAGTGGAGCTTTCGCTTAGCTTAACAAGCGATTCGGTATAATGTTTATATGTATGAGACGCGGGACGCCCGCGCGCTCTCGCGGTACATTCCCCGAGCGAAATAACAATCGCTTGCTTTTTAAACGTTTTGCTTTGCATTACATTACACTGTGTGTGCCTGTGTGTTTGCGTAGCTGGGTGTATGTAGCTTTTTTGACGATATATCACTTTGTTTCTTTAATGTTTTGTAACTGATTTTTTTTTCCAAAACTGATTTATAATAAATATAATGATTTATCAGATCACACACAATACAATGTTTTATTATATTAATAAGAAAGAGAGGAGAAGAATGTTTATGGTTGATCTAATAATGACCCATATTCTGACATTTTTTAAAAAGTGTTTTTATTATTTATTTTTAAATAAATTTTTACTTTGGTTTTTTATCAAATTTGAATTTATTTTTTATTTTTTTCAACAGAAAAACTGTTACAAATCAGTTTTCCTCATGAAGATAAACGTTAAGTTTGTCGAAACGTCGATTATTAATAAATACTAATGCAGAACTTTGACCTAAAGCCGTTTTATTTTGAAGTTCTTTATTTATTGTATTAATTTTAAAATAATTAAAATATAATATACTTACAATAATAGTATATTTTTTAATGAGAATGTAATTATTGTTTGTTACTCATGAGTCATAATCTATTGCCATTTTTACTTAAAAAATTTAATACTACAT
The DNA here is from genome assembly GCA_963966155.1 of Clivina fossor. Taxonomy (NCBI): domain Eukaryota; kingdom Metazoa; phylum Arthropoda; class Insecta; order Coleoptera; family Carabidae; genus Clivina; species Clivina fossor. The sequence goes on from OZ014568.1 coordinate 5,346,847, forward strand.
AAATTATCACTATCACAGTGTAAAATTATAAGATACTGCTATTTTATTATTAAAACTACGTAAAATTTGTTTATCTTTTGTACAAATTGATAATATTTTTGCTAACAACAAAACTACAAAATTTTATTTAAAATCAATCACATTGTATTTTTGAAGCAATTCTTTTACATTCAAATTCCCGTACGTATTTCTTTCGTTGAGTGTACCAACCCCCATCTACGAGGCAATAAATTATGAGTTTCCGACCAAAATTACGAAGATTGGAACCAATCTAAAAGTTTTCAACCAATCACATGATAGCATTACCCCCTCCCGATTGAATTTTTCCTCCCTCCCCTCACCCTATCATCCACTTTGCTCAGTAGATTTCCAATCAAAAGTCGTCGTCCACTTGCCGATTCGTATCATTGTTTCAATTTCGCTGGCGTATAACTGGCGCCTGATATGTCGGCTGCCCGCCGCGCCGGAGTGTGTTGTTGGTTGCTCCCGATCGTAATAGATAAGTAAAGTGGATGTTTGTTTATATAGAGGAACGTAGATTGGCATTGATTATGGGGTAATGCTTTCGAATGATATTGAAAGAAAAAAGTCGGATAAGAGATCTAAACAATTTTTTAAAGTTGTATGAGTTAGTTAAAAAAGAAATTGTTTGTATTTGAAAATTGTAGTATTTGTTATTACGTATGTACAATTTACAATAATAGTAAAGTTACTAATTTAAATAAATGTATTTATTTTTAATTTTATTGGCAACATTAAATAATTATGATATTAGAAGTTTCAAAAATTGACAAAAAAAATCGAACAAAAAATGTTTATAAGTGTATATCTGTGAAATAAACTAAAAAGTTGAGATTTTTCTCAAAATTGTACAAGTTACTCAGTCATTGAATCGGCTAGCTCAGCTAGCTCAAACATCAATGAAAGACCAGTTAACTATAGACATGTGATTCGATCTTTAGGATCTCGTCGGTATGGTGCTTTGATCAGTTGCTGATGTTAGTTCTGGCTGGATATTGGTATCAATTGTCTTCAGCAACTGATCAAAGCACTATACTGACGAGATCCTAAAAATCGATCTTGAGCTAGCTTAGCTAGCCGATTCAATGACTGAGTAACTTGTGAAATTTTAAGAAATATATCAACTTTAGTTTATAAAAAAACATCGTTTTATTGATAGAAATAATAATTATGCTAGTAGAATTTAAAATCGTTGCTTTTTTCGAAATAAAGTCGACTTTACCTAAAGTGTTTATTATGAAAACGACCGAAATAATAAATCTGATTTGAAAATACGATTTAAAAACACAAGTACTCAGTATCTGATAAAAATTAAGCACTGTAAACGTACATACTAAATAAATTGTAAAAATATTTCCCGGATAAAGTTGAGACATACTTCATCACATTTGAGTATTAAATAAAGCAGCGAATAGTTACGTATCGTACGAAAATGTACACACGTACACACTATTGCGTATTCTCTTGCCGTAAACTACATCTAGGATGTTTCAATGACAATTTAAAAATTTGCTATGTTTGGATTTAACTCAGGTGCCCAACTTGCGTCGGGCCGAAAAAAAATTAGTTACAGACTCATTTGAGTTGTTCCCCTCCACGGAAATCTTTAGTAAAAGGCGAAAGATTTATTCGCATTGAAGGGAAACCAGAGTAACGTTTTTGAAAATTTGAAGGCGAGGTATATGTTTACAGGTAGTCAACTTGACATGAGACGTAAACGTAATTTTAATATTCTTATGTTAGTGTGTTATGCATTTTATAATTTATAATTATTTTTCTTATCTTAATATTATTTAACAAATTAATGTAGAAGTAGTTTGTTTAAATAACCAGTAATTAGTTTATTATTTGATATAAAATACAAATTTTGGCGAAACAGATTACTAGAGACATCTGTGAGTGATATTTATAAATTTTAGCAGAAATTGAAATATTTTTAAAAATAATATCTGTTTTAATCAATGTATAATAATAATACCTCATTGGTTGTAGCATTATAGAAAAATATTTTTTATTATTATTATTATATATGTAATATGCTTTTTTTGTTATAGAAAAAAAAATCTATAAATAGTAAACTATTACTTTTTTTTATCCAATTTTTTTTTATTTTTGTATATATAATTAGTATAAATAATATAATACATACATGCATACATAATTACGCTATATGATTGTTATGTGTTTGCTATTAGTTTTCTCCAAACATTCCTCTCCAATCTCCATGTAAATTATATATATTTTCAGCTATAAATACGATTTTTTTGAAGTCAAAGTTCATGCCTTACTTGGTTGGCGTGACGTATAGTACCTGATGGAAACAAAATTATCATGCAATAAGCACACGGAACCACATTCTTAATGAAATTCTGCTCTGGATTAACCTATTTTACATTAACAATATCCATAAATTATATATATATATATATATATATATATATATATATATATATATATATATATATATATATATATATAATAAATACGCTTCCAACTCGGTGACGGATGGACTTCGTCTCTTCATAAAAATCATGTTTATAGCTGAATATATATATAATTACATGGAACAAACAGTTTTATTTTATACGATTTCATTAAGATATAAAAAATTGTTGAAAATCTTTTTTTTTGCCATTTATATGATATATTTCTCTCCTTAATACTAAATTTTAATCTACATTTTTTTCTTTTGAAAATTATTCAACACCGTTGTAATTGTTTTACAATACTCGCTTATCAAATTCCAACCTGGAACCTGGAACTTAAAAAGCAGTGATCCATAGACCCAAGCTCGCCGTGCGATAGCATTTCAAAAACGTATCAAAGAAATCCAGGCCACGTTTTACCGTTAGAAGATATCATCGAATTCACCGAAGCACAAACCCAACACTGATAACGCGTGCACCGCATAACTCCTTTCGCGTATACCCACTTGATACCTTCATCAGATCAACCATAAATATAGATACGCAACGCATAGATTGTTTTGTTATATAGTATATACATTAAAAAAATATTGTTTGTTTACGGACACCTCTATATATCTCTATATGTCCCACTCTTATGAATAATAATAAAATATTGTATTGTGTTCTTCATCTATATTAAAGTCAAAAGATAAACTTTGGTTCTTGGGTCCTGAACCTGCATTATGATTAATTATAATGTTATTAATTTCCCTATCAGGTTCGTTATTGTTTTTAGCAATGATGAACCTGATAGGGAATTTAATAACATTATAATTCTTCATCTATATTATGCTTGATCTGATATAGCTCCACGTGTCTGGCGTCTTCACGGGTAATATTGTTATTCAGTGAGTGTATCTTTCGGAGTGTGTGGCGAAACGCTGGGCTTCAGGAGGAAACGGTGTTTCACGCGCGAGCAGACTCGTTGCTCTGTCGGGACGCGCGCGCGCGCTCTGATTGGCCAAGCGCCGGCGGGGTTGCCGAGCTGTCGCTGAAACGTCTGAAATGCTGGTGGTTGAAGGTGGTGGTGGATGGGAGAAGTGGGGTAGAAGTAGAAGCGACTGAAACGAACAATTACCAATCAGGCTGGAACGCCGGAGTTGGTTCGGGTTATCTATACGTTCGGGCCAAGTGAACTGTACACGGAATAACGGGCACCAAATGCGGACAGGATTGGATTTCGATAGGATTTTGGTTTTAAAGAAGCTCTCTGGAACAAACAAAAAAATGTACCTTGTTTTATATTTTGATTTAATTTAACGAATAATAAATTATTAACCTTTTTAAAATTCTTTTGTTTATTATGGGCCAGTATTTTCAATTTTATTTATTGTTAAGATAAGTAAATAATATTAATGTCAAAAGATAAACTTTTGTTTTAGGGTCCTGAACCTGCGTTGTGATTAATTATAATGTTATTAAATTCCCTATCAGGTTCGTTATTGTTATTGTTAAAAACAGTAACGAACCTGATAGGGAATTTAATAACATTATAATTAATAAGTAAATAAATATAAGATAATAAGTAAAATAAGTAAATCATAGCAAAACATCTTTCAGAATTCATTATATTAAAATAAAACGGCTTTAGGTTCTAGTTCTTTATTCATATTTATTAATAAATCAACGTATACTCAACGTATATCTTCCTGATGAAAGAAAACAAAATTACAATCTAAAGCCGTTTTATTTTAAATAAAAAAAATTGTGATTGGCTAAAAATGTAAACATGTAAAGGATACAATTTTTCCATCATTTGGAAACACTTTAATAAAACTTTAAAATTAAACACTTGATAAAGTTTCACAAAATTATAATTTTATTTCAGCTTGATCGATATCAGTTTATAAAAATATTTAATTAATTTTGTTCGCTAAAAAATAAACGGTATTATTTTTTTCGGTTTTAGAGTACCGATCTTTAAAGATTTTAAACTATCGGTTAAAGTTACGATTAATTTTATCGGTTTCATATTCTGATCAAAATAAAACCGCATTTCTGATTACAAATTAAATCTATATAAATGAAAATAAATGTATGTTTCTTTCTTTGTCTCGTATGCTTTTCCTATACCATTCATCCGATTGCGATGAAACTTTGGTGAATTGTTGTGGGCACTTCTGCGAAGGAAGAGGAAAATCTTCGCAAGTATGCGCACAATAACTCATCAAAGTTTCAATTTTTATAAAATTTTAATTTTAACAAGCAACTATAATAGTGATGAGGTGAAAAAATGTTAAAAATATTTGTCATACAAGAGACTTACTTTTTAATTATTATTATTATTATTAATTTGCCAAAATATAATTATTATTATTATTAACAAGTAATCCAATACGATACTGAAGTAACATTCGGACTTAGTCATATTTAAAATCAACAACTCGATATAATATCAAGTTTTTGATCTTATCTTAAGTGATTACTGAATTTTCTTTGACTATAAGGGGTTTTGATAGAAGCAAAATTGTTTATAAAGAATAAGTTTTTCTCATAAAACTCATATTAAATTTTTTTTCCCTATAGGCAACCTCATCACTTTACATACTGTATATTATATACAGACCGTCTCCACTTTCTTTTTTTGAGTGGCATTTGCAACGCATGTCGGGTACACTGTAAAAAAATTATGTAAATTTAAATATTTTATATAAATGTGTTTTTACAGGAAAACTGTAATATTACGTCAATTATTTCAGAAAAAATTAGAAAATTCTTATATGTTACTGTTAATAGTTATATAAAACTACATAAATATGTATTACATTGTTTACAGTGTACAGGTAGTAATAAATAAATTTCCTTTTATGCTAAATCCGTGCCTGTCCACCGCTCAAACTAACTGTCCATAGTAGTATCCTCCGGAAGGCTCGAGGATATTTCGCGAAACAAACTCGTGTGTGTGTGTGTGTGTTTGGCTCTGGAAGTGCTCGCATCTCTCTCTTCCCGACACAAGCTATCCATCGCTATTGGCGTGGAAATACCAGTAGCAATTTGGTGGTGGTTATCTTGTTGGGGTATAGTAGCTAGGCGCCCCGTATCGCCAACACATCCGGACTTCCAAACGATCACCGTTCAGCATTTGAAATTGTTTCCAATTAACGGAATGTAACTGAAATCGACCCATACACACACACACACACACAACCCAACAAACGTGCTAATGTTCTTTAATGCTTCACGTATTGTACTGGCTACGTAAGACTTTTCAAAAAATAAGTACTTGCATCTGAGCTTGGGTTACATTAGTAGAGTACGGCGGTAGAGTAGGTACTATCTTGTTATAACACTGTACAAATAAATGTTTATAAGTGTGTCTGTGAAACTAATATAATAATACTCAAATGTTGAGATTTTTTCTCAAAAATTTCACAAGTTATTTAATCATTGAATTAGGGGCTCGTCAGTGTGGTCAAAGCACTACACTGACGAGCTCCTAAAGAGCAAAACACGTGTCTATGGTTAACTGGACCAGTCATTGATTGAATAACTTGTGAAATTTTTGGGAAATGGTCTCAACATTTGAGTATTACTATCTTATTATTAACATAATGTAAACGTTTTTAAATAGTGAAATACGTGTCTATAGATTTGTCTTTTGCTTAGAGAACTTGAAGTAGCAAATTAACTAATGCACTGTAATTTGTTTCTACAATTTAAATGTAGTTTTAAATCTTACAGGATAATATTTGATAAAAGTTTGCTGAGGTTAGTGTTATGAATACACTGTAAAAAATGAATGTAAATTTACATTGATAATTATAATAATTTGACCATATTTTATGTTGTAATTTTTATAAATTATTGCAAATTTACCAAAACAATATCAAATTACAATTAAATATATAGTACAATTACTATGATTATCAATGCAAATTTACATACATTTTTTACAGTATATAATTCTAAAAATATTTATTTGTTATTTTGCATGTTTGCAAATAAAAAATATGAATGAAATTAAAAAAAAAAAACATATATAGACACTACGGTAATAAAAACCGGCCCGGCAAAAAAAATAAACGAATTCGGTCAAAAACAGTATCATTGTTTTTAAGTAGTTTTAGAATAATTAGCTGTGCATTAAAACATATCACTAATTTTGTGGTAAGTAGGAAAATCGAAATAGGGCTTTAGGATATCTCGTACAAAAAATTAAAAAAAATTAAACAGTACTTAAAATCATTAATTTGAATACAATCATAAAATTTTGAAATTCGTTTCAACGGTTATACATTAAACTAAATAATATTTTGACTTGACTAAAAATTTATCATTGACCATTAAATTCAGTTTAATCCGGAGATTACAACAAATAACTGGAGATTCAGGGTGAAATCGGAGACTCCGAGTGAAAACCGGAAAGGTGGTCACCCTATTTGCAATCAACCGCTTGCCACTTTAAGAGATTTTTCGGAAATATTTTGAAGTGCTTTGAATTTTTTGCTGTAACTTTCATACAAGTCACAATTAGGTTTTAGCAAATTACTTAAAAAACCACTTCGATTAACTGCACAAGAGAATTTTTTTATAAAATTGTATTTATCAACAAATGTTACATTGTTTCCAGCAAATGCTAAATAAAGGCAATTATTATTATTATTATTATTATTATTATTATTATTATTATAATTGTATAATAAATTGTACAATACACTAATCGATCAAACTGTAGAATAAATTTGATTAAAAAATTATCTACATTAACAATATACATACATGAAACTATATTTTTAAAGTAACATCCGACAGAGCGATCTATATACAGAATTGAATACTTATCGAGAACTAGAAGTAATTTACGATTTGACCGTATGATGTCGTTACTATAGACAGCTTGTAATGATCCGTAATGATTCGCCGCCAACGTTTCGCCGCAGAATGATTCGCCGCGGAATGATTTGCCGCGAACGTTTTTTGCCGTAACGTTTCGCCGTCGTAACGTTTCGCCGCTGTAACATTTCGCCGCCAGAACGTTTTGACGCCGTAAGGGTTCGGTTAAGGGTTGGCCATTCAGGTCATCCAGAATCGGTCAGTAGCGTAATAGCACCTGTAAAGGATGATTGTGGTACAGGTACACAGGTATAGATGCCAAATTACGGAGCAAAAACTCTCATTCAATAAATTACTAATTTAAAAACAAACCATACGAATATTAAAGTAATATTTACATATATATGTACTATTCAATAATATGCATAATTTAATGAATCTGGGCCAAGTTTGGTTAGGTTAGGTTAGGATAGGTTAGATTAGGCCATTACAGCGGCAAAACGTTACGGCGGCAAAACGTTACGGCGGCAAAACGTTACGGCGGCAAAACGTTACGGCGGAAAAACGTTACGGCGGCAAAACGTTACGGCGTCAAAACGTTCGCGGCGAATCATTCTGCGGCGAAAAGTTGGCGATGAATCAATATGCACCCACAGCTAGTTGATGTCGCGAATGTCGCCAGAAAGTAAAATAGAAAACAAACAAGTCTGTGTCAGAAATGTTATTTTGGTAGGATGTAAGCGAGTGGTTTTATTTATGAAACGTTATTAATTTTTATAGTTTAAAATGAAGGTGATTGAAGGAAAAGTGGTAGTATTAGGAGCTCAAGGTATGTATTATTTGTTTCCAGAATATTCCATTTTGATATACGTACTTATAAAGAAAGTTGGGTTACAAACCTTTGTTTACTTGCTATTTCATTACCTTGAAATTGATTATGGCTATGATATATTAGAAATATTTATTATTACTAATACTTATTTTTACTATTTTGTAAAAATTTGATTGCATTCGCTACTTCGTAATATTTTACACAAGCGGAAAATAAACAAAACTATTTTTAACAGGAGTTGGCAAAACAAGTGTTGTCACAAGATACATGCACAAATCGTTTAACAATCATATCTCTCCAACAATTGGTGCTACCTTTTTTACGTGTAAAGTAAACATAGAAGATATTAGAGTAAAATTACAGGTATTTATAAATTTATTTCATTATTTACACTTATTGCGAAGGGAAAACCATTTTTTCTAATTTTGTACATCAGATTTTACAAATTTGATGATTGTTGAGATTGTAGTCATTCTTCTTTGATTTTACGGATTTAATATGAAATTTCCAGGATTTTACTAGAGATTTCACAAGATTTTACCATGATTTTACTAGGATTTTAAGGGATTTTAATAAATTTCTACACCAAATTTTACAAGTGGTTTCCCCATTCGACTTATTGTTATAATCATTAAATTTATTTATTATTAAAAGTAAAATGTTATTAAAAAATAATCGCTATCTGTACTGAACTGTCTTCTGGAATATTTCAGATTAAAAGTTCATAATTTATAAAATTACAATCAGTTTGTTTTTACATTTTATTATTGTAAATAAGTACGTTTGTCGTATTTTTTCTTCTATTATCGTAGTACTTTGTTTTGTTGATTGTATTCGTAAACGTTCTAGAGTTGATTTTAATTTGTAATTGTATACAATTTTGAGTAATGGTAATAGATATTTTTAGTGAGTTTTATACCTGAACACAGAAATTTTTCTTTGTCCTTTCATATACTTAAATCTCGTAAACTTCATAGTTTCAAGAAGTTTTCTACTAATTCTTTTGTGTGCAAGTGAATTTTAAAAACTTCTTGAAACTATGAAGTTTACGAGATTTAAGTATATGAAAGGACAAAGAAAAATTTCTGTATTCAGGTATAAAACTCACTAAAAATATCTATTACCATTACTCAAAATTGTATATACAATTACAAATTAAAATCAAATCTAGCTGTAGGGAATATAAATGTCATTATATAATAATTTCTATTATTTATAAAACCAACTCATGAAGTTTTTATTACAAGATACGTCAATAATTATATTTCAAAGTGAAATTATTAATTTTTTGTTTTTATTATTTAGAAACTAAATTTAAATAGAGTTATTAAGTGGATTTTTCAAAATTTGCGTTAAAAATATATATATCATAATTCTTATCTTATATGAAATATATATTAATTTGTGTATATTATGATATAAAATATCTAGGTTATAATTAAATATTGACATTATTTGATTTGTTTGTGATTAAAATATAAAGTTTTGTCTGTTTTTAATATAAAAAATATTTAGAGTATATAGGAGCATACATAAAAGTTTTTTTGTTTCAAATTGAAAATACAAATTTGTTAATATCTATTTCATTATTACTAATATATATTTCTATATTAATTTTAACAGAAATATATGTAATATTTAATATTTATAAAAATGTATGTATGCTTTATAAAAAAATAAAAGAAAAACTTTCGTTTTGCTTTTAATTAATATTTCAAATATCAAAATTTTCTAATTACAATTAAGCGTATACAATAAACAAGTAGAGCAAAACTAATTATTAAAAGATTAGAGTGAAAATTCATTGAAAATATTATTTTAAAATTTTAAATAATATACAAGTTGTTTGGTAAGTTTATGCAAACTTTTTATAAGATGAGATCATTTAGAACTTATTTAACTAAACTTTAATACAAAGTTTTTAAAATATTCGTCGTAACAAATTTTCATTACTGACATTTTAAATGTTACTTATCACACGGGTACAAATACATGCTAGAGTAACAGCAACAAAAATGAATAGACAAAGTTATCAGCTTTAATTATTGTATTATTAACATAAAACTACATGTTTTCACGATTTTTTCATGTTAATAATTGCAAATGTTTTAAAAATTGTAACCGTATGTCTTTACTTGTATTTACAAGTATCTTTTGCTTGTGAGCCAATGATCTGCTTTTATTTATACGGAACTCGTCACGAGCAGGCATAAGTTTAAGTACTTGAACGTAAAATTTTCATTTTCTGAATGTTCCTCAGTATTAAGGTAAGTGCGATTAAATTACCTCGTCTATCACCTTAAAAAGTAAAAGTTTGCCTCGGTCATAATCATATTACCTTTTCTACAAAAATTCTATTGTATCTTTTTAACTAATAATATTGTTTTTGATTGAAAGGTATGGGACACAGCGGGCCAGGAGCGATTCCGTTCAATGGCGCCGATGTACTATCGTAATGCGAACGCCGCTATTTTAATATTCGATTTAACGAAAATCGATACGTTCGATAATATCAAAATTTGGGTGAAGGAATTACGCGGCATGGTCGATGAACCGATGTATCTGTGTGTCGTAGGAAATAAAACCGATCTAGTCAAAGACAGACAAGTAAGTAAAAAGAATTTTTCATTTTTTTTTTTAATTATTTTTATTTTATCTACTGATATATACAGAAAAAACTCTTATGACTTTGTTTGTTTGAAAGAGCTAATCTTTGAAACTATTGCACTGATTTGAATGGGGTTTTACCATCGTGTAGAGCTATAAGTTATGTTTGTTACTATATAACTTAAAAACTAATGCATTGAGAATTTTAAAAGTCTTAATACATTTTTTTTATGTCCTACGATTAATACAATCTTGTTTTTAAACTTTAAACTTTTGTTTTTCTAATAAAAATAAAAATAATTATAGGAAGTAACAGACAGTATAATTATTTTCAAAGCTTTGTATGAAATTAGTTAATATTTAGTTTAAAAATAAAACTACATACATTTATTCTAGAAAAAACACTATGTTTTATCTTTCTAAACCAAATAGTAAATAATTTTATACAAATCTTTGAAAGTAGTTATTTTGATCCTATTATAATTTTTTGTATTAAAAATTTTATTTTTATTAGAAAAACATAAGTTTAAAGTTTAACAATACGGTTTACTGTTGAGTTAAAAATAAAAACCTTGGAATCTAAAGCAAAAAAAAATATTCAATTTCCTACCATGCAAACTATTTTCTAATAAATTAATCGCACCATCATTCAGATGCAACTTTATACATAAACTATAAAAAAATGTATTATAAACGATACATTTTATAAAATTGATAAATATTATAAACAGTTATTAATAATCAGTTCCGAAATTTCTGCTTTATAAGCTAACTTTAAACTGTGTTTATATTGTAAATTCCATTGTTTGAGTGAATTAACTATGATTAGATTAGTTGCATGTAAAATGTTATAAAATTGAAATGGTATGATAAGAAATGTTTCATACAAGGAAACATTGTTTAATAAATTATAAATGTATTATATATGCATACACAGATAATTATACCATATATTCTAAAGTTCAAAGAAATATCGATTCTATTAGATTTACCACGATAATGAATTTTGCAATGTTTTTTTAAATTATAATATTACTATAATATTATCCTGTATTTTACTTGGCAGTATTTTAATATTTTAATATCAATAAATATAAATATCTTTAAACAGAAATTCTTATTATATTAAATCATAATGTCACTCATACTGACTTTTCTATGTATACAGCGTTTATTCAATTGAAATATTAATTTGCATATTGTCTAATCAGTTAGTAAATAATGTTAGTCATACTTGTTGACAATGAAATACTAAAAATGATAAAATATTATTTATTATAGGTGTGTTTAATTATTTAGGAAACAAAGAAAGTATATTCGTAAAATATTTTTATGCGGTTACAAATGCAGAGAAAATAGCACAAATTTTTATATGTTATGATTAATGAGTAATAAGTAAATATTTTGGTTTTTTTTTTCTCTATTTTTAGTATCAAATGAAAGAATTACTTGATAACACTTATTACGTAATAAAATGTTCTAATATAATTTTAGTTTTATTTAAAGACTGTGTAAGTTTATTATAGTTTTAAGATAATGATATAATTTGTTTTTACATTATTGGAAATCAAAGTTGGGTCTTATCAATATTTTACTGATATGTATACATATTGGAAATGATTAATTTTGCATATATAAATAAAAGATAATCTTAAATTTGGCGTGTTATTTTATATTCTGATAATGAATTTCCTAATTTTGTTATTTCATTTTTTAGTGCTTGTAAACTATAAGTAAAAGACATTTTTAAATGTGAAATTAATAAAAGTATAATTAGAGTTTATTTGTTTATTTTCTCAAATCTTGATGAACCTACCACAAAATTTTATAATTATGAAATAATTTTCAAACTATTTAGACATATATACACAATCACGCCATATATCTAAAAAAGTGTGTAATACAAACTATTTTTACTATGCTGAAATTAGTATGATACCTCTCATATATGCTTTTTTCTTGAACTATTTATACATACATATCACGCCATGTGCCCAAAAGAGTGCGACTAACTCCTTTTCGCTATGCTGAAATTAATTTCCTCCAAACATTCCTATCTAGACAAGTAACTTTTCTATTTCTACCATTTGGAAACATTTGCTAACGCAAAACACTCAATCATACCATTTCATTTACTCATCGGATGTCCACGCAAACGTGTAATTTTTATAGATTAAAAAAAATAATGTATTATAGGTGTCAAGGGATGAAGCTTTACAGTATTCAAAGTCAATTGGTGCATCATATTTCGAATCATCTGCCTTACAAGATCAGGTAATATTTTGAAATGTGATTTTCTTAAAAATATTGATTGCCTCCCCCCCCCCCCTTGTATTAGGCAATAAAGATGCACTGGTGTTTTGTTTTTGAAAATTTCAATAAATAAACTGAGAAAAGTTTTAAGCTAAACCACACACCAGAGAAACTAGAAACGTGAAACTTAAAATATGAAATACGAAACTGAATATATAAAACACGAAATATGAAACTTTTTGTACAGTGATATACAAATTGAAGAAATAAAAATTAAATTGGTTTCAAATTCACAATAAACTCGAACACCAACGATAGTTTGGTTAACAGTGATTAAAAAAAAAAATTAAACTTAAATGTTTCTATATTTAGTGCAATTTGTGCTTAAATATGCATTTTATCAAAAAAAATTTATAGAAATAAGATTATAGACAATAAAATTTCCTACAACTTTTATTTGAATTACTTTTTAATAGACCTTCCGGTTTAGAAGCTACGCGTTTTTAAATATCAACAAATTTATTAATTTTAATGCACAGAAATAAAAATGTTAAACTTAAATGTTTCTATATTTAGTGCAATTTGGGCTTAAATATGCATTTTATCAAAAAATTCTATAGAAATAAAATTATAGACAAAAATATTTCTTACAACTTTTATTTGCATTATTTTTTAATAGCATTTTCGATTTAGAAGCTATGCGTCTTTAAATATCAAGAAATTTATTAATTTTCATGCATACAGTGATTGAAACCACGCGGAACGTGAAACAAAAATATAGAACAGGCTCTATTTCATGCAACATGTTTCTACAGCATTTGTTTCTCTTATCACCACACATGAAATGCATTTTGCTGATGTGCGGATTCTCATTTAAAACAATGTGTTGTTATTTTGTGAAACATGTTTCATGTTTCTTGTTTCACGTTTTATGTTTTATGTTTCTTTGGTGTGCCTAACAATAAATATATCTATTATATTTAATTTGAAATATTTGACTAAATTTTAGATGATTTATCTATTTAATTCGATAATATTTAGATGAAATGAAATTATTATTGCAAGCTAAAAATTCTTAAACTTGGAGTAAATCAACAAATAAAATACTGAAACTAAAATATTAGATGTTTATGTGTATGTATTAAGTTTATTTTGTTTTTATTTTCCTGAACCTGCATATTCATGGTGTTGTTTTTTTTTTTTTGATTTTCCTATTTGCAGTTTCTTTATTTTTTATTTAACGACACGCTTGCGATCATTATCAAATACTTGATAATGATCGCAAGATCGAAAAAAGAACAACACCATGTATGTATTAACTTAAAATCTGGTTATACTTTTGATAAAAATATGAAATAAAAATTTTAAACTTTGAATAAATATATTATTAATAATTTTGTATGTAATTAGGGAATAGAACAAATATTTCTACATATAGCAACTGGTTTAATACGCATATCAGGCAATAAAGACGTGGTGACATCTTTGAAAATTTACGAAAGTGAAAATCCAATAGCGACTGCATCAGAATTAAACGCTACTGATGTCGGTAATACAGAAATTCCCAGCTGGAGTATTGACAGTATAGCGCATGGCGATACACTAAAATCACATTTCTGTTGCTAGTTTTTTTTTTTTCCTTTATCGAATTTTTATTTTATTAAACATGTAAATATTATTTTTAAGCTATATTAATTTTAACATTGTTAAAAATCAGAACTCATATAAAATAAAACGGCTTTTGGACGAACTCAACATCCGTCTTCATCAGGATGATGAAAGATGTTGCTTAGTTATTATTATTAAATTAATAAATATTACTACAGAATTTAAACCTAAAGCCGTTTTATTTTTTATTAATTTTTTTCAACAAAAGTGCTATTTTTAAGACTGTTGATTTTTGAGATTTTGTTTTTTATTTTGTCTCAATATTATTTTTAATTTGATGGAAGATAAGACCTATTTTTTTTTTGAAAGTTGTAATTGCTAAATCAGATATTCAAATGTTCACAGCTATTTTTTTTTATATTACAACTTTTGATTTATTAATGAAATTAATGTTTAGTATATTGTTTAGTGACGTGAACTAATCCAATAATATTAATATTATAATAGAAGGCAATTTTGTTAGATATGACGTTATAAATCTATTCGTGAAATAAAAATACGTTTTCAATGCAACTATTGGATAGGAAAACAAGATGGAATATAACTTAAATCAGGAATTTTTTACGTAACATTTAATAAGTTTGGTTTGTACTATACTTAAAAATTATTGTTGTTTTTTTAAAAATTATTTATTAATATGTGATAAATCTTGAAATTATATTTGAGTATTTTGTAGCCAAAGTTTAATACGCATAAGACTGAAAGCTGTCCGATCCGTCTGGATTGTTTTCGGTGTACACAACAATGGAACACGTTTACGCAAATCGTTGTAAACTTTCATTGTTTCATCAACTACTTTATGCGACTGTGATTTGATTTTCGCTGATCTATCGTCTTTCGTTAAAGTTGTGCTCTGCGGCGTTGAAACATTTTCGCGAATTAATTTCGCGCAATCTGGTAAAGGCGAGCAGACAGAATCATCTAGCACGCTCGAGTTCGGTGAATATTCGGCATTTTCTTCTAGTCGTAATTCCAACGAAGCAAAATTGTCGCATTTATAATCAGTATTTGTATTCGATGGATTTTTTACGACTTGTTTTCGAATTGCAGCACCTTTTGAGAAGATGAGTGGTGGATCATTTCGGACGGATGAAGTTTCTCGATTTAATTCTACTACTGACACAATATCATCGTCTGATTTCCTGGTATTTGTTGAAATTTTGATGAAATTGGATCGATACTTTGGAATAGTTCCTTGAGCCCGATATTCATCTGTAGTTTTGGGTAAGAATGAGCAGATAGGATCATTTGATTTCTGCGACGAAATATCGTCCAATTTCGTGTTATTTTCACTCGATAAATGTTTGGTTTGTTCTTTTTTGCGAAACGAATATGTACTTATTCCGGACAAAGATGAAATATCGTCCATTTTTTTGGTATATTCGATGGCCGAATTTTCTTTTACAAGAGAATTAATGAGTTGTTGTGGACTTGCGTTCTGTTCGCAAGGTACATTTGCGTTTTCAGGCGGAATTGAACCATCGGGAGAAGATGCTGGAGGCACTATTATATTCGGAGTTAGCGGTAGAGCCAAGCAGCCAGAATCGTTAAATGAAATTAGATTCGAAAACCTCGTCGTATTTGTATTTGTAGTTGCACACACACACTTCGATCGATTTAGTTCTGTTTCCGGTTTATTTTCAAAACGAGCAACAAACTGGTCAAATTTATCTTGAAATTTTTTTTGACCAATTTCCATGGCTTGAATTCGTTCTAAAATGGTGCTTAATAGTTTTTCCGTTTTGTTTTTGTAACGGGTGGTTTTAGCATCGGATTTGGCATTTATTTCCGAAACCGAACAATTCGATTCGGACGATTCTCGAATAGTAGGCATGTGCGATGATTGTGTTGTTGGCTGTTTTGTACATTTTATTTCGAGGCTTGGTGACGCAAATGATTCAACTATTGTGGATTGATTTTTTGGAATTGCGCCTGAAGACGGTGTTTTTGTTTTCAGCGTAGACCGAACTGATTTATCGAATAACGCTCTTCTATTCAAATTAGGTATTCTACTTTTGGTTGTTGTTTGACTAGGAGTTCTGCTAGACTTCGTCGTAGCTGTTATCTGTGTGGAAGTCCAAGTCCTGATTGTAGCTCTGCTGTTATGTCGATCTGGCTTCACAATGCTTTTCCGTTTTTTTGTTCTTTTCATCCGGCCAAAGTGGTTTTTTCGCCTTTGGTAATTTCCACAGCGGACCGAATTCTTTCTCTAATTCTTCCCATCTCAATGGTCGACGTTCAACTTTTTTCTTAGTTGATGCACTCTTTTAAAAAGAGTGCATCAACCAAAAGAGTCTTTTTCATTGATTTAGGTGCAGAAAATGCTTCCATACATTCCTGGAAAAATTTTCTGTCTTTTAGGAATTTCTTTCCTTTGGTAAAATCAAAAAGTTGATCTTCCATCTTCCAATAGATTTATTAACAAAAATAACGTGGAATCAAACCGTTAAAATACTTTTGCGTGCACTAAACAACTGAAAAATCGTAAAGAATCGTAATTTTCTACACAAAATTTTATAATTGTACAGCTTAACATTTTTTGATAAGGTGTTGTATTTTACCACTGCTTTAAAGAATATAGAGTTTTGTGATCGTTTGTAATTTTTGAGATTTAATATAAAATTTCCAGCATTTCGTGTTTGATACGTATACGTTTTCTGAAGGGTCTTTAATATACTAGAAAAATATTGTGGCAGTATAAATATGATGCTTTTCATTTCCGTAAATTTATCTATTTCAAAACATTTCAATGTTGTGAGTATTTAGTAACTAATTTTATATATTATGAATCTTTCAAGTTCAAAATAATATTGAGAAACTTCCTGATTTGTGTTATATCAGAGAGTATTACCAATGGTATTACAATTTTATTTTGGTGAATTCGTAGCTTAAAGTTTGGTAGAAATATTTAATATTTTGCAAATATTTCACTTTATACTACACGATATGATAAAAATAAAGTTATAAATGAAATAAAAACGAATAAAATATTAGCCGTGTAAATTTGTGAACGTATTACAAGTTTCAAAAATTAAGTTCTATTTTTTTGCAAGCATTAACTTTAATTGTGATATATTTTTAAATTTTTTGCTTTTTTTTCTAAATGTAGCTGTGTAAGTTTAGTTATAGCAGAATTCAAATATAAGATAAAGTATTTGAGATTAAAATTATCATTAAAATTTATTTAAAAATATAAATATGTGAATGATTGAATATGTGTAAATTTTAGCATGTTTATAGTAAAATGATCTCAAATATCAAATGTATAGAATCACAATTATATACGGAGCAATATTTTAGCTAGCTTTATTAAAAATTAATTTCTAATATTTAATAAACGATTACCATTAATAGTTGCTATAAAATATGTCGATATAATAATAGTATTTTGTATAAAACTATCTAAAAATGTAATATAGTAATTTTTATATAACAGTATATAAAATGAAGTAAAATATTTAGAAATTTTAGAACGTATTTATATTACGTTTAATGCTTTTAATTTATTAACGTTGCGTAATTATAAATAATTAAATTAATTTACTATATTTAGTAACTGTATGTCATCGACTTTTATTTTGTAATTATGTTTAAGGTGCTATTTTTATATAAATATATTTTACTGAATAAATTGACTGTTTATTATATTATTTTTTTTTTCTAAATAAAATTTATATTAACAATAAAAATCTTTTATTTTTTATATTTTTAGGAATTGGTATATTTACTTTTATTATTTATATATAAAGTTAATGCAATTTTTTTTTATATTTGTTTAATGAGAATGAATATCGAGATTTTAAAATCGTAAGGTAAGTTTTTATCTATATAGTTTTAGAAATTTTTTGATTATAACTAAAAACCGACGTACTTAGATTTAACTCTTTTGTTTCTGTAACATTTTTAAATTAATTTTTTTAAATATTTTGTTTCCAAATTTTATAAATAAATAACAAATTTATACATTTATGTACAAAAAGTTTTTAATAATTATAAACTAGATTATATTTTATATTTTTAAGACGCCATTTGATTAAAATTTTCTATAATCGTTTGTAAAATTAAACACTTGAATAAAATTATCACATCACCATGTATTGGGTTTGAACTGATTTTATTGATAATTGGAAGAAAATATTAGACACAGTAAACTTAGAAGCTCTAACTGGACTAAACTAAACACAAATAGGACATAGTACCTATATTTTCCAATGGCTTTATCGTGTTTTAGACAAGATTCTCTTATAAGGCTTACAAAGTTAGTAAAAATGCTTTCATCTATTCTAAATGCACAAAGGTGTATTTAAAAGATTCTAGATATATTGTGCTTTTTGTAAATTTTATTATGCCTGATAATGGAAAGAGTTTGTGTCACACCCTTTTGGATACATGGCGTGATTGTGTAAGCATGAATTTGTTTTAATATAAAATAATTACACACAGCTGTAGTACTAAAGTTAATTTAAAATATTTAAATTTGTCATCTTTAGGGCCAGTATTTTCAATTTTATTTAATGTAATTTGCAGAAAATAAGCAATTTTACATACTTATTAGGTCATTTTTACTTACTTAATGTGATTATTATGAATTATGTAAAAATTACAGAATTTTGAGGTAGAAATACACAATATTTATTAGTAAAATAAAATTACAGATTTTTTTACAGTGTATCAATTGATTCTTTTAGAAACCGAGTATTTATGAATAAATTCTTCATATTTATTATATATTTTATTGAAACCAATCTATGCCAATTAAAATAAACATCTCTCCTTTTCAACTATCAGCGCTAAAATAAAAGCAGAGAGTCTCCGTCGCTTAATTTAAATCATAGTTTGAATAGTTCTCTTTCATATAAGCAAAACATATTCCCAGCTAACTGGCTAACGCCAGAGCTGTGTAAGCCATACAACGTGTTTTCAATTAAGAGCCCCGTTCTCGTTCAAAAACGACGTCGCAATTTATGATTTTTAAAACGATTCTTAAAGACTTTAATAGGTCGTTTCACAGTTGAATCGCAATTTATGTGACAGTAAATTTTACACGGGAACGAGTGAGGAGCGAGTGAGCGAATGTGCAGTGAAATAAAATTGGGCTAACATTGCTACCAAGGAAAAATCGAACGGGGATTTTAGTATTTTTTTCATAATTCGAGCTGTAAATAGTTTTATAGGTTTTGTTGAGAGATTATATCTAATAATATATTCGTATTTATTGGAGATATAAAAGAGTTGATAGCTTGCTTAGCATCAGGAAGTAGGTAAATAAATTTGGAAATTTTCATGGTTATTGCTTACGACGAATATGTTTCGTTTTATTTATAAAAGTTTTAGTAAAATTTTATAGTACACATCTAAATATATTTAAATATAACATATTGTTGTATTCTTTGTAAATTTGTAATAAGTAATAATATTTATCATAGCTTGCGCTAATAGAGAACACATTTAAATACAATTAATTATAAAAATACAAAAATAAAAAGGTGATATTCTTATGTATAAATCAATATTAAATAAAGTGTAAACATATAACATATATACAAAAATATATATAATCTTAACTAAAATAAATCATTTAAATACAAGTCTTTTAATAAAGTTAAAAGTTTCAGCTGTAGGCACTTGGTACACGGTACATACTTCGTGACGTCCGGTTCTATATAATCAAGGGTTAAAATATTGTTAAATATCTGTAATCTTACTTCATTCTGTACAATCTTCTGATGAGGGCCTAGTAAGCCGAAATCGATCAAGATAATAAATATTGTGAAACTTACACCAAGTGTCTTATTTTTTATTTTTACAAGTCTTTTAATCTTCTACACAAAATTTTATAATTGTACAGCTTAACATTTTTTGATAAGGTGTTGTATTTTACCACTGCTTTAAAGAATATAGAGTTTTGTGATCGTTTGTAATTTTTGAGATTTAATATAAAATTTCCAGCATTTCGTGTTTGATACGTATACGTTTTCTGAAGGGTCTTTAATATACTAGAAAAATATTGTGGCAGTATAAATATGATGCTTTTCATTTCCGTAAATTTATCTATTTCAATCCATTTCAATGTTGTGAGTATTAATTTAATATTGCAATAACGATTACAGCCAAGTGTAATTCTCATCGGCCGATTCTGTAGATATTGTAATTATCTTTATCACCAATATTAGATAAATAAATTATAATTCCAGAGAAATGAAAAGTGGGGTAGAATAATTGTAGAATAAATAGAATAATCGGGCGCATGCAATAGGTAATTGTAAAGAGTGTAGGGAGTAGCTGTCGTTGCCTCACGTTTTTCTCTATGCGGTTATAAATCTGTATGGGGCTAGGAGAAATTATTTTATACTTTTTAGTCCGTGTTAAAAACGTGGTATATTATTTTTTTTTAATTTAAATAATTATTTATCTTAACATATTATATTTAGTTTTTGATCGAAAAAAATAATAAATAAATTACTATAAAATAGAAATTATTTGCAATTTTAAGTATTTCCTAAATGACTCTTTCATATTTTATTTAAACTTGATACGAAAATAATAAATTATTTAATTTATTATGTATTACGACAGTTTAAATAACTAATTTGTCGTTGGAGTGAATATTTTTATGTATATTTTAATTTTTTAAGTTATTTGAATTATACAGAAAACTAAGTTGAATACAATAGGTCATATTCGATGCTGATTTTAATCCAAACTGAATTCGATTTTAGTAAAAAAATACAATATAACAATGAGTTAGTGTAAATGATGATTTGTGTGAATCTGAAAATATTGTGCAAGGTATACCGGACGTGTTGACGCCAGGATGGCGTTAACCGACACCATTGCAAACGAAAGAATTTCTAATTTTAAATTCCATTCATTTCTACACAATTTCCCTTTCATTATTAACACTACTTTTTTCTATTTAATTTTGATTTATGATTTAATAAAATTTAAATAAGATTTAACACTATTTACTGCATATTTTGCATAATTTTATCTACTACTGTTCCGTTCTTCGAAACTATATGAAAGATTTTGTGTACATTTACATGCAGAGTCGGCTGCGGGTTTTGCGGGGCCTCGGGAAATATTATATGCGGGGCTCCTTCCCAAAAAAGGAAGAAATAATACATGAACAAAATTTTATTAATTATTTAATGAAATATTTCTTTCTTCAATACATAATATAATAAAATCCATATTATTTTTTATTTCTATTGCGTACAAACTTTTTTTATAGCTAATTGCTCGATAATATCATCGAAATTTATGTATATGAAAGCGCGGGGCCTCGAGAAGAATCCCCGAAGTCCCGACCTCTGAGCCGGCTCTGTTTACATGACTATATCCGAAACTATGGTATCTCACATTTCACGCCAAGAAATGCTAGCAATTTGTTGCTCAAAAGTGCATCTTTTGTTTAACCGATAAAAGTTCATCTATATACTTTTTAACAAAAATTTAGGCCCGTATTCTCACCTCATTTATAAAAGTGATTTTTGCCAAAAGTACTTTTTACGTTTACTTAAAATTATTTATTAAGCACTTTATAATAGTTTATTTAAATTTTATAATACCAAATATAATACAAATGATCAAAAATAGTAAAATTATTTATATTTGATCAAAAACAGAAACAAAAACTTACTTTGAAATTATTGATAAAAGCACTTTTTCACGAAAAAGTGAGGTAAGAATACGGGCCTTAGAGTTTATTCGGTTTGCAATCTGTAAGACCTGTTCTTACAGAATGTTATGACTGTATTAGTAAATGAACTTTTTCTCTTGTTTATATCTACCATAATTAAAAACTGAAATTTTCCATTCTAAATGATATTTATGCTGCTATTTATGATATTAGAATATTGTTTTGAAATATGCCATTATATGTTAAAAATTTTTATTGGTTACTATAAATAATTACAAAAGACCAAATCTCGACTTTGTTTTAATAATTTTTTAGGTAATTTAAAAAGTTTTGAAAAGAAAGATTATTTTGACTTAAGCAAGCTTTTAATATTTTAATATTACAAGTTTATATTTAATATAGTCGAAATATTAAATATAAATAAATAATTAGTAAATGACGGAATTCTTCAGGGATCTACAATGAATACAAATATGTATACAAGTATACATATATAAATACAAACAAATATACATATAATAATAAATATAACAACATATCAAAAACACTTACAGCAGAATATTTTAGTTAATTTTAATATTAAATATAAATAAATAATTAGTAAATGACGGAATTCTTCAGGGATCTACAATGAATACAAATATGTATACAAGTATACATATATAAATACAAACAAATATACATATAATAATAAATATAACAACATATCAAAAACACTTACAGCAGAATATTTTAGTTAATTTTAATATTAAATATAAATAAATAATTAGTAAATGACGGAATTCTTCAGGGATCTACAATGAATACAAATATGTATACAAGTATACATATATAAATACAAACAAATATACAAAAACATATCAAAAACACTTACAGCAGAATATTATTATATTATTTGATTAGTAAATTTAAAAATACAGAAAACTGTATATATACCGAGAGAGGCACAGATAGCTAAGATTTGTAAAATTGTAATACATTATTATACATACAGTACAGCTTAAATCGTTGATATCATTTCTAAAATTTATAGACTATTTTTCTAATTTAATTAAATATAAACTTTTATATTTTACATAGGTAGAAAATTAGTTTTAATAATATAATTGAGTATTTTTATTAGTTTTACATATTAAAAAACTAAAACAAAAGTTTCAGTAAAATACACAGATTGAAAGTATTCACATTTGAAAACTAAACTATAAATTGTTTCTTTTATTTCTGAGATATACTTTTTTTTATTGTAGTTATGTTAATTTCGTATTTATGTTTATAAATTAGAAAATCTTTAATTTCATTCTTAGAACATCACAGAAACGTTAGCAAAAACCTACAGCTTTTTGTCTGCAAAAAAATATCTATATTTGTCTTCAACTAATGGTCATAAATCAAAATGAAATTTTCATTTTTTTTTTGTTTTTTTTTTCGCCCGTTTATCTAAAACTGTTGAACAAAAAGCTGTATTAATTTTTTTTAGTTAAACTTAACACTTCCCAATTTACGGAGTATTTATAGTAAATCGTATCCAATTAGTTTGGTAAAGAATGGTTTCCTTCTGCCGATACGTTTTGAATTTCTCTTCGAGGGTAAAGGTTAATAAGTGGCGCCTATTCTGTCGCCAAACACTAACACATCTGTTGCCAATGCTAAATCATCCGTATCACTATTTCCCTTCTTTTCTAATGTTTTGGAAACCGCAAAACAAAACAAAAAAAAAAACCATCAGTTTGCTTTGATCTGCGGACTATCAGTAGCTACAGTGTTTTGTTTTGGTTGTAGTAGTATTATGTTTTTAAATCGATTACAAGATGAGTGCCTGACTGTTTATTAATAATGATAATTTATTATAAATTGCTAATTGATGTTGCAAATTATATTTCAATATTGTTTTATATATTAGCAACAGACGTATTTGTTTATATTATTTTTTAATAAATACTTAGACTCGTATTCCCATCTCTTTTGTTTATGAAAAATTGTTTTTATTTTTTGTTTTAAAATAAATTTTTACTTTTACCTTTTATCAAATATGAATAGTAGGTATATTTATTTTTGATACATATTTTTATATCTAATATTATAAAATTCAAATAAACTAATTAAAATTGCTTAATAAGTAATTTTTAAGTAAACTTTAAAAGTAATTTTAACAAAAAAATCACTTTTAAAAGTGAGGTGAGAATATTTAACTTATGCTTGGATCACACAGCAAAACTCAATTATCATTACAGTAATAATCATAGTAATTTTACTATATTTTCAATTGTAATTTTACAAAAAAAATATAAAATTTCAACAAAAAAATATAGTAATATTACTATGAAAATTAATGCAAATTTACACTTATTTTTTTACAGTGTAGCTTAATGATTATTAAATTTTACCATATGTCCCAGGCAAATAGAACGTAGAGGTTAAAATATATAATAAGTTTATTCATAGAATAAATTAAATAATATAGTAAAACATTATGTTGTGTAAGATTGGTGATGATGAAAGCTTAGCTTACGAAATACGTATATTTTTAAATTATTGTTTGTGATTTAAGGAAAATTATTTTATTTTATATTTTATAATAGTTACTGTATTTAACTTGTGAATAAAATACAAATATACTTATATAGAAATATTATATATGTTTAACTCAAGAATAAAATTTACTCTAGAAATTAAAATTTAACTTGATTTGGAAATACAATAGAAACAAAAGCACACCGCTTAATAATAAACAATATTCCTTATGTTTAAAAAAAACATTAAACACTTTAAATAACAATAAAAACCATCATGTAAAAAACAAATACATCATCTGCATCCATTATCTCGTTAATGAGAAAGGAAAAACTCATTACAGAAAAACGTTAATTACCAACAACAACACATGTTAACTAAATAAATATCTCAATCATATTGCCCCTTCCAATTGACTAAGTCAAGTTAAACTCCGCCTACACGATCAGACGATTGGCTAGAAAATTAGCATATGTGCTCAACATAAGTTTCACATCCAGCATCTTAAAGTCGATATTGTTACTAAGCAACGCAATGATTTCGTCCTTAGCGTACGGGATATTGTCCTTAAAATGTTACCGCAACAAACGCCTAGGTTTGTTTTTAGCAATCGTTTAAAATTTAAACACTATATTTTGTAGCGATTAGCGGTTTAGTAAAGAGCTTAACCATATTTTAAGTGCCCCGTTTAAATTGTTTCAATTTAAGTGTCACGCATTATTACAAAAAGTGAATGTTGTGGATTTTGATTTCGACTAAACGAAAGACTAATTTGTTAAAAATAATTTCTTTTTTGTATTTAAATAAAAATGAATAGTGTTAGTAGCAGTGTAGTTAATCAAGAAGAAGAAGAGATAGATATAACAAATGATAAAGTGGACGATATTAATGAAGAACTACAACAAGAAATTGAAATTTGTAAATTATCAAAACCGCAATCAAAAAACTTTATGATAGACAATCTATTATCTTCGAATTCATCTTCGGAGAAGAACAATTGTCAATCGTTTCCATGGCAATGGACATCAGCAACAACATCGAAAATAAATACGGAATTGTGTGCTATAGATAAGAAACAATTGGACAATAGCATTTGTTTTAATTCGCATCAAGAACTGATGGAAATGTCAAAAAATGGACAAAGAAATTATGTAGCGACGGGTAATTCTAGTAAGAATTTTGATAGGTTTAGTGAAGATTTGGGAAGAAAAGAGAAATTGGATGAAAGTACTTCGTCCGAAGAATGTTTTGGAAAATTCGAAGGTAATTATGTGATATAGATATTCTACTTTCTGGTATAAAGGAAAGTATAATAAGATGCATAAACTTTGTTCGAAGAGTGTTTTGGAAATATAATCTCAGTAAATTTCATTTTTACAGAAATTATTTAGAATTTAAATATTATTGACTTAAATTCATGAGTAACATAAATTTATATACAAAAATAAATATACTGTTTAAGTTAAACATCGTATGTATCTATTTCCTGGCATTTAATTTAGTTAGAATCAGATATATTTTAATGAAATATTTTACATTTACAAATATATAGAAAGTTTTATCAAAAACTGGTTGACTATAGGTGCCTTAAAAACCTTAATTTGTCTCACAAGACAATAAAATATATTAATATTTAATATACAGAGTTTCCACGATGAAGACGAACGTTGCGTTCGTCGAAACGTCGATTTTTAATAAATATTAATACAGAACTTAAACCTAAAACCGTTTTATTTTATATAAAAATAAAATTACGAAAAAAAGTTAATGTTAAATATGCAAAAAAATAAATAAAATAAACGTTTGAAAACAAATACATAATCAAATAACAGAAGCTTACCGTCGGCCGAAAATGTACAATTAAATTTGTATTAAAAAATTTAATTTTATACTTTTATTTAAGTTTGTTATAAATTTTGTTAGTATAATTACTAATATTATGTTCCTTAGTATTAAATAGCAAATATATATATATATATATATATATATATATATATATATATATATATAATTATATATATATATATATGAACTTAAAATTAATTTCGTGATAATATGATTTTTTTACATTCGACTGCCACCAAAATATGCATTACATTCTTTAGTTTTTAATAACAAAAACATTAAATGAATATAATTTTTTTTTGATAAAATTATTTTTAAAAAAATTATTTATCAATAATAATTTTAATTACTAGTACACTGTTAAAAATAATGTAAAATTACATAGAATACTCTGTAATTTATTGATATTTTCGATTTTCATAGCATTGTGAAGCTAATGTAAAAATTGCAAATTACTGATTTAGGCTTGGTTGCACAAAGCATTGTCAACTTAACTAATAATAAGTTAACTATGCAACTAGATTGTCAACTGTTTTCAAATTACCTCGTTGATTGATCAGTTGGGAAATTAACTAATTGTTTAACTTACCAAATGTTTAACAATGCTTTGTGCAAAAAATTTGAGGAGAAATTATTTGAAAATATTTGAAAAATAAAGTAAAAGATATTGATATACAATTATATTATAAATATAACTTGTTTTCATTAATATGTTAATCGTTTAACATAGGCTTTACTTGTTCAACCAAAGATTTTTTTATAGTAATCTTCGAGTTTTCACGACCGGTATCCATTGAATTTATAGATATTTCGGGCTGGTATGCCGTGGTTTTTTAAATGTTCTTTTGTTTAATCAATAACATAGTAAAAAACATTTTGGATCTCATTATATTAAATAAAACCGCTTTAGGCTGTAGTTCTGTATTAATAGAAAAATGATACAAATGACACATTTACAGTAAATAAACAGAACATAAAAACAAGTTACTAGGTAACAAAATACAAGTAACAAGATCATAAAATTTATAAATTTTTAATTAAAGAAAGCCAAATTTTATTTAAATCAGAGCTATGTCACACTGATTGATGTCATCGTTTGCTTTCTAAATTTCTATTGTTTCTCTTCTCAGTACTGTTAATATTGTTGTTACCTATAGTAACTTATTTCTATGTCATTTGTATATTTATTCCTGTGTACTTAGAATATATCAAAATGACGATTTTTACATAAAACATATGCAGAACTAAATCCTAAAGCTTTTTATTTTGATGTAATGTAAATTTGTATAATTTTACATAGTTTTTAATAGACAAAATAGCTGGATTTTGTAAATTTACATAAATTTTTTACAATGCATTGAATAAAACACTAAAAATATGTATAGGATAAATAGTAAAAAATCTTTCAAAACTCATTATATTGAAATAAAACAGTTTTAGGTTGTAGTTCTGTATTAATATTTATTTATAATCGACGTTTTTTGATGAAGGTGTACTTTGAGTAGGTCGATTATTAATAAATATTAATGCAGAACTACAACCTGAAGCCGTTTTTTTTTTAGTGTCTCTACAATTTTATTTAAATATATTAAACCTATTTAGTTTGAGGAAGACTTGTATCGTTCATCTCAAAATTGTATAATATTTTAATTTCAAAACGTTGACAACCCTAATCATGTTAGTTTCTAGTTTATTTGTAACACAATTCATACAACAACAACATAACAAAATATCTTTATGCAATAACCTGCATAATTTGTAATGCTACATCAACTAAATAACATTCAAATTTGTATCTCCGCCGCGCCCATATTTCAAACACCTAAACGCTCATCGTTGGCAAATTAACAAATAAAACAACAATCTTAAACGCATCCATATTGAATATTAGAGAAAAATCTGTCGCTCGCAAATCCCGCTTAAAGTCGACTAGAACGGTTCCAAACGATTTAGTTAATTTAATGTCGAATAATTTAAGTCACAATGAAGAAGCATTTTCTTAGTTGCAAGATCAAAGCGAACGAGCTAAGCTGCTGCAGCTCTCACTCGCATACGAGCCAGAATCTGTTTAAATAAATCGGGATCAAGTGAGTGGCAATTTAGCACCCTTAAGATCGAAAATAAACACACCAGTTTCTCGAGATTGCTTTGCGTTTGTGTGTGTGTGTGTGTGTGTGTGTGTGTGTGTGTGTGTGTGTGTGTGTGTGTGTGTTTGTGTGTGTGTGTTTGTGTGTGTGTGTTTGTGAAAGAATCTACGCGGGTTTATTAAAAAAAAAAGTAATAATCCTGAACTTGTATTTATATTAGTAGTTCGGGCTGGGCGATATTGGAATTTCAATATCGATATTTAACATTTATAAAAAACATTGATATATCGATAAATGATATTCAAAAAAAATATTTATTTATCGATATTTCGATATATACAGATACAATTTAAATGTTTATGTATTCTGTGGAAAAATGTATGAGTTTAGTAAAAACCAATAAATGCCAAAACTACACTGTTTAGAATAATATCTTTAATTGATAACCGGTTTCAAATACACCAATACCTCGCTTTGCGTCGTTTCGTTTTGCGTTTTTTCGAAGTTGCGTCGCTGCTGAATTAGTACTAATTTTCACTGTGCGTCGTTAGATTTTCGAAGTTGCGTTGTTTTGGGTTCGAGTCTTTAATTTTTTTTTTTAATTTTTTGAAATTTTCGTTTTTTTTTCTAAAAGATGGCACGACTTTTGTTTCTAATTGCGCCATGCCATCAAAAGAGTAAATCTCACTTGTTCGAACGAATATCCCTAAACAGATCGAAACTAGGGACACATTTTGTGAATTGGCAATAAGGTGAAGCCTCATTTAAGAGATACAAAATAATGCAAACAGATGTTGCGGGAATTTCAAATTAAGAATAATCATTTAAGAAACAAAATATAATTTGTGATTATCTACGTTTTGTATTTTCATTACCTCTTATTAAATTGAACTTGCTACATACTCTAAATAAAAAAAATTTAAAAAGTAGTATTTTTGTAACCTTGGAATCTATCTTCGATCTTTACATGGTTTGCTATAGAAAATCATAATTCACTTTGCGTTGTTTCAATTTGCGTCGTGTTTTTTTGGAACGTAACCACGACGCAAAGTGAGGTATTGGTGTATTTTATATTCATCATCGGATCGAACCGGGAAACTACAAGAAAAACAAAATAGATACATGTATTATTTCTTAGTACAATAAGAAATATAAAATTATAATTTTATATTTCGTTGTTTTGTATTGTATTTTAAATAAATTTATTTAGAGTAATTATACAGCTTTATATTAAAAAAAAAAAATTGCTCACAATAAATAAATATGTTCGAATGCCTGACATTTTTCAGAAGACGAAATCTAATATTTTGACGAAAAAAAAAAAATATTATTTATTTTTCAAAGCTACCTACTATTTATATTTTTTTAATTCGATATTTTTACGCCGTTGTATACAAGTATAATGTATTTTTCTCCCCTGTCTACATAGCTGTATTATTTCACGGAGATGCAAGGCAATTATATACGATGTATCTAAGAAAATGATGTACAATGTGTTTTTAAAAACTATTGTATACAATGTGTTTTTAAGAATTATATATGCAATGTATCTAAAGAATTTCATATACAATGGCTGGTATTATAAGCTTGATTTTTGAGTATTATAGTTAATTTGTTTAGTCCTGCTGAAAAAAAAACCAAAAAATATAAATAAAATTCTAGCGCCCAAACGGCACATGCTAGCAAATTAAAACTAAAACCAAATTATAGAACTTTTTATTATCTATCAAAAAGTATTCTAAGTATTTCTTCGAATTTAACTCGAGAAAGAAGTATATCGCAAATTATCGAAATTGCATGTTAAACGCCCATACGAACTTAACGAACGAACTCCCGGTATATATATATATATATTTGAATGAAAATAGTTTTAATAATACTCAAGAATATTGAGATTTTATATTTTTCCCAAAATTTCACAAGATACTCAGTCGTTGAATCGGCTGTTAAGCTATGCATAAAATAGTTTTCTTTATTTGAAGGAATAGTTTTTCTCTATGACGTATAAAATTATTTTAAATCATTTAACAAATTCAAATACCAATTCATCTAATCTTCTTGAACTGAAAGTAGTAATTAATGTATTTGCCAATTAAATTTCTAAAACTCATAATCTTAAATGTCGTTAAATTTGCGTAACAGTCTTGGCATCTTTGTGTCGCCAAACAAACATCAAACTTCAACCCGGCAAGTGTTTGGCAATAAGGCGTCGGCGTCTATATTATTAAAAATCTTATCCAGTCGACGCTAACAACCAATTATCAACGCGGGCGCGGTTATATCTTCTGAGTCCCATCAGAGCGATTAATCACAATCATCGAAATTGGCGCAGCACACCGGGATTTAATCGTTTTTTTTTTCTTTCTTCCGCGCGCGAGATGTGTTTTCTGTTTTGACAGTACGCGTCGTGTCGTGTTGAACCAATTAGCAGACGGCGGGCAATCAGTCTTGTAATTATAAACTTCGAACGACTGAACGAGACGGAGCTCTGTGAAATGATACTGAATGCAATGTGTGTGTGTTTGTGTGAATATGTGTTTGTGATGGTTGTTGGTTGGGCGGTACAAGCGACGCTACACGACGCACTGAAATATAGCATCCGGCTGTAGAAGATGCTGGGACAGATACGGATTAAGGAGGCAAGAAAATGCACTCTTAAAAAAAATATAAAGTTATAAAGATTATGTAAAGATTTTTATTAGATTTTAAAACTTGCGTAAAAATATATTTTTCTTAAATTTCCTTTAGATTGTCATTTATTTTATCAGTAATATTAATTAATGATTATAATTAAATTAAGTAATTCTTTATCTAAAACTTAAATTATATAAAATTACATATAAATTCATGGCACTAAACCGTATCTTTACTAACAGTGTATGATGCAGATCATTTTAGAAGAAATTGTATTTTGTTTATGATTTTTTAAATCATTGTATATAAATTTTAAATTTATTTTATTATACAAAATTACACTGATTTTTTACAGTTCAAAATATGAAAAAAAACTTATTATTTAAAAAAAAAATGACAAAGTTATAATGACATATATTCTTGCACTGTTATTTCAGATTTTTTTTTATTTTAATGTCAAATTTAACCATATGTAAATATTTACTTTAATAATAAAAGTCCTACATTTAACGTTAAATTATCTTTTTTATTATTTTTGAAACAATGACAAAATTTGCGATTGTATTAATTTACGTTAAATATATAGGAAAATTCTTCTATTTTTAAAAATAAATATTCTAAAATTATGTTAAAATTCAATTCAATTTTTAATTAAAAATTGACGATTCGATATATTCCACGTATACAAATATAGTTGTTAGGTAACAAAGTAACTGATTTAACTGAAATTTGGCTTTTTTTAATTAATAATTTATAATATTTGTTTTAATAATTTATAAATGTTTTAATCTATTTATTTTGTTACCTAGTAACTTGTTTGTTTGTTTATTATTTATGGTATTTGTAAATTTTTTTTGATGACAATATCGGAGAGTTGAGAATGCGCATTTTCGGTACCAAAAACGTTGCATAAGCGCTGAAAAAAAAGGTTGCGTAAACGCGAAAAAAAAGTTGCATAAGTGCATTAAAATATTAGGTTGGCTTAGAGTAGGTCAAATTAGATTATGATTGTTTAGTTATGTTAGTCAATATAATCATGATGCGCTTATTCAACATATTTTTACGAGCTTTATGCGCTTTCTCAACACGGCCGACGATATATCTAGATTAAATCGATACGACGATTTTTAAATAAAATAAATTCAGAACTTAAGCCTAAAGCTTTTTTATTTTAGTATTATCAGTTTTTATAGAAATACTACTAAATTACTATTACAAACTTTCGTTCAACTGCCACCATTTTTCACATAGTTTCAAAGCAAATTACTGTATAAAATAATTTTATTTATATTTTCATTATTATCACAAAAACAACAATAAATATTTACATGCTCTATTTTACATATCTAAAATATTATTCAACAAGTTATACATTATTTTCCTTAACACAATAAACACGAAAATTTCAAATATTACATAAAAACAAACATTAACGTAAGACAAAACATTAGTCATTTCCTTACAATCCAATTAAACAACACCCTTCACTCGTCACTTAAGTAAATCTCGTAAGCAGTAATCATCCTGTATATAGGCGACAATAAAGCATCAAAAAACATAGTTAGTTAACAAGGCACCTAAGCAAATGAATAATAGACGGTAGAGCCAAAAAAACAAACAAACTCTATTACATTTTCTCCGACTGACCGAAAATAATTGTGGATACAAATTTGAAAATACCAAGAAATACGCTTACAGATACATTGAGAGAGATGATAGTGATTATCTAGTGTGCATATATGTGTACGTGTTTGTGTGTAGTGTTAATGTTTGGCAGAACAAAGAGAGTAAAATAAGAAAAGTGAAATAGCGATGCTTATATATCAGCGCGTAATTGACATGAAGCGTTCCTGAAGACAAAGTGACACTAAACGTTGTCTAATTGCTTTCTGACATCAGGACCGGATTCGTTACATATTTAAATTTTTATTAATTTTATATTTAATCTACAATAGATAAAATATTAACATTTTATTTATTTCATTCTGAGTGAGATACCTATAAATAATTAGTATTTAAATTTAAAAAAAAAAAAAATATATTTTCGCAACAAGATAAAAAGATAGGTACGTCATAATCACGTGATAAAACTTAACAACATAAAACTCACTAATGAACAAAATTAATTTTATTGTATTCTACATATAATGAACTAAATCTTTTATAAACTATTTACGTATGTTATTTTAATCAAATTAAAATGTAATATATACAAATATATCGTATATTATTGGATTTTTTTTATCGAAATCAACTTATTTATTTTTGCTATATTTCGCAGCATTGATTTTCAATGTCGAAAGTCACAGTACGTTTATATTAGTTCATTTGACGTTATATTTTGAATGTATATTTTTATAATTTATTATGGCAAAAAGATGGTCTAGGCGATGTCAACAGTTAGTTGGCAATTTAATTTCATATTTTAAACAAGAAAAGGAAAATAATGGGCCATTAATGCCCCTGTCTGTTGTACGCGAGTAGCTCATATAAACATAGTAGTAAGTGACGTTATTTGCTTAGTGACAAAAATTGATGACGTCCTTATCTTTTTATCTTGTCGCCACTATACCACGTTCTTAACACGGACTAAAAAGTATAAAATAATTTTTTATTCCCATACAGATTTATAACGCTCATAGAAAAGAACGTGGGATAACGACAGCTACTCCCTACACTCCTTACACTTATCTATTGTATGCGTCTCATGTTTTTTTCTATGGGGTTATAAATCTGTATGGGGCTAACAGAAATTATTTTATACTTTTTAGTCCGTGTTAAAAACGTTTATATTCTGTATTATATTCTTAATTACACATGCAGTATTATATAATAGGTTATAGTATTTGGCGCGACTAAAAATCGATTAGCACCGTTAGTCGCCTCTTATTGTTAATTGAGCGATTAAGTTAAATATGATGCAATACCATATATTTCGCTATTTTTAACTACCAATTACTTCTAACCGCGTATTGGTAAACCAGTCTACACAAGTATATTAAGGCATGCAATTTTTTCTTTATCCATATTCATGATAGCTCTCATAAAAAGATAGATAATAGAAACTATATTGCAATTTTTTTCAAAATGATAAAAAAAAAATCTGCGCAGCTGCCACCATATTTGCACTTTTAAGTAAAAATAATAAAAAATATTTTATATTTAATCAATTTAAAATTATATTTATAAAAAAATTAAACGTATTTATATAAATATTTATTTAATAACACAACTTATATGAATTGAAAATAATTAGTTATAAAATGACACAAAATTTTATTTTCACATTTTTACGAATTTTGTAATATTTCTTGTATAGTATATGATGTTCTATATATAGACTAATATTAATTAATTATATTTATAAATGGCATCGTAAACATGTTTATAATTATCTAAATTATATTTAAAATTATCTATGTTCAAGTTATACATTTATTATAGTCTATTCAACGAGAAAAGCAATAATATTTATGCACTATTTAATTTATATATTTGCCAATGTAACAAAATATAACAAAAATTTTTTTCAGAATTCATTATAAATCTGTAACTTGTAGTTTGTTACCAAGTAACTTGTTTCTATATTTTGTTAGTTTATTATTTATGTCATTTGTATTTATTTTCCCTGATTATGATATACGTGCAGTATATCGAAACGTCAAATATTAATTAAATATTTAACAAATTAAAGCCTAAAGCTTTTTTAGTGTAAGGAGTTTTTACATGTTAGAACAAAATAAAATTACAATTTAGTTTTCAAATAAAACGGCATTGGGTTGTAGTTCTGTATTAATATTTATTAATAATCGACGTTTCAACGTACCCAACGTACATCATTATGAAGATGTACGTTGAGTAGGTCGATTATTAATAAATATTAATATAAAACTACAACCCAAAGCCGTTATATTTTAATATAATGAGTTCTGGAAGATTTTTTTATTTTATTAAAATAAAACGGCTTTATGCTATAGTTCTATATTAATATTTATTAATCGACGTTTCGACAAACTCAACGTACGTTTTCATCAGGAAAAAAAATACGTATGTTGTGTTTGTGGAAAGTATTTTAATATAACGAGTTGTGAAAGATTGTTTGCTGTGTTATTTTTTTATTATGTTATATGTGTTTTAATTTGAAATTAAGTAACTGTTCTCGATGAATAACGTATAAACAAGAACGTTAAGATAGGAATCGTAAATAATTTGACAACTACACCAAACAAACGTCAGCCAAACAATAACAATAAATAAAAAAATTAGACCGGAATTTCGAAAAAACTTGTCGTTTAAAAAAAAAACGCTCAATAAATCTGAAAACATATACCGCCGTTCATTGCAACTTGACAGGACAAACTTGTGACGTCATCCGTCTCACCAATACATCTAGGACATATTTGAAATCCTTTTGCTTTCAATATATGTGTGTGTGTGAGTGAAATAACTTGAATAAGACACCCCGAACATCGCTGGTACACGCATGCATATATAAAACTGTAAAACCTGAGGAGTGTTCTTAATTTGCCATAAAGTAATTTATGCGTTTTACACATGGAAATTGTAGTCGTGCTGGTGGGAAGTGTAGACAAGAGCATGCCGGCTCTAATTTGCGGGCCCGTCCGACAAAATTAGATTTTAAACGTCTAACGATCCGAGCCGGCGTTGAAAAATGTCAACGAGGAGGAAAGAAGAAAAAAAGCAAAAACGAAACAGAAACACGAGCACGCGAAACAAAAAATATATAACGTTCGGTTTTAAATGTTGCGCTGTAAAGTTAGGCGATATGTCTTCATGTGAAATGTGGAGTTTTTCGGATATTTTAATTCGAGATTTTATCGGATATTTTTATATTAAACTGTTTGTGTTGATAAATTAGTTTATTTTAAAGGCCCGTATTTCCACCTCTTTTGTTTATGGAAAAGTGATTTTATTTTTTGCTTTGAAATAAATTTTTATTTCTACCAGTTACCAAATAAACTAATTAAAATTGCTTAATAAGTAATCTTAAGTAAATGTTAAAAATACTTTGACAATAATCACTTTTAAAAGTGAGGTGAGAATACGGGCCAAGATTTTTGCGTTATCTTACTTTCATAATCATTTTCTGCATAAATTTGTTTTGTTTATAGTTTGAAATAAATTAAAACCTTTTTAAATAAAAGCAATTATATATTTTTCGTAGTTTTAAAAAAATTAATAACTATAAATAAAGTATTAATACTGTTTGTTTAAATGATATTACCTCAATTCTGTATAATGAAGTTGTTAGTTCTAGTTACATTAACTAATAATATTAGTAGATATTATTATTATTAAAATCAAATAAATTTTATAAAAAAATGTTTGGTAACTAACATTTATCCATTTGTATATGATGAAAAATACATAATACAAAAATATTAAAATGTAAAAATATATACATTCATACACAATCACGCCATGTACTCATAAGGGTGTAGCACATTTTTTTTTCAATTTAAACAGAAATTAGTTTTCTATACAGACAAGTAACATTTGCTTTATTCATATTTTATTTATAATACGTTTCATACAAAAAAAAAACAAGAGAAATAAAAACAATATTTTTAATTGTGTTACAATAAACATGAAAAAAATTATATCAATCTAATAAATTTATTTTAAAATGATTTGAAATTTGAAAAAAATATAAAATATTGTTGGAAAATTCTGAATGGTATTTTATATAAAATAATATTTTAAAACTCCAATTAGAAAACAATGCTGTAAAATTTTCTAATAAACTATAATATGCGACAATAACAGGACAGAAATATGTGAAATTTATCTTACTACAAAATTTATTAATATCATTTTGACAAAAAGTTTCACTTGTGCGAAATATATATTAAAATTTGTTTTGTTTTTTTTTTTCTAATTTTGTTACATGATTTGCGTTCTAAAAGTAAACTAATAAATATTCTTGTTTGTGTTCAATTTGAGCAAGTTTATAAAATACGTGTTGATTTGTGATCAAATTTGTTTTTCATATAAAATTATTCTGTCTTGAAAACTGTTAAAATATTTGAAATGTTTTGTAAATAATATTGAGATATGCTACAACGAAACAAATTATAAATTGCTAGTAATATTAATATATTTTAATAATTATTGCTTATGAAATTCGAAATGATTTAAATAATGAAATTGGTTGAATGATATAATGACTATGACCTCATTTTGTTTCGTTTGATGAAAAGAATTTTGCGAAGTAAATGATTATAACATTATTTTACATACATACACATACAATCACGTCAATGGTGTGGCACAAACTCTTTCCATTATCTCAAAATCAGTTTCCTCCAAACATCCCTAGCCAGACAAGCAACTTTAGCTTCATCCACAATTCATAATTCCTCTCGTACATGCTCTTCTATTCTTATTACTTGGAAACTTTCGCTCACGCAAAAATTGCTTTTATATAGAAAGTTTTAACATTGTTTTTGATATATTTTATTTACAGATATTCATATAAATGATCAAGCAAGCGTTAGTGATAGATTTTCAACAGCAGATGAAAGAAAGAAACGACCTAGAACTGCATTTACCGCTGCTCAAATTAAATCTTTAGAAGCTGAATTTGAGAAAAATAAATATTTGTCCGTTGCAAAAAGACTACAATTGTCGAAGACGCTGAAACTTACAGAGACACAAGTCAGTTGAAATACATTTTATTTTTATTTATAGAACAATTATATTTTAATGTATTAAAATTCTAAAGTGACCGGATTTCTACAGCTGGTATTCCACAAGAAGTATCAGTAAATTGTTCTCGTACAGCGTACACTGAAAAATATATTACGGAGTTAAATATTTTTAATTTTATAAAAGAAAATATGCAATTATTTTTAGTTAATTTTAACTAAAATACAAGTATTTTAACATAGTCAAAAATGTTTTAGAACTTATTATATATAATAAAACTGCTTTAGGTTCAAGTTCTGTGTTAAAATTTATTTATAAAAAAAACTCAATGCTCTTCTTCATTAGGAAAACTAATACTGTATCAGTTTTCCTAATGAAGACGAGCGCTGAGTTTCGTCGAAACTCCGATTATAAATAAATTTTAATACGAAACTTGAAACTAAAGCAGTTTTATTTTACATAATTTTTGATGGACATTATTTTATTTTTTTAATTAACAAAACTTACAGAAAAATTTACACAGTTTTAAATAAACATCTATAAACAAATATTCGTATTTTATTTCCATGTTATTTGTTAAATTAACCCGAAAAGTTAATATAGTAACTATTAAATTTTCTTAATACATCTAAAATTAATATTTTAACTCCTTTTATGTAACTCTGGAACTTAAGGGGTTACATATATGTAAATGACCCAAAACTTTGACCATGGATTAAATAAAAAGTTCTTATTAGAATAAAATAGGGGTTTTTTTATTCAAAAGATCAAGTCAAATTGTGAGGTCGACAAATGCCGAAGTCATTGTGGTCATCGCGAAAATGGTCATATACATTCATGGAGGTCCTTCGCGGTGGACAGTCCTGCCACCACAGTTTTGTTTTAAACAAAAGAAACGTTTTGCCCACATTAATCTACAATAAAAAAAACCTTACTTTGTCTCGATCCAGATTAAAAAAAAAACTATTTTGTTCCCATTTTTTTACAAAACTTTTTATTCAATCCATGGTCAAAGTTTTGGGTCATTTACACATATGTAACCTCTTAACACTGAAAGCGGATATAGTCTTAAAAGAACTTAAGTCCATTTTAACTCCGTTTTTTTCTGTAAACAGTTATTAGAATGGTATTAATTTGAGAAATTCAGAACAATGTTGCGACATTTGGGATATCTGGTCACTATATTTCTGCTTTTCTATCATTTTTCTTAAGATGTGTTTATTTTTATAATGTTAATTCTAGATAAAAATCTGGTTTCAAAATCGTCGAACAAAATGGAAACGAAAATACACGAACGACGTCGAATTACTAGCGCAACAGTATTACAGTTCAATGGGAATTTTGGCACCAAGACCAATTTTTATCGGAGACAGATTATGGTAAGATAAATCTATAAAAATCAATGGAACACAAACATGTTTTATTTAAGGCAAAACTATGCATACAGGTTCTTTAACTATCCGAGTCATCCGAACGTGCAAATGGTACCAAATATGGTACCAGCCATGTCACATGGTCCTCCTGTTGTTACACCGGTACCAATAAGTGCTGTACCACAGCAATGTGTACCAAATGTATCCAATTATGTGAATTTTCATCAAGAAAGCCAGGCGTCTGAGAGTTCACCGATAGTACAACTACAAAATTTCGGTAGAAATTTTGAAAACTCATGATTTTATTCGTTAATATTTATAAATATAAATATTTGATAAAATATTTACCAAAGATTTAATACCAATATTATAAAGTGTACTTACTTAATTTTAAGAATGACTCAGTATAAATGCTATTAAACTATTTAAGTGTAAAATTGTAGCATTTTTAAAGTTTAAATTTAATTAATATTAATAAACAATTGTGCCATATGTTTCACGTTTTATGATTATTTTTCTTTTTTAAATACTATAATAAACTCAAATAATTATTAAAGAATAATATTTATAATTGCATTAAATGACTGTAATTAAACTTTGCTATTTAATTAATTTTTAATATTAAGTGTACCAATATAAGCAAAAACTGCGTTCCATAAGTCTGATAAAATTGGATTACAAGTAAAACTGGGAAAAACTAATATAAATCCGCTTGAGTAGTTTTATTTTAATGTTTATTTTATTCCCAGATTGAAAAAAAATCCAACTTTTCTGCTAGTATGAGAATAAAAATATATTTATAATAATAATAATATTTTACTTCAGTTTGTGATACAAAAATTGTGCATGTAACTAAGTCATACAAAGAAAATTACAATTTGTTTAATATTTTCTATGAATAGAAATAAATTAGTAAATAAATCTAGTTATACAACTTGCTGCACGTATTAACATATTAAGTAATTACATTATTATTACACTATTTTATTTTAAAAGTAATTATATATATTTTGTGAAAAAATCTTTGCTTCAAAATTTAGCCCCTGAAATGTCTGTTTTTCGCAATAATTAATTTCCTATCGTAATTGATTTATAAAAACTGTAATTCAATTATAAAATATTTAGATGTTAGGTAACAAAATTGATCATTTACAAGAACTGAAAATCTTTATTTAGTTTTCAAAATTATTACATTGAAATGTGTTTTCATTTTTATTCAAAATAACATAAATAACAAATTTTTCTTTCATAACTAGTTCACAGATATACACGGAAATATTCATTTATTCAATTTCAGTCATCGAAACATCTGGCGACGAAATTTTCGACATTTTCAATATCGAATCATCGTTTGCATCGCGTTCGGATGCAATTTGAGCGTAAACGTATTCATCTTCATCGTTTAACATTGCTTGCATTCGTGCTTTATATCTAGAAAAGGCAAAATTTTATTAGTACTGTGTAAAATCTTTGTACAGTAGAAGCCGAATTTATTATATGTGACGCCATTATAAAATCTGAACATTCGAAAAATAAAAATACGACAAAAGAGATGGACCATAATTTAACTAGAAATTTATCATATTACATCTAACAAGTTTGACATCTATAGATTTAAATGATCGTAAATACAGAAATATTACATATAATCCGATTAATGAACCAAATAAAGTCAATTACTTTATTCAAATTTTAACTTTTGTGCAGACTTCTCCAAAATATTATTATAAAACAAACAAATGTCAAAAATATAATAAATTAATTCACTTACATAATTGACTCATTAATCGAATGATATCTAACATTTCCTTACTTAATAATTAATATAAAAGTAAAAAAGAACCTACATTTAACAAAAAATTGTGTTATATTATTTACTAGTTTAAAGATGGCCACAAAACTAAACCATATTTACGAAACAACTACTGTAATCGAACAAGTTCAGTTCTCAATTAAATAAATAGAAAATTGTATATAAAATATGTATATTAAAATAATTTTAGACAATATAATGTAATCACAACTTACATATCACTATCTGGATTATTTTCGGGGTTTCGACATTTATCTAATTTCTTTTCTAACATTCGAAGTTGTTCTTTTGGTGGTGGAGGAGTATCAACCAGTTTTACCATCGATCTTATTTCTATAAAAAGAAAATATTTCAAAATCCAAATAGATACAATAGTGGGAACATTATTCTGCTTTTAATCTACACCAAATTAAAATTAAATGATTGTAGTTTCTTTTCATAATACACACTTTAAAGTTTACTTTAAACCAAGGAGAAAAAAGCAATCGATTTTAAATTCTATTGGGATATTTATTATTGCTGTTATTAAAATGGTTTTGTTTTTGTTTTCAAATTTCTAATGGCATAATTAATATTATTGTCAAAAAAACTATAGCCCGTATTCTCACCTCACTTTTTTGTGAAAAAAATGCTTTTATCATTAATTTCAAAATAACTTTTTGCTTCTGTTTTTTATCAAATGAAAGTAAACAGTTTTTTCTATTTTTGATCAGTTTTATTATAAATAACTAACTATCATAAATAATTTTAAGTAAAATTGGCAAA
The DNA here is from genome assembly GCA_963966155.1 of Clivina fossor. Taxonomy (NCBI): domain Eukaryota; kingdom Metazoa; phylum Arthropoda; class Insecta; order Coleoptera; family Carabidae; genus Clivina; species Clivina fossor. The sequence goes on from OZ014568.1 coordinate 5,388,808, forward strand.
AATTACTTTTAACAAGATTAGAAGTATATGGGTAAACCCATATAGAGACTACTTTGACATTTCTCGGAAAGTTGGCAACACTGTATTTTAATAATATTATAATTTATGTGGGCACTAGGAAAAACTTTTCTGAAAATTTGATCAAAATCGAATAAATGATGTAGCTACAATAAATTTTAGTAATTTTTTTCTCGGAAAGTTGGCAACACTGTATTTTGTTAAAATTACATAAATTATATAAATACTAAAAGAATCTTTTGTGAAAATTTGAGTAAAATCGGTTGAATAACATAGTGTAAAAAGTACACAATGAAGTGTTTATATGTGAGTCTGCCGTTGCGCTTGAGAATATATGTCTGCGTTCATTCTCGTCCTTGGCTAGACTGAAGACAAAATCATGTCTGGTTAAGTTTTACGTACGCGTGACGTATGCGAATGCGCGGACATGTGTTATCATGCGCTAGACAGCATCACAATATATATATAAACTGGCGCTAAATTTTAAACGTATGCTAAGTCCTTAACATACCGCCCCCCTTGAAACACAGAGGGGTTTCAACACAATAAGAAACAATATTACATTTTTTTACAACATAATAGACATATCAAATAAATGCATATTCAATTCCTTATAACATAACAGTAGCTTATTTGCTCACTTCAGGTAACACACAAATTTTTGTTACTGAACGCCTTACATATTTACCACTACACCACAAGGTAACCACTCTCACTATACCGTCAGCACCAGGATGTACTTCATGTATCCGCGCTAAACGCCAACATGAAGGTGGCAAGTTGTCTTCTTTTAGCAGCACGACCATGTCCGGTTTCACGTTGAAGCCAGTCGTCTTCCACTTGGTTCTTTGCTGCAGGCAGGAGATGTAGTCTCGTGACCAAGCTCTCCAGAAGTTCTGTACTAGTTTCTGCAAGAATTGGTAACGATTTAGACGGGTAGTGTGTTGATCAGAAACGTCTGGATCAGCGATTGTCGTAAATGTACGACCAATCAAAAAATGCGCTGGGGTTAGCACTCGTATATCGTTCGGATCGGACGACAGTGGGCCTAATGGCCGTGAATTTAAGATTGATTCAATTTGAGTCAACACCGTGCACAACTCCTCGTACGTTAACGAACTATTTAGCACAATTCGTCTCAAATGAAACTTGACCGATTTTACACAAGCCTCCCACAGGCCGCCCATATGCGGGGAATTAGCAGGGATAAAATGCCAATCTATACCCATGTTACCCGAATCTTGTACAATTTGATTACCGGTTACCCTTCGTGGTATACAAATGTTATTAATAACCGACGATTGCTCTATAAATTCTAACCATTTATTTTTAATTTCGCTCGGTACTTGCTCGTCCCAACCTATTTCTAGTTTCCATATATCTTGCATAATTAATTTTGCTATCACGATTATCGGACCTAACAATCCTAATGGGTCAAACAGTTGAGCTATGTGCGATAGTATGACTCTTTTCGAATAAATTGTATTCTCTGTACTGACAGCATGGTAAGCAATTTCGTCGCGTACAGGTAACCAATGAATACCTAATGTTTTTAATGAATCGTGTTCATTGCATTTTATTGTTAAATTTTCCTGTTTATTTAACGCTACATTGTCAATTATTTCCGAATAATTTGACGCCCATTTCCGTAAAGGAAATCCACCATTCTCTAACAGAATGGTCATATCTTTTTGCAATACCTTCATTTTTTCGAGATCGTTACCCCCCGTTATTAAATCATCCATGTAAAAATCTCTTGTAACTATCTCGGCTAAATGATTATTACTGTTTTGTACACTTCGACCTAATTCCTGTAGACATTTTGTAGCAATAAAAGAGGCTGGTCGCGTACCGTACGTTAACGTTTGCAATTCGAAAATTTTTAATTCTTCGCTAGGAGAAAATCTCCATAATATTTTTTGATATTTTACATCATTTGAATTGATTGTAATTTGTCGATACATTTTACTTACGTCAGCCGTTAACACGTACTGATAAGTTCGGAACCGTACAAGAATACTGAATAAATCGTCCTGCAAAACAGGCCCTGTCATTAAAATGTCGTTTAGAGAAATATTATTTGAAGTTTTTGATGACGCATCAAAAACTACCCGAACCTTCGTTGTCAAGCTATCGGCCTTGTACACAGCATGGTGTGGCATAAAATAGCCTTCTTTATTACCAGATTCTAATGTACCGATTTCTTTCATATGCTCTAATTGAATATATTCATTCATAAAATCATTGTAGCTAACCCTCGCTTCTGGATTACTCAATAACTTTCTTTCCAAACTAAAAAATCGCCGTTTCGCGGTTTCTAATGAATCACCGAGACAATTTGATTCTATTTTAAAGGGTAAAGAAGCAATGAATCTACCATTTATATCGCGTGTTATTGTTTCGTTAAAATGCTTTTCGCACTCGTTTTCTTCGATAGATTTTACTTTTTTGTCAGGTGTTTCTTCTATTTCCCAAAATTTAGCTATATTTTTGTCTAGACGTTGTACTAGGCTCAAGTTACAACGCGCTACGTCTAGAATATTATGTGGTATACAACCCGATACTAGCCAACCAAAAACACTATTTTGTAAAATCAGACCTTTTTGTTGAGTACGGATCTGACCGTTACACAACAATTCATAAAATATTTGCGCGCCTAACAAGATATCTACATCCTTTGTTTTATAAAATTCCGGATCTGCTAATTGCAGATTACCTGGCAATTGTAACAATTTTGAATTTAAATCTATTGATGGCTGCGAGCCCGCTATTTTATCAAGAATATAAAATTCTAATTCTACGCAATAATTACTAATGTTAGATTTTAAATTTGTTTGAACTACCGCTGTAGCCTGACTATCCTTTGCATTTATACCTACGATTGGCAAATGCACCTTAGTCGATCTTAAATTTAATAAACTAAACAATTTTTTAGTTATGAAATTTACTTGTGAACCAGAATCTAACAATGCACGTGCGTCATAATATTTGTTGTTATTTCCCTTTATTTTAATCATGCAAGTAGACAACAATACTTGTGTAGGGTTTATTCGACAATTAGATGAGAGAGTGGTAGCCGCCGCGCTAACCACATCATCGTTACCGCTCGCGTCATCGCTCGTTGTTCCGGCCGTTAAATGCAGTACCGTATTGTGCGGTTTTTTACAATTCTTACAACGTGTTGCCTTACATTCATATGCTATATGCCCTTCCTTTAGACAATTTAAACATAATTTGTTGTTTCTAGCATATTTTATTCTCTCGTTTACATTTAATTTCAAAAATTGAAAACATTTGTTTGTGTAATGTTTATCATTTTTACAATAATAACAAAAACTATCTTTCGTTGTTAAATTACATTGTGCACGCGTATCTACCGTTTTATATTTAACGTATTTCGTTTCTTGCTTATCGTTTGTTTTATGATTTAAAACTTCTAACGTATGACATTTGTGAGTTAAAAATTCTTTCAATACTTTGAGTTTGGGCATTTCCGTGTTTGAAATTCTAGTTTCCCATTCGCGTCGTGTATTGAACGGTAATTTATTAACAATCAAATGTATTAACATATCGTCCCAATATTCTACCGGCCTATTTAATGATAGCAACGCCCTAGTGTGTTGTGATACCGTGTCTAAAAGTTTTCTAATACCGTGATAATTTTCTTTTGATACCGGCTCTATTTCGAATAAAGCGCGTATATGATTATTTACTATTAATCTAGTATGCTCAAATCTTTCTCTAAGTAGCTCGATTGCTTGACTATAATTTTCGTTTGTAATCTCTAAACCCGCAATTACATCTGCAGCGACGCCTGTCAAAGATGTAATTAGATAATGTAATTTATCTACATTTGAAAGAGTTATATTTTTGTCTATTAATTCCATAAACTGATTCTTAAAAGATATCCAATGTTCAAATTTGCCGTCAAATGATGGCAAATTTATCGTTGGAAGTTTTGTTATGCGATTGGCACTCCCTACCGCATCCGTAGCAACAGACGGTCCTGTATTGCTATGATTTGAATTATATTTCGCGTAAATTTCATTTACTTTAACCTTTACATTTGCAATTAACTCATCTATTTCTTCATTTTCATCAAAAATCTCATTAAACTCATCTTCTACTTCTGCGTCGTATATATCTTTAAAATACGTTTCATAATCGCTAAGTAAGTTTTCGCAAAGATTGAATTGTTTATATGATTTATTTTGTGAATCTAAAGTTTCATTAGTTTTATCAATGTATTTTTGTGCTAACTGTAAATTTCTTATTAAAAACGATCTTTTATTTTTTAATAGTTTTAATTGTTCGTTAAGGTTCTGTGCCATCGTTGTTAACTCAATATAGTATCAAATAAGTGACAATAATAATAAATAATACGACCTGATCCGAACGATATAAAGGTGTCTTTGTGCTGAAAGCCGCTGCCGCGCCCTTTGTTGTTGCTGCTGGCTGCCGCTGCACCGCCACCGCTGTGCCGCTGCCGCTGCGAATGTTGTGCCCGTGCTGTGACGTCACCGCTGCTCTAGTAATACGCCGCTCGTTTGCTTGCTTGCGAAATTGCCGCCTGCAATTCCGTTATTCTTGGTATGCCGTTGCCTCGTGCTAGGACTTGTCGCTTGCTGTTTCCGATGGAATTCTTATGATTTCGATTGTGACCCAATGTCCGCTATGTAAAACTCGACTGTTTTACTTGGTGTGCCAATGTATCGATTTATATTGGCGTTTTCTTGCAACTATCGATTAGTTGTTTAGCTCCGATTGGCTAATTTGATATAACGATATACACTTGATAACTGCGATTCAGTTATTTTGCTGCGACGAACCAATGTAAATTTATTACATTGTAGTAACGATATACACTTTTATGTAACGATATACATTTTTATGTAACGATATACATTTTTATGTAACGATATACATTTTATAACTGCGGTTCAGTTATCTGGCTAGCGAAGGACCATGTAAAAAGTAATACACAATGAAGTGTTTATATGTGAGTCTGCCGTTGCGCTTGAGAATATATGTCTGCGTTCATTCTCGTCCTTGGCTAGACTGAAGACAAAATCATGTCTGGTTAAGTTTTACGTACGCGTGACGTATGCGAATGCGCGGACATGTGTTATCATGCGCTAGACAGCATCACAATATATATATAAACTGGCGCTAAATTTTAAACGTATAATATAATAATAATAAAGAACTTTATTTAGCAAAGCTATTCCAAATTACTTTTACAAATTTTTACATATATTAATACATTACGAGTGATTTCTATTAGTATATAACATAAATTGCCTTAACTCTACTTTAAATTTCTTAAGATCTAACATTTTTATATTATTAGGTAACTTATTATATTCACTAACACCTTTCACTAATACTGATTTTTTTAATTGTTCATGTTTTTTGAAATCAATATGGAAATGACTAGCACTTCTAGTGTTGTAATTGTACATTTCAGAATTTTTTTTATTAAATTTTAATAAGTAAGAAGGTGCAATTTTACTATTAATTTTATGCACAAAAACCAGACAGTTATACATAATATATCTATCCACATTCATCCACTTTAACTCTTTTAACATATCATCAATCCTACTGTATCTATCTTTATTCAAAATGTGCCTCATTGCTTTATTTTGTAGCTTTTGCAGCCTATCAATATCCCCCCTATTACACATAAGGAGAACTGACGCTGCATATGTAATATGGGGGAGTACAATAGAATTATAAATTAATATTTTAGTTCTAGTAGACAACATTTTTCTCATTCTTCCCAGAAAATTAACTTTCTTAGATACTTTTTTACATATGTAATTCATATGTTCACTAAATTTTAACTTCCTATCTATAATAATTCCCAAATACTTAATACTTTCTACTATTTCAATATTCTCATTTCCAATCATAATTTTGTGATTACTATTTTTTAATTCTTTCCACAGATTTTCAGATCCCAACATCAATACTTTACTTTTATTTATGTTTAATTTTAATTTATTAATTTTTAACCATTGATCTAGTGTATTTAATTCTGTATTTAATGTATAAATACATTTTTTAAGATCACTTCCTGCTATATACACCATCGTATCATCAGCAAATAAACTGTAATTACAATCTATAAAATTTTTTCCTATGTCATTAATGTATATTATAAATAATATTGCACCTAAAACAGAACCCTGCGGTATTCCCATTTCCACCATACTTTCTTCTGAATACACATTATTACATTTTACCTTTTGCTTTCTACCAACCAAATAATTTTTAAACCACTCTAAACATGTTCCTGTTATTCCATAATTTTCTAATTTTTTGACAAGCTTTCCTCTGTCAATAGTTTCAAAAGCACGTTTTAAATCAAGGAACACTGCCAAAATGCACTGATTATTATTATCTATGCATGTCACCCAATCATTCAACACACATTGAAATGCAGTCTCACAACTATGATTTTCCCGAAATCCTGATTGCTGTTCTATTAAAATATTATTTTTTTGTAAGTGTGTCATTAACTGTTCATAAACGGCTCTTTCCAATATTTTATCTATAACTGGCAACATGTTAACAGGACGGTAGTCTTCAATCTTATTGCTATTTTGTACTTTTTGTACAGGTACAATCGTAGATATCTTAAATTTATCAGGTACTACTCCAGTTTCCAGGGAATTATTTACAATATTTATTAACTTATCACCTATTACATCAAAATTGTCTTTTATCAACCATGTACTTATCTCATCAGGGCTACCTTTATTATTTAAATTTATTACTATCTTAAATAAGTTATCATACTCTAATAATTTAAAATCTTTTAACATGTTATCTTTTACAATTAAATTAGATCCATTGCTACTAACATGATTAGTATCAATTGAATTCACTATTTCTTTTATACTTTCGATATAATAATTATTGAAATTTTCAGCTAATTTTTTATTATCAGTACATATATTACCGTTAATTTCTATGTTATTAAGATTACATTTTCTATTTTTTGATACTAAATTTTTCAATGTTTTCCACATATCTTTACTACTGTTTTTACATTTGTCAACACTGTTTTCATAGTATAATTTTTTTGCATTTCTTATTTGTTCTGTAACACTATTACGTATATATTTATAATTCTCCCAGTCACCTATTGCTTCAGTTATACGAAATTTTTTTAGTGCTCTATCCCTACTTCTAATTACATTTTTAACGTTTTCTGTTATCCAAGGTTTATACTTATTTATATTTTTATTGATTGTGATCTTTGGCATAAATTTATCAATGGCATTTATGAATTGAGTATAAAAAGTATTATATTTTTCATTTAAATTTTGCTCTCTGTAATTAAATTCTATATTTACTAAATATCTACGAAAACCTAATCTATCTTGCAATTTTTTCCTTACTATTTTATTTTCTAAAAAGTTCTCAGTATTTAAATTAATTTCAATTAATGCATGATCAGCAATGATGGGTTGATGCACAACACATTCTATATTATTTCTGTTATTTGTAATTACTAGATCTATGCATGTTTTACTATTAAAGGTGAAATGAGTATAATCATTTATAAGTTGAATTAATCCATTGTCATTGAGCAATGTATAAAGTCTTACTACTTGGGCATTATTAATGTCAAAAACATTAATATTAAAGTCACCTGTTATAATAATATCCATACATAAATTTTCACAGTAATCTTCTATAAAATCTATAAAAAAGTCTACAAATTCCACTAAATTGCCACTTGGCGATCGATATACACACACTATTATGACATTCTTTTTATCTATAATTACTTTTAACACTAATACCCAATAATTATTATCAATTTCAATTTTTTGAATCAGTGTGTATGCCAAATTGCAGTACAAATAACATGCAACACCGCCTGTATACCTACTATTTGAATCAGACCTTAAAACTGTATAGTTTTCTATTTCAACTTCATTGTCTTCTATTTCGCTAGTTAATCTAGTTTCAGCCACACACACTATCGAAGGGTTTATGTCACTCATTATTTTTACTAATTCGTCTTTATGTTTTAATATACTTCTAGAATTAACATAGATGAGTTTTACATTCTTTTTCGTTGATTGCTATTTATTATACTGTCCAGAAAATCCTAATCTTCGTCTCTTGGCCTCGATACACCTTTTATACGACTCACATGCTCTGTCAAACACTGAATGATCCGTTGGTTGATTTAAATTAAATTTTTTATTAGCATCTAAACAATTTACACAGCACTTGTCGCCTACACATTCACCATCATGCTTATTATTTCCACATTTTTTACAAGCTTCTTCATATTTACAATCCTCAGCTTTATGATAATATCTATTACATTTAAAACATCTCAAAATGTTGGTGTGCAAATAAACATCACATATACTCCATTTAATTCTTAGTTTACCTTCTTCTAATATTTTTGCTGCTACTTCATTTTCAATTTCAATAATTGCTGCAAAATGATATTTTCTCTTTTTCATCACTATCAGCTTTAAACTGAAACTTTCTATATTGCTTATAAACTTATTTTGTTTGAATATACATTCTTTCAGCTCTTCTGCTTCCATTTCGTCTTGTAAACCAATTATTTTTAGCCTTAAATTTGGTTTCTTCATTTCACCTACGCTGAACTGGTTGCCTAGTTTTTCATTCACTTCTTCTTGTAATATCTCTTTTTCTTCTTTACTCGCACATGTGATAATTATTCCATCATCTTTTAAATTTCTAATTTTTTCAATTCCAACCGCCAATTTAACGGGATCTACCTTTTTCATTAATTCGTTCTGCATTTTTTTGACATCTTTCTTCTTACCTTCTTTTTGTTTAATTATTAATGTTTGGTTAGCTTGATTCTTGACAGCCTCGGCATATCTCATACTACATTCTACCTCTTCTTGCTTTGTACTAGTACTTGCTCCTTCTCTTTTAAGTAATATCTCTTTTATTATTTCTACATCTCTGTTTAGTTTTTTTATATCTGCATTATATCTAACCTCACTTTCTTCATAGCATTCATTGCAATACCATTTTACACCCTTGCAACTACTTATAACATTGTACTGATTTATATTGAGGTTTACACAACCTAAATGATACCATCCACCACACCTTCCTTCACATCCAATAATATTTTCACCATCAAAATCAATTTTGCACTTATGACATCGCTTGTCACTCGCCATCACTCTGACAGCTGCTATACTCTGCAATCATGGGAAAGTATATTGTATAGAAATCCTTCATATAGCCTGTAGATGACGAATCTGAACTTAGTTTATGTGGGTGTATGTGTGTGCGTCGTCAGCTCGCTCGCTCGGTCGTAAGTCAAAATTTTGTGGCCGCAACTCCTCCTAGACGGTTCAACCGATTTTAATGAAATTTTCAGGATAAATTTGTCTAGTACCCAAGATGGTCATGTGGTTTTATTTTTTTCCAGTAATGCCAACTTTCCGAGAAAAAAATTACTAAAGTTTTTAAAAATTCATATTGGCTACGTTATTTATCCGATTTTGTTCAAATTTTCAGAAAACATTTTCCTAGTGCTCCCATTAATTATATAATTTTATTAATATCCAGTGTTGCCAACTTTCCGAGAAAAAAATTACTAAAGTTTTAAAAAATTTATTATGGCTATGTTATTTAACCGATTTTACTCAAATTTACACAAAAGATTCTCCTAGTATTCATATAATTTATGTAATTTTAACAAAATACAGTGTTGCCAACTTTCCGAGAAAAAAATTACTAAAATTTATTGTAGCTACATCATTTATTCGATTTTGATCAAATTTTCAGAAAAGTTTTTCCTAGTGCCCACATAAATTATAATATTATTAAAATACAGTGTTGCCAACTTTCCGAGAAATGTCAAAGTAGTCTCTATATGGGTTTACCCATATACTTCTAATCTTGTTATTATAAAATTAAGTCTACGTTTCAAATCAAAAATCACTAGATACAACAAACACATATCGAAGTGCAACCAATATTAGTTGTAGTATAATAATGCTTACTTCTAACAGCTTCAATAAGATCAGCTAGTTTATTTTGACCATCAACACCAAACAAAGTTTCCGTAACATAACTATCTAAATTTTCTTGCACTTTCGATGCAGCATGCAATATCGCTGCAAGTGCAATTTGTGACGGTGCATACAATAGGCAAACATCCGTAAAGAAAACTCGCTCTAGAAAATCATCGATATTCGGACGAAGTCGTTCTGGATTATTTAACGAACACCGAGTCTATGAAAATACTTGAGGTTAAAAATATTATCAATATTAAATGATTTGTTTAAGTTACTTTTATATCGATTAAAAGACCTTCTACAGGTCGAAAAGGATTATGAATTGCTAAATGAAAGTTTATTTGTTCCATTAATAATAATTCGTTGTTTAAAATAATATCGGCAGCTTTTTCTCTATCGCCTTTTATATTAGCTATAAACTGATTTATTGATACGTTAAATTCTTCTACTTTACACGCTAAATATACACAAGTCGCCCTAAAATAGAATTATTTTAATACAAGTATAATAAAATACATATTCTACTTACATTATCTCTTTAGGATGATAATTCATCACGGAATTATTAATATAAAATCGTTTGAAATACTGGAATGCAGTACCGACAGCATATCTCGGCATTGGAGGCTGAAATCTTTTACAGAAATCACGCATATGTATTTCATATTTACGTAAAAGCATTCTTTCTTCTTCGGGAGTTAAAAAATAATCATATTTCTTGTTTTCCTGTCCAAAACGTGCTTTTTGTAAGTATAACCTCACTTCATTTACATATACAGATTAAAATATATGAATAAAAACAAACTTACAGCAATATTAGCTCCAAATCTCGTAACGTATTTAATATTAGCAGTCTCCCTTAATTTATTTAATTCATTTTCATCAAAAAACATCCAATGTTTACGTTGTGAACTTGAGGGAAACATTATTTAATACTTAAATTTTTATGTATATAATAAAATATTTTTATAAAGAATTTAACAAAAATTAATTAACAAAAATTATTATTTAAATAAAACAAATGAAGATAATATTTATTAAAATATAACTTAACCGCCTCACATTGACAGTTGACAGCTATGTACTATGTATTTAAAAATCTAGAGATACTACTATTGCCATCTAGTGAGATATTTTGTATTATAGTTCGATGATAATCGAAGAGATGGCAACACTAATACTAAATTATTTATAATTGATGTTTATTATTATAAGTGACATTTAATGGGTATTAACCTGTTTAATTTGGAATAATATAATTTATCAAACAATCTGAAACGCATTTTGCCAGTGTTCGTGTATTTTTTTATGTGAAATGACTATTGTGGTAAGCTGTGAATTGACAAAAGATTGTGTTGTGATGAGATTTTAACTTTCAACAATTGCAAATTGGAACAATACCGGGGCTGTTTCTGAAAACATCGTTTCAAGGTAAAGTTCATTGTATTTACTAGCTGAAAAAAGAAAAAAAAAACAGATTTTGTTGTGTATCTGAATATACAACACACCCTGAAAAGGGTGCGGTGGAACAACCCATTAGCCCGCGCTGTACGCGGATAAATGAAAATTAATAATCGCTTTCTGTTATGGCTGAATGTCTACTCCCATAAAGCTATTGAAGCGTGACTTTTAAACGGAAGCTGGTTTCATATTAATAATTTATTAGTTTCGTATTAATTGCAACAGATCCTCCGGCCAAACTTTTCTTAATGAATATGTATATAATGTGATTGTATAATATATCAATATCTGTTTTACCTGCAAACTTATAGGTTAACTGTGCTATTTTCTCGCTTACCTAAAGCAACTGCATTTTTATTAGTTAATAATTATGTATATTATTTACACTCACGTGTTATTTTATATTACTTTTTTTAAATTTTTATTTTATTAAAATATAGATTTCTATCTTTCTATATTAATTCATATATAATATAAATCTTATCTTTAATCTACAAATTTTATAATGATTTCTTTTTGTAATACTTAAGTATTTTTTATATTATTACACAACTGAATAAGGTTAATATGCAATGATATAGATATCGGACACTATAATTAATAAAAAAAAATGAAATTTTGAGTCGTGAATTATATAAAATGTATCCTATGTAGTTTCAAAAATACTTTATAATTTATTTATTTTATATACTTATATTTTTTAAATATATTACTTATATTTTTATTTTTTTATTGCTTCAATAATAATTGTCTAAAGTATGTGTCTAAATTTAATTGTAAAAATGTACTAAGTATATATTTTTCTTCTCGTATCTATTAATTTTTAATATGCATCGTTTTAATTATTTGCTAATCATCAAACTTTTGTACTAATATAAATTATTTAAATATAATATAATTTGAGGTATTAAAAATAATGTTAAAGAAATAATTTATGGAAAAATAAATTAATTACTTACATTTTGGAATTATTTTAATTTTTTTAATATTATTATTTGTTGTATTTATTAAGAGCACTAATTTATGACATAATATGATATTTGAAAATATGAATTACTTTTTTCAAAATTTGTGTGCGTAAATGTAAATTTGTTTGTGACAAAAGTTCTCTGAGAATCAGAAAAATGAGTTAATACCATAACTATACTTATTCTGCGTGATATTAATAAATAAATTAAAATAAGTTTTTTCTAAATGTTAAAAACTTGTTTATTTGAAGATTTTTAAACTTGTATAACAAAATGTAAAAAATATGTAAAAATTGATGATAAACATAATAAATTACACTGTAATTTAAATTTATGTAACTTTACATGGTCTTGAACAGTAAAATAACTACATTTTGTAAATTTTACAATTATAATTTAAATAATATCACATTTTTATGAAAAAAATACCGTCATAGAATATGTGAATTTACATCAATATTTCAATTTTTTGAGAGTACGGTAATCAACTTTTTATTTCAACTGATCCGCAGATTTTGATGACCTAGGGAAGTGGCTTTATAAAACTCAATACATTAAAACTACTATTTTTAAATATAAAAACATTTTAATTTAAATACAATCATAAAATTTTAAAAATTTATTTCAAGGCTTATACATTAAACTAAATAATATTTTGAAAATTTTACTAGAAATTTATCACTGATCATAGTAATGACTTAAATAACCCGGAGACCGGAGATTTAGTTGAAAAACCGGAAACTCCGGGTGAAAACCGGACAGGCGGTCACCCTATTTGAGATTGATGGATTTTATAGACTTTGATTATTAGATTAATATCGAATTTCTAAAAATGCAAATTTAAGTAAGTAATTTTGAAAAACATGCTTTTTTCTTTTATTTTTTATATCTTAATAAATATCAAAAATAGGTATCTAAAATAAGAAATTAGGATTTTTTTTATTGTTTAATTTCTGTTACATACTAACATACAACTATTTCTATAGCGTTATAATATAGACATGAACTTATAGAAAGTGTACCTATTTATGTTGACTATAAATTCTTATCTCTTCATACGCATTATACTTATATAAAATAAATAGTATTTGTTTAATGCATAATCACGACTTGTACGAACCAAATGTGTATGTTCTTAGATATTTAGACAAAGAGATATATCAGAGTCATGCCATGGCAGGGTCTGCGCCTCTGCGCGTATATATGTTATACGGTAGGTCGTTTGTGCATCGGGTTTTTTATACGTTTGGAATTTTTTTCTCGTTACGTATATCGAAACTGGTTTTGGTGTAGGGCCCCACGGCAACACTAAAATGGCTGCCTATCTCCACTGCCTTGGGAGAAGGCGGGACCACGCCACCGCGGAATCAAATTTTGTCCGTATAGCCTCTGACTTGTATTATGGTGGTACAATGTTTTAGGTGTTTTTATTTTTTTTGGGATTAGACGAATGTTGGATAGAATACATAAAAAAATTATTTATAAGGGATGTTATGATATCACCTTGAAATTCAAGAGTATTTGATTTTATTAGAAGTAGAAAGAATTTAGTTATTGTAATGATATAGTTTTTAGGATAATTTGGATTATATGTTGTCATAGAAAAAAATATAATTATTTAGAAAATAATTGTTTTTGGAAAATTTATTTTAAATTTTACAAATATTTTTGTCAAAGTTTTTAGCCAACATTACATAATTAATTTTATGGAAATCAGTTTTATGAAAATCATATAGTAAAAATCTTTCAGAACTCATTATATTAAAATAAAAGGCTTCAGGATTAAGTTCTGTATAAATTTTAATTAAAAGTTGTCGTTTTGATATGCTTTACGTATATTATTATCAGGAAAAATTATAATATAATATAATTTTTTCATGATGATATATGTAGAGTATATCGAAACGTCGACTTTTAATTTATACAGAACTTAATCTTAAAGGCTTTTTTTTTAAATCATTTTACTTAATATTTTCAACACAGTAATCAGTAAAGTATCTTTCAGAACTTATATGTACATAAAATTAAATTCTGTATAATTTGTAACTATATAGAAATCAACGGTCGATTTTTAATTAAAATTATACAGAACTTAATTCTGATTTTTATATTTTAATATTTTAATTAAACTAGATTAAAATTAAATCTGGTTTAACGGAATTGTTATGAATAAGAATTAAATACTTATAATAAGTTTTTTTTTTTTGCAAATACACAATATTAAAGAATTTTTGAGATATTCAATGGATAATATAATTTTTTAATGAAAGAAAATATTTTTTTATATTTTGTTAAAAATTGATAAAATTTAAGAAAATTGTGCAATTTTATTTCTATGGCAATTAAACTTATTTTTGAAAAGTACATACTGAAAATAGTATTTTTTATTTATAATTTTGTAAAATAAATATAAACTTTTATTCTTTCTTTTTCAATAAATATTTGTCTAACCTCCGTATTCATGAAACTAAAAAAAAAGCTTTAGGTTCTGTTAAATTTTAATTAATATTGGACAAGTCGATATACTGCACGTATATCATCATTAGGAAAAATATAATACAAATAAAATGATATTAATAATAAACAAACAAAACATAGAAACAAGTTACTAGGTAACAAAATACAAGTAACTAGATTATAATATTTATAACTTATTAATTAAAGGAAGCCAGATTTTATTTAAATCAGTACCTTGACACTGATTGATGTTATCTTTTTCATAATACGTGCAGAATATCGAAACGTTGAATATTAGTTAAAATTTAACAAAATAAAATCTAAAGCTTTTATATTTTATTGAGTTCTTAAAGATTTTTTACTATGATAAAATTTTGCATTAAATAAAATAATAAATTTTAGGATACTGTGCAAAATTTGCGAACTTTTATGTACTTAATATAATTATATATTTTACAGAATTTCATTATAATTGTTTTAATGAATCACTATATTTAATAGAAAGTTTATGGATACGGGGATAAATGTATTTGTTTTTTAATGGTTAAAATATGAATACCTACACTGAAAAAAAAATATTACCCGTATTTCTACTTTTTTGTATATGAAAAAGTGCTTCTATTTTTTGCTGTAAAATAAATTTTTATTTCCTACCTCTTATCAAATATGAGCAGAATATCTATTTTTGATATATATTTTTTTATATCTAGTACTATAAAATTCAAATAAACTGATTAAAATTGCTTATTAAGCAATTTTAAATAAACGTCAAAAATATTTTTGACATAAATCACTTTTAGAAGTGAGATGAGAATACAGACAAATGTTAATTCGAATGTTAAAAAACTTTTGATCTATTTGATTTTCATAATAGAAATAGTTTCTTTTAATAAAAATAAATAATAGTAAGTTATAGTAACTATAACTATTTTAAAAGTTTTGTATGAAATTATTTTGTGTGTAATGTTTGACTATCAAATTTGTTTTATAATTAGTGTAATTTTATAACTAATTAAATATAAAAATCATGTCAATATATGAGAAATATGTACTATGTAGTATTATTTACTATAATAATCAAAATTCTTACATTAAAATTGAGAATATATATATATATATATATATATATATATATATATATATATATATATATATATATAGATATTAATATTTATACCGAAAAATAGTACTTCTTATTTACGTATTTTTTCATTGGACGTGCGCTATATATTAATATGAATATTTATGATTAAAAATACAGATTTATAAAATTTTAATATATTAAACTTCGGTGTACACTCACTACGATTATACATACCTGACAAACACATCACAAAAATATTATTCACAAAAAAATTTAAACATATGTCTTCTAACATATGGTATTCAAAATAATCCATACACATATACCTACCTAATATTATAGACCATATCTAGGTGTATGCATTGTAAAAATAAATGCCCCCAAAATTTTATTCCTTGCATATTTCAACATTGCCTCTCTCGTATATACATATATATATGAAATATGACTGCGTATGAACGAAATCTATTGCCGTGGGTTATTTACAGTTCGCCACGCCATCTAATAGAAATGCAAATCATATTGTTTCAAATACAACATTTTATCGCACCGACATTGAATATTCATTTGGTCAACTCCGTTCTCTCAAACATATATACATATATATTCAACATGGAAAACAGTAGCCTGGATAATGCAAGAAACTGCTGGAGATGCTTATAATTATATATTTTAAATAACAATGATTAACAGACGAAATAATAATAAAAAAAAACGATCAAATTCATAATAAGATTAAAAAACAAAATAGAATCTATAGCTACGGTGGCCGACTATCGCTTGTTTATTTCACCGCCCTCTTGATGGCATGGCTTTTGCGCGAGGCGATACTCATCTGTTTTTATTTTGAAAGAAGAGCTTTCCGTGCATATAGCCAACTGAAAATTTAATGCGTACTATCAGTGAATTAATTACCGAAGTTCGGTCTTGTATAACTTTTAAAACAATTGCCTAATTCGATCCCGTTTACTTATATTACTTTTTGAAACAATAATTTGTTACTTGATTTCAAAATGTATGCTTCAATGTTGTTCTTATTTCTTAAAATTTGTAGATTTACGAGATATTTTATATTTTTTTTATCAAAAGAAAAATTCCATTTACCATTTGGAAAGACCAAATATTTAATGTTACGAGTTTTACGAAAAATTGCACTAGAAGTTATTGAAAGGTCCTTTTGAAAAGGACATTAATAGTATAAAGTATACAGGCAGTCGTACACTGTAAATAAAGTTGCCATTTTACATAAAAACCATCGTAAAAAATTACATATTATTTTAGTAAAACCGATAGTTTATATAAATTTTCTGCAAAAATAATATAATTTTGTAATTTTAAGTAAAATAATTAATTTACTATGTTATATATGTTTTTTTTTTTTACCGAAAAAGTAAGTAAACTTACATAAAATATACGTATTTCATATTCATATTATGTAAAAATTTTTGTGTGACGTCTGTCAATTTACATATTAAACTGGTGTAAATCAGTTGCTCCGGGGTTTTATGTAAAATTACAGAATAATTTTTTACAGTATAGGCCAGTGGTCGCGTGTTCGACTCGGACCTCAAAAGTTCCTGATTCGCACCGCGATCATATCAGAAATTTAATATTATAGCTGATATTAAAACCTTATACCACTGAACTGATATCGTCTGGGTCTGAGTGGTTCGTAACCTAATACTATAGGTAGGTTCCATGCTTGGCTGTGGACTAACGACTCGCACCAATGACAATGCAAGTAAAAATTTTTAAGAAACTATACCATGTACAGCTTTTCGAGCATACAGTATCTATGTTTCACATAGGAATTATGGGAAATGATGATGAATAGTTTATTAAGATATGAGGTTGGTAAGTGCACTATAAGCTAACCCAATTTACGAGTTTCTGTTAACAGCCAAAACCAACATCCACTACACATAGATATATCAACGTAGGTACCACACCACTATTGTATATACTCAAACGGCCTTCTTGTTACAAATATGATAATACATACACACATATATACACAATCATGCCACCCAGAAGGATGTAGCACAAATTCTTTCCACTATCCCGAAATCAGTCGCCTCCAAACTCCAAACATCCTCATCCAGACAAGCAACTTTAGTTTCATCGATATTCATAATTTTTCTCATAATACATGCGCTTCTATCTATGTACATATAAATTATTAAACATTTTACTCTATGTATAACAAAAGCTTTTTTTTTCTTTTGCCGCTAAAAAACTAAAAATACTAAATTCTTATTAGCCGGCAAAAGTATAAAACAAAACACGTTGTAAGTTGTAACTATTTAAATATGCCAGTGGCTCATAATTGAAAGACAACTTAAATTATGGTAATTCTCTAATAATTATGAAAAAATATTCCTAACGAACAGAAACAAAACGAGAAAGAAAAGAAAAATATGAAAACTCGTGCAAAACTAACTGCGATCAGAAAAATGGATAAACAGTTTTTTTTTTCTTTTTTTCAATAGACTGATTAGACCGCCAAGAACACGCACCTTTACAAATACGCATATATGAATTTTTGAATGTATGTGTATGTAAAACGCACGCACAATGTGTGTGCGCATAGCATACTGCGAGATAAATAAAAAAAAATTACTTATTTCGTAATTTTAAATATGGTAACACCAACGCTTATTTAAATATACATGTTTCACGCAAAATGTGCTTAATTTTTCTGTCTTCTATTTTGACATGTATAATGTTTTTTTTCCTGAATTTATTAACATAAAATAAATGTTTAGATAAAATAAAATTAAATATTAAAAAAAAATTAAATACTATTTTACATTTTTTCAACAAAACTTGGCAGCACTGTTTGGAGAAAATTGATTTCAGGATAGTGGAAAGAGTTTGTGCTACATCCTTTTGGGTATATGGCGTGATTGTATATTATGTATTATGCACGAAAAGAATCTATCCTGAAAAGTTTTTTTCTATCGTACAAACAGTATGCACTGTAAAAAACAGTATAATAATATATTGCTAAATATATTGCAAAATTTTAGCGTTAGTTTAGTTCATAAAGCGTAAAATAACTATAAATCTATATGAGGTGTAAAGCTATAAAATTTTATCAATACCTACATTTTTCTATTGAACACGGGACTGCACCAAAAATTCGAGTCTAAAATATGAAATTTTATTGGGAAAAAAACTATCTAAGTTTATAGCTATAAAACACGCATAATTATACTAATTTTCTGGGCTACCCAATCGAATCTCTTTAATACACTTCGTTCGTATAACATTGCCTCTGAAATTCGATCAAAATCATTCAAAAATTATCGATATTTAATTAGGTTTTTCTGTGAATTTTTCATCGAGTTTTACTTGCGAATCGTTAATTTTATTATCTAGATACGATCTGATTGCAAACAATTCATTAATAGTGATCGATTAAAATAAATATGGCGTCCGATGTTTGACTCGATCCCCTGTATAGTGAGAAAGTTATGCTGTACCCTTTTTCCTACATACAATATACGTTTATTATAATAGCGTAATTGCGCTAAATTATCTTGACCACATGAAAAAAGTTAATTCTGAAATGGATGCGTTCAAAACTTTCGATTTCAAACACTAAATTATTGATCTAATATATTTAGATATAGATTTTGTTTTAAGAATTGTATTCGCGTTTGTTTTATTTAATTGATAATGAATTTATTTTAAACAGAGATGAATAAAAATTCATAATTTATTTAAATATTAATACAATTAAAAAAAAATACATGATGTAAAGAAATATTAGGAGTTTCGGAATAAACTTATGTATTTAATTGAAATTTCTTTGATTTGAAGAAAATTTAGTTAATTTATTTGGAAATTTAATTTATGAGAGTGACACCTCTTTTGTTTATGAAAAAGTGCTTTTATTTTTTGCTCTAAAATAATTTTTTACTTCTACCTCAAATATCAATAGTATTTCTATTTTTGATATATTTTCTTATATATATATAATATTATAAAATTCAAATAAACTAATTGAAATTGCTTAATAAATAATTTTAATTAAACGTCAAAAGTAGTTTTGACAAAAATCACTTTTAAAAGTGAGGTGAGAATTCAGGTTAATTTATCTATTTGATTAGATAGCTAATTTGACAATATAGAGTAATAGTGATATAGTGAAAATAGTGATAATATCAAATAGTGGTAAGTGATTTATGTCAAATTTTATTATTTTATTTATGTATTATGTTATTAATATAGTAAAAAATCTTTTAGAACTCATTATATTAACAAAAAAAAGCTTTAAGATCAAGTTCTGTATATATTTTATTAAAAAAATTGACGTTTAGATATACTCTACGTATGTTATCATCAGGAAAAGATATCCAAGAATATGTACAGAACTTAATCCTAAAGCTTTTTTATTTTATTATGTAACTTCTTAGAAATAGGATTTATATTAAATTTGTCAGATATATTAAAAATATTTTAATAATTTATACAATTTATAAATAATTTTTTGGGATATTTTATCATAATTTCATTGATAAATACTTATATTTTTAGTAGGAATAGAAGAGTATCTATGAGAGTTGTTTGTCTGAATGGGAATTTTTGGAGAAAATTAATTTTGGGAAAGTGTCACATTCTTTTGGGTACATGGCGTGATTGTGTATGTGTGTTTGAATATTATTAATCTACTATATACTATGAAAATGAGATTTTTACGTGATGTATGTGGTGAAACTAGAATGAATCGAGTATGAAATAAATTAGTGTATGATGAGTGTGAAATTGAAAAAGTTATTGTTGCATAAGTTTTATAAATACACTGTTAGAAAAAATGTACAGTTACATAAAATAATATGTAATTTATTGTTGTTTGCGATTTTTATTAGATTTTAAAACTTGTGTAAAAATATATTTTTTTTAAATTTATTTTATCAGTTATACGAGTATTAGATGCAATAATTAAATTAAGTAATTTTTTAATTTAAAGCTTGAATTTTGTAAAATTACGTGTATATTCATGGCAGCAAACCGTACTTTCTCTAACAGTGTAGTAATAAATAATTTTCCTATACCTATATAATAACTATTCGTCATCAATCGTGTGCCTGAGTTCTAAATTGTCGTGTGTAACTAAATCGTTTCGAACACAGCCATTCATATAGAGAGTGAGTTAAGTGTGGCTGTGTGTGTGTGTGTGTGTGTGTGTGTGTGTTGGTTGGTGTAGTTTAAGCCGAGCAATGTAATTTTATAATTTTCCCCTCATTTCGACACAAATTACACTACGTCTATATGTTTATATATACACAACCATAGGTTGGGCTTTCGGTCGAGGTTTTTAGTCTCGTCTCGACATCCACAGACGACACAATCTGTCAAAATTCTCGTCGACCCGTTTTCGCGTCGTAAACTCGGCCCGCGAAAATTTACACGAGAACGCCAATTTGTAAGTGCTTTTCAAACATTTCTCATATATCTATATACGTTTTCGTTTTTAACTCGTATATAAGTTAAGTTCCACATTGGGACGGTATGCTGGTGCTGGTGTGGTGGTGGGGGGTAAAAAAGGAAGTGTGTGTACCAACTGATTTTGTTTTGTTTTGTAATGAATTTGATTGTCATTTGGTTGAATTTTATCGAAATGTTTTGGATTGTGCTTAAAAGTGAGGTTACGAATGAATGTTATGGAGGGGAGACTGTGTGAAACCGATATTGTTTTGTTTTTACCTACTTTGATCATCATTTATTGATTTTGTTTAATTGTTTTGAATTGTTGAAATTATTTTTGTTTTCGTTTCTGAAGATTGAAAAGTGTTTAGATTGGTTTGTACCACAAGCTCGGTTTTAGGTGTTCATTCATTTGTTTAGTTCTGCTTTTATGAGAGTTACCTTGTTTTAAAACCGGTATTAGTAACGAGCTCGTAGTACCAGCCGTTATATTTAGTTGTAGTGAATTTACACAAATGTTCTAATTAATGAAAATATATAGTGACTGTTATAGAAAATAACAATATTTCTCATTAACATATATTTCTTTATTTTCAATAAATTTATTTAGAGATTTAAAAGAAATATTTATTTGAATAAACATAATTTTCTTTACTCGAAAGAATTCTTTTTCTTTTATTTTGTTAGAAGTATTTAAAATTGATGTTTTGTATAGTACAGTTTTAATAAAGTGTTATGTGTTTTGGCGGAAAAGAAAAACTTATTGACTGATATAAGTATACTTCGTCCTCGGGTTTTTGGTGTTTTATTTATTTGATCTGTCGGTTTTTGGGCGTTTTAGTTAATTTGTTTAGTTGCATCATCTTAAAACCAATATTAGTTAAAACCAAATTTGGAAAATTTGAAGTTGGTTTATATTGTTATTAATCGGCGCTAATTAATTTTTGTTTAATTTCATTGACTGATACTACAAGCTTAGTTCTTAGTTTGTATTAAAAATATTAAATATTAAATGTTTTAAATAGTTTATTATAATAACAAATAGATATACTTAGGAAGAATTTATCGTCCTTATTACGGATCCGATGGCTAAAGTTTAATTTTTTATATAAATGCGAAGATAATAAATTAATATGTATTTATTTTGATAATTTTTATTTTAAAATAACTAAAATGCTCAACTTATTATATTTGGGTTAGGTTTTTACAATAAAATTTATATAACAATAAGAAAATTTTCAGAACTTATTATATTAAAATAAAAATTCTTTAGGATTTAATTCTGTATGAATTTTAATTAAAAATCGACGTTTCGACGTACTCTACGTATATCGAAACATCGATTTTTAATTAAAATTAATACAGAACTAAATCCTATAGCCTTTTTATTTTAAAATTTATATATTTTGTTTTTGATTGTCATTTGTTTCTGTCAAAAAGTTTTTGTTTTTGTTAAATGCGTTTAGGTTATGTTATAATAAATGTATTCAGTTACATTTTAATAAGTTTCTCATGTAAAAGGCGGGTTTTACTAAGGTGATAATGGCTCAATTTTTTTCTATCATCATTTGTCGAATTTTATATAAATTGCAATAAGAATTAAAATCATGTTTCATTACTTATTACATGTTTAACATGTGCCCAATAAATTTACGAATATTGATAGGGGTTTCTGAGTTTTATCGTGTTTTTTTTGAATATTTATGTTGCTTGTTAAGTGATTTTTCTTGTTTTTTTTTTAAATTTGTGTTTTTTAATGATTACGGAAAATGAAAGTTTTTTTTTGTTATTTTTGTTTTATAGATATATGTTGATGTGTATGTTTGGGAGATAAAATAGTTTTTGCTTTTTTTTTTTGTTTCACTAAAGGGCGGGAAAATATACTTACTCATATGGAAAGATTTTTACTCTATATTTTATTTTGACCATGTTTAAGACCCGATTTTATAAATGTACCTAAAAAGGTGCACTGAGAAAAATGGATAGTTACCGTAACGCTATTTATATTTAAAAAGGTGACACAAACACAAGATATTAAAAATAACAAAATAAGTATATTTAAAAATTAACTATAAATATAATAAAAACAAAAATTTAATACCATCAATTTGTATATAGTATTACAGTCTTAATTCTTAATATAGTATTAAAATATATATGTGAGTAGATTTTAAAAATGTATATATTTGTGAATACAGTAAACATACTCGTATATTTCAAATAAATATCTACTTATTATTATACAATTTGTTAAATATCTATTTTTCTCAGTGTGTGGCATAAACTATTTCCACTATTCGCAAATTAGTTTTCTTCAAATATTCAATCACATTTATGGTACCTCGCATACATGCTCTTCTATAGCTACTACAACAAATATATACATACACAATCCAAGAGGGTGTGGTACAAACTCTTTCCACTATCCCGAAATTAGTTTTGTCTTAATATTCCTATCTAGACAAGCAACTCTAGCTTCATCCACATTCATGACCACCTCTCATACATGCTCTTCTATTCTTCCTACTTGAAAACTTTCGCTCACCCAAGCCACTTTCTCAATCACACCAACCACTCCATCTATTCATCAAAGCACCAAACTAAATTAATTATAAACTAGTTACTTTACAAGTAAATTTACTGTGTTGTTTTACAAAAGAAACAATTAAAATAAATAAATATTGAAAAATTTGCCAATTGAAAATTTGGACATTTGTCAAAATATCTTTCAATATATGAGTACATGGCGTGATTCTGTATGTATGTGCACTGTTCGAAAAAAAAATACCTTTATTAGTGCTTATATAAGTCCGTAAATTCAAAAAGAGCACTTTATTATCCCAGAAAAGAGTAAAAAATATATACTCTTTTTACGGCAATTCAATTTTTTTTTGTGTACCACACGCATGTTGGACCATGCGCAGTAACAAGAAAATTTAAAAAATACTCAAAAAAGGGTAAATTTTAATGTTTTACTCAGAAACAAAATGAGTGAGCAGTTATTTAGCCTTATTTTTCGTGTTTGTTGCTCTTCCATAAAAGTAAAAAGTCAAATATTTTAAAATACGCAAAAGCAGGGCAATTTTTTGCTCTAATAAGGCTACAAATTCAATTACCCTAGAAAATTTTTACTCTTTTACTCTACTATTTTGAACAGTGTGTGTATTTACTGGTATACAAAAATTAAAATTATATATTTACATAACAATACATTTGTTTCTTTTTTAATTGGATTGTACATTTCGATTAAGCAGTTTTTTTTATCCTTCTTGAATGCCTTCGAGAAGTTTCTCATTGTTAATTTTCCAAATGTAAAACAAACGCCATCACTTAGATCTATAATTATCAAGTAAGCCGCGGCTGTTTTTAATTTTGTTTTTCTTTTTATTTCATATAAGTATAAATGACACATACGCTACTGTACTTACTATACATATATATCTCAACCATTCAACCACAATTCAACCATTGTACCACCGCATAACCGCCTGTTCAGCTCCGATTAGATAACAATAATATTTATGATGGCAAGCCGCGGTAACCGGTCGGTGATATATTAATAACCGCGGTTACCAAAGCATAATAAACGAATGTAGCAAAGTAGCAACGCTTTAGGGCCACTTTGTATATAGTGTTGGTGTGCCTGTATAGATGTATTGTTATCTGATTTTACGTGTTAATGTATTGGTGTAAGTGTGTGTGTGTGAGTGAATGTTTGAAGTTGGCTTTTATTTAGTTTGTTCTTTTTTTTTTGTTGGATAATAAATAAAATGTTTGTTAATCAATAATTTACTAAGTGAAGTTGAGATTGGAAATAGTAATTATCGGTTGAAAAGCCTGGGAAAATATTTAAGTTTTATTTTATTGAAATATAGTAGAATTCTGAAAATTTGCATACTAATAACTAAAATAAAAAAAAATATAGTTAAAAGTCTTTTAGAACGCATTATATAAAATAAAACGACTTTGGGTTTAAGTTCTGTATTAATATTTATTAATAATCGACCTACCCAACGTACTCAACTTATGTCTTCATCAGGAAAACTGATACAAATGACATAGAACATAGAAGTAAAAAAGCTAGGTTACAGTTTTCCTGATGAAGACGAACATTATTAATAAATATTAATACAGAACTTAAATCTAATGTCGTATTAATTTTAATTTAAAAAAATTGAAATTTCGACGTACTTTACGTACAACAGCAGAAAAAATGATACAAATGACATATGCAATAAATAAACAGAACATAGTAACTTGTTTCTATTTTACATAAAAACCATAGTAATAAATACATATTATTTCAGCAAAACCAATGGTTTACATTAATTTTTTCTATAAAAATAATATAATTTTGTAATTTTAAGTAAAATAATTAATTTACCATTTTGTATATGTTTTCTACCGAAAAAG
The DNA here is from genome assembly GCA_963966155.1 of Clivina fossor. Lineage (NCBI taxonomy): Eukaryota > Metazoa > Arthropoda > Insecta > Coleoptera > Carabidae > Clivina > Clivina fossor. The sequence goes on from OZ014568.1 coordinate 5,414,685, forward strand.
TAAGTAAACTTACATAAAATGTACGTATTATGTAAAAAAATTTCTGCGACGACTGTAAATTTCCATATTAACGTCAATTCACATGGAAAATAGAGAAAACAAATTTTTTTCCAAAAAAAAAACATATTTTTTGCTTTTTTTTGGCCAAATTATAAATACGAAAAAATTCAAAAAAATATATATTATTCTACATAGGATATTATATCTCAGGTATTTTTTCGGTATCTTTAAGATCGGCTCGATAGAAAATAGAACCAGTTAAAAAATATACTATTTTTTATTTTATATAAATCAATTAATAATATTAAATTTATTATTGAATTATTAATTCAACATTCATTATGTAATTTTCCGAACAGTCAGTTACAATAAATAAGTTGTATTAAACGAATAAATTCAATATTAACTTCAACATGTTTTGTATTTGAGCTACGTGTCTGAACATAGCAATTAGAACCGTGTGAACTAACGTTAAACTGGTGTAAATCAGTTGCCTCGGATTTTTATATAAAATTACCGATTTTTTTACAATATAGGTAACAAAATAAGAAACTAGATTATAGAAATTTTTATAAATTATTTATTAAAGTAGAATACATTGAAACGTCGATTTTTTAATTAAAATTAATACAGAACTAAATACTAAAGACTTTTTATTTTAATATAATGAGTTTTGGATGATTTTTTATTATACTAATAATTAAGTTTATCACAGCAGAGAAAGTTTAAAAACTGTTTAGAAAAATATATAGGATGTTTGATAGAAAATCTAACAAATGTAAAATTTCTTTTTTAATGATTTGTCAATTGTTTTTATTGTACATAAAAAATTTTGTTCGTTTTGCAACTTCTGTATCATACTATATTAATACTAAATATTTCATTTAAGATCTTTATATTAGTTATAATTTTATATTTTAATATGAGAAAAATGCAACTGTTTTATTTTACAGTGTTGAAAGAACTTAAGTTGCGATTATGTTTATTGTATATATTTGTATGTCATTAAAAATGATAATACACCGAACACACTAATTAACCGTTATGTTAATGCTAGAAAAAGTGATGAAATCATGGCAATTAATTGAAATAAAAATACTTGCGCGATGCGCCGATAATTTCTCGGAACGGATCTTTGCAATTTTGAATTTACACTTCATACAACGTGGTTTCCCTGCTTGCCGCCGCTACATACCTGTATGTATATGATATTAAAATCGTGACAGAAGCATTTTACACAGTGTGGCCTTAAAATATTAATTTATACTGGGGCGCGAATCATTTAAATTTATAATTTTTAACTATATGCATAAACAAGTACGAGAGAGAGAGAGAGGAAGAGAGAGTATCTGAAATTATTATTTCTTTTTTCTCTTAATTCTTCTTTCTCTTTTTTTCTTATTCTCACATATCATATAACTTGTGTATGTGTGTGTTGTTGCTAAGCAACGTTTTTATACGTTCGTTGACCAACCAACATGCAAATGCAAATTTTTTGGAAGATTTTTTATATATCTTTTTTTGAATTACTATTTTGTGTTGGATGGTATGCTGAAATAAATCTAGAAGCTGTAGATATAATATATATATATATATATATATATATATATATATAAATGAATTTTAATATTGCATGTTTTAAGAAGGAATTACAAAATGTTTTTTTGAATTTCTTAGACAAATAAATTAATGTTTATTAAAGATAAAAAAGATGTGCTACTTATACGAGGGTTGCCTTTTATTTTACGGGATTAAAGAACAAAAACAAATTTTTATTATCGAAAAAAAAAAGATTAACATTGACGTTGGATGTAAGATATTTTTTTTAAATTATAAGCTGATGTTGGGTTTGCCTGCAAAAGCAGAAAAAGAAAATGATTACTGTGGAAGTGAGATTTTTACGTGGGGTATATGGTATAACCAGGAGGAATCGGATACGGCATAGATTATTGTATGATGAGTGTGAAATTGAAAAAAAAAAATTGCAAAAGTTGCCGTGTTGGTCAGTTAAGATGTCGATTGTCTTTAGCGAATGTCCAATGAACGTTTCGTTACAAAAATGTATATGAATAATTTTCAAGATATACGTTTGCCAGTGGACATCCAATGAGTAGCTGGAGTGGTATGATTGAGAGTTTTTTGCGTGAGCGAAAGTTTCCAAGTCGTAGGAATAAAAAAGCATGTATGACAGAGTGTCAGTATGAATGTGGACGAAGCATAAAGTTGCTTGTCTGGATATGTTTGGAAGAAACTGATTTCGGGATAGTGGAAAGAGTTTATGCCACACCCTTTTGGGTACATGGCGTGATTGTGATTGTGTATGTATGTATATATGTATTAATAAATTTATATCCGATTTTCGTAAATATTTAAAGAAAAATGATTTTGTATCAGAATTTCAATATCCTTACTGTTGTATATCTAATATTTTATTGCAATAATTTTTTATACTAATGCTTTTAAAATATTCTAAAAAACATAATATATATATATATATATATATATATATATATATATATATATCCATATCCTAATGTTTTTGAAACTTTCTTAGAACGCGCAATAGTATAATTTACCTTTAATACTTCCCGTCGGCAAAATTCGACCGAATTTTATTCGAGACTCGAGATATATATATATATATATATATATATATATATATATATATCGGATAAAATTAACAAATACAATAAATCAAGTTTTATAACCCTAGAGGATACGAGCAACCCGAAATAAACATTTGAGACAAACCTTTTCTTTTCTGAACTCAAACTAACATTAACTAATTACATTTTAATGCTTTTTGAAACTCGAAAAGTTTCACTTGTTCAAATCAAACACAAAATATATTTCCGAAAAGATAAGAAAAAAAAAAACGAAATTCAAACTCAGACGCTTCGCCAGTAAAAAGGCGGTCAGACAAAAACGTATCGGGAGAGAGAAAACAAAAGAAACGAAATAAAATTAAGGGTTACCACTCATCCTTAGAACTATATAATTGTAGATCAAAAATATCCCTAGGTGATCCTAGGCGCCAAGAACTAAGTTCAGGTTTTCAGACAAAGAAATTAAAACAAAATAAAATACGAATCGTTGTATATGTATGTGTTGGTATACGCGTATACATACAGGGTGCCCAGTAAGTAGTCATTAGGCTAAGACCGGTATTACTAATTAGTAGTTTTTAGAAGCAATGCTACTGACTTCATGTTTATGAATTACGCCGTTTCTTCGTTGTAGTAGAAACGAAGGCGCAAATTCGTCCCCAGCGGTATTCCTATACGTCTAAACAATGTTTTTAGGGTAATTTTTAATTACAGTGATTAAGGGGTGTCCAAATTATATTGTGTCAAATATGCCCGGGCTTTGTATAAAGTTTTATGTTAGTGCTATGTAAAAAGAGGAAGTATATACGTAAGCGGTTTTTGAAGTTTGAAAGGTGTTTTGATATTATAAATTATATATTTTAATTGGTTCGAATTTTTTTTGATGTAATATTGGGGGTAAGAAAAACGAACGATTATTATATTGGTATTATATATTTGTAGGGTTGTAGGTGATCTTTTTAATTACAGTTTTTTTTTTTTTGGATATTTGGGGGAGTGTATTGATAATATCGGAGCTTAGTAGCGTGTAAATTAAATTAAGTGTGCGAATTATTAGCGTTTATTAATTTAGGTTGCAATATTTTTTGTGGTAGTTAGCATGTATAGCTGAAAAATGTTCAAAGATATCAACCAAAAATTTTTTTTTTGATTTTGATATATTTTATTTTATTTTGTTTTTGTAATATTTTGATTTTCACATATTTTGTTTATTTTATTATTAACATAGTAAAAAAACTTTCAGAACTCATTATATAAAATAAAACTGCTTTAGGTTCAAGTTCTGTAAGTATTAAAATTTATGTATAATCAACGTTTCGACAACGTTTCTTCATCAGAATGAAGAAGACGAGCGTTGAGTTTCGTCGAAACGTTGATTATAAATAACTATTAATACAGAACTTGAACCTAAAGCAGTTTAATTTATTTTATTATTCTTTTAATATTTACTTTGTTTTTTTTTGTGGATAAAGTTTGTGCATCTGTGAAAAACTGAAATAAAGGGCTACTTTATTTTCTATATTTGGTGTCAATGGATTTGCTAGTTTATACTTTGTAAAACATGCAGACTGGACAACAATCTTTCTTTATTTTTGAGTGATGACATCAAAAAAAATTGTGGTTTCACTAGAAAAAAATTGTAACATTGTTTAGACATTACCTAAATTAATTTTGACATATATCTTCAAATTAATCAACGATAAAATAATAATTTTAATTTTATTTTGTCATATTTATACGAGTAACATTTCAATTATGTGTATACCTGCACATCTAACTTCAAAACAAAAATGAAATAAAATAAGGCAAGCAATATAATTGCAGAATAAGAAAACTAGAATAGAGAACACAATTCTTCGTGTTATTTTTTTCATCTATCGTCTGAAAGAGCGGTAAAAATAAAATTCGGTTTGGTTTTAACAACCAACCTGAAGCAGAAGTAGCCAGCATACACACACATACACACTCGTACATATAAGGGGCAACATAATGGTCTCGGGTGGGCCCTCGGGGGCCTGCGCCCCTTGTAATTACGGACGGCGCAGACGCGCGCCGGACCCCGCGACCGGCGTCTACCACACTGTCTTCTTTCGTATAGCGTTTGGTTTCTGCTGTGTGTGTGTGTGTGTGCTTGCTTCGCGTTCGTCTTTTCTTCACGAGTGTGCTGTGTACGTATGTATGTTATTATATGTTTTTTATACCGGAAACCGTAAGGGAGCCACAACGAACACGGACTGCCGCGCCAAGGCGCACTGTGCATGGCCAGTGCAATAGGAGGATGGACGTGAAATACAGAGTTGGATTTTACAGGAATTCAGAGTTTTGATGGCTAAGATTTAATATTTTTAGGATTTATTTATTTAAATAATAGTATCCAAAAGGCATACTTACTTATTTGAAAGATACAAACAAAAATATATAAAAAAATTTAATATTTTAACAATACAATTTCGTTTTGATATCATTAGATGTACAGTTAAACATATCAATGCTGTCCTCCACAGTCTGATAGACATCAACCATCTGATACATCGATGAGGATAGCATACAGTTTGTCCTTGCTGTGAGTTTGTAGAATGCACTTCCTTTACGGGAACCCCCTTGTGGAAGGCTGAGCAGGCTGAGTATTAAACTGTAATCGATTTTGTAATTTAATATTTTATATAGGAAAATTATGAATTGACAAGATCTTCTATTTTTAAGCGAGAATAGCGAAAAAAATTGTAGCTGGAAGATTTGTGTGATTCCAATTTCAGGATAAGATTCTGTTATATAATACATTCTAGGTTTTAAAAAATGTCTTTGAAACGTGATTTTACATATTTTGTAAAATATTTAAATATTAACATAGTAAAAAAATTTTCAGAACTTATTAAATATAAAATAAAACGGCTTTAGGCTGTAGTTCTGTATTAATATCTATTAGTAATCGACGAATTCAACGTACATTTTCATCAGGAAAAATGATACAAATTTCTTTTTTTGCGCAATAATTATACATTTACATGATACTGTCCCGTAAATTGAAATATTATATATTTTAACTTGTTTAGCTAGGAGAAAATTTTTAATTGTAATATTAATAATTTATTTCTAGACATTTGAAGAAAATAAACACGATTTTAAAACACAAATACAACGATTGATAAAAATGAAGCACTGTAAACGTATTATTAAATATTTCCCTGATAAAGCTGAGACATACTTTACAATATGAATTTTTCACCTGTGCGTTAAGAAAAAGAAAAGAATAGTTACTTATGTCGTATAAAAACGTACGCACTATTGCCATATTCTCAAGTTTTAAAAAATAATTTGAAACGATTTTGAAAATTGTAAATTCTTATATACCTATAGTGTTAGTTATAATTATGCATAGCTTATAATTTCTTTAATTTGAACCGAAAATAAGTGGGCTAGCCTGGTCCTGTACCTGAAGGTCGCATCGCTACCTTTAACTAAAGGGCCGAAATTTGGTTTCGCTTCGCCGATATTACCGACTCTATACTGTTCTTCTGTCTTTTACTTGTCAATTGTGACTGCCCAACACTATCATTGTTTTTCGTTTTTTTTTTTTTGTTTTTGTTTCTTTGATGAGCGACAACTGAGACTGAAATTTGACTGGGCGTTCGTCAGCTGTCTTTATCTGTATATATGTATAGACAAACAAATGACAGTCTGTGGGAGTTTGGGTTTTTTACGGTTTTTATAATGTTTTTGATCGTAATTCTTTTAGTGTTTCTATAATAATATACTGTGTATAGGATTTTGATTATAAAGTATATTTATTAATTTTTTTTATATTTACAAAAGATTTTATAAAATTTATTAACATTTACTTACTATTAAAATAAAAAAGCTTTAGGTTAAAGATTTTTTTAATTTTATAATTTATTTTATAACTTGTATTTTGTTATACCAAGTTCTACCATGTTACTTGTTTCTATTTGTGTTTGTTTATTATTTATGTCATTTGGTATATATTTTTCCTGATGATATAAATTTCTAAATAAAATTTGGCTTCCTTTAGTTAAAAATTTATAAATTTTATAATCTAGTTACTTATTTTGTTAACTAGTAATAACTAGGTATTAATTAGAATACATTTTTTTCTCCAAATTATTTTAAAAATTAACATAGTAAAAAAATATTTCAGAATTCATTATATTAAAATAAAACGGTTTTAGGTTCTAGTTCTGTATTAATATTTATTAATAATCGATGTTTCGACGAACTAAACGTACTTCTTTATAAGGAAAAAAGACACAAATAACATTTATAGTAAAATAAACAGTTACTAGCTAATAAAATAAGTAACTAGATCATAAAATTTATAAAATTTTAATTAAAGAAAGACATATTTTTTTATATTTAGTTACTTGTATTTTGTTACCTAGTAACATGTTTCTATGTTCTGTTTATTTACTTTAAATGTCATTTGTATAATTTTTTCCGATAAAGATGTACATTGAGTGTGTTGAGTAGGTTGACTATTAAAAAATATTAAAACAGAACTATAACCTAAAGCCGATTTATTTCAATATAACGAGTTCTAAAATATTTTTTTACTATACGTTATAATAAAATAATGTTTGGTTTCTATGCATGAGGTGTTGCTAAGCTGTTTTAAGTAAATATTATTTTATTTTCCAATTTGTATATTTCTTTTCGATAACGATTTTCTGTCATATTCTTCTTAGAAAAGATATTTTTCCAAATTTTTCTGATGCCTAATAACCGTGTCTGTCAACCTGCCTAAATATTTCGTAAATTTAATATGACTAAAAGCAACAAATATATTCTAAGGGATATGAAAATATAATGGCAGGATAAACAGAATTTAATCTTTTTTGGTTACTTATGTCAGTTTTAATAAAATTTCGGAAAATAATTATTTTTCAAATGCACTTACACTTTATTTTTAATCTATTATAATTAACAAAAAAGGAAGATATATAATAGATACATTTATATATACACAATTACGTCATGCATCCAAAAGGGTGTGGCACAAACTCTTTCCATTATCCCGAAATTCGTTTTCTCCGAACATTCCTATCCAGACATGCACTGTAATAAATGTAATTTAAATTTCTGTTATTTTACATTGTTTTTTGCAGTAAAATAGCAGCATTTTGTAATTGTTACTGTACTAATTTACGTAATATTACATTTTTATGAAAAATTACATTAATAAAGCATGTAGATTTAAATAGTTTTTACAGTGTAGCTATAAGAGATATTTGAGAAAAATTATTTAAATAATAATAGCTATACTTCGATACAGAGTAATTCATTGATCATTTAGTATTAACTATAATAAATTTCAAGGCATTTTTAATTTTATCTAGGTTTTATAAAATTTTAATTTTTCTACAAATAAATAAAAAATTTAACATAGCAAAATTTTAATGATCTAGTTACTTATTTGTTACCTAGTAACTCGTTTCTATTTTCTGTTATTTACTGTAAATGTAATTTGTATCATTTTTCCTAATGAAGATGTACTTTAAGTACGTGGAGTATATGTCAATTATTAATATATATTAATATAGAACTTAAACCTGAAGCCGTTTTATTTTAAATAAAAATTTAGTTTTATAATGTTTATTTTTTTTATTATAAGTTTATATATTTTATAAATGCTTTTTTAGTATAAGTATATGAATAAATAGTTAACTAGATTTATTGACGTTTTCTAATTATATCCTAATCTTAGTTATTAAACGATGAAAATAATATGGAAATAAGCGCGGACGGTAGCTACATATTTTGACGGTTAGGTGCAGCTCAGTTGCCGGTAGCTCGTATTTGTATTCACCGGACTTTTGGATAACAAAATGGCAGAACCAGTAGCTGTGATAGTATTATTTTTTTTATTTATTAGTATTATTGTTTTAAAATAACGTTATTATGATTATTATTATTTTGTTTGTAAATTTTTACAATATAAATATTAATAAATATTAAAATAGTATTAAAATAAAAAGCTTTAGTATTAAGTTTTGTGAATTAACTGATTTAAATAAAATTTGGCTTTCTTTAATTAATAATTTATAAATTATTATTATTATTTAAATAATTTATAAATTTATAAGTTTTTTTTTAATGATATTTTAGCATGCATTTAATATAAAAACAATAATTATTTTTTTTTAATTTTTTGACTAACTAATATATATTTATATTAAATTTATATGTATATATTACTTATATTAAACACTACTTATGTTCCATGTAACATCAACTAAAAATATTATGCTAGCTCTGAAGAAGGTAATAGTGATTGCCGAACGTTGCCCTAGAAGATAATAAAAAATATATAATTGATTGAATTCCATCTATTATTAATTATTTATTAAAATCTATTAATTACAATAAAATAATTTTAATTATATGTTTAATAATTTATAGATTAAACAAATTTAAATATTTTATTAGGCAATTTTAAAAAAAAATTATAATTATATTTGTCCATATAAACATTAAAAAATAAATTATGTATTTTAGTTTATTTAATAAAATATCATTATTACTATAATTTCCATTTCGTTTATAAATGTTTTAATTAACGATTCAACAAATCTAGATATTATTGTAATATACTACATATATTTAAAAATAAATTAATATCCCACATTCAAACATTAGACATAACTATATATGTAGCTGTAAGTGTATTCATACAAACTATTTGATTTTTATCAATAGCTATTAGAAGCAAAACTGATCAATCGCAATTAAATGGTAGCACACTAATTACCCGTTAATAACATAATACCAACCAACAGTGACAAAAAAAATATGAAATATTTCCAAATTATGTATTCCATATAATGTTGATAAATAGGACCACAAAAATATCGAATTTAATTATCAGTTGGCAAAACATATTTAAAATAAATTTAATATGTGGTAAGTGAAATAGAAAAAAAAAAAAAACTAATATGGCTGCCATTGCCTGGGGAATTATCGAAACTTATTATTGGTTATATGTAGATTATCGTATTAGATTAGAGATTTAATTGATTTATTGGGAGATAGTACTAAGTATGTATTAAAATTTTATATTGCTAACTGAATTACACAATATCTTATACGATTCTCAGAATCTCATTATGTTATATTTTTATTTACGAAACTTGCCAGTAAAGACAATTTTTACTAAAAATTAAAAATACTCTTACATTACAGTTAATAGTTATGTAAAATTACATAAATTTACATTACATTAAAATAAAAAGGCTTTAGGTGGTAGTTCTGTATTAATATTTATTAATAATTATTAAAAAATGATGCAAATAACATTTACAGTAAATAAACAGTACACAGAAACAAGTTACTACAAAATAAGTAAATAGATTATAAAATTTACAAATTTTTAATTAAAGAAAACCAAATTTTATTTAAATCTATGTTATTATAGTCACAGTAATTGATATTATTTTTTTCTTTATAAATTTCTATTGCCTCTCTTATCAATCTACTGTTAATATTTATTATTATAATATCTTCTTTACTATGTTATAATTTTTTTACAGTGTAGATACAACTTTATTTCTTCACAATTTTTCTTCTTCACGCTCTGGGAGCAAGGCTTTATACAAGTTTTATTTTATTACTGTATAGAAGAAACTTTTGTTATTTCTTTGCGTTTTTGGTAGTAATATGAGCTTTAATCTCCAAATATGTACTTATCTTAAAATATAGTTTAGATTTTACTAGAATATTATTTCTTCATTCTAAAACAAGAGAAAATACAAAATTTATTCAATCATAAATTTCTGTAACCCGTATCAGTTTCCATAGCATAGCATAGCATAGTTCACCAATCCTTTTTCAATATTATTTCCATATTTTACGAAAACACTACAGTATTGCAATGCAAATTTATACTCTTGTTACACTAAGGTTAGAGAAAAATTCAACAAGAAAAAAACCTCTCTTATAAACAGACATATATAACCAGGTAGACATTTCACAATCTGTTGTGCGTCACATGAACCGCTAGAAGGCGTAATATACTTATACATTTATTCATCTGGAAACATAAACATTCCGGGATTTTTATGGAAAGGAATAGCCCACAGACCAATGTATATTAATACATACATATACCGGGTCACACACAGGCAAAGTATGTTAGAATACATTATATTATACGGACGTTTTAGTTTATAAATCTTACTGGGAAATCTACCTCATTCAATATTCATAGATATGATACCAGATCTATAGTGGACCAACTGGAATCGATACGGCGATTAAAGGTGTTACGAGTGGAGTGTTTAAGGTGAACGATTGTAATGATATCAAGGTGTGGTGCTAAATAAGTTCGTGTATATTTATTACCCCGGCTAACTTAGCTTTGGTTACGAAAAAAATTTCTATACGTATATATAAAAAAAAAAAACAACTGAATACTTATGGTTGAATTTTTTTTAATGATTTTTCCTTATTTAGTTTCGAGGCATTACGAACGCTTTTTGTATAATAAATTTTGATGTTAGGTTTTTTTATATAGTTCGAGTTTTTGTTGTGGTGCAAAAAATTGTTAATGACAATCGTGGATCGAAGAATATATATACATATACTTTAATTTCTCTAAATTATTTACGGAGTTTTAATAAAAAAACTGAATAAAGATATTAGGACAGATCAAAATTTTGCATTGTAAAAATGTTATATAGGGTTAAATATTTTTATATTTGTAGAAGAAAATATGTAATTTTAGTTAAATTTAACTAAGATCCAGTATTTCTAAATTTTGAAATAAAATTCTTGGAATAATCTTAAAGTTTTCCAATGAAATATTGTCATTTAACATAGTAAAAAATCTTTCAGAACTCATTATATTAAAATAAAACTGCTTCAGGTTAAAGTTCTGTATTAATATTTATTTATAATCGACGTTTTGACGTACTTTACGTCTGTCTTTATGATAGAAATAACATTTACTGTATATATGTTATTTAAATATTGACTGATCGTTGAGGTAAATAAATTTCGTTAACATTAATTTCTCTCTTCATAAAATTGTTATTTTAACAGTCTTTTGTATTTAGCAAGTTATCTCTAAAGCAGTGTTTCTCAACCAAAAACGCACCGCGGACCAGTAAAATATCTTAAGCGGACCGCTAATAATAATTGTTGGTTAATTTTTTGCAAGAAAACAAATATATTTAATATAATACTAAATACATTTATTTCAGTTGTAGAAAATCACAGAAAGTTCACAGAAAATAAACAATCTGCATGAAAAATAACAATAGAAACTGCAAAAAAACACATAATAATTTGAATGAAATTAAAAAAGTTATTTAATAATTATTAAATAGTTTCGTTATTGCGCGGATCATTAAAATTTTCCTGAAGACCAATAAAATTTTCCTGCGGACCACCTGTTCAGAAACACTGCTCTAAGGGAATAAATTGTTTAAAATATGTAACATATATTGCTTAAACTATTAATTAAAACAATTATAAAATTACCATCTGCCCATTTACTTAAATGAAACGAAAAACTAACTAAATTCGTGAAATAATAACTAGCAAAATTAGATACATTTAATATCAATTACCTAACTAAAGGAAATTAGAAATTAAACGCAGGGTGTTCACCGTTAATTAATAATTTTATTAATGTACCATTATTAAAAAAAATAAATATATAAAGAAATTTTCAACTCGATTCAAATTAAATGCAATTAATTTAATTATTTTTGTAGCAAAATTTACTATTTTAGTAAAAATTTGTATACGATAATGGTGGTGTTGTTTTATTTTAATATAATGAGTTCTGAAAGATTTTTTTTACTATATTAGATAATTAAATAGTTTTTCATTGACAGATTATGTTTCCTTAAAAACAAAAAAATTGATATTATTTTTTCTTGGGTTCAAATGTATTCATTTTAACTGAAGAATATAAATTCTTAACTCATTAAATATCCACTGAACTATGTACAAAGTAATTAACTTAACTACACGTATAAGGGTACACGAGTAATCGTTTTTAATTAAGAAAAAAAAACTTAATTAATTTAATAGGAAGAATGCATCTAATTAGAACCACAATGTTTCATATCTATAAGTATAACCGAGTATCTGTTACAGCAATGTAATTATCAATTATGTTCACACTTTTTGCGAAATAATTTTTCATGTCTTATTTAGATTTTAGTTAAATTGAAATTTTTAATTTTACATAATTTAGTGTTTTTGTGCATGTATTTGATTTTAGATTTAAACTGAAATACAGTTTTTACCGACCATTATGTCAGATATGATAAGAGAGGTATTATAATCGTATCAAATTTGATATAAATATAGATATTTTTACAGATAAACACGAATTAGGTTTATAGTAATACGAATCAACAATTTTTAGCATGCACTGTAAAAATGTTGGCATTTTACATAAAATTCATATTAAAAACTTACTTACATACATACGTACATACACAATCACGCCATGTACCCAAAAGGGTGTGGCACAAACTCTTTTTATCATCTCGAAATCAGTCGCCTCCAAACATTCCTATCCAAACAAGCAACTTTCGCTTCATCCACATTCATAGTTCCTCTCATACATGCTCTTTTATTCCTACTACTTGGAAACTTTCGCTCACGCAAAACACTCTCAATCATACCACTCCAACTACTCATCGGACGTCCACGCAAACGTATACCACCAAAATCATTCAAATAAATCTTTTTAACCAAACGTTCGTTAGACATTCGCTTAACATGTCCGAACCATCTTAACTGACTAACACAAACTTTTGCTACAACATTTTTTTTCAATTTCACACTCATCACACACTAATCTATTTCTAAAAAATATAATTCTATAATTTTAAGTAAAATAATTAATTTACCATGTTATATGTGTTTTTTTTTAACTGAAAAAGTAAGTAAACTTAGATAAAATATACGCATTTTATATTTATATTATGTAAACATTTTCTTGAGACGTCTGTAAATATACATATTAAACTGGTGTAAAGCAGTTCAAATATTATGTATTAAATTACAGCAGGTGAGTAATTATATCTATAGAAATACTGAGCATCATAGTGTCTCATGATTTTGTAGGTAAAATTACATAATTTTTTTTGTGAGTTTAGTCATGCGTTAGTTATTTTAGTTTATTTTAATTTATTTTCTGAAAAAAAAATCCAATAAAAATCTGTAAAGCTATTAAGAATTTATTTGTGTGTGGTTTGAAAGTGGTGTGGCTGAACGGTCGGGTGAAATAGATGAAATAAAAATTCGAAATCTTGATTGAACTTTCTATGCAAATCAAGACTTGGTACCGTCGACTTGGTCCTAACGCCCGAAATATTCCGATTTAATCTATGAATAAAAATTAGCTAGCTACAAAATGAATTAATGCGTGTGTATGAGTGTTTCGCGCTGCCGTTGCTCGGTGCCGCATAATTATTTTTTGGGACAGAGATTGCTTTTTTTTGTTTCGTTTACTGCTGAAAATTTATTCTGTTTTACATTTTTGTGAAATTGTTTTGAGTTTAATTTAAAATATTTATTTGTAAATTAGTTAAAATACAATTTGAATATCAGAAAATATGTTCAACTGTTAATTGCTAAAATGTTATTGATGAATATACAGGGTGGTCCAGAATTATGTACTGTAATTGCTAGAGCTGGTAGTATATACTTTCAAAAATAAGGGTTCCTTTTTATATACACTTTTTTCCAAAACTCATTAATAAGGGAGAGACAAAATCGAGAAAGAATTTACAAACTTACAAAACAATGCAGTAACATTAAATGAAATAATGCGTTCACTAAATAAAAGAATTAGATCGTGTATACAACAAAATGGAGGACATTTTGAACATCTGCTGTAAAACATTATTTTGGTGACTAATTAATATTAGTATTGTATAATTCTTTTAAAAATTGTAAGTTTTCATTAAGTTTGATTAAAGTGTTAAGTGTTGAAAAATGGTTTTTATTTCACCCCTTTACAGGGTTGTATCTCCCTTATTATTGAGTTTTGGAAAAAAGTGTATATAAAAAGGTATTTACTCTTATTTTTGAACGTACTATCAGCTCTAGCAATTACAGTACATAATTCTGGACTACCTGTATATAAAAAGATATTTCTTTGATATTTCGGTGATTTATTTTTAATACTAATAATAATAATAATAAATTTAACAGAGTAAAAACATTAATATTAACATTAGAATTAAAAGGCTTTAGGTTTTAGCCCTGTAATAATTTATAAATAAATCAACATGTCGACGAACTGAATGTGCGTCTTCATCAGGAAAAAAAATATTATTGTAATTTTATTATTATTATATTTTTTCTTCAGTTCGTCGAAACGTCGATTTATTAACAAATTGTTACAGAACTAGAACCTAAAGCCGTTTTATTTTAATAGAATGAGTTCTGTAAATTTTTTTACCATGTTATTAACATTAACATTTTATTTACATTTTTTTTTTATATATTTTTATATATTTCAAATATTATTTTAACATGTATCTTATTGTATTAACGTTTATAAATTTAATTTGTTAATTTACTATATACACGTGGATGTTTAGTTCAATAGTTGAATATGTTTTTTTGGTTTGTACCAGATTCGAATTAACTATTAATCGTCTTAAATACAATCGTCTTTAATACAATATAATGTGTATTATTTTTAACAACAAATTTTGTGTTAATTTAACAATTTTTCATTAATACACTCGAAAATAACACACAAATATTTAATTTTCTTACTGTGTATATAAAAGTATATTATATGTAAATAAAATGCGAGTGGAAATTAGTATATATTCCAGTATTTCAATAAAGTTTTTAAATAAATTATTTCTTTATAAATAAATTTATATACAGTATTCTACAAAAGAATTATGCAAAAACAAAACAAAACAATCATACAAAAGTTGATTTTTTGAAATAAATAAACAGTTATCAGAAATTACATTACAAAATAGACGATTAGTTTGCATTGCGAGGGTCGTATTTCAAATTAAAATATAATTTGAAAATTGAATAACATTCAAATTCAAATTTTCAACCGTAAATTAATTTGATAATACAATGTAAATTACCTACACCAGCACTATTTACTTAATCTACTAATACTTGTCATTAGCATAAAACAAAATTCTTCTGCATTGCTGCAACGGTAGGGAACAACCAGGGTCGGATTAACCAATAATTATGTCCAGGGCCATTATTTCCAATAAATCATATTAAAATTGATTTATAATAAAATGTTTCTATTTACTTTATTTTTTTAACTATATATATATACTAGAGAATTTGCGTAGTTTTTATTGAACAATATCTTTCATTAGAATGCTTGTTACGATTTAAATGCGCTTTAAACGATTTTATTGCACAGTTTAAACTGAGCTGAGAATTGGTGGTAAATGCAGTTTGAGAAGATTCATTTGCCCACAATAACGAATAGGGATTTATATGTTACTCTGTTAGAAAAAGTACGATTTGCTGCCATGAATTTACATATAATTTTACATAATTTAAGTTCTGAATTAAAATTTACTCAATTTAATTATTTGCATCTAATATTACTGCTAAAATAAATGTCAATTTAAAAAAATATATTTTTACTCAAGTTTTAAAATCTAATAAAAATTGAAAACAAGTTACGTATTATTTTATGTAACTTTACAGTTTTTCTAAGAGTGTACGGCAATGGCTGGTATTACGAGTTCGGTTTTAAAATCGGTTTTAACTAATATTTGTTTTAAAATAAATGAACTGAAACACCCAAAAATAGAGCTTGTACATTCGTATTATTATTCAATTTTTGTTAAATATTAACATTGGACGCGCTAGCTACACGTATAGCTAGCACCCCACATTTGTTATTTGCATTTCACCGTGTTTCTTTTGAAGTACAAAATTTTTACTTTTGGAACGAAATTAGTACATAATTAGTATAAAATTCTGGTACATTTTTTTTTCAATTTCGGAGAAGTGGGGGTGCCACCGGTATATAGGTTATTAAAAGTTATTCATAATTTATTACTAATAAATAAATACATATACAATTCATCTTTTATCTCACCTAGTATTAATTTTATTCAAATTGATCAATAATTATCACTTTTTTTTAATTATATTTACCGTTTATTATTACTAATAACCAATTTATCACTTGACCCGTAATAAATATACATATTTAGAATAAATTAATTTATATATTTTTTTTATAAACTAAATTTCTATGACGCTCTAGTACAAAATTTTGTCTAATGCCTCAATAAATAGAAAATCCGGCACTGCCGCAAACAAACCGTATAACATCAACCCTTGTGGGTCCTTGCCCAATTTGCGTGTGCTGCCATCTATCCACGCTACGACGGACGCCCGAACCAAGAGAAAAAGGAACTCCAAAAAGACTCATTGTTTCCGTTTTTAGCACTGGCGTCCATATATATAGTCGCTTGCCGGTTTTAGACACACACAGCCCCGATATAAAGTAGACCTCGTCACGGAATATCTCGATCAAGACCTGGCCTGATGGACATACCCTCTCTCCCTTTCGCCTTGAGGGTTGTTTTTTTCCTTTTTTTTTTAGTAACGGGGGAGAAAGGCGGGTTGTGCTTGTATGTAAGGGTGTATAGCGTGATTTTTGATGGTGTGTAGTAAAATGATGAATTTTTCTTGTTTCGGATAGGTTGCTGTGGAGGGGTAGAAATGGAAATTGAAAATTTGATTTTAGGGGTGGTTTTCGGTCGTTTGGGAAATTAATACTGATTCTTTTTTAGACGGAATATTGTCGGGTTATTTGTTAGTTTTGTGAAATTAATATTTATGTACAGTTTTTGGTTAGTTTATTGTTCAGATTGAAAGAAATGTATTTTATTTAATTATTATATTATATTATATTTTTTAAAATAATTAATTAAATTTTATTTGCAGTTTTTAATTAATAGATATAAAAGAAAACATGTATAAGAGATATTACAAATGTGAATTATATACAAGGATATGGAATTGCACACACAATAATATTTTTATCTGGATAGGAATATTTGGAGAAAACTGATTTCGGAAGAGAGAGGAAAGAGTTTGTACCACATCCTTTTGGGTACATGGCGTGATTGTCTATGTATGTATGTAGTATTTTTGTCTTGTCATTAACTATCAACGTACTGTCAATACGTTTAGTTAAAAGAATATATGTGAATGATTTTGAAGGTATACGTTTATGTGGACGTCCGATGAGTAAATGGAGTGGTATGATTGACAGAGTGTTTTGCGTGAGCAAAAGTTTCCAAGTAGTAGGAATAGAAGAGTATGTATTTTTAGGTATAAATGTGAATGAAGCTAGAGTTGCTTGTCTGGATAAGAATGTTTGGAGAAAATTAATTCCGGGATAGTGTGTTACATCTTTTCGGGTACATAGCGTGATTGTATATGTATGTGTTGTAGTAGAAATAAAAGAGCATGATTTTTAGGTATCATGAATGTAGATGAAGCTAGAATTGTTTGTCTGGATAGAAATGTTTGGAGAAAATTTGAGATAGTTTGTGCCACATTTTTTTGGATACATGATATGATTGTGTACGTATTTATGTAGTATTTAAAAAAATATTAATATTTTTAAAGCACAATTATTACCATATCATTATAAATATCTTTTTATAATGCATCTGATTAAATGTCAATATTATTACAATAATTATGTTTTGAAAATGTCACAAATTGCATTACTTTATATAAACGCGTTATACATATTAAAGATATTCTACATATAAATAAATTACATTTTGCTGAAAGTTACTTAATTTCTATTAATTAGTATTTGTATTTAATTGCGGAATTACATACATTTTTCACATATCGTATGTGTTTATGTGTACGTATGTGTGTTTTGCTCAATTTATGTGACAGTAATGGCTTAATTGCATGTCTAAATACATAATTATTTATATTTATTTCGAACATATTTTATCGTTTTTTTTCTTCGTATTAACAGACAAAATATAATTTTTTTTAGTATATAGAAATTTGATTTATTTTAAACAAATTATTTATTTAAATTTAATAAGAATATAGTAACCTACACTAGAACTTGTATAGAGGCCCATCGTTACATATGTTTTTATGTATACATATTTGTATCTAATGTAGAGTCTTAAAGAAGACAATAGTGAATGCCGAAACGTTGGCATAGAAGACAATAAAAATATTTAACTGACTGAAATCCGTCTATTAGTTATTATTTATTAAATATAAACTTGTAATATTAATAATATTCAAATTGTTACCTATTCTATATGTGTTGACATATAAATATTTGCAATGCAATAAATAACCGTAATAACAAGCAACTGAAAGTATAAGAAATATTTATAGTTGAAAGTGTAAACATAGCTTTAGTCACCTAAGTCAATAAATTCTAAAACAGGAACTTGATACAGAAATGTAACACCAGTCATGCCATAATGCAAAATAAGGCAAGAACATAATATTTCATTAAAATATCAAGATAAGTATCCATATTCTAACCCGGATATACATATATCTTATATTAATCACACTGTATAATATTCAATATGCAAAACATTGTTTCGATTGATAGCTTTTGTTTCGTTGTGCGCGCGCGTGTTTTGACTTTTGACAGCGAGCGATTCGAAGACGATTTGATTGACGTTTGGGATGTTAACACGATGTTGTTTTGTCTTCTGCGGGTTTGGCATTTAAACATCTGCGCAGCGGTGGCCGCGATGCGTAATTGTTATGCAAATTGGCCAGGGTCCGATCCGACGAAAAAAGGCAGAGAACATCGGCCGTATTGGAAATGAAGAAGAGACTGCGAGAGCGCGCTGGAAATATCTTTGTATTTTACGGAATGTTCGGGGTTTTTAGCTTGTCAGATGTTTCTTAAATGTTAATGCTGTTTGACGGTGTATGCGTGATGTTTCAAAGATTTTTTTTCCTCCTTTCGTTTTGTTCTGTTTAGAACGAAAGAACGGGAAAAAAATTACCGCTGGATTGAAATCTATATGCTTGATCGTGATGGTCTGATGAACTGGTTAGATGAGGGCATATATGCCCTAAAGTTATGGGGTTTCTTATAGTGATTGTGTTTTCTATCTAATACTGAAATCTTTTATGTAGTTTTAGCTGAAATTGTTGAGGGGGGGGGGATTAAAATCAGACTTGCTTTAATTTACTTAACACAATTTCATGTAAAATTAATTCTATTTTCAGTTTGTTACAATGTTTTTTTTAAGTATTTAAAACGTATTTACATACACTGTAAAAAACATAGCGAAATTATTATTCTCTATTTCTAACAAAAAATTCTGTAATTTTGTACATAATTCATAATAATCACATAAAATAAGTAAAAATGACCTGATAAGTATGTAAAATTGCTTACTTTCTGCAAATTGCATCACATACTTAATGTAAAATTACAGTTTGTATATTAATATCTGTAATTAAAATAATGAGACTTATTACATTTTTTGTGTAATAATACTAATAAAATATTTTAATTGTAATTCATTCATTTCAAAATACATTTTTTATGTAAATTTAGAAATGTATTATAATAATATTACAGAACTAAACAAATTTATGGAAAATTCCTGTCAACAAATTTACTGAAATTCTAGTGTAATTCTACATTAAGTATGTGATGCAATGTGTAGAAAGTAAACAATTTTACATACTTATTAGGTTATTTTTACTTACTTTATGTGTTTATTATGAATTATGTACAAAATTACAGAATTTTGAGGTAGAAATACAGAATATTTATAGTAAAATAAAATTACAACAACAATTATATTATAACTTTCAGTAAATAATAATAATTTTACTAATTATCAAACATATTTACACCGTTAACCATATCATTTCAAATCTATATATCTAATATTTTTGATTAATATCTTTATATACACCGCATCTTGATATTATTCATGATGTGGCATAGCGCAACGTATACACACACACTCATACAGGCATAGCGTTCTGTTGACGTTAAGTATTTTCTGCTCATTTTCCGATAAACAATAAATCATTGTCTTCCAGTTTCGTCGCCCATCGATCACTCGCCCCATAGGCGTACGTCATTCTATGCAGATGTATATATATATATATATATATATATATATATATATATATATACTATATACGGGGTATACCATATAGAAAACGTACAGCACTGGTGCGCTATAAGCCGGGCTGGCTCACTAATTTAAAAGTAAGCACGGTCATATTTTATTGCCGTCGAGGTACTTGTCAGACTTATACACGGGGCAATATTTATGGACGAAATCAAATTATGGGCCAGCGATATACGCATGCGTACAATTTTTTCGTTGTTGTTTTGTTTTTGGGTTGGAGGGGTGCGGTGAGGGAGGGAGAAAGATATGGGTGCGCGCAAGCAGGATGGGTCAGTGACAAATGGCGGACTATATGGGTGTATATGTTATAGGTATATACAGTATAATTGCTTGTAAATTTTTACAGCATTATTTTTATTTTATGTGATTAATTTTGTGGATTTTTATAGCTTGAAATATATAATTTTATCTTGTGGTACATACACAGGAAAGAAATTTAATAGCTATTTCATTTCATTTGAATTAGATGAGTAAATTTTTTAATGATGTCTGTATTTAATTAGATAATATGTCTATTTACACTGTTCAAAATTTTTGGGTAAAAGAATAAAAATTTCTGAGGGAATTGCATTTGTATCATTATTACTCTTTTTCTGTGTATTTGAAAGTATGTAACTTTTTACACTAATGAAAGATAAAAAAAAAAATACGAAATACGTACATACACAATCACACCATGCACCCAAAAGAAATTACTAACCCGAAATTAGTTTCCTTTAAACATCTTTATCCAGACAAGCAAAGGTAAATAATTGCCCATACAGCATGAATGGGTAATTATTTATTGTTGACTTTTGTATTTATTACCCATTAATAATACAAAATTTGTTTGTTATCCGATGTTAATAGTCAATTTTTAATTGCTCCGAAAAGTTATTCCTTTTTTACACTGTTTCTGGAATAAAAAATGTGCTCTTTTTAAATTTATCTATTCAGGGTAACACTATTTACTCTATTTACTATTTTTAGGGGAGGAGTACACCTCAAAACGTATCGATGAACTTTAAAACGTCTTAGTTAAAAGTCTTTTCATAAGCGAGGCAATAATTCTTTTAGTTTTTACATTAAACGATTAATTTGTTTTAAACTCTAGTCATCTACTACTTAACTTACTTATTTAACTACTGATAACAACTTTATCTATTAAATAACAAACCTAATAATAATTGAACAATACTGATTAGGTAATAGATTACTAGAGTTTAAAACAGATTAATCATAAAAACTAATAGAATTATTATTTTGCTTATGAGACGACTTTTACTACGGAGTTTTAAGGATTATCGACTCGTTTTGAGGTGTATTATCGCCTCCCTAAAAAGATACAGTATTGTAAACACCCTGTATAAAGCAGACAAAATATCAAATAATGCTACTAACAATATACACTAGTGTCTTTATCTGAGCAAAACTGACACATATTTAATTAATTAATTAATTGTTGGCATCATCTAATTAAATAAACAAATCATCCAAAATTTAGCAAGTTAAATGAAATAGGTTTTTTTTCTGTATAGAAATTACAACCATATTTCACAAGTAAACTACGTACGATTCTTACTAAGAGCACGATTTTATCACAATGATACATCTACCGATTCTAAGCTACAGCTTACCTAGCTCACAATCCAAAAAAAAATCATAATTCTTTCTTTTGAAACGCCATCTAAGTATGCCATTGGCGGCTTTGGGCATTCTTTTGTTCCATCCAATGGGAAAGCGCTTACAATTCGACTTGTATTTCAACTTCAGCACACACACACACACAAACAAAAAAACTATTTGAAAACCGCACCCACTCTTATACACATACATATATGTGTCTATCCAACTTTACTTTTATATATATATATATATATATATATATATATATATATATATATATATATTAACGTGACTTAAGATTATAACAGAAAAAAAAAATCTTCATTATAATCTCATCAGCGCTTGGGACCTTGTATATAAATTTTAGATATTAACAAAACTGTATTTGAAAATATAATAAACATTTGACAGGATATATATATATATATATATATATATATATATATATATATATATATATATATATATATGTAGTTTGTTTTAATTTAATGTTGATACGTTATAAAAGATTAGATTTTATATGTACACAATTTGATTCGAGATTTTATAGTTAATGATTATGGTGCTAGAGGGGAGTAATTAATCAAGAAGATTCATGCAGATTTCAGAAATTATCTGCTGGAGAAAATTTTGTTTTATATTAATGATGATGTATTTAGCTAGGAATTTTATTTCTGAAGATTTAAGTTGAAGTTTGTTTCTTTTGAAGTTATATTTTATATACGGCAATTCTTTGTATTTTTTTTTAAGTTTAGATTTATAAATTTGGATAAATTTTTGTCAGATAACTAATACTATTAATGCTTTTTATATAACTGATTTTTACAAAACTACACTGAGAACATTTTTGCTTTAGATTCGAGGTTTTTACTTTTAACTCAAAAATGAAAGCGTTTTTGAACTTTTAACTTATGTTTTTCTAATGAAAATGAAAAATATAATAGAAAATAATATTGATAAGTAATTTTGAAATTTTGCAGTTTTTTTAAATTTTATAAATCAACAAATTTTTAGGATCTTAGCAACATTTCCGATTACAAATTTAATTAGAAAATTCTTTCTAAATAAAAAAAATTTGTCTAACTATAAATCAAACTTGACATAACACCCGCGCTATAACGAACTAATAAAATTCTAAAAATCAAAACCATATTTATAATCCCAAATAACAACAATTAGCTGTCAAAAATCCAAACTTTAAACTTCAAAAACAAAAAACAAAATAGCAATAAAAATCTGAAAATCTTCTTGTCCACCTATGATATATTACAATCAAGGTATATAACACATCAGACCTGGGTGGAAGATATATGTTTTATATCGAAAGCTATAGATTATAAAACATATCCTCACATAGGCGTCCCATGCGGGGCTGGGTGGGGAGAAGATGGTCGGTTCACAAAAAGAGGGGCACTTGATGAACCTTGCTTGGCACACTTTATCATCTTCCGATGTGTGTGTGTGTAGGGATAAAGCTAGTAACTAGCTGATCAAAAATGGTTTCGATGCTCAATTATTTTCAGTATGATTTATCATACTGCATGTATATATCGAACGTGTTTTGTTTTTTCGGGGTGTACAAGCTAAGGCATAACCTCCTATAACGAACGAATATATGAGTTGGTATGTGAAAAAATGTGGACGGCTTTTTTCTTCCTTGATGCTTTTTTGTTTGATTTCTTTCACGTGCTTATTCGATTTATCTGGGTATATAATGGTTCTTTTGTTTTATTGATTCGATTTTGTTTTTGTTTTTTTTTTTTTTTTAAATTTATAAGTTAGGTTTGAATATTAATTTGGTCTGTTAATTGCTTTATAAATAATTTTTGAGGGTTTTGGTGCCAGAATTAATTTTAACGTTAATGGAATTATTTTTATATTGAAATTGGTGAATAAAGTAAGGATGAATTAATTGAACTATTGTAAAATTTGAGATTTATTTTGATTATTTTATCTAGATAATTGGCATATAGATTAAAATTATTATCTTTTATCTTATTTAGATTAAAATTTAAAAGCTTTAGGTTAATATAATGAGTTCTGTTAATTAGATTAATTTAAAGTTTTACGTTTATTAAAAAAAAAATTTTCTTCTCTGTTTTTATAAAATCATCTACATAAAATTGAAGTGAACTATTTTTATTTTGATGTAAATTACATGTATATTCAAATTTTCAAAATTAAAATAATTCAATTAAATTATTTGTTATGTACCCTGTAAAAAACTCGCCATTTTTACATAAAAAAACCATAGTGAAAAAATTACATATTATTTCAGCAAGACAATATACATTTTCTGCAAAAATAATATAATTTTGTAATTTTAAGTAAAATAATTAATTTAACATTAATAATTAATAAATGCATTTTATTATATAACAAATTTTATTGCATTTAGATTGGTAATTGAAATGAACGTAATTAGAACTTGGCATATTTTACTTTCTAAGTACTTTCTAAATTAGTTGACAACAAAAAGGTGTAAAATTGTGAATTTTTTTTTTCATTAGACACAAATAATAATTAATACTTATTTACAGAAAATATAAAATTAACTTTCCAGTTATATTGATGATAAACTTGCAAAATGACATTTTATTTGAAATTACAATAAGTTTCGTTGGGTACAAGAATTATTAATAAATATGAATACAGAACTTAAACCTAAAGCCGTTTTATTTTAATATAATGAGTTCCGAAAGATTTTTTACTATGTTAAATTTTATTCTTCTTCTAAATAATCTTGAAAATAAATGTTATTTCATCAATTTACCAGCAGATTATTATTATTAATATTAATCAGTATTTTCTAATACCATTAGATTAAATTTATTTCCTCTTTTTAATACGAAAATCTATAGACATAATTACTTCTAAAGTAAATTTAACTAGTGTTTATAAAACCCAGTCTTAAAGAAACAAATTACAAATGCAAACTGTAACAAAAAAATCGGTATATTTTTCGGGTAGATTAGACAATAATTTTCTAATAATATTAAAAATATAAAGTGTAATAATTTATACGGCGTAATTGATTACTGACATAGAACAATATTTTTCCTCTGTTTTAATATCATTAATTTCATAGGAATAATTTACTTTTGCGTTTGGCTTTGAATATGATAAATGACCGTTGCATTTGTACTTTTCTTATTAATGTTAGCTTTTTCTTTTTTTTTTCTTTTCTAGATAAATTATCTGTCGAATCATAATAATCATAACAAGAAATGAGTTGGAAATGAATGATTACTTAGGATACACGTACACAACACGTGTATTATAAATATAATATTTACAATTTGGAAGTTTAGTGCATTTTTTAAATACTTTTATTGATAAGAAAATAGTTTCTAAATGATTGGATTTTACTTAATATCTCAACAACCAATTGCTGTATTAATTAAATTTTTTTTTAAATGTATGAAAATTATTTTTTATTATTATCGCTACCTTACTTTTGAGAAAATGCTGTTTAAAGTTTCTGAACTGAAGTATTTATAGTAAAGATATGGAACCAATAAGAATTTATTATATTTTCGAAACTATATTAAAATTATAACATCCACGGCGTTTATTAAGGTAGATAGAAAACAAACAAATATTGTCAAAATAAGCAATAACTCAATTTGATCAAAAATGACGTATGGAACAAACAAGAAATCGACTAAAAATATATATTAAAAAGTCTGTTGTGTTAAAGGTAATTTTTTTGGGTAAAAATGATACTCTATATATATAAATAAAATAATAATAAAATAATATACATAAGTATAAATTACACTTTTCAATAGTGTCGGAAATATTGGTGTTAATTTAATTTAGTATCGTTGTTTTAACACCAACAAGTATAATTTTTACACTGTTTTTGGTATTCCAAAACGAACACCAAATAGTGTTAAATATTACATAAAAAAAATCTTTAGAATATTTTTCTAATGCTTTAGTTGTTTTATCTAAAAAATATATTAGATAATTTTATATTCGTACATATACAATTACACCATGTTTCCATAAGGGTGTGGCACAAACCGTTTTCATTATGCAGAAATTAATTTCCGCCAAACATATACAGACAAGGATCTTTTGCTTTGATGTATTATATAATGAATTTATTATCAATAATTATTGACAATTTTTAACAGAAACTCTTTATTTTTGAAATTTTGATTTGTAGGATGAAAAAAATATGAATTTAAAACCAACGTTTTTAATATTAATTCAAAAGTGAACACAGTTTTTATCTGTAAAATTGGATAAAACATAAATAAGTTTTTTTAAAAAAATAAATAATTGTAAGCAAATTATTTACTATTTGGCTTGTTAATTGTAAGAGAATTTATAAAAAGGTTTTAAAATAGTTATACAATAACTAAATATAACTATTATTAATTAAATTATTATTAAAACCCAATCATATAATGTATATTTAAAATAAAATGGCTTTATGATTAAGATCTGTATAAATTTTAATTAAAAATCAACGTTTCCATATATTCTACGTATATCATCATCAGGAAAAATTATATCAATGACATAATTTGTATAATTTTTCCTGATGATGATGACATACGTGGGAATATGTCGAAATGTCGATTTTTAATTAAAATTTATACAGAACATAATCATAAAGCCTTTTTAAGATACCTAATATAATGAGTTTTGAAAGATTTTTTATTATGTTAATTTTTACTTTTGAATTAATAATTAAAACATTGGTCTTACAGTAATATAGTTTTTGTGTATTTTTGACGAAGGTGAAAATTATTGAAAATAACCATTTACCAATTTTTAAATACCACATATATTTTAATTACTAAATTGATCAATAGTTAACAAAACTGAATTTTTCTATACACCTGTACATCAGTACATCTGATGAGTAAGAAACATATTTAGTATCTTGTGACTGATATCTTTGACAGCTAGTTATAAAACCGTCATAAGACAAGCGTATTTTCTTTATATATAAACACAAAAATCCATCATGCAACGTTCAAAACAAAGAAATATATATATACAAAAAATTTAGCACCCAAAACAAAACAGCAAAACAGTTGAAACAAAATATTATTCGTCCATATGTACATACCGAATAAAACCAAAAAACAAAATACGATATACTGTAGATGTTGTTTTTTTTTTATTATTATTATTTTATTTTACAAGCACATCATGTCATGGCCAACCCAGATGTATATACGACAACTAACAATTCGGTTTTACCGTGTGTTTGTGTGTGTATGTGTGTGTGTGTATATCAAATGCATGTATCGCAATGTGTCAGTGTGTGTGTTTATGTAAAAAAAAGAATTCAGCTTTCTCACAAGTGCGCTGGATTCTCGGAAAACCGACATTCTGTGTATTTGCCCGTGTGTGTGTATGTGTGTGTGTGTGTGTGTGCCCAGAAAAATGTTTAACGCACGTATACAACGAATACACGCGATGGTATACTCAACAGCAAAATTATTGGTGTGTTTCTGTTACTGTATGTACCTAATATATTATAATAGTGAAACAAGCCATGCATGCGGTACACTCCAAAAGAAAATTATTGTCAAATTATTTATTTTGAATGAGATACAAACATAATAGTATGATTGAATGATGTTAGAATCTGCATGAACAATTATTGTAATTTTTATTAAAATATTAATTATTATTTGATAATGTATGTATAATTAACATAGTATAAAATCTTTCAGAACTCATTAGGTATATTAAAATAAAAAGGCTTTAGGTTGTAGTTCTCTATTAATATTTATAAGTAGAAACAAGTTACTAGGTAATAAAATAAGTAACAAGATCATAAAATTTATAAATTTTTAATTAATGGAAGCCAAATTTTATTTAAATCAGTACCCTCACAGTGATTGATGTTATAGTTTTTCAATCACTGTGAAGACACTGATGTTAATAAAATTTAGCTTTCATTAATTAAAAATTTATAAATTTTATAATTTAGTTACTTATTTTGTTATGTAGTCACTTGTTCTTATGTTCTATTTATTAACTTTAAATGTCATTTGTATATTTTTTCCTGATAAAAACGTATGTTGAGTTTGTCGAAACGTCGATTATTAATAAATATTAATACAGAACTACAACCTATAGCCGTTTTATTTTATATATAACTAAATTAAATTTCGTATAATTTTATTATTCACTTAATGATTTTTTTCTTTAACTAACAAAGCATATTTATAATGCTTGTAACGAGAACGAAAATGGTTATGTATACGGGGGTAAGAAACTATTATAAGTGTGCAAAGTGTTATTAGAAAATTTATTAAAAATTGTGACTATATCTAATCGTATTTTAAAGGGAGTGTAAATATTAAATACTGCTAAAAACTATATTCTATTTCTCATAAAAATTAATTGTGTAACTTTTAAGTAAATATTAAAAATATGATACTCAATAATGTTTATTTAATATTAATTTTTTCCGTAATATTTATAGAAATATTATTATATTAACATTATAGAAACTAAAAGAAAAAATAAATTTTTGCAGTAGTCGGAGAATGTGCAGAAAATAAAAAGAAATTAAGAATTAATTAGATGAATTTATAGAAATTTATTAGTAGTTTGATAATATATGGAAAGGGAATGAATAAGCAAATATATAAATAATACATATCTTGTATTTGAAGTGTTATACAGTATTTACAGCGTTTATAGAAGTATATCTGTCTGTCTATAGTATAATATATGGGAAGACACGGTTGGTTTGAAAATTTCTTGGAAAAAAATATATAAAAAGAATGTGCAAAACACAATACGTACTTACGTCTATCATTTACATATTATGAAAATACAATCACTTACTTTTTTCAACTACACTTTTTTCTATTTTATATAAAGAATATTTTTTACACGTCAAATATTTGAAGCAAACTATTAATTTTTATTTGAACTTATCACTAAATGTAATTAAAATAGTAAAAAATCTTTCAGAACCCATTCAATATACTCCAAGTATATCTTCCTTATGATGATGATATACGTAGAGTATATCGAAACGTTGATATTTAAATAAAAATACAGAATAAAAATTCTTTCAGAAATCATTATATAAAATAAAACGGCTTTAAGTTTAAGTTCTGTATTATATTAATATTTATTAATAATTGATGTTTCGACGAATTCAACGGCCGTCTTCATCAGAAAAACTGATACAAATGACATTTACAGTAAATAGTAGAACATAGAAACAAGTTACTAGACGTCTAGACTAGACTAGACGTTAAGTAACTAGATAATAATTTTTTTTATAAATTTTCATAGCTTTCTTTATCAAACTGCTGTTAATATTGATAAGAAAAGCAATAGTAATTTATAAAGAAAAAGGAAATATTAATCAGTGTGACTAGTAACTGATTTAAATAAAATTTTGTTTCCTTTAATTAAATATTTATAAAAATTTTATGATTCAGTTACTTATTTTGTTACCAATAGTAACTTGTTTCTATGTTCTGTTATTTACTGTAAATGTCATTTGTATCAGTTTTCTTGATGAAGACGGACGTTCTGTTCGTCGAAATGTCGATTATTAATAAATATTAATATAGAACTTAAATCTAAAGCCGTTTTTGTTTTAAAATATACACTATACAGAACTTAATCCTAATAGAAATTAAAATTACCATTCCTTATTTTAATGGCATCAGTTCATTAAGCAAAGTATCTAATATCTATTTTTCTTTTGTTACAGGTAAGAAAGGAAATCAAGCACACACATCAACAAGAAAACGAAAACAAATGAAATAGGGAAAAAAAATGCGGCCACCTTTGATCGATATTTAAACACATACACAAAGATATCGAATAATAATACCCCTATGTTAAATAGTTTTTCTATTATAGTTTTATAAACCCACAGCTCTTTTAACACATGTTCAACAACAATTCAAATTATATAAATATATAATTAATCAATACCAACATTGTTTTTGCACTCGTCAGTGAAGTGCATAAGACATGACATGTGAAGTATATGTGGTACCAACATAATAAAGTTTAATCTAGTTATCCTAGGATAATTATAAGATTGACTAAGCGATTTACACACTTTATAAGAACTACGAATACTTATTGGTAGATGATGATAGTTATTTGTTTTATTAATTACTCTTCAGAATTATTTTTTTTGATTTCTTGCATTTAGAAATTTATTTATTGTATTTGATATCAAAATATTATAAAAAAATTATTTTTTTTTATTGTAAATTAATTTTCAAAATTTTCATAATATGTATTGTTAAAATATTATTTTTGATTTTTTATTATTTTTAAAAACAGAGATATGGTATATGTAAATGACTAATTGTAAGAAGTATTTTACGAATATAAAGAAACAATTAAAATTTATAGAATTTTCTGGGTTGGTATGCTGTGGTTTTCGTCGCAGACGTTTTGCCATACACCGTGCTTGGTGACTGAATGACAGTTTCTGCTCTACAGGTATAGTTATGTTCCTATGTTCCACCCATAAATTATGGGAAATGATGATGATGTATAATACTAAATATACTACACATTAATCAGTTTCTTACAGCAGCTCAGATTAAGTAAAATCGAATTTTCAAAATTTTATTATATAATTATTAGAAACTTTCATCCATTTATTATGTTGCAACACCTATTTATGAACACACAGTATACACAAAAAAAATCATCATAAATTATTGTTTGTATTAAAAACAAACAAACAATTACACAACAGAATTATAAATAAAAATGACATTAATTGCCTATAATAATGATATATGCATGCAAACGATATAGGAGATAATAAAAAAATTAGCTATGTTGCTCATCCAATTGAATTAAAATTAAATATGCATTTTTTAAGTGTGCACAACGACCCTCAAATCATCTTAAACAATCTGTATATATATTAAATTACAATCGATAGATAAATGCATTTTATAATGCAATATGCATCAAATAGAGTAATAATACTTTTTTAATGAATGCACACTGATTATAATCATTCTATAACAACCATTGGCACATGCATTGATGCTATTAATATTACCGGGCGATTTGATCGGAATCACCTATGCGAAAATGTAATACGAGCTTTATATAATTAACGTATCATTTATTGATTTATTGTATGTTTACTGTAATAATGCGACAAGGTTTATTACGCTACAGTTAATTATTTTAATAATGTTACTTATATATAAGCGTTGAAAAATTTGATGAAATGTTAAAGGATTTTTAAAAGTGATTTTTTGTCAAAAGTACTTTTGACGTTTACTTAAAATTACTTATTAAACAACTTTAATCAGTTTATTTGAATTTTATAATATTAGATATAATAAAAAGTATATTGGAAATAGAAATACTATTCATATTTGATAAGAGGTAGAACTAAAAATTTGTTTTAAGCGAAAAATAAAAGTAGTTTTTCATAAACAAAAGAAGTGGGTGTACGGGCCAATATTTTTAAATTAAAAAAAAATCAGTTAATTTATTTGTTACAATTTTAAACATTTTATGGGTTGGTTGTGTAAAATGTTGTTAACAATGAGTTAATTAGACAAGTAGATTGTGTATTGTTTTTAAAAAGTTAGCAAATTTAGAACAGAATTAATTTACAAAATATTTAAGAGGATGTGCAACACATATTTGTGTGTGAGGGATAAAACAAAAAGTTTTTGTGACATATTTGTACATATATAATTATACATACCTATTTATGTCGAGACAGTTTTGTTTTTAGTTACTATGATGACTATAAAAGTAGTTGTTATTATATAAATTTGTCTATTCCATAAATTTATTTAATACGATGACGGTCGGTTTCTGTGGTCTATTTTTTTAAAATTTAATTTTTTAATATTATTTTGAAATAACTGACTGAAAAACCTAACTTATTATCAAATTTTTTTATATTTTTTTGTAATTATTTTAAAATATTTGTTTCACACCTGAAAATTTTAGGGTTAAAGATTAAAAATTTCTGAGAGCAACTGAATTTATACCATTATTTTTTTTTTTATGTAATTTTTTGCACTAATAAAAGAGTAAAAAAAATTACCAAAAAAACAAAGTTACATAATTTCCCACACATGAATGGGCAATTATTTACCCTTTTTTGTATTTTTACTCTTTAATAATATAGAAGTTGTTGTTAAAGGCAATTTTTAATTGCTTCAAAAAATGTTTACATTTTTTACACTTTCTCTGAAGTAAAAAAAAATATTCTTCTTATATTTACCTATTTAGGGTAACACTATTTACCCTTTTTAGGGAACGGACTTATATTAGCACTTTTTAGTGTAATTTTTTTCGAACAGTGTAATATTAGAATATACGCAAAATTGTTATTAATTGACTAATGACTTGAGTTGAGTTTAATTAAATAAATTACATATCGATTTAGTCATTAGATGTAATTAATTAATTTGTGTTTTATATATATTAATTGAAATTACGTTAATAACTTTATAAGTAATACAAATAAAAGAACAACGATTATATATGGAAAATAAAATATGTAGTTATTTTGTAATTGCTAAATGATTAATTATTAAATTTGATATATTCATTTTATACTAATTAATACAGGTTTTAAATTAGACTCATTAGTAATGTGTGTGCATGTCTAGTAAATTCTTTGTAATTTTGAGTTTGCACAGTAAAAAATTTGTTAGATTTCATGTTAAAAAAAGTGTTGCAGTAGTGTTAAAATTTTGGTGTTAATTTAATTTAATATTCTTTTGATAACACTTGCAAGTGTATTTTTTCCTAGTTTAATTTTTACACTGTTTTTGGTGTTAGAAATAATGTAAAATTACATAAAATACTCTGTAATTTACTGATATTTTCGATTTTCATAACATTGTAAAGTTTGCGTAAAAATATATTTTACTTAATTTTTTTTTCAAATCTAATTTATTTTATTGGTAATGTTAGGTGCAATAATTGAATTAAGTAATTTTTAATTTGAAATTATGTAAAATTACATGAAAATACATGGTAACAAAACAGAACTTAATTCTAAAGCATTTTTATTTTAATTTACTATTACTTATTTTTATTAAAAAAATATTTCTATTAGAAAAACTCAAAGTATGTTCACTTTTGAATTATAGCACGAAAAACGTCGGTTTTAAAATAATACATTTTCGATGTTTTTCATACAATTGCCGAAGCATAAATTCATTCCAACATGTACCAAATATTTATCAGATTTCTCTATCATTCTCCATGCGGGCATGGTGTCCATATGCGTGGGTGGTGGGCGTGGTAAAATCTATACAAACCGGCTTCAACCAATCACATGGCTCGGCTGTGTGGAAAAAACTCGAAATGAAACAGACGTACGTATGTTGGTTGCGTCATATGCTGTTTTGTTTCTACGTTTCTGCTTCGCCACGGAGAGAATATATATATATTTCCTATGCATATGCTTTTATAAATTAGCATATATTGCCCAGTCGGAGCAATGGCTGAAGCGTGTTCTATCTATGGCGAGAATTTTTTCTAGTTTTGGTCGAACAGGATTTAAGTTTTTGTCGGATTGATGTGTTTATTTATTTATATAAATGTTGAAAATTAGTTTTTTTTTTGTGCTTGTTATTGGAATTGAAGAATTATGGTTGGGTTTTCAAATGATAGGTATTATTCGCGTTAATAATGTTCATGATACTTATTAAAATTGCAATTCTCAAAGTCTTCTGTAGGTCTTTAGTCTATTAGTTAAACAGACTTATGTGCGTAATTAGTTGTTATTGTTAAATACGAATGTTCTTCCTTGTTCCTTGTACTTGAATTAATTTTGAAAGGGCTTATGAGGAACGTGTGTTGTGTTGTAATAAATTTATAACGTCATGTTGTTAATTTATTTATTATAAACTTTAATAGTACATTTCGATTTTTTTGAATTAAAATCATCTTCAGCTTATAAATTAGTGTCATAAGAATATCGTACAGTTCTATATAAATAATTACAATGAGTACAACTTTAAACTAAATTAAAATAGTATTCGTAATCTATTTATGTGACAACATCGTTGTATATTTAATAAAAATATTTTCTAATAAACGCGGTTTGTGAACACACATAAGTCAATTCAATTATTAAATATACAACGATGAAGTCACATACATAGATTACGAATATTATTTTAATTTAGTTTAAAGTTGTATTCGTTGTAATTATTTATATAAAACTGTACGATATTCTTATGCTACTAATTTATAAGCTGAAGATAGAGTTTATAATAAATGAATTAACAACATGACGTTATAAATTTATTGAAACGCAACACACGTTCCTCAGAAGCCCTTTAAAAAATACGTTTAGTTAAATACGATTGTACCCAAGTTATGTAAATCTATAACTTTATAAATATTTTGCAGAATCGCATTACTAATTTTGTAAAATAATTAATATTTTATTTGAATACGTACGAAAATGAAATGGACAGAAGCTAAATTAAGCTCTTCTCAAAAATAGAAAAGCTTTAGGATTCATTTATGTAATTTCTATTATATTTTTTTTGATAAAGATATACATAGAGTAGGTATATCAAAACATCGATATTTACATAAAACATGAAGAAAACTTAATCCTAAAGCTTTTTATTTTAATATAATGAGTTCTGAAAGATTTTTTACTATGTCTAAACTCTACGCTATGAATCTACTAGCTTTGTGTAATCAGTTACCAAAACTAATGGAGTAGAGTAATTTGAAGAAAAAGTATGCTAGTGTACTCTATTACTAATTCTACTCTCACTCTCTCTCTCTCTCTCTCTCTCTCTCTCTCTCTCTATATATATATATATATATATATAAGCAATTAATGAGTAATATCAGTCAACGTGGAAAGGTTCTGAAATGAAACTCATTTAAGTTTAAAGGCAAGCTTTCGATATATTTTAAATGTTCTTTATAGCCAACTAAAACATAAATATAAAAATATAAATATAATTATATTTGTACAGTTGTTATACAAAGTTGGTTATGAAGAAGATTTAAAATAAATCGAAAGCTTGCCTTTAAATTTAAATGAGTTTCATTTTAGAAACCTTCCACATTGACTGATATATAAATAAATTATAAAATTATACATAAATTTGATTTATTCTTAGATGCCATAACTTGCACCTGAGTATTTTTTTTTTTACTTAAAGTCAGTAAAAATAGATCTTATATTACAAATTTAGAAAATTAATTTTTAAAACAAAAATTCAGTTTTTATATGCATACTAACTAAATAAAAAAATATAATAATAAATTTACTACATCGACAAAAACACCAAATAAATACAGTATCTGTAACAGAAAACCGCAGACATAATATTCTTTACCGAAAAAAAAAATACAAATAAAACTAAATAAATCCTCAAACAAAACATTTGTATATAAATCTCCGAAAACAGAATTTCAATAAAAAATCAAAAAAACCAGCCACACAAAGCTAGGTTAGGTAGATCGGCATCGCGTATCACGTGATCCCCAAGCCAGAGAAAGAAGAAGAAGAAGCAACAAATAAGAAACACAGACAGACAAATAGACAGACAGACATAAGAGAGTGGAACAACAGAGCGCGCACAACCTGGGCAAAATGTGCGGCCGTAGGCGATTATTAGGTTGTCGTAACGCTGGAGAGATACATTACAAAAATACACCGGACACACTGTGTAATCATCAAATGGCCGAATGGGAAAGCTATAATTGTGCACACACACACACTGACGCAGACACGATATAGGTTTTGGTTTTGACGATGTGAGCCGTGCGGTAACGATTTTTTGTTTTTTTTTTTTTGTTTTCGATTCGTATGTTTCGTTTGTGGGCTTGAAGATTTGTTGCCTTGATGTTGTTTTTTTTTTACTTGTAAAATAAGTAAATTCAGTTTATTTTGCGAGATATGTTTATTGAAATTTTTCAGTTGTAATTTGTACTTATTTTTATTTATATCATAGTAAAAAAAAATCTTTCAAAACTCATTATATTAAAATAAAAAAGCTTTAGGATCTATTCATATTCTGTACACTGTAAAAATTTATGTAAATTTATTTATTCTCTGAATGTATTTTTCAGAAGATATGTAACATTACGTTAATTATCATAGTAAAAGTTACAAAAGTTTTGCTATTTTACTGTTAATAGTTATGTAAAATTACATAAATTCATATTACATTTTTTACAGAGTACTGTAAAAAAATGTATGTAAATTTACATATTTGATGTATGTAGTTTTTTTTTCATAAAATTGTAATATTATTTAAATAATTACAGTAAAAATTATAAAATGGTGCTCTTTTACTGTTAAAAACTATGTAAAACAAGATTAGAAGTATATGGATAAACCCATATATAGACTACTTTGACATTTCTCGGAAAGTTGGCAACACTGTATTTTAATAATATTATAATTTATGTGGGCATTAGGAGATATTTTTCTGAAAATTTGATCAAAATCGAATAAATAATGTAGCCACAATAAATTTTTAAAAAATTTTGTGATTTTTTTC
The DNA here is from genome assembly GCA_963966155.1 of Clivina fossor. Taxonomy (NCBI): domain Eukaryota; kingdom Metazoa; phylum Arthropoda; class Insecta; order Coleoptera; family Carabidae; genus Clivina; species Clivina fossor. Next base: position 5,451,561 of record OZ014568.1, read on the forward strand.
TCGATAAGTTGGCAGCACTGTATTTTGTTAAAATTGCATAATTTATTTAGGCACTAAAAAAAACTTTTATGGAAATTTGATTAAAATCGGTTAAATAAAATGGTCATAATAAATTTTTAAAAATTTTACTAATTTTTTTCTCGGAAAGTTGGCAACACTGTATTTTGTTAAAATTACATAAATTATATGAATACTAGGAGAATCTTTTGTGAAAATTTGAGTAAAATCGGTTGAATAACATGGCCATAATAAAAATTTTAAAACTTTAGTAATTTTTTTCTCGGAAAGTTGGCAACACTGAATATTAATAAAATTATGTAATTAATAGGAGCATTAGGAAAATCTTTTCTGAAAATTTGATCAAAATCGGATAAATAATGTAGCCACAATGAATTTTTAAAAACTTTAGTAATTTTTTTTTCGGAAAGTTGGCATCACTGGAAAAAACCAAAACCACATGACCATCTTGGGCACTAGGTAAATTTATCCTGAAAATTTCATTATAATCGGTTGAACCGTCTAGGAGGAGTTGCGATCACAAAATTTTGTCTGACGACCGACCGAGCGAGCTGACGACGCACATCCATACACCCACATAAACTAAGTTCAGATTCGTCATCTAGAGGCTATATGAAGGATTTCTATACAAGTTTTTTTTTTTTTTGAAAATGTTACAGACACCGTACCAAACACTATACTACTTTTTCCTTGCAGTCAAAGTAGTAATAACATATATTTAAAATCCTTTTTTGCAGTGTATATATTTTATTTAAATAAAATTAAATATATATATATATATATATATATATATATATATATATATATATTATATATATATATATATATATATATATATATATATATATATATACTCACTCAAATATAATCATAAAGGAATAATCTGAAAATGAAAAATTCATATCGCCTCATTTTCAGATTATTCCTTTATGATTATATTTGAGTATTAACTGTATTTAAATGATATATCTATCAACTAACCAGATTAATGAAATATATATATATATATATATATATATATATATATATATATATAATTTAATCCTGAAACTTTATTATTTTGAATTATGTATTCAAAAAAGTGTGGCACAAACATTTTATGCTATCCCGAAATTAGTTTTTTCTAAACATTCTTATTCAGACAAGCAACTCTAGCTTTATTCACATTTATGATACCTCTTACTATTTATGTTAAATACATAATTCAATATTTTGAGTTCACAGCCATTTTGAAGAAATTGTAAATATTGTTCCTGTAGACAGGCACTGTGGATAATAAAAACAAACTACCTAAATGAAAAAAAAAACTATTTTAATTTTGTTTTTCTTGTTTCATTATGTTGTTTTTTATCTATACTTCTAATGTATAATTTTTAATATTTTTATATTTATTATTTTTTATAAACTGTGAGTAGAATTACATACAGGGTGGTTACAAGCAAACAAAACCTCCATAAATTTCATCTGTTGTCTATCTAATGTCGTAGATTTGTTGATGCAGCTTTCGTTTATGGCATCTCCCGTATATGATAGTGCAAGATGCTGTATCTCTGAGCGTTCTCACGCATCGTCAATAATTAATCCCCAACTTTAATTATCTTAGATTATAACATATCATAGGCATCAGGCAGCCATAGCGTTCGCATACAAACAAATAACACACATCTCTAGATATATGCTACGCTATACAGCAATGCGTTGTTGTATTGTTTTTCAGACTCCAACAACGAATACTGTTTTTTTCTTTCGTTTTTTTTGAAAACATATTATTGATGCTGACAAATGAACGCTAGAGATGGAAAACAACTGAACATAGCCGCCTTACAAATTAAAATTTTATAAATGATGTTCATAACGTTTTTCGTTTTTGTTGTTTTATTGTTTTATAAATGATTATTAAATTTATGTGCGAACTGAAAAGCTTGAAGGAATTATAAAATGAAATTTAAACAAAAGAATTAAAATAAAACGGCTTTAGGTTTAAATTCTGTATTAATATTTATTAATAACCCACGTACTCAACGTATATCTTCATCAGGACTATTAATACAAATAACATTTACAGTAAATAAACAGAACATAGAAACAATTTACTAGGTAACAAAATAAGTAAGTAGATCATAAAATTTTTAAATTTTTAATTAAAGGAAGCCAAATTTTTTAGATTAATTTTATGTTATTCTATGTTAAAAAAATTACTTGGAACTCAAGATAATTAAACAAACTTATATACGTAATTGTATAATATAATTAAAACACGACCAAAATGGTGATTTGTAGTGAATTACAGAAATTTTTGTTGAGATATTTATTTCAGTACAAATATAAAATATATATATATATATATATATATATATATATATATATATATACAATCACTCCAAGTATGCAAAAGAGTGTGACACAAACTCTATCCACTATCTCGAATCCACATTCATGATATCCCTCATACATGCTCTCCTATTTCTACTACTTGTAAACTTTCGCTCACGCAAGCCACTCTCTCAATCATACCACTCTATCTATTCATCGGACGTTCACGCAAATAATTACTTTTAAAATGATTCACATATATTCTTTTAACCAAATGTTCAGTAGACATGCGCTCAAGATGACCGAACCATTTCAATTAACTAACACCAACTTCTACAACAATATTTTTTCCAATTTCACACTCATCATACGCTAATCTATTTTGTACCTGATTCCATTTAGTTACACTACGTACCTCACGTAAAAATGTAAGTTTTACAGCAGTCATTTTCCGCTTTTATGTTTTTGAAGTCAAACTCAACATTCACTACCATACATCAACATAGGCAGGAAAACAGCGTTGTATATACTCAAACAGGCTTCCTTGGAAACATTTACGTTTCTAAATAAAAATAACTTTGTTATATCACTAAAACATAACAAAGTTAGTTTATTTATTTATCTTATCTAAAATGTATCACAAAGTTACGGCTAATCAAGTTAAATATTTACGTTTCTAACAAAAGTCTCCAAAGCATTCAAAACCTTACTGCATTAACTGTCCTTTAAATCTTTAAAACGCATAAAGTGTTGAATGCATGAAATGACTCATAATTTCTAAGAATTTTATTCAATCAAAGATATAAAATTATAGAAAACAAAGTAATAAAGATATAGATTTTTTTTTATCTACATCTATATTATATTATTATATAAATTACAAGGCTCACATAGAAGTAAATATATTATTTCACTTTATAATTAATAATAAAATAAATAAATGAAAATAATAATTTAAATATATTATGTTTCTTTTGCTGAGTAATTTATTTATGTTATATGTATTTCTCACTGGAAATTATATAAGAATGAATAATGAATATAAAATTGTCATAGCACGTATTACAGAAATTTTGATAAAAATAATTTTAAATAACGTACACTGTACTGTCAAAAAATGTGGTTGTTAATTTAATTTAATGCCTTTTTGATAACATCACAATTGTAATTTATATTCTAATTTTTGTATGTTCTATACAGAACATCGGGTAGTGTCAAATAAGTATATTTTACTATTATTTGTAACTTTAACTTTGCAAAATTTACATTCTATTTTTGAACAAAATAAAAATACCTTCTATCTTTTTTTTTCTAAATCAGTAATAACTAAATATTAGTAAATATAAATATGAAAAACGTCATCTTTTTCACGGCGTTTTTCCCCCCTGATTTTCTAACCTCAATTTATAAGCACTTGTTTGTCTCGGTGAATGGTCGATGGTCGTTTCTATCGTATCTCGATTAAAATTGTATAAATGTAATAATTTAGCAACTAGGAAAGTAATCGCGGTAACAGATTGTAGCGATGCGATAATACGATATACACAGTATAGTTAGTTCGTTGCACAGGTATATGAAGAAAAAGATTTCCTATAGATAAAAGTATACAACAACCATCGTGGACATATAATACAACAACACAGCTTGTCCGCTATCTGATGGGGATAAAGTAAACGATTCGATTTTATTATTGGATTTGTATGGATTTTATACGAACGCTGTTCAGTTTTTATGCAATGAATTTGTTGTGCATGTTTATTTATAACATTTTTCTTGATGAAGATGTACGTTGAGTATATTGAGTGCACTGTAAAAAATAATTCGGTAATTTTTACATAAAAACCCGCGGCAACTGATTTACACTAGTTTAATATGTAAATTTACAGACGTCACAGGAATATTTTTACATTATATAACTATAAAATACGTATATTTTAGTAAGATTACTTACTTTTTTGGTAAAATAAACATATATAATAAGGTAAATTTATTATTTCACTAAAAATTACAAAATTATATTATTTAACAGACAATTTATCGTTTACATAATTTATGTAAACCATCATCGGTTTTGATGAAATAATATGTAATTTCTTACTGTGGATTTTATGTAAAGTGACAACTTTTTTTACAATGTACGTCAATTATTAATAAATATTAATACAGAACTACAACTTAGAGCCGTTTTATTTTACACTGTAATAATCTTCATTAAGAAAAATGATATAAATGACATATACAGTAAATAAACAGAACATATAGAAATAAGTTATGTCATTTGTGTTATTTTTTTCTGATGAGAATGTACAGTGAGTACGTCGAAACGTCGATTATTAATAAATATTAATACCTGCAGAACTAAAATATAAAGCTGTTATGTTAATCAATGTAAATTTACATTAATAATATAGTAATTGTACTATATTTTAAATTACAATATTTATAAATTCTTGTGAATTCACCAAAAAATTATAAAATTATAATCAAAAAATATAGTAAAATTGCTATGATTAGTAAGTAAATTTAGTGATATTTTTTCAGTGTAGTATACGTTGAATGTACAGAAAAGAAATCTTTAGATAATTTTTAGTCTTCTATTCATATTAGATGAAATATATAATTGAAGAGTAGATGAGTATACTTTGGTGAATTCATCTAATGTAATTAAATAATTTTTAACATAGTAAGAAATTTTTTAGAATTTATTATATTAAATTTAAGAGACTTTAGTTCTGTATAAATTTTTATTAAAATTGATGTATTCTACGCACATCATTTTCAGGAAAAATTATACAAATAACACAATAACAAAATAGCACATGGAAACAAGTTACTATAGGTAAGAAAATACAAGTAACTAAATTATAAAATTCGTATAAATTTTTAATTCAAGGTAGCCAAATTTTATTTTTAATGAGTGCCTTCACTCTAATTAATGTTATCTTTTTCTTTAAAAATTTTCTATTGTTTCTCTTATCAATATCTACTGTTAATATTGATGGGTCTTGCAAATATTATAGTATCTTTGAATTTTACATCATGTGCAACAGCAGATTTATCTGAATGGATTTAATAAAATGTTTAAAAATTGTTTTCAAAATAAGTCTGAAAGTAATATAGCTATATTTTACTTATTTTAGTTTTTCATTAAATTTTAAAAACATTATAATTAGAATATAAATAAAAACAAAATTTAAATCAAGAGTACTGAAACTTAACATAATTATATAAATTTAACAATTATTTTTCTAACATATTATACACGCACAAAATATACAATTAAAAATAAAAAGACAATGCTTAAATATATTGCAGTTACATCTAATTTGCGATAAAAGTAAAATTTTAGTAAAAATACACAAAAAAAGTACAATTAACATAACGTATTATTATAAATAATGCATAATAAAATGTTTTAGTGTAAAATACATAGTAATTAAATCATTTTTCCATGTTTTCTCTCGAAAATGAAGCCATTACACAAAATAGTTAAACATAAACGACATAAACACATCCATACAATAACATTACCGAGTATGCATATATAAACAAATTACCTAAATTACACATATTAGTGTCAGAGAAGATAATATTACTTATTTTCACTAATAAACAAGATGAATTTATAATTCAGGTAAATTACTCGAAATTACAATAATTCGAAAACAGTTAAATATAAACTATCAAAAACTATCAGCTAACTTGTGAACGATTTTACTTAATAAATGTTATTAAATATCTCACACACTCAAACACATAAACAACAAAAAAAAAAGAGTTAAAAATGCGGAAATTATTTCTCTAATTGTACAATTGACACTTTAAATTGAACAATAGTTAGTTGATTTTAAACTTTGAAGTTGTTGTATATAATTAAATACGTACAAATTGCTATAATTTTAATCAATCAAACCAATTAAAGATCAGTTATCATTCCAGTGATCTACCTTATCGAAAATGTCCGCAAGTTTGTTTTGTTGGTTGAGCTATCGGCCGCTATATGGCAGCACGCATCTTATAAACTTATCTAATGATTTGTAATACCTAATGACGTCTGTATAAATGACCATTCATTTTATAATGTTTATTTAAGTAAATTTAACACATTATTTCCGTTTTATAAAATAAATAACTCGTAATCAAATCGAATATGTTTTTAAATGAAATTGTATAAGCCTTATTTGTTTCGATTCTAAGTAATTGTCGATTGTTTTGTATGAAGAAAAATAGAAAGAATTATAAAAGGCGGTATTTTTGTAAAGTCATGGGAAAACAAATGAAAATGTACTATGGCTGTTTTGTTCGGATGTGTTTTTTTTTTCACACAGAGTTCTTGGATTCCTTGTGAACATCTGTGAGTTTGTTGCTGAATGCGCGGAATTCAATGTGGGGAATTTTAGAATTTTTACGTTTTTTTTTATTTTTTATTTTATTTGGCGAACGATAGTTAGCTTTGTTGAAATGCCTAGGGCTGATTGTTTCAAATAAAATAGTTTTTGTCCAGTTGTTTAATGTTGGTTTGGTAATGTTATTGGAAATGTAACTAAATGTCGATTTTTTTTTCACGTACATTCTTTGCGTTATGTTATTATGTGAAAAAAATATTAAAAAAATATTTTTTTAAGATATTGATTTGTATTATGACATTATATCAAATAAAAGTTATTTTGCAAAATGTATGAATAAATATTTTTATTAAAACTTTTCCGAAATGTCTCCGAATGTTTCGTAATCGTTTATTTTTACTTGTCTTCAGAAAATATTTACTTACTTTATTTTCGGAATATATTACATAAAACACTGACTCCAAGTTTGGTAATTACTAACGCGTTGAGTAGTTAATTTCCAGCGTTATAATAGAAATTACAGAATCTCGGACTGGGACTGACTTCAGTGACGCTTCTGGCGACACCTGATGTATTATCGTTTTCATCGAATAAATCTACGACAAAAAAATTGTTCAATATCGCTAGTAAATTGAATAGAATCTTGTAGAAATAGTTGGGTGCGACAAAAGTCACAAATAATCGCTGCGTTGCAAATGAAAAATCAGTTTGCAGAGAAAGAGAGAGAGCGAGAGAGAGAAGCAGAAGAAGCGAAAGAAATGTTTATAAGGGCAAGATGCCAGTGCGTCGTGCGGTTCGGTGCGAGATCAAAGCCGGACCGAAGCAGCGCCTGTGACCGGAGCACGATGTGCCATTGTTTTCACACACGCACGTGAGCAACACCCGGTATTCGGCTTATATATGTTTGTGTACGGTATTTGGTCTATACGGTATTCGGCCGCGTTCTGATCACGAAACCAACACAGAGGGAAAAAAAAACAGCAACCAGAACAGACAAGCAAACCAATTCAATCCGATTGCGGTGCATGTGTAACTTGTGTGTATTGAAAACTTTGCGATGCAGAAATTGCGCTCAAAGAGAAATACAATGCATGTTTTATATCTATATTGAAAAAAAATTGGAATAATTTGTCTACTGTTTGGATAATTTTCAGGCAAATAATATAATTTTTCTGGAAAACCAGAAGACTATTGACCGTCACTTATAATGAGGGACAGTATTGGAATTTATCTTTTATCTTATTTAGATAAATTTATAATTTAATATCTATTAGCTAATCTAGTTTAATTTTCTTATAATCTAATATCAAATTATTTAGATAACATTTTTTTAGCTTGAAGGATAATCTAGGATATAATTACTCTTTTATGTGTATTAATATTTCACAAAAATAATATTTTGAATAGTAATATTTAACACAAATTATAAATATCAAGTTTTATTAAAGAATTTTTAATAATTATTTTGACATATCGTTTCTTGTTTGTTCCATACACTATTTTTGATCAAATTGAGTTATTGCTTATTTTGGTAATATTTGTTTAGTTTCTATCTATTTTAACAATCGTGAATGTTATAATAGTTTCGAGAATATAATTTTTAATTGGTTCGATATCCTTCCTATAAAGAATTCAGTACATAAACTTTAAATATATTTTTCGCGAAAGTAAAGTTTTGTTCTATGAAACAAACAGAAAATCGACTGATGATATATGTACCTATAGGTATGTTTCCATGATTACGATATATTTTATATTACGATACAAGGTTGGTTAGTGCACAGTATGTACATACATACATACATACACAATTACGCCATGTACCCAAAAGGGTGTGGCACAAACATCCCGAAATCAGTTGCCTCCAAACCTTCCTATCCAAGCAAGCAACTTTCGCTTCATCCACATTCATAATTCCTGTCATACATGCTCTTTTATTCCTACTACTTGGAAACTTTCGCTCACGCAAAACACTCTCAATCAACTAGATTGAATCAGGTACGAAATAGATTAGTGTATGATGAGTGTGAAATTGAAAAAAAAATGTTGTTGCAAAAATTGATGTAAATCAGTTCAGATGGTTCGGTCATCTTGAGCGAATATCTAATGAACGTTTGGTTAAAATATATGTGAATGAGTAGATGGAGAAATATGATTGAAAGTGTTTTGCGTGAGCGAAAGTTTACAAGTAGTAAGAATAGAAAAGCATGTATTTCAGGGTATCATAAATGTGGATGAGGCTAGAGTTGCTTATCTGGATAGGAATGTTTCGGGAGAGTGGAATGAATTTGTGCCACACCCTTTTGGGTACATAGCGTGATTGTATATGTATGTTTAGTTTTCCTCACATATAAGCTAGTAAATAAAATAATTAAAACAAATCTCTGCAATATCTTTGTATGTGTGTTAATCACAACATAAGAAAAAAAATCACACAGCAGATTTTAGTCTGGTTTGAAGGAATTTCTTATTTAGAAATAATTGGCTTTCTGTAAATAATGAGGTCTGACTCTTCATATAGACTTAGGCGACGATGGACGAACGCATCTTGCAATTGCAATTTTAGTTAACAAGTTTCTTTGCTCGATGCCATAGCACAAACTGATCACAAATTATATTTGCGTTTTATAATTAGCTTCCTTTATCAGCTACCGTACTTATTTGTTCTCTGTTGTGTTTGTGTTGTACGAAGATACTGCTGGGAAGTATAAAGAGAACCAAAAAATAAAAGATATATTGCGTGAGAAACGATAAAAAATTTCGTGGAATCGATTTTTTTTTTATCATTTTATTAGAATGACTTTTTCGTTTACTTGGGATGTGCAGTTTGTTATTAAAATAATAATATATAAAAGTGGATTGTTTATTTTTAAATTGTATAATTTTTTTCAAAAGAAAATTGTTAAATTTTAAAAAAAAATTGTTGTCTATCACAGAACCAATTTAAACTTAATAAATAGAATATTTAAGCAGAAAAATTTTCATATTATGTTGACATATATACACAATCACGCCATGTACCCAAAACTCTTTCCACTATCCCGAAATCAGTTTCCCACAAACATCCCTATCTAGAAAAGCAACTTTAGCTTCATCGACATTTATACTGACACTCTATCATACATGCTCTTCTATTCCTACTACTTGGAAACTTACGCTCACACAAGCCACTTTCTCAATCATACTATCTCCAACTACTCATTGAACGTTCATGCAAACGTATAATTCCGAAATCATTCATATAAATATTTTGAACCAAATGTTTATTTGACATTTGCTCAAGATGACCGAACCGCATCTTAATTGACTAACACGACAACTTTTCTTCAATTTCACACTCATCATACACTAATCTAGTTATACCACCTACGCCACAGAAACATCTCATCTCATTATGTTGACAATTTTATGATATGTATTTTTATGGCAACCAACAAAATCACAGTGTTGTTTGAAACCATACATTTATTTTTATTTATATAGATTTTAGAATTTATGTAATTTTACACAGATTTTAACAGTAAACAACATTTTATAATTTTACTGTGATTAATTTACGTATTAATTTTTTTATATAAAAAATTACATTCAAAAAAACATGTAAAAATACATAAATTTTTTACAGTGTCCTATTAAATTAGTAAATTTAAACTATTTAAAGAATCAGTCCCTTTTGAATGCGCAGAGCTTGATTTTTTTAATATGTATTTTTTTAAATAAAACAACTGCAGCATTAGGATAATTATCCATTTTTTTCTGTGTAGCAATATATATATAGATTACTTATAGCAATTTTTCCAATAAACTTCTTTAGAGTTCTGCTTCCAACAATTCGTAGCCAAGCAAAGTGAGTGAGGCATCAAGCAAAAATCCTCGGACTCAGTTAGCAGTCACACATTTAGTAACGATGGGAAAATATCTGTGCCGTCAGCAAAGAATTGAAAAGTATCTCGCGCGATGCGATGCGAAGCCGTTTCTTTAGTTGTGATGATGGGCTTGTATATAGGCTTTATGGCTTTTTGTTTTCTCATTGTGATGCGTCATGCGGCGTAACGATTGTGTTTCTATCTTCGCGGGCTTTAAGAGAAAAGGTAAGGAGCATCCGGAGTGTTGTGTCCACTCGGTGTCAATCATCGTTGATGACACGTTTTTGGATTTCTTGGATGGGTACCGATGTTGCTTCTGATTTTGGATGCTGCTGCTTCTGCGGATACTTGTACCTGTCTGTAATTGTGTTTTATTATTTACTAATTGGAGCTTGTTTTGCTGATATGAGATCTACTTGGATTGTGTACGAATAAATTCAAGATTGGATTTTGTGACATATATAGTGGAGAGTCCTTGGTTCGATCCCAGGTCGAGGTGATATGAGTTTTTTCATTTTCAGTTTAATAGTTATTTCATGCTTATATTTGATATACTCTGATATTGTTTCATTACAACCATTAATTCTCACTTATTATATATATATATAAATTTCTTGTTATAATAAAAGCGATAACGTGAAATTAACGATTAGATTAGAATTTTATTGTAAGATCATGTATATTTTTTATAAATTTATAAAATTACATTTAATAAATACATTATAAGAAATATTTAACACAAAACTCATATAAAAAATCACATGTAGAAGATGTTAGAACATTTAAAGGTAAAACTCATTAACTCCAATTTTTTATTTGAGAGAAAAGAATGATTTACTTGTGATTAAATCTTTAAAAATTGAATTACTGCATTTTAAAAAATATATCTTAAATTTATGTAATTTGATAAAAGTTTAATAGTAAAAAAATAACATTTTGTAATTTTACTGTGATAATTTACGTAATATTATATTTTTTATAAAAAATTATATTCACAAAACATAATTTTTTTACAGTGTGTACAGAATTTTTCTGTAAACAGAAATACTACTTTTTATTAATAATTGTTTCTAAGTAATAATAAAAGAATATTAAAAAAATGGTCGCTTAAGTTTGTCAACTTAATTTATAGAAAAACTGAACTTAGTTAGTAACTTTTACCTATAATAGACGATAACGGGTTTCTTTACAAGTTCTATTTTATGTCACTTTTTTATTGGAGGTTCGACTTACATGATTGTATATGTGTAAACCAAAAAATATATTTTACAGTAACTAATATTTTATTTATTTAAATACTCGTACATAAAATTCTTCTTTTCAATTTCACTTTTTTTTAATACCCAACCATTTAAAATCTATCTGCAATACTATAAAAAAAAATTAACTACGACCACCTACACGATGAAGCAATAAACTCCAATCAAGGCATCCGTATCGCATCATGATGAAAGAGGTCATCGTATATAGGCAAGGTGCGGCCTCCACAATCCCAACAATTCGCTGATGACCATCACGCGTACATATATATGTTTGGCTTAGATTGTCTTGCAAAGTCAAGCTGATGTAGTGACAGTTGAAAGACTCTGTCTACGTTTCCGGTGAGGTGTGCGTATAAACCTAGCCGCACCACGACACAATATCAAAATGCACTCGACCAAGGAAGATTAGTTCGCTTACAATTTTGTTTCTAACTTATATTGCTTATACCACCACACCCTTGGATGTGTATAGGTTGGTTGTTGAGATTGGAATTGTCTTAGAATATAGATTAGGTGTTGTAAAACTGTTTTAGATTAAATAGAATCGATGTCTATTACAAGCTGTTTCGATTTTGATTCTGTTATATAATTTTTATAAGAGTAACGGACGGTTTCAACTAAAGTCAACTTTAAACTGACCAAAAAAGCATCGATTTTAAATTCTACTATAATAATAATTATTGTTGTCAATAAAACGATGATTTTAAACAGGAGAGATCGGGTACGAAATACATTAGTGTATGATGAGTGTGAAATTGAAAAAAATGTTGTAGCAAAAGTTGCCGTAGTCAGTTAAGATGGTTCGGACATGTTGAGCGAATGTCTAATGAACGTTTTGTTAAAAAGATTTGTATATATATATATATATATATATATATATATATATATATATATTTGTGTGGACGTCCGATGAGTAGTTGGAGTGGTATGATTGAGAGTGTTTTGCGTGAGCGAAAGTTTCCAAGTAGTAGGAATAAAAGAGCATGTATGAGAGGAATTATGAATGTGGATGAAGCGAAAATTGCTTGTTTGGATAGGAATGTTTGGAGGAGACTGATTACGGAATGATGAAAAGAGTTTGTGCCACACCCTGTTCTGTAATTTTTGCATAATTCAATAATAATCACATAAAGTAAGTAAAAATGATCTAATAAGTATGTAAAATTGCTTAATTTCTGTAAATTACATTACATACTTAATGTAGAATTTCATATGGTATAATTTTTTTAAATTATGTAAAATTACAGCTTCTATATTCATATCTGATATAAGAAGCAATAGCAATTTATAAAGAAAAAGATATCATCTATCAGTGTGACTAGTTAAAAAATTTATAAATTTTTTAACTGATTACTTATTTTGTTAGTAACTTATTTCTATGTTCTGTTTATTTACTGTATATGTCATTTGTATCATTTTTTTTATGAAGATAATAAATATTAATACAGTACTATAACCTAAAGCCTTTTTATTTTAATATAATGAGTTCTGAAAGATTTTTTTATTTGTTATACAAAAAAAGTTATATATTTTCAAAATTAGCAAAAATAAATAGTTACGTTACTAATATAATATCTTTCAAATTAAAAATATATCGTTATGAAATTTCATTTGAATTCATAACTGGGTACACATCTAATGTTTAATTCAATTTTGTTACTTTTTCTCAACATTCATATAAAAACTTTGCGAAAAGTAAAATTTTCACGCTAGGTAACTTTACATAACCTTACGTCTATTATATTATAATAATAATCATCCTGCTCAGATACTTTACGTATCATCATAAAGTGATGACATTAATTTTTTTCCGCAGCACACTTGATGCAAACTGGCAGTTAATTTTTCAAAGAAACAATATGACGCATGTTACTGTTGAATCAAAAACAACACAAAAAAAAACAAACAGTGGTTTTTATCGAAACGACGCGATTTGTTAATTAGTAAATCGACTTACTTATGTATTTTAATTAGGTTTTATACTATCAGCTGATTAGGTTTGGGCGTTCTTATATATTTGTGAATCATATTTTTATGTAAAAAAAGAAACTATTTTTTATCATGTAATATGCTTGTTATCTGTCTATAGTGTATAGTGTTTTGCAAGTTATGTGTTAAGTTTAATGCATTAAATATTATGACTTTTCAGAAAATTATTATTCAACAAAATATATTTAAAAAGTGTAAACTCATTGGCTGGTATTACAAGCCTCATACTAAATCGTTGTTTTTGGGTGTTTTAGTTAAAATCATGACAACGATTTAATAAAGCTCTTAAAACAGATCCTATTACAAGCCTTGTATTAAGGATATATTAGCTAATATCACGTATTAGAGAAAATACGTTTGGCAACGTTGCAAAAATAGTGACGTCAAAATACATCTGTCAAAGTATTTATTAAATTTTATTGAAAAAAATATCTATATATAATTTAATCGAAAAATAGAAAGAATTAAAAAGATGAAGGTTAAAAAAGAAAAACAACAATTAGATTTACTTAGAAAAAACACCCAAAAACAACGATCTTAGTATACCCAAATACAAAGCTTTTAATACCAGCCAATTTGTTAAAATAAGAAAGCTTCTGTGCATATTTGATTTAAGTATGGACGTTTCAATATTTACATAGAATGTATCCAGAACTTAATCTTAAAGCTTTTTTATTTTAATATTTAAAAATTTATAAGTAATGGGTAGTAGCATATACCAAGTTAGTCGCGCGACTAACTTGGTATATGCTACTATCTAATGTGTTGATGAAATATTATTGCAAATTTATCAAATTTGTATCTCTTTCGTTTAAATCAATCTTGTATTTTAAAGGTCGTTTTATAATCATAAAATAATAACTAGTTATATACATTCTGTTGTACTTTACAGAATAACCACAATTTTTATAAACTTTTTTATTTGTCAATTAAGTAACAAACACATTTTTTACATACTTGTAAATGATACTTCTAGTCACTCATATAAATAATTTTTACACAGTATATTATAATAATATATTAATGTATATTTTTTTTTTATTAAAACGTACTTACCTTAAAAACATGATTTATAAAATATGTTTACATTACGAAATTGTGCGGTTTTTTTTTTTTAACAATATGTTTAAGCCGATTCAGATGAAAGCATAAATATAATAATTTGCTTTAAACCAGAAACTGAAGCACTAAATAACAATATAACACGTGTCAAAAAAATTAAAATATATGTATTTTGATGTATATTGTTACATAAAATTAATATATTTATTTGTCTGATAAAGGTCATATCATTTGTAGAATTACAAATTTTTTTATTTACAAATTGCGCTATCATGTAAAATATCGAATAAGTTTTAAATTGTATTATTTATAAAAATTAATTTAAATATATACATTTGTGAAAATAATTAGATCTATATTATATTAAAAAGTTATCAACATCTGTCATCTGTCATCTGTTATCTGTAAAAAATTCTTCAGAATTCATATTAAAATAAAACGGCTTTAGGTTGTAGTTCTGTATTAATATTTATTATAATAATTGACTTACACAACGTACATCTTCATCAGGAAAAATTATGAAAATGTACGTTCAGTAGGTCGAAATGTCGATTATTAATAAATATTAATAAAAATTATTATAATTTTTAGTGATTTCTATATTATATATATATCAACGTAAATTTACATTTATTTTATACAATATATGTATCAAATTTCATCAAGTTTTGATAATAAACCGTTTTCAAAATATACTTTTTGGCAGCCTGTATAATGTTTTTATTTATATCACATAGATTTATAGATATTTTACTTTAAAATTTATTTCATAAATATATTGTTAATTCGTGTTTGCTACGCCACTGAATAAAACTGTAAAACAAATAAATGCAATCGTCTTCCAGTTCGTTTTAAATAAACTATCCAAAAAAAAATTGTTAAGACAATGACTTAGAACAATAATAAAATTTTATATGATGCAGTTAAAGTCACTGACAATATATATAGCTACTAATAAAATTCACTGTCCTTCGACTGCTGTTGCTGACAAATTCAGGAAGTGGCCAATGTTCAGACCTAACTGAATGCTGATTCAAAAACTATGACTATACGTTCGATGCGTGGCTTCTTTAACGGTTTCTATTTTATTTAACAATTTAAGTTTCATTTGAAGAGATAGATAGTATTATTACCTTTTTTTTTGTTTTTGAGATATAAAAGTTTATGTAGCGTGAAAATATAAAAATTAAAAAGCCTATGAACATCTATGTATAATGTATTTGTTTGGTGTCGTAATTATTTTAAAATTTTTGTATTTATGTCAAATAGGATACCGTTGCAAGTACTGTTCTGTATGATTTATATTTTTTTCGGTCGCAGTTATATTATTGTTATTAATACGAGTAATATAATGTTCAATTATTATTGTTTTTGAAAAATATTTGTTGATTTATGATGATTTATTTCATTTTAAATAATTTTTTTTAATATACTTACCACGTTTTTAACACGGATTAAAAAGTATAAAATAATTTCTCCTAGCCCCATAGAGGGAAACGTGGGGCAACGACAGCTACTCCCTACACTTCATACTATTATCTATTTCATGCGCTCGACGTTTTTCTGTATGGGGCTAGGAGAAAATATTTTAGTTTGTGTAAAAAACGTGGTATATTAATTTTTTGTCTGTTCGGTATAAATTTTGCAATCGATTTTAAACCAACTTCCCGATTGACAATGCAATATTAACTAAATAATTAATAATATTAGAAATATTAAATTAAAATTAATTAATTAATATAATTAATTATAATTATTTCATACATCAGTTCATTTCTGACTCGATCTTATCTAGTACTATTCGAAATAAATTTTATATCATCTTCCTCTCAACAAAATTAATAATAAAATTCCGAAATTTGTTACTATTTAATAATAATACTGATTATATTCTAATAAATATTTATTTTAACATTTTTCTGTACCTATATATCCGTTGTCATGGTTACGCTATGTAACTACCAACTCTGTGATATACAAACCCAAGTCTCTCACGCTGTCCACAACATAGAACATAGAAAAATGACTTCACATAGCGTCACCAACACAACATAAGACTGGTATAGCAATACATACATACATATATGTATATATATATATATATATATATATATATATATATATATATATATATATATATATGTAACAGAACATAAGTCAGAAAACTTTGTCGTAAACGTAGCGTATAGAATAAGTGCATGACCGGTTGCTGAAATATCATTTCCGTTCAACGGAATCACAGAGAGAAAAACGACAAAGTAATTTTATTTTAGTTTGTGTGTGTGTGTGTATGTAGATGGACCCAACCCACATGTAAGATGGTATGTGTATACATGGATTGTTCGCTCACGCAATAATTTTTATATATGCGTATGGTATGATGCGTACGAGATGCAAGCATGCGTTTCGCATTTTTTTTTTCACTCGGATAGTTTTATTTTTAGTACGGTGTCACGGATTTTTTGATATTTGTTTAGATTATTTATAAATTTTTTTTAAGAAAATATAATTTTAAATTTACAATGTTAGTGATGAGTTGCAGTAATATTAAATAAATTAAAAAAAAAAAGCTAATACTATAAGCTCTGTTTTATTTACGATTAACTAATACACAAATCCCGCAATATGCACCCAACCCTGCGCTAGTCAAGAAGACCAGTAAACCAAGCTGATGTAAACACATATCAAAAATTCATTTTATTACTAAATGATTTCACTACAAATTGTTATGTTTTTAAAGAAGAATTGTGTAAAATATGAACTTTATAATGTGATTTATTTTTGGAAGACACTGCGGTATTTAAAAATAAAGATATTCGACACATTTGTACTTTGCTTTTTACAGAATTTTAATATCTCGTCTTAATTTTGCATTTTATTAAAAATAATGTGGTCTTTTAACAAAAATAATCTTTTCACGAATTGTGTATATTAGGGGGAAGTCCTCGTTTAAAATTTTTGGGAAGGGGACAAAATTTGTAATTACTGTCATAGAATAGACAGGACTAAACAAATTAACCAAATTTGTTAAATATTATTAACTCTGAAAGAGAAAATATGCAACATTCTAACTAAAATAAAAATATTTTAAACTCTTTTTGGTAAACATTATCGTTTCAAATCGTTTTTAAATAGTTAAAATTTAGCAAAACTTAAAAATAAATTTACATATTTTTGCTTAAAAATCAATTTCATTGATTTACAACATATGTTCATATATTATTTTTTTTAATTGTGGAACTTCTCTTTTAATATTTATTAACTTTATCCAACAAATTAATGACATATTACTTTTGAAAATAAAATTTGAACTTATTTTGCTCAACTCCGAATGGTATTAAGAAAACTACTTTTAGTAATTCCCTTACTACTATTTCTAATTCCGTTTTCTTACTGTTTACTACAATTTAAACTTTATATTGATAAAAACATGTATAAATACAGTACTTAATATATGTATATCAAATATTTATTCTTCAGTTTTTATTATTGAATATAAACTACTGATACATTCATTCGTAAACTCTTCATAATTTACTTGGAAACTAAATGGTCAACGATTTAAAATGAAAGAACAATCAAAACAATTACCTCTCCTCTCCTCTTTTCTTCTCTTCTCAAATGTTTTACATTTGTGATAATGATTGAAATTGACTGGCAATGAATTTGAATTAGTTGTATAGCTGGTATACTGTTGTCTGATGGTTGACAGGTACAATGTTTGTTATGCTACTAACCATTTAGTTAAATTACTCCGGTTTTGGAGAGCCGCCGCATTTATATAACTGTTTCGTGTTATAATGAAGTGAAAATAAGTTATTTGCTGTACTTAGATTGTAATGCTTTAAGCTAATTCGATTTTTATATGTTTTTTTTGTTTGTTTTGAAGTGTTAAATATTAATTTTTGTGCAGAAAATGATTAACATAGTAAAAAATCTTTCAGAACTCATTATATTAAAATAAAAAAACATTAAGATTAAGTTCTATATAATACAAAATTTTATTCCAAAGCTTTTTTATTTTAAATAATGATTTTTTTCATACATATATATTTGAATTTTTAATTGACTGTTCATATAAAACATAATATGATTTCTTTTACATAAAAATCTTTTAGAATTTCTTATATTAGAATAAAACAGCTTTAGGTTTTAGTTCTGTAATAATTTATTAATAAATCGATATTTCGACGAACTCAACGTGCATCTTCATCGGGAAATAAGATGTAAGACGCATGTTCAGTTCGTCGAAACGTTGATTTATTAATAAATTATTACAAAACGAAAACCTAAATAATTTCTATATAATATTTGTTATTATCATACATTCTGCTAAGTTCAGTGACAAATATCAAATGATAAATATATTAATGCTTGCGGTACATATTTCTTGAATTATGTATTATTATTATTTTTAAATTCATAGATTTTTATGGTCATGATTAAGGTTAATTTATTATTTGTTAAACTGAAATAAGAGAGTATGAATTAGAATATTACAAAAATATGACGTAACTTTGATATACTTACAAAATTTGTCATAAATTATTGAATTTATCAGTAAAAATAACGAAGCAGAAATAATTTACATACTTATGACTTCATTTAAGTGATAAAGTGTAAAAAATTTGTCAGTCGATTTCTTATTTGTTCCATAATCGCAAAACCTTACATTTGAGAAAATGATGTTTAAAGTTTCTGAAATGAATTGTTTATAGTAATGATATGGAACCAATCAGAATTTAGATTTTCGAAACTATTAAAATTATAACATCCATGATTGTTAAAATAACAAATATTATGCAAAATAAGCAATAACTCAATTTGACCACAAATGGTGTTTGGAACAAACAAGAAATTGACTGACAAATTGTATTTTATTCTAAATAATTGTAATAATTTACTAGCAGCTTAATTGTTATTATTTTAAAAATATTTTGATTTTAAAATATTTTAAATAAAGCTATCAATAAAATGGAACTAACAAACTTATTTTTATTACTCATATGAAAATCATCTAGAAATCCGATTTCATACATGACCAATTCCAAAAAATAACCTTTAATGCCAATTCATTTTCGCATTAGAAAAACCAAAAAGTCTCCTTTACACAATAGCATCTTTATTACCATTGCATCACTGTAGAAGGACACCCACATTATGGGGGTCTACACTAGCACCACTCACTGCACACGTGCCGCGGCACAATGTGCAACTAATGTCGCACACCAAAACCTTCCATTCCAGCAACCCTTAGCGCACGGGTGCCCCCAAGCAATTACCCTGACCCGAAATTATATCGACGGAGCCCGAAATATGAAGTGATGCAGGAAAAACCACTAGATTGAAATAGAAGGTGGGGGGTGCCTTTTTGGATTATAAATGTTTCGAGTTGCTATGTGGCGCGTCTCTTTGCATGTTGGAAACGGGTAATTTACGGTGACATCAAAAATTCATTTTCCTCGAACGATGCGCATCTGTCTGTTGGATGTGCTTTTGTTTCTTTGTTCGTTTTTTTGTTGTTTTGTTTTTGCTGGCTGAGGATTATTGTTTAAAGATATAGAGTAGGTATTGTGGAAATTATGGATTTTTGTTAAATATTAATGTTGCTAATATAGGAGGAATTATAGTTATTGAAAATTATTAGTAAAACACAAAGATACCATGTTTAAGATTTTTAACTATTAATTTTATTAAATTATATTTTATTTATTTAGTTTCTTGATTGGATAGAAACGTTTGCTTAAAAATAATTTCGGCATAGTGGAAAGAGTTTCTGCCACACCATTTTGAGTACATGGCATGATACAAATGAACTAAAATACTTAAAAACCGAGCTTGTGGTATAAACCAATGTATTTTACTTGAAGTAAGTTTAATTTTCATATTAAAATATTTATGTGTGTAAAGTAAATACTTGAATGGTAGAATACTGAAAAAAATTAAATACAATTTTGACAAATGTTTTTTTATAGAATAGAATAGAATCAAACTGTATTTGGCTTTTGGGTAAAAAATAAAATAATAAAATTACGGGAAATTTTATTCACAAATTTTCTAAATAAATTTTATAATTTATCAGTTTTTCTTTATATCTATCGTAGAAAAAACATAGTATTCTTGATACCTATCAAGACTTTTTTCCTCTAGTAATGTCCTACATATATATTTGTTGTTCGATATTCGCTCAAAACTGTCATCTACCGCAGCCGTAACGTTGTAACGTAGTTTAGAGAGCTTTTAGATGTTGAAGTGTTTTAAGCTTGACAAAAGAACAATGGAGAACGAAACGTAGGCGCAGTCAACCGTAAGCATACCGCGGTTCATAGCATCCGCGTCGCGGCGCTAGGAGGAACCGATGCGCAATACGACGCTACGCGGGAACACGAAAAGGGAAAACAGTTACTATATACACACGTACTAGTTTGTATGTAGTAATTGTAACTGTATGTATTACTATGTGGTACAGTTTAGGAATAAAACAAATATAATTTTCAAAAATGTCATTTTTTATTTGAAAATGGGATAGCATATTTTGTATGAAGTTTGGAAAATTGAAATTATTTTTATCTTATTACATAGTTTGCTCCAGGTTAAATGGCCAAACTCGAAGTATGGTTTCATAATAAACACTTTTAACTAAAGTTGATTTTAAACCGACTTTATATGGCAACGGTAAATAATTTTGCCATTAGATGCTTGAAAAGTTGACGAAAAAGCATCGATTTATTGACAGCAATAAAAATTATGCAAGTTGATTTTTTTTATATTTAATATTTTCGGAAGTTAGTACGTTGACATATCATGACTGTCTTGTGCATCACTTTGTCAGTTTGTCAGCATTTTTGTCTTCGTTCAAAGTTCGATTGCATTCGATTTTTGTTTAAGTTGCATTTTTATAAATCCAGTTTAGTCGAAAACTAAATTATTTTAATTTAATTACGGATAGATATTCAAGAGAACAACATTAAACTTTAATTCAGTTACGGATAGATATCCAGACGAACAACATTAAATTATTGTAAGTTACATATTGATGTACAAAAGAAATAATCCATATATTGTAATAATTTTTAGTTATTTTAATTGTTATTTATTGTATTCATTATTTAAATAAAATTATCTTTTAAATTGTTGCCGAAAGTGTTTTTAGTAAAACTGATAGATTGTTACACAAGTAGAATTTAAAAACGATACTTTTTTGCTGGTTTAAAGTTAACTTTAGTTAAAATATTTTTTATGAAACTGATCGTTAGTTTTCAAATCAAAACAAAAAATTCTGAATAAAGTTTGTAAATTTTTCATTTAAAGATATTAACTTATAAAGTTACCACATAAAAATGTATTTAATGTACTGTATGTTTTATTTCGTTGAATTTTATTATAATTTATCAAAATGTAATATCAGTTAAGATTAGTCATAAATATTTCAATTAAGTTTTACTTACTTTACATTTTTTTAAAATGATTTTGAAGGTATACGTTTCAGTGGATGTCCCATGAGTAGATGGAGTAGTATGATTGAGTGTTTTGTTTGAGCGAATGTTTCCAAGTAATAGGAATAGAAGAGCATTTATGACAGAGTGTCAGTATGAATGTGGATGAAGCTAAAGTTGCTTGTCTGGCTGGATAGGAGTGTTTGGAGAAAACTAATTTTGGGATAGAGGAAAGAGTTTGTGCCACACCCATTTGAGTACATGGCGTGATTGTGTGTGTATGTATTTTTATATATCATCATAAATATTATAAATTTTATAAATTTTGTCTCTGAGGTGGAGACCATCATTTTTGACAACATATTTAATATTTAGCAAATTTGGATTATTTCTAAGTAATATAATATAAATAAATACACTGTAAAAAATCTGTGTAAATTTACAGTGATAATCATAGTGATTTTATTATATTTTTTATTTTAATTTTAATAAATTATTGCAAATTTACCAAAACATTATAAAATTACTATGAAAACAAAGTAAAATCTGTAAATTTACATTGATTTTTTACAGTGTATAAAATAAATTAATACTATATACATAACATTCATATCTAATTATTCTATAAGCATTTTTAGCTAAAACAATACTTCCTTAACAAATTTAATTACACATCTAGTGCAGCAAGTAAGCAAAACCGCATAAACAAAATTATAGAATAGACGGCAAAATGTTTATCCATTTGGAAAAAAATGCGCAAGCATATGACAAGAAAAATGATATCTTCATCATATCATATTTAGTTCCCCGGCAAAACATGACAGGCGATTATTAAACGACCTTGCCGTTACAAACATACAATCTTCTTGCGTTTCTTTTATTGATATATAATAAAGAATTCGAATCACATTCTTTTCTATATACCGGGAGAATTACTTTTTGTTGCTGGTTTCGTATAAAATTACTGGGATGCATGTGGAAAGCAAGATGTTTTTATTTTTGATTCATATTGTATGTGTGTGTGCGTGTGTGTGTGTATTCTGATGTGGTTCGCTGTAAAGAGTACTTTAGCAAATGTAATATTTCTGAAGAATGGTTGGCGTAGAAGAGTTTGCAACGGGTTTGCTGTTTCAAGGGTCGTTATGTGTATACACTTGCGGATATATCCAGACTGAAGTGTATGTATATATGTTGATATTTGTTGTGTACATATGTATGATGGAGTAATTGATGTACAGTGCTGAAAATATTTTAGCTTTAGGGTCATAGTATAATTTTAATTTAAATTCGATATACCCTACATTGTAAAAAATCAGTGTAAATTTACAATGATAACTATATTTTTTATTGTAATTTTAATAAATTATTGCAAATTTAACAAAAACATTATAAAATTACAATCAAAAACAGAGTAAAATTACTGCGAATATCAATGTGAATTTAAAATGATGTTTTACAGTATACGTATAAAATAAAACGGCTTTAGGTTTAAGTTCAGTATTAATATTTATTAATAAAATTTAAAATAAAACTATCAGAAATTAATCCTAATTAATAATTAATGCAATGAGTATAATTTTGAATGGAAATTAGTAGTCAATCGCCTATTGAAAGTGAATACATTTGAAAATTTTTATATTAGTTAAGTTAAATTAAGTGAAATGTTTAATAGTAGATCAGTGAGATTTTTAAAAATTTAGCTTTTGTCATGGAAACGCAATAATCATATTATAATTATTTTATAATTTTGAATGGAAATTAGTAGTCAATCGCCTATTGAAAATGAATATATTTGAAAATTTTTATATTAGTTAAGTTAAATTAAGTGAAATGTTTAATAGTAGATCAGTGAGATTTTTAAAAATTTAGCTTTTGTTATGGAAACGCAATAATCATATTATAATTATTTTGTTACGTCGTATATTACGCAGACCAAATAGTGCAATTTTTCAATGTGTATTCGTAGAAAAAGTATAGTTAGTATTCTATAAATAAAATACATACACTGTAAAAAAATGTAATATAAATTTATCTAATTTTACATGATTATTAACAGTAAAGTAGTACAATAATAATGTATTTAATATTACATTTTTATGAAAAAAATTACAGTCATAGAATATGCAAATTTACATTAATTTTGTTACAGTGTATGTTAACATGTTATAAAACAATTCCAAATATGATCATAAATCAATTCAATCAATCAATAATCTTTTATCATCTAACACAATAAATCTAATTTTTCCAAACAAAACACTAAAAAAAAAACACCTATAACAAAACACTATCACAACCAGAACCAACACCTACTTAGATTTCTCGTATCAAATATCAAAAGCCCGTGCTCTACGTTAATGAAAAGATTCAGTCGGCTTGGCGTGATCTCTTTTCGGATCCGCGTGTCGGTAGTCGTCCGGCCTGCTCAGCGGGTGGCGTCGTTTGCACCGTTGGTGCCCCAGCCCCCTCAGCGGGCCGACGGCGCGGCGTCCCGCTGTGAACTACTGTTTAATTATATCTATTATGGTGTTAACCTGATCTGCCGGTGCCTCCGAAGACACAATGTGTCTGCTGTGATGCGCCGCGAATTATGTTATATTGTCCATTGGGATGATGAATTTGGCGTTGTACAAATTAGCAATGGATTTCTTTTGATGTGAAAATGGGTTTTGTTTTGTAGTTGAAATTGCGGCAAGGATTATTGTGGTAATTAGGAGGTTAAGATTTTATACAATATTTTAAGTTTGTTTTTAATGATTTTATTAATGAATGGATTATATTTATATGAATTATTTGATTTGATTTATAAATCTGGTACTACAAACTCGGTTGTTGGGTGTTTTATTACATTTAAATTTAATCAATTTTCATTAAAACCATTTACACTTTCAGTGGTTGGACAGTTGATGAAACATTTTAAAAAATTAATAAGAAATAAAAATAACTATAAAGGATATTATTAGTTGGTTGGATATTGGTTAGTACACTGTTCGAAAAAAAATACCCTTATTAGTTCCTATATAAGTCCGTTCCCTAAAAAGGGTAAATATGATTACCCTAAATAGGTAAATTCAAAAGAGTACTTTATTATCTCAGAAAATGGTAAAAAGGCAGTTATTTACCCTTATTTTTCTTATTTTTTACCCTATTATTTTGAACAGTGTATCAGTTTTCCTTGAGTTTCGTCGAAATGTTGATTATAAATAAATTTTAATACAGAACTCGAACCTTAAGCAGTTTTATTTTAAATATTTCTTGTATTCGTTAAAAATAAAATATGTAACATGGAATAAACAGTAAGTAAAAAAAAATCGGTTTGATGATTTTGGTGAAATAATTCTGCGGCGACATTAGGAGCGTATTGACTGGTACAAGGGCATAGGAGCACATCACATCACATGATGATTGAATTGTGTGTGTCGTTCGCGACATCACAGTAACGTAACGACAACGACAATCGCATTCAACGGACGTCGTCATGCGTGAAACGTGAAACCGAAATCGATTCATGCACTTATTGCGTGTAATTGTTCGAATATAATTTCACCCACACACACATACATACATCAGCACATCAATTGTGAGATAACTTTGTCGATGCCTCGCTTCATATTCGTTTTTAGCTGTGTTTGAACAGATAAAGAAAAAAATTAAGCTAGCTATAATAACAAAGATATAAGCCCTTATTCTCACTTTTTTTGTTTATGAAAAAGTGCTTTTATTATAAAAATTGTCTTCTACCTTTTATCAAATATGAATAGTATTTCTATTTTAAATTTATACATTTTTATATCTAATATTATAAAATTCAAATGAACTAATTAAAATTGCTTAATAAGTAATTTTAAGTAGACGTCAAAAGTAATTTTGACAAAAATCACTTTTAAAAGTAAGGTAAGATTACGAGCCATAGTATTCTTTTATTATAGACACTGCAAAAAATTAATGTACATATTATATTCAGTGTTCCTTATTCTGTGCAACCTTACACTGTAAATTTTACATAAAAACCTCGGGCCACTGATTTGCACCATTTTAATCTGTAAATTTACAAACGTCACAGAAAATTTTTACATACTATAAATATGAAATACGTAGGTATATTTTATGTAAGTTTACTTATATAATATGGTAAATTAATTATTTTACTTAAAATTACATTTAGTATTTATTTAGAATTATAGTAAATACAATTTTTTTTCTTTAAATTAATATAAAAATTAATTTAAAAAATTTGAGTTTCTTATTCGAAACTCTAGTTCATAAAAAATTAATAATTATTGGATAACCCTCGGTATGACCCCCATTAGAATATTAGAATGAAAAAAACATTAATTTCAAATAAGTTCGAATCTCTGAAAATGATATTTGGTGATCAAAAATATGAAATAAATTTGTATAAAATATCTAAATGAAATTGTACAAAAAAAATAAACTTGTCAATAAAGCATTGATTTAATCTCTGAATTTATTTCGACTATAAATATTATTATAAGTAGAGAAAAATATGTCAATTATTGAAATAATGTGTTAACTTACTCAATACAATGCGGGCAACTTTTAATAATACTTATTTAATAGATAATACGTACATGCACACATATGTAAAATAATCTATATATGTAGATATAGATATATAAATATATTTTGACTATATACATTTAGATTCCAATCGCGTAAATTGTTAAAGCATTATAATAGTTTTATCTATCGGTTATTATCAGCAACGATTTATTTTGAATATTGAGAGATCCATTAGTCTAATATAGACATAATAGATTTTGATAAATTGAAAACACTTTATTTTATTTTTCTTTATACTATGGATTTCTGAAAGATATTTTGCTCAAGAAATATCTCAGAATGTGTATAAAATATGTACTGTTTTCTGATGAATATTTTTTTAAACTGTTATCTATCTGTAATAATTTTGAAATAATCTAGTGTTTAAATAAAAATTTTACTAACTTTTGAATACATATTTGATTTAAATAATTGGTTTGTTTATTTGTCATTTGTAATTATTTTTTCTGATGATGATACACGTGTAGTGTATCGAAAGGTTCAATTTTTATTATAACAGAATTTATATATTTATTTATTTAATTATATCAAGCAGATAACAGCCTAATTAAATGGCGCAAATAATACAAATATAAATTTATAAAATATTTACTTAAAAACATTAATGCTCGTATGCATAAACATTTTCATTAAAAATAACGGTTAGTGAAAATGCAAATTTTTGGATCTCGTAAGATAATTAATTAATAAATAAAGTAGAAAGAGTAGATATGAGAGGTGTTACGAAGGTGAATGAAACACAAGTTAAAATAAAAAGCTTTAAAATTAAGTTCTGAATACATTTTAATTAAAAATCGATGTTTTGACATACTCTGCGTATACATTATTATCAGGAAAAATTATACAAATGACATATATAATAAATAAACAGAACATAGAAACAAGTTACTACGTAACAAAATAAATAATTAAATTATAAAATTTATAAACAATTAAAGGAAGCCAGATTTTATTTAAATCAGTGCCTGCACACTGATTGGTGTTGTTTCTCTAGATAGGAATGTTTGGGGGAAACTAATATCTGTTTGAATTAATATTTTTAGCAAGCCACTGATCTCTATATTTTAATAAGGAACACATTTTTATAAATATTTCAGTAAAGTGTATCCACAGAACAGAACCATAAACTGGACAGAAACTCATACAATAGTACTTAGAGTTACGCAAAAATGTTTGTACGAGTTCTGTTTTAAAATTGATTTTTAGGACAACGTAACTATCATAAGAACAGGATTATACAAATGAGCTAAAGTACTCAAAAACTGAGCTTGTAATATCAGTCTATGTGTTTACAAAATATTTTTGGTATAAATTCCTTTCAAACATAATGCACAATATTTAAAACATTTTTCGCATAACTCTCAAGTTCTTTTGAATGAGTTTGTTAGTTTGTGTTCTGTAAACACATTTTACCTAACAAACCATAAACAAAAATGGCCGCAAACAAAAAACAATCGACATTACAAAAACACTTGCAAATCGTGAACAATTCACACCGTATATATATTCTACCAACATTGAAACAATAAATAAAAAAAAACTTAAAAACATAAAATCCGCACTCATGCGCGCACATATCATATTTCATCGTCTTTTGTTTTTTCTATGGCCATCTATAGGTACATTCAGTCCACTATATCTCACATAGAGTATATGTGTATATTCTACAGAGAGGCAAAAAAAAATTGACTGCCGCCATTTTCAACGATATAAAAGTGTAAACATCCGACTAACGTTCTACTAAGGTGAGGTTTATTTTTAGTGGGTGTGTGTGTGCGCTCTTGCTTGTGCATAGGAAATTATATAGCCAGTACACTATGTCCAGTCGACCAGTTGAAACTGTAACTGCAAGGTTATTAAGTTCATGTTGACGAACTAAATCGGTCGATTGTTATTGCTACAAAGTAAGTTGATAACAGAAAAGCAATATGACTGGATGGTTTCTGTTGTGTAGTTAATTTATCCCAGCATTGTGATTGGCTGACGGCTGTATGTCTGAAATGTGTATTTTGTATGTATTATATATACATACAGAGGGGAAGTATATATGTATTTATGTATATAAAATAAGTATATGTATGTACGAGAACATTGGTTTCTTTAATGGCGTTTTCTCACACACATCCGTACACGAACTTGGAATTTTAATATACGTATAGGAGAAGTTAGGTTAGGTTGTGTGCTGTGCTATCCCTTTCGGAAAAAGGTTTTTCCAGGGAAAAGAACGTGGACGCAGCATGTGTATTAATGAATTTTTTAGTTGATGTATGGACAAGAGACAAACTATAGTTGATCCAAGTTACCTTTTTCAATATAACTATCGGAATAGGGTGGCTCAAAAGTCAATATTAATAAAATAAAATTAACATAGTAAAATATTTTTCAGAACTCATTGTATTAAATTAAAACTATTTTAGGTGTAGAATGTGTTTAATTATTTTATAAAAAAAAAAACACGACGTTTCAATGAAACTGAACACTCGTCTTCATCAGATCAAAACTTATCAATGACATTAAAGTAAATAACAGTACGTAACAACAAGTTACTAGGTAATATATAAGTAACTAGATCAGAGGAATTATAGATTTTTAATTAATGGAAGCCAAATTTTATTTAACACAGTGCCTTTAGAGTGATTCATGATGTTATTATTTTCTTTATAAAGAAATTTGCTCTACACGTGTCTATAGACCGACCGATAGACGCAGAATAAGCCTAATTCGTGTTTATCTGTAAAAATCTCGATATCATATATAATATGTCGGCCGGTAAAAACTGTTTAAAAAAGGATATTGAAGGTAAATTTTACTTTTCCTAATACAAACATACAAAACTATAGTTAAATTGACCAGTAGTTAACTATACGATCAATAGATTTTAAAACGCCTAATTAATTAGTCAGTTTACAGCTTAATTTCTTTGTTAGATGACAGCGTGTTCAACAAGACTTTATGAAATTAAAACTAAATAATTTAAAAAAATATATCGAAGTGTTACTGTATTTAATATCGATGTTAAACAACAGATAGACGATAGAGGAAAACTGTTACAAAAATACTTCTAATATTAAATTATTTATAATTAAAAAATAATATGTTTTTCAACGTAACATACAATTATGAAACTTAAAATCACTATATTCTCCATTTTAAAGAAAAATAAATAGAGTTCACTTTTAAATTTCTTAGATTTACTTGTGTATTGAATAGTAGTTAAAGCGAAAATTACTTGTATCGCAAATACACTTATTACGCGTAACAATATTATATTTTATATAAATACAAAACACCCAGATGTCAGCAATCTTATTCAAAATAACTATAGCCTCTCTCCATACACACACAACAAGAACAGCCGTATTAAATTCCAGTTATTATTCTTCTTATTATTATAGCGAATGACTTAAAAATCGTATAGTGTGTTTGTTGTGTGTATTAAGTCGTTTCTCGTTTGTTTGCGCACGCGTTCAACTACAGACATAAACACGAACGACATCTGTCAAATTTTTATGTGCACTAATAACCTAACAGCCATACTTATGGCTATAGCCACGTATATATAGGTATACACTTCTTAAGTAGCAGAAGAAAGAAATTGGTAAAAAATTGCAGTCATTTTCTTTGACTCCCTAAGACAATTTTCAGAATTGAGAGTGGTGGGCTAGGTGTCGCGTCTGGCATATGACGCGAAATTAACCACTAATATATATTGTTTTCGTAGTTCTGTCTCATGCTGCTTAGAAATATTTGGTTTTTGAATTTTAAGATATTTTTTTGGAATAATAATATTTGATTGGTATATTTTCAAGTACACTGCTAGAAATAATACGTTTTGTTGTCATGCATTAATTTAATTATTGAATCTAACGTTACCAATGGCATAAATGAGATTCTAAAAAATTAGAATAGTTATTATGTTACGAGGAGAAGAAAGCGATGATTATTATGTTGAGCCTAAATATTTGTGGCCGAGAGAAAGCCGAGGCCAAGAAATCTGGGCGAAACATAAAAAAAGTTTCTATTCCGCTGGACATATACGATTCTTTTTCAATCATTCTAAACTAAAAATAAATAAATACATATGCCAAATTACCTTAACTTTAACATAATAAACATTTTTTCAGAACTCATTATATAAAATAAAACGGCTTTAGGTTTAAGTTCTGTATTAATATTTATTAATAATCGATGTTTCGACGAACTCGACGTTCGTCTTCATCAAGAAAGCTGATATCAGATTATTAATACAGAACTTAAACCTAAAGCCGTTTTATTTTATTTAACTTTAACCTTACTAACAGTTGTAGAATAGTATATATATATACTATATATATATATATATATATATATATATATATATGTATGTATTATTTATATTTGTTACGTGATTTGTGATAAAATGTTTCTTTGGTTGAATATACAATTTCTGACAAATTTATCGGTGCACATTGAATTTTTTGCACTTCTTCACAAATTTTTAATAATTAAATTCAAATTAGAAGGTAGATATCTATGGATTTCATTTGAAAAATAATTCGCTGTTTTAACTTCATATCTATATAGCGATTCTTTAACATTTAAATTAGCAAAGAAACCAAAACGTATTTAACATAATCTGAAGTTCTACTTCTTATGAGCAACCATTAATATCGAGGTGTTAATCGCCGATTTAAATGAGCTTCAGGTATTCAAATAGAACACTAAAAACTAAGCGACATGTATTTTTTTTGTCGGCAATCGTCAAGGTTTAGGGGTAAAAATCATCCCCAAAGTTTAGAGTAAAATTGGTTTTTTTTCTCGGAAACTATGCATCCTAAAACAAAAGTGTAAATGTACGAATACCTTCTTTTTTTTAATAGATATACATCGATGGTATTCGTTTTTTCTATACGATTTGTAAAGTTACCCTTTTCCACTACTGACTTATAAGCAGTCATCTACTTCTTATATT
This sequence comes from Clivina fossor, assembly GCA_963966155.1. NCBI lineage: Eukaryota > Metazoa > Arthropoda > Insecta > Coleoptera > Carabidae > Clivina > Clivina fossor. Next base: position 5,483,388 of record OZ014568.1, read on the forward strand.
TAAACACGTATGTACTCATAAGTAAGTTTGATTATTTATAACTCGTTAATATTAATTGATAAGAAAAAAAGTATTAGTAATTAAGTAAACTTTTGTATTGAAAATGTTTTTATAATAATTATTCTTTAAATCAGGCTGTATTTTATACAAGTGCCTAGTTTACATTGGTAGAGTTAGTAGTAAAGTACGGTGGTAGAGTGCGTACTATTGTAAATAGTAAATAGTACAATTTTTTTTTCGAGCGATGTTTATTTTCGAGATATTTCGGAGTCTTCACTTGAATTGACTAGCCAACATAATCAATATTGGAAACTGATGAGTTAATGAAAAGAATTAAAATTCATAAATATTTTTTTAAATATTTTATAAAATTTCTTATGTAAAACAAAAAATACTATTATTTTTTGTCCTTATCATTTAATATTAACGAGTTATAAATTATCAAATTTACTTATGAGTAGGCACATAAGTGTTTCTATATAAGGAGTAATAAATATAAAAAAACATTGAAAAAATTATATAATAATTAAATATGGAGTAAAATATATGTCAGGGGTGCAAAAGGGTAACTTTACAAATCGTATTAAAAACTAATGCCATCGGTGGATAGTGGATAATTATACAAATGACATTTACAGTAAATAACAGAACAACTTGATTCTATATTCTGTTATTTACTGTAAATGTTATTTGTATCAGTTTTCCTGATGAAGACGTACGTTGAGTTCGTCGAAACGTCGATTATAAATAAATATTAATACAGAATTTAAACGTAAAGCTGTTTTATTTTAATATAATGAGTTCTGAGAGATTTTTTACTATGTTATAAAATTATATTTATTACAAAAACTACAAATATTAAAAAAATATAATTATAGTCTTAATATAATTAAATTAAATATATTTATAACTTAAAACAAATAAACAAATCAGCATTTTTATCGGATTTATTTTTCGATACACATTCGTGTAAAAATAGCAATTTAAAAATATTATATATGCATAAAATAATAGGCATTTGAATTAGAAAAAATATATTATCATGTAGGCAGTTAATAAGGGAGCTATAATAATATAATGTATAATTGAACAAGACAGTATCAGTAGAGAGAAAAAAATAATTAATAAAATATTATCAGAGACGATCTGAATTTATAATTTTCTTATTAGAATTCCAGGATAAAGTACACGATCAATTTCTAATTTTTATCATGTATATTTTAGATTATGTACATATATAGCCGTTATGTTATAATATAATGCAGAATTTAAATTAAGTTCTATAAGCTTATCACGTTCTGTTAAGATTTAATGTTTTTATAAAATGTATATGTTTAATCGTAGTGAATAATTTCTTTTTAAATATATACATGAATGTTAAAAGTTTACAATATTTAGTTTATTTTTTGAAATATGCTGCTATGTAAATATTATTATAAATATGCACAGATATTTGTTGAGTGATTTGCATAATTTTATGATAAGTAAAAATGTTAAATTAGATAAAATTAATTTTTTTTTTGTTTATACACAGAAAAACTAAAATAGTTATTTAATTATTTGAAAAGTATGGCTAAATTTTAGATGACGTTTCTTTGATAATATTTCCAAAAAAACATAATAAAAAATCTTTTATTAAAATAAAGCGGCTTAAGGTTGTAGTTTTGTATTAATATTTATTAATAATATTGGTTATTTTATCTACATACACACAGTAAAAAATTTAGATATTTGTGTGTTATTTTCGAGTGTTTAATGAAAAATTGTTAAATTAATACGAAATTTGTTGTCAAAATAATACACACATTATATTGTGTGGAAATCGCGAAGTATTAAACTATATATTAATAAGTGTAATATATTTTAAAAGTGTTAATATTTAACAATGTTGTATTTTGTTAAATTAACAAAATTTAAGTAGTGGATCTGCTGGAACACCAAAATTGTGTTAATTAAATACAATTATTTTTTAGTATCTATTAATTGAAATTAAATTTTTATTTCTAATATAGTTTAGACAGATAGTTTAAGATTTTGGATAAATAAACAAAAAGAATAGATTAATATACGACAAACTAAAATAATATTTAATTACATTAGATGAATACACTAAATATAATCATCTACCCTTGATGGCATAGTAAAAATCTTTATATTAAAATAAAACTGTTTTAGGTTAAAATTATGTATTAATATTTATTTAAAATCGACGTTTCGACAAACTCAACGTCCGTCTTCATCAGGATAAATGATATAAATGACATTACAATAAATAACAGAATATAGAAACAAGTTACTAGGTAACAAATAAGTAACTAGATCATATATTTTATAGATTTTTAATTAATGGAAGTTAAATATTAACTAACTCAGTGCCTCCTCAGTGATTGATATATATATATATATATATATATATATATATATATATATTTAATCAAACGTTCATTAGACATTCGCTCAAGATGACCGAACCATCTGAACTGATTAACACCAAATTTTACAACATTTTTTTTTTTCAATTTCACACTCATCATACACTAATCTATTTCGTACTCCCAATTCCTCCTAGTCATTTTTCTATTATGCTTTTGCAGCCAAACCCAACATTCACTACTATACATTTACGTAGGCACCAAAAAAGCATTTTAAAAACAGTTTCAAAATATGATAAATATTGTATTCGTAATATCTAAAATAGATAATTTTGAAAATAAGTTTACTCAATAATATTGAATTAAGTATATAAACTGTAGAATTTTTATTTCTTGATAGTTATGTAGTTAAAAATGTCAGTTTATATCTATTTAACGAATTATGATTGTGTTATGAGTATAAACAACGAACGAACGCAATGGCAGTTATTGTATGAAATGTAACGTCAGGGTTAATAAACTATGACAGTTCAATTGGCGACATGCAACCTTAACTACCCTGTAATGACTCTCAATATAACTTGTTGGTTCTCCAGTTATACTATACTATAGCAAGTTTACCGGAATCATTTTAATCCATTTTTTTATAGTTTTATACTCAGGTGTTACGCAATATTTCAAGTACAGTGGATGATCAGTTTATGAACATAATTCGTTTCAAGACTATGTTTGTAAACCGAAATATTCGTTAACCGATCATACTCATAATATTGCCAGATTTTTCTAATATTTTTATTTTAATTTATTTTTTTATAAGTGGGTCTCAGAAAAGTTCGTTATCCAAACATATGTTTGTTGTCCGAATACAAAAATCTTTCGTAAAAATGTTTGTTGTCCACTGTATACTATAACTGAAAATCTTAAAAAGATCATCTTGAGCGAATGTCTAATGAACGTTTGGTTAAATATATATATATATATATATATATATATATATATATATATCAAACACTGGGAAGGCACTGAGTTAGATAATATTTAACTTCCATTAATTAAAAATCTATAAAATGTATGATCTAGTTACTTATTTGTTACCTAGTAACTTGTTTCTATATTCTGTTATTTATTGTAATATCATTTATATCATTTATCCTGATGAAGACGGACGTTGAGTTTTGTCAAAACGTCGATTTTAAATAAATATTAATACATAATTTTAACCTAAAACAGTTTTATTTTAATATAATGAGTTCTGAAAGTTTTTTTATTCTTAATTTTTAATTTAATTAATATTTGTTTAATTTTTTAACAGATTTAAAAATATTACTTGAAATACTTTTAAACATAACTTACATTATTTATATTTTTTATAATGAATTATTTATGATACTTACTTAAAATTAAAATGATTATGATAATAATTACAATAATATATAAATTACACATAATTATAAGTGGTATAACACTTTAAGTATAATTTCATTTGTTGACAATTTCATACAGGCATACCTAACATTTATGCAATAATATAATATATACATAAATAGTTAATATGCGGGTACAAAATAATCTCGTATTTTATTGAAAATTATAGACATTTTAATTTACAAATAGTTATATTATACAAACATAACATGCAATACTAATAGATAGTGAAAAAAAAAACAAACAAACATTGTAGAACTTATGACATTTAATGATGGTAAAATACCATTAATTTTCAATCATAAATGGTTCAATTTCTTCTTTTATTAGACAAAAATTAGTGCACTTCATTCTGAACGATTATTGTAAAATGATGATGATATAATAACTAACTGCATTTCGTGATTTTTGTTTTTTTTTATAATTATTTATTTTTCTATTTGACATATTTGATTTAATTGCTGTATAAGCTTATAATATAAGGTAATCATAATTAAGTTAAATACAGAATTAAACTTGAATTAATTTTCATAACAATTTTACTTTGTAGATACGGATTACTCTATATTTTCATGTGAGTATATTTTTTTAGAAAATTTTGCAGTTATTTAAATTAGTAGTAGTAGTAGTAGTACTTTATAAATACATACATACACCATCACGCCATGTACCCAAAAGGCAGTGGCACAAACTTTTTCCACTATTCCAAAATTAGTTTCTTCCAATCAAGCAACTTTAGCTTCATCCATATTTCTATTGGCACTCTGTCATAGGTACATGCTCTTCTATTCCTATACTACTACGAAACATTTGCTCACGCAAAAGTAACTTTACAAACAAAACGAGTTTTTTAAAAAGATATTCAAGAAATATTTTTAACATAAAATAAAAAAGTTTAAGATTTTAGTTCTGTATAATTTTTATCTAAATTATGACGTTTTGATATACGTTATATATAATTACTAATAACATAAATAATAAACAAACAAAACAGAAATTACAAATTACAAATTTTTATAATTTTTTAATAAAAAGAAACTAGGTTTTTTTCTGATGATAATGTACATGTAGTATTTCGAAATGTCCAAATTTAATTAAAAATGATAAAGAACTAAAACCTAAAGCTTTTTTATTTTAATACAATGACTTTTGAATGATTCCTTACTATTTTTAACATAACTCAAAATTTATACAATTTATTTATGAATTTATATTTGAAACAAAAAAAAAAGAGAATAGCATAAAAATTAATGAGTTCTGATAGATTCTTTACTATTTTGAACATAATCCAAAATTTTTACAATTTTTCTTTTATGAATTTATATTTGAAAAAAATAGAGAATATACACATATTAATTTTTGCCCAAAACTAAAAACATTCATAGGAACATTGTTAATTACATATATTTTAATATATTTTGAATGGATATTATGATAATTTAATTAACAAATTATATATTTTCCGTCCAAAAATCTCCACTTTACAAAAAATGTATCTACTCGTAAAACATTTACTGGAATTCTTAAACATTATCATTTCATCTATTTACTAATAACAATAATTTCGCCATAAAAGAAGATATTGACGTTCGAACCAAGCCCGAGTTAAAAATGTTGTTTGCCGATTAATTTTGCGTTTGGCGCGCGCATAAATTTTCAACAACGAAAAACAAAAAAAACAAAAAAATCCAAAGCGCTGAAATTACAAGCACATATCCAATCGGTGCTTCGGAACTTTAAAAACATCCAAATAAAAAAAACTAAATAACAATGTAATAACAGGTCATACAATATTGTACCATACCTTACACCATACTACCATACCTTAAATACATGGTTTACCATTAATAGAAGACTTAACATCACGGTTTTCAGTTTTGTAATCGATTTCAGACAAATTATGGTAATCACTGGAAATAATCATGCGCCATTTTGAAATTTTTACATTATAAACTCTCGCGTCAGCATCACTATCAAGCTGGGATTGTTTTTTTTAATAAACTAGAGGGATTTCATCACGATACACTCCGCTTATCTGTTACGATGCTACATGATTATAATATCAAAAAAACGTTCAGACCGAAAAACTATATATTTTTCGTATTCACAAAAGCCGGGTTTATATATTAAATGCCGCTTTATTTAATCGCTCGATTAGGCCCCGAGTAATTTAGCTGGTCGTTTCGGTTTTTGTTTTCTGAATATTCATAGTTCGCGACAAAATTCTAGTGACGGGGCCCCTAAACGCCGCCATCGAAATTACGGGAACGTATCATTTTCAAAATTATTCTAGGATAGAACATTATAATATAGTAAAACGAATATTTAAGCAAAGTGTATAATTTAGATTTAGTTTCGTTTTTGTTTTACTTTCGTTAGATCAACTACAAAAATATGGTTAAAATTGGATGCGAGATTTTAGTAAGAAAAAAAAAAAACAACGTATAATAGTTCTTTGTCTAGATGTAATTATAAAAACGTGAGATTATATCATAAGGAACATGTTTGAAATTTTATTAGGCTTGTAAAAATAAAAATTAAATTTTGTTTTTGCGTAATTAAATTTGTTAATTGTGAATAATTTTTATGGGATTATAAATATGAAATTATGAATGTTAATATTTATATATATATATATATATATATATATATATATATATATATATATAAATTAGATACTACAAGGACAATTTTAAATTTGTAAATATTTAAAATAAAAAGGCATTAGGATTAAGATTTGTATAAATTTTAATTAAAAATTGATATATCGATTTACTCTATGTATATCATCATCAGGAAAAATTATACAAATGACATATAATAAATAAACAAGACATAGAAATCAGTTACTAGGTAACAAAATAAGTAACTAGATTATAAAGTGTATAAATTATTAATTAAAATAAGTCAAAGAATATACAACTTCTAACTATATAACATTTTTTGTACTTTTTCAAACATTTTCAATAATCAAATTTAACCGAAAATAAACAATGCAATTGTCAGTTAACATAACTTAATGTAATAATTTTTAATATATAATTAAATACACTTGACCGTGTTTCTTTGGTCAAACATGCAGTTTCTAATCAACCTGGGCCTGTGCACATTGCATTTATTCCACTTCTTCACACATTTTCAATAATCAAATTAAAATTTATGCGCAAATAAACAATGCAATTGTCAATTAACTGAACTTGACGTAATAGTTTTTTCGAAATATGTCCGCCGAAGATGTTAGATTACACTTGACGTTGTAGTTAAGTTTGTTACTACCATCAATAGTGTGTGTATATAGGTACTGTTGTATAATAAATTGTACTAGTAACATAATAACTTCTTTCTGCATAGGCAATTTGGTAACGTAATATTAATATTATGATACGCTTGAAGAAAAAGTATTTTAAAACAAGGTGATGATTTTTTTGTGACACTTTAATATTTGCGTTTATTTTCAACACCTATAATATCATATTAAATATAAGTTTCCTTACAATCATCTGAGCATCAAATAAACAATTTAATTTGGCATTTAACTTTTAAGTTTAAACACAGAGCGCGTAAATAGCATTTGTATTTGCTATCATTATATAAAAAGTTTAGATATACGCACGAAGTGACGATGGCATATTAGTGTTTGCTGTATATATATATATATATATATATATATATATATATATATATATATATATATATATATATATATATGTACGTAATTGTGGCGTAAAAAATGAGTTTGCTTTGTGCTGACAGTATTTTGATAAAGATAATAATTAAGTCGAACGAATATAAATATAATCATAATCACGGTGTTTTGTTACATTTAATGTTCAATTTATGTAAATTTTATACTTCAAATATACGTATCTACGTTATTACTATATGTTATAACAAATATATAGTTTTTTCACACGATAATGCGTTTTTGTTTAAAAAATTTATATTTCTGTGTAGTTTTCGGATAAAATAAATATAATTAGAATTAAATTATGTATTTGAGATTATGTGTACATGTTGTGGACAATGTGATAAATAAATCATTGTATATAATGTCTAGGAAAAGTGATAATTTTAATAAAGTCATTTTTAACTTAACTTATACTATTCTAGTATCAATATTTATTATCAATTTATTTATATTAAAATAAAATGGTTCTAGAATATAATTCTGTATTAATTTTTATTAATAATCAACGTTTCGACGTACTTCACGTGCATCACCATCATCAGGGAAAATTACTAAGTTAATTTATTTAAATTTTAATGGTCAATTAAATAAATTAATCAATATTTATCACTTTTCTCATAATATACTACATATTATAAATTTGTAAATACATAAAATTATAAATACAAAATTACGTAAAAACTACTGAATTAAAAATCGTTGTTATATCATTATTACGACATGATTTTATTTAGTTTTATGAATGTATAATTAATTTTTTTTAAGCGTATCATAATATTAATATTACGTTACCATGTTGCCTATGTATAGTCATTATATTACTAGTACAATAATGACATTATTATTTTACATTATTATACATCAATGGTGGCAGCGCACCAAACTTAACTACAGTATCAAGTGTATTTACTCTGACATCTTCGGTTGACCATATTGAAAATTATTATGGCAAGTTAAGTTAAGTGAATTGACAATTTTATTGTTTATTTTTATTTGAGTTTTAATTTGGTTAATTGTAAATGTGTGAAGAAGTTCAAGAAATGCAATATGCACTGTCAGATTTGTCAGAAACTGCATATCCGATCAAAGAAATACGGTCAAGTGTATGTACTTAATTTGACATCTTCGGCGGCCATATTAAAAATTGTTTAGTAACTTGGTTCTATATTCTGTTTATTTATTATATATGTAATTTGTATAAATTTTCCTGATGATGTATATCGAGTATATCGAAACGTTGATTTTTAATTAAAATTTACATAGAACTTAATCTTAAAGTCTTGTTATTTTACAATACAGTGTATTTATAATCTGTGAACAAGTTTTTTTGTATTTCAATAAAATTTACAAAAAGAAAAAAAGTTGATGGCGATATATCAATAAGTATAATTTTTTTTACAATATAAAGCATTTGTTATATAATTTATGACATATTTTTTGGTTGGACAATTTATTAAAATGAATATAAATATATAGTTGAAGTAATTTGCAAGTGGTTAAAGATTTGTAAGCAAATAGCAGATCAGATATAATTTAAACGCGGTTACATAACACGGATCATTACTTGTTGAATTTACACTGTTTTCTTTGCTATTGGGTGACCACAAACTCATCATTCTTAATATACACAAACTTATACAATAAATTTTATCAATAAATACGTTCTTTTTTTGTATTTATAATTATTTTAGAATAAAAACTTACATATTTAAATACAATATTTATTCATTTACTAATTTGTCTGTGTATTAATTTTTTTTTAAATATTTTTTTCGAAAACATATTAATATGTTTTATGTCTAATGGATCTATCAATATTTTGAAGAAAATAAGTAAAGCCAAAGAGTAATAATAAAGATCCGTATTCTCACCTCTTTTATTTATGAAAATAATACTGATTACATAAAATATTGTTAGGTCCAAAAAAAAGTGATTTAGTTTTTAACTGGCTAATCAATGAGGTATTTTGACAATGTAATTGCTTTGTTAACCACCAGTTAAATGAACAAGGATTTATGCAACTTATTTTTAATGTGTCAATATAGAATATTCTTTTACAAAATAAATAAAAAAATTTTTAGATGAAGATAAATCAAATTTACAACTAATGTTACTGGTTAACATTGGTTAACAGAAGCGTTTTGAATGACCATAAGAAATAAAAGAAATAATAAAAATTTAAATATCATGGCCTACTCTTGCTGTTACAGCCGACAACGATAATAAAAATCACTTTTTATATAAAAATTAAACATAGCTCGCGGCATTTTGTTGAATTCAGCAGCTAGAAATATGCATAATCAGTTTTGGATCTAGCTACTGCATATAGTGAGTTAGTAAGAAGTCCGATATACTTTATCAGTAAGTGATCTTTCGAACGAAGATATCTTGGTTTGCTCATCTCGCATGCACAACGTAAAAGAACTCGTTGAAAAATTATCAATTCAATAAAGCCTCTTTTAGTTATTTTGTTACTTTGCATGCGACGGCGGCTTAAACAGGCTTACTTTTGAATGATGTTTTAAGGTTTTAACAAAAAGTGGACAGATTTTCTACAATAGTGATAGATAAAGGATTATTATAATATTCTTTATTTAACATAGTAAATAATCTTTTAGAATTCATTATATTAAAAATAAAACGGTTGTAGGTTCTAGATCTGTATTAATATTTATTAATAATCGACATTTCGACGAACTAAACGAACGTCTTCATCAAGAAAAAATAGAAATAATATTTATAGTAAATAAACAGAACAAGAAAACAAGTTGCTAGGTAACAAAATAAGTAACTAGATCATGAAGTTTATAAATTTTTCATTAAAGGGAGTCAAATTTTATTTAAATCAGTTACTAGTCACACTGATTGATGTTACGTCTTTTTTTTTATAAATTTCTTTCTATTAATATTGATTGGTTTTTGCAATTATTTCGGTATTTTCAAATTTTACATTATAAAGATATTCTAAATAAAATTTGAGTTTCTTAAATTGAAAATTTATTAATTTCATGATCTAGTTACTTATTTTGTTACCTAGTAATTTGTTTCTATATTCTGTTTATTTACTATAAATATGTCATTTATATATTTTTTCCTGATGAAAACGTACGTTTAATTTGTCGAAACGTCGATCATTAATAAACAGAACTAGAACCTAAAACCGTTTTATTTTTATTCTTTATTTAGTTTTTGTAATTTTGCATGATAATAATAATAATAATTTATTACACAACAAATACAAATCCTATTACAGAACGATTTTATTAATAATTAAAGTAATATAATTAATATTGTATATATAGTACAAACAAATAGTAGTAAATAATAAATAAATAATATAAAACACAAATGAAATTAATTAACAATTATTATTAATGTAAAATCTTTTTTACTAGAAAAGGACAAGTTGTTCTGTAACGCTACAGATCTGTTCAGAATTCTAGCATTAATCTTAGAACTTTTTTTATTTAAATATGATGAGTTTTGAAAGTTTCTTTACTATGTTAAATAAGTAAAAATTTTGCTTCAACTTTTGGAACATGCCTTACAAGAATCTAAATACCTAACCGAAGCATATCTTTAGTTCGATGGGTACCTACTACTTCTTATGTTAATTAAATTCTGAATTTTAAACAACTCCAGTGGAAAAAAGCGGCATTTCCATCAAAAAACACAGGCAGCCGATTTTAATAAACATGAACCTTTCCGAAACTAACGTAAAAATTAGCTTACCCGAAAAACAAAGTAACTTGTTACAATCGTTTGAAAGAAGAAAGGAGTTAACTAGGATATTGGTCGTTTTGTGCAAAGCATATTTCTCCTTCTTTGTCATCAGGGGCGGGGGGGTGGTTGGAAGCCTTTCTTGTTCCCTCTTCGAACTTTACATCGTTCGTCTTCTCGGTTGAGTTTCAGTTGTTTTTAGCCGAGAAACGACTCGCGTTTCTGAATATTTTAATATTAATATCGAGAACATGGCGCCTAGCCGGTAATTTTCAGTTACTAATTATGTTTTTGTCTAGACTCCGTTGCTGTTGTATGTGTATGGCCTTTTTCTTCTAGAGCGTTTTTATAATAAATACAAACGCTAAATGAGGGACTTTTTTTTTTTGGTTCGTTTTGTTTTTAAACACCGAAAAAATTATTTGAATATTAGTGATTCCAATGTATCTATTATTAGGGTTTTCCTGTACCATGTAATGGAGATGCATTCTTTTAGAATTTCTTATGCTCTGATTTTAATATTTTTCAAATTGAAATTTGGATGATATGAATTTAATTTGAATTTTATTTAAATGATGATAGTTTTGGGTTTTTTAAAGAAAATATTAATATACATAATAATATATTTAGATAGTGGAAATATTTAAAAATATATTCAGGATTATAAAAAAATCAAATTGTTTTAAGTGTATTTAACATATATCGTCAATCGATTTCTTCTTTGTCCCATAGCACAAAAACTTTTCCCGAGAAAATAATGTTAAAGCCTCTGAACTGAATTTTTTGTGGTAAGGATATGAAATAAATTAGAATTTATATTTCTAAAACTATTAAAATTATAACATCCACGATTGCTAAAATAGATAGAAACAAGCAAATATTGTCAAAATTTGCAATAACTTATTTTGACCGGAAATGGCGTATGGCACAAACAAGAAATCGACTGACGATATACCGAATGCTTCAACTGGATTTCTATTATTGTGATATCTGAAACTATAAGAAATACAGTAAAAAATCTTTCAGAACTCATTATATTAAAATAAAAAGCTTTAGGATTTAAGTTCTGTATTTGTTTTAATTATAATTTGACGTTTCGATATACTCTACTTTCATATATAATCATCAGGAAAAAATATGCAAATGACATAAATAATAAACAAACAAAACATACAAACAAGTAACTAGGTAACAAAATAACTTGTTTCTAGGTTTTACTTGTTTTTTATTTGTATCATTTGTATTATTTTTTCTGATGATAATATATGTACGTAGAGTACATAGAAACGTCGAATTATATTTGAAATATATACAGAACTTAATCCTGAAGTTTTTTAATTTTTAATATTGTAACAAGACAGTTCTGGGCCATGTGGTTATTGTGATCTATATTTTTGAGACTAAGTAATTTTGTATCTATTAGATTTTGCCTTAGTGACAGATTTATGTATTAGGGTTCACGGCAAGCCACTTGGCCACTTCAAGATATTTCTTTGAAATATTTTGAAGTATTTTAGATTTTTGTTGTTATTTGAAAAGTTACAATTTTAGTTTTTTTGAGAGAAGTATGTTTTTCTCTCGGTTGCAATCAGTTCAGTTCACGCTCGCCTTTGCTTTAGTTAAGTTCTCTTTAAGTTTCGCTTCGAGTGCCAGAGGCCTCGAGATCGCTTTAGTTGCTAGATTCGCTTAATTGTTTATTAGTTTAATTCGCTTTGCTTTAGTTTATATTTGTACTTTATATATTTCATGTTGTGTTTTTCTTTGTATATTTCTGTAATTTGGTTTTTGTGTTATTATTTAATAAAAACCTAAATTAAATAATTGTTGATCACTACTTGTACGCACGCTCCCTAAAGTTAATAAATATATGCAAACCGCTTGTTATGTTACAATATCATGAGTTCTGAAAGATTTTTTTGATATTTTTATGTATATTTTTGGTTTTGTAGCTAATTTGCAAATAAAAATTTATTATTATTAGTTAATATTTGAATTTAATTGCAAATTAACATAGTAAAAAATCTTTCAGAACTCATTACATTAAAATAAAACTGCTATAGGTTAAAGTTCTGTATTAATATTTATTTAAAATTGACATTTCGACGAAACTCAACGTCCGTCTTCATCAGGATAAATGATACAAATGACATTACATTACATATTTACATATTCTGATGAAGACAGTCGTTGAGTTTCGTCGAAACGTCGATTTTAAATATTTATTTATACAGAACTTTAATCTAAAGCAGTTTTATTTTAATTGTAAATTAGACAAAGTAAAATGAATTAAATATGTTAAATATAAAAGTAAAACTAAATTAAATAAACATATATTTATTTATTTCAGTTAATGCATTTTTCTTTATAAAACATATAAATTTAATGCGTTCTTGTTAGACATATTTATTTCTGCATCATATATCTTTCATTATATAATCATAAATTATATTATAATATTGACAATCATAACAGACACACGAAGTAAATAACTATTTACCTTAAACCTTGTAAGTAATTTTCTGTGTAAAAATAACTGATAAACATTTTACAATATAATAACAATTGTACGCTACATATTTTTTTACGCTTGCAGATTAAATAAACGTACAGTATCAATTTCGTTGTTACCGCAAAATTTGAAAAACCCCGGTTGTTTTCACGTAACAGTTGCTGCAGATTTTTGATCAAGCAGAAGTCAAAATACACACGCAAAATATAAGTATAATTTCAGTTTTGGACAAAAACACTTTTGTGCATCTATACACTGCAAGCCAGTATTTTTTCTTCTTTATCTTTTGGTATAATACACGCAAGATATTTGCCGAGGTAATTTTTGCAGGGTGTCCACAAAGTCAGGTGTCCGACGCTGATAGGCACACAAGGCAATATCTCCTCAGATTGTTATTATACCTATTTGATATTTTGATTTTTTTATTTTGGTATGGCGTGATTGTAACTGGAATTTTAAGTTGATTTTTTCTTGTATTTTTCTTTGAATTATAACTTGGAACTGGTAGAATAAAAATGAAATATTTTTACCAATAAGAAGCATATTTTGTATAAGCAAGAATGATTCTAAAATAATTTAATATGATATTATTTATATTTTTTTATTTTAGCAGTAAATACACTCTAAGTTTATTTAATTGCAAATATAATAGTAAAATAGCTTTTTTTTGACTCTATTAACTATTAATACATTATTAGATTATATTAATATAAAACGGTTTTAGGTTATAGTTCTGTATTAATATTTATTGATAATCGACGTTTTGCCAAACTCAATGTACGTCTTCATCAGATCTTTGTTTTTGATGAAGACGTACGTTGAGTACATTAAATACAGAACTACAAACTAAAGCCATTTTATTTTAATATAATGAGATCTGATTCTTTTTTACTGTGTTAATAGATTAAGTAATTTTATATGTTTTGTGAATGAAATTTTTCATAAAAAAATTTAATATTACGTAAATTATTACAGTAAAGTTACAAAATATTGTTATTTTTACTGTTGAAACCTATGTAAAATTACATAAATTTAAGATATATTTTTTACAGTGAACTATCGTGAGAAATCAGCAACTTGTATAGGGACTACTAAGATATGCTAAAAATAGACTATATTCTAATGGTTGTCTAAAAAATATTTATTATACAGAACAATAACAAATTATACACATTATTTCTTAATATTTTATTTAGAGAGTAAAGTTAGAAAAAAGTTGCAAAAATATCTTTAATTTATAAATGCAAACTTTTTCTACCACACTATAATTTCAGCTCATTTGCTCTTTTATAAAACATATTTTGTTATCAAAATTAATAGCAGTTTTTTTTTTGCATATCTATCAGTTTATATAGTGCGAAAAAATACAAGTAAGCAAACTTTTGCTAATTTACATTTTGCTAAAGTACAATTTATCTTTAAAAATAATTTATTAGCGGAAAAACTTTTTCCGAGCATTTCCGTAAAGTTAAATGAAAAATAAATTTATTATTTAAGAGTGTAATTAATCGTCTATCATTAAGGACAAAGTTGGCTGTTCAGCTTAATTACTCTAAATATTTTCTTTTCTACTCTCTTTTCGATCGGTAAAGATAATCACTTATTTCGAAGTTAATTAGTTGTGTATTTAATCAGCGATTATGTACACGTTGGTAGAGCACAAACAATTGATTCTCGTATAATATGAGCCGATTTGAATAAAATGGTTCTATTATTCATTTACTTCGATGTGTTTTATTAAGAATTTATTCATCAGATAAAACAGTATTGAAATTAATATCTTGATAATTGGATACAATATTATACATTTTTTCTATTTGTTTATTTAATAAATTATTACCTTTAATCAAATTGTTTTATTTGTAGTTTTTCAGTACTTGGAATAAAAGAATATTTTTGCAGTATGAAAAGAAGTACTCATTATTTTGTCTTATTTTTTTTTGTTAAAATAAAAATTTTTTATTAATTGACACAGTAAAATTAGTAATTTTTTTAAATTCTTAGATATTTAAAATTTTGTGATTAGTCATAAATTGTTGAGTAATGAACGTACAATATTTTGATTAATTACAAGAGATTGAGTAATAATTCAGAAACTCATTGATGTCAATAATGAACAACATTACTTATCAAGAAACGCATATATAAATTTGCATATGTTGCAGGTATATCTGTTTTTCTTTTTTTTTGCAAAATTATCAAAAATTTTCAAGATTTTTTTTGGAAACATAAAAAAAAAAACATTTTTAGCAAACTTACTCTACATTGAGTCCGACATGAATTTTCAGAAAATACTAATAATTTTGCAAAGAAAAAAATCTGCAATGGCCACCACAGAACTAACCGTCGCGTCATCGTATTAAATAAATTTATAAAAATTGTATAATAACAACTTCTGTAATCATGCTAACTAAAAACAAAATTGTCTTGACATGAATATGCCACCTATTTACGAAATTTAAATTTTCGAAATATTCGTAAAACACATAACAGTGACATCAGTAAATTATAACTTCCGATTGGCAGATCTTTACCAAAAGATTGAGATATTATTCACTTCCGAAACTTAAATATGAAATTGGATAAGAATTCGTTTAGCCGAATTTGTTCTACACATGTCCACAGACCGATAGATCATGCTAAAAACAATTGATTTGTGTTATTATTAGCTTAATTCGTGCTTATTTGTAAAAATCTCGATATGTCAAATTTGATATGATTACAATATGATTCTCTTCAAACATAACACAACACAATACATTAAAAAATAAATCTTTCAGAAGTCATTGTATAAAAATAAAACGGCTGTAAGTTGTAGTTCTGTATTAATATTTATTAATACAGAACTGCAACCTATAGCCGTTTTATTTTACAATACAATGAGTTAATAGAATGTATGTATGAAATTCTAATCTTACACATCAACCAAATATCAAAATTAACTCCAACAATCACACACATTTGCAATTACACTACAATCAGTCGGGATTTAACCCTCATTTTATCAACAATCCTAAAAATAATCTAAATTTTATTCCTATATTTTACAATCTAAACAACACCGTAAACCAAAAACTATATCATTAGCCCGCAAAACAAAACTAGAAACGAGAGTTTTAATGGTCACATGTCTGGAGTACATTAACACTACCAACTACCCTTCATTCGGGTTTGGGGAGGGGAGGGGAGAGTAAGTCTGATTTGGTAGGACGTACGTTATTAACTTTCCCAACATCACAGTTCTGCAACCCAGCATGTGTTTTTACGTTCAGTAGAAAAATGGTAATGATATCGACAGTGGATATTAAACATCACGAAAGCGGAATTAAAGTTTGATTTTTGAGACGAAGTGATGGTAAAAGGATGGAAATGGATGAATATCAAAACTGATTTTCGATGACGGTGAACGCCAATTAGGAATATAACTATGGCAGACTGTATGGTTTCGCCTGTGCGCTGATAATTAATTGGGTTTTTGCGTAATTAATGTTTTTATTTATTGACGGATTCATGTAAGGAAATTATTAGTGTGCTGTGGATGCATTTGCATTTTGGTTTTGCTTTTTTATTTAGTTTTTATTTTATAGGATAATGAAAAATGGTTTTTTTTTTTAAATAAAAGTTTATTAATATAAAATACAAATGAATTATTGAAATAGTGTATTAATAATTAATAAAAATGTTTTAGGATTAAGTTTTCATTTAAATATTAACGTTTCGATATACTCCACGTATATCTTCATAAAGATAAAAACAATACAAATGGCATAAATAATAAACAAACAAAACAGAAATAAGTTACTAGCTGATAAAGTAACAAAAATTAAAATAATAATAATAATAATTTTTAATATAATTATAAATTTTTATTTATTTAATCAGCTTAAATTTAATAAAAAGTAAAATTGTTTTGTCTATTAGTACGTTATTTATTGAAATTGATAATAAAAATATATATTTACATTTGACTTTTTTTTTTGAAAAAGCGAATGTAAATAAATGATAGTAATAAAATATAACATGAACTTGACACTATAGATAGTCGATATTCAATTTAATTTATTACTATACCGATGCGATTTTATTTATTTCTTGTTTTTTGTTCGAAAGCCACAAACGGAAATTACCTAAGTAGATTAAATTTATTTTACAGAAACATACGACAACGTAACGTTAAGTCAATATATTTATTTCAAATTACGTTTTTACTGTTGTTTATTTTTTAGTTTGTTTATGTTTTAATATAAAATTATCCGTTCAGTAAATGTAGAAAAGTAAATATTTTTAATGTAATTATTTTTCTTCGTGTTTGATTCAGTAGTAATATATAAAATGTAAATAATATTATAAATATTATTTTTTTTTTTCATAATATTAATATTACGTTACCATATGAGATTTTTACGTGGGGTATGTGGTGTAAATAGGAGTGATCTGGTACGAAATAGATTAGTGTATGATGAGTGTGAAATTGAAAAAAAATGTTGTAGCAAAAGTTGGTGTTAGTCAGTTAAGATGGTTCGGACATGTTGAGCGAATGTTTAATGAACGTTTGGTTAAAAAGATTTATTTGAATGATTTTGATGGTATACGTTTCCGTGGATGTCCGATGAGAAGTTGGAGTGGTATGATTGAGAGTGTTTTGCGTGAGCGAAAGTTTCCAAGTAATAGGAATAAAAAAGCATGTATGAGAGGAATTATGAATGTGGATGAAGCGAAAGTTGCTTGTTTGAATAAGAATGTTTGGAGGCGACTGATTTCGGGATGATGAAAATAGTTTGTGCCACACCCTTTTGGGTACATGGCGTGATTGTGTATGTATGTATGTATAATTGCATTATTTATTTTCGCTTGAATTTGATTATTGAAAATATATGAAGAAGTGCAAGAAATGCAATGAATACCGTCAATATTGTATACTGGACAAATAAAATATTAATTCTCACAAATTACGTAACAAATATAAATAATACATACATATACATACTATTCTACAACTGTTAAGGTTACTTGTCATGTGTTTTTATTTATTTTTAGTTTCGTTTCGTTTAAAACACTTGAGAAAATATTATATGTCACTACTAGGAATAGAAAGATCTTTTTGATTCGCCCAGATTGCTTGGTCTCGGTCACAAATATCTGAACTCAACACAATAATCATCGCGTTCTACTCCTCGTAAAATAATATACCATTATTTTTATCGGCGAGTTGAGGAAGGGAATTTTGGGTACCAGAAACGTTGCATAAGCTTTGAAAATTAACATTATATAAGCGCGAAAAAAAAAATTAGGTTTGCTAAGGGTAGGTTAGGTTAGTATTTAGTATATAAACATGATGCGCTTATGCAATGTACACAAAAAAAAATATATGCGCTTTCTCAACACGTCTTAATTTTATACAGGTATATTTTATATTATTTGTAAAATATTTGTTTTCATTATACCTTAAGTGAAGTTAATGAATGTAATTAAATGACATATAAATTCTTAAATTGATATGATTAAACAAATTAAAGATATAATTTTTACGTGTCATATATTGAACAGAATATATGGGAAGTATTATGAAATAATTGTATGTTGAATATATAAATTGCGAATGAATGAATAGATATGCTTATTTAAAATGTATCATACGAATGGCTACTTGATTTTAATGACATTATTAAATTACTTAATTATGCTATTTATGTAGGTTTAATGATCGTATTACATCTTATTTCTGTAAATATTTTAGCATAATTAATGAGATTGTAATAATTTATGATCTTGATTTTACAATTTAATTCGCAATCGAGTAGGGGAATTTATTTTATTGTAATTTTATACGCATACAGAAAATTTTAACTTATAATACTTTATTGTCGCATATTTTGTTATAAAAAATTATGGATGTTTTATTAATATAATTTTTTAAACTGTATTTTAATTGAAAATATTGTAGTATAATAGAATTAGAGATTACACAGCCTATATGGTGGTCACAAAATACTGAAACGGGGTTTTTAAATATATTTTAAGTAGAAATTAATAATCTTTTATAAAACTTCTTTTACCTATATCTTGCGATTAAGTGGAAATTAAAATATTTGTATAACTAATAGCTAGACTGTTACGTATTTCTATTTCACGAATAATTGATGACTTCAATGAATAGCTGTTTTTACTATAGAATATATCACACAGGTGATTTTTAAAAAAAATTTATTAAATAATAAATATATTTTTATACTATGAATTGAATGGAATAACTTAAATAAACAAATAATTCTGAAAGGTTAGTGGCCGTCCAGATTTTCGTTACAGAACACAGATTCTATGGTTAATTAAAATAAAAATTATATTATGTTGAATAAGATTAAATACCTACGTTATCTGGAAATATAATTTATATAGCTAATTTATAAACACACATTATATATATGTAGATATAAGTAATATAAATGTTCATTCATATCTACTTATATTTAATTTGTATTGCAATGGAGAAGAGAGCAATTATTTTTCTCCGGTATACAATTCGTACTGCTGCTGAAAGGTACTTGTATATTTATATATATATATGTAGGACAATGACACGTACTGTTATTTAGATATCTATGTCTCTTTTTAAAACATAATTATGAAAAAATGCATGTTAATTTTATTTTTAACAAGGTTGTTTTATTTGATTTTTAATTCTGATAACATAGTAAAATTATTTTGTATTTTTATTTTTTAATAATCAAATAGATAACAAATATTTATAAACAAAAAATAAAATGGCTTTTGGTTTAAATTATGTATTAATATTTATTGTTAATCGACGTTTCGACGAACCTACGTACGTTTTTATTAGGAAAACTGATGTTTTTCTGACGACGACGGACGTTGAGTTCGTCGAAACGTCAATTATCAATAAATATTAATACAGAATTTAAACCTAAAACCATTTTATTTTATGTAATGAGTTCTGGAAGATTTTTTTACATTTTTGGATATGAAAATTATTTTAGATTATTATTTCAAATGAAAAGTGGAGATTATAAATTTTTTTTGTATGCGATATTTTTATTTTATTTTATTTTAAGTATTAAGTATTTTCTATGAGTGATTTTTGTTTTGTTTATTTATGAACACTTGAATATGTGGAGTTTTCTGGTTTAAAATTTGTATATTTATAATTATCATCGATTTACAATAATTGCTATATTTTGTGAATGCAAAATTGTTACTATATTCTTATTTGATTCAGATATACTACAACGTCAAGTGTTATCATCGCTTTTTACTCTTTGTAACATAATATATTATTTTTGCCTCTAGTTGTATACAACTTTTTATGTCAAATTAATATTCGATTTTTTTTAAATTGCTGATACATCAAAATAAATAAGAATCAGTATATTTTATTAAAAAAAAAAAAAAAATAATTGTACGCCCAACACTAACACTTTTTTCAAAAACTTAACTATATATAAATACATAATTCACTGTAAAAGAAGTTGCTATTTTACATAAAAACCATAGTAAAAAATTACATATCGTATTAGCAAAACCGACGGTTTACATAAATTTTCTGTAAAAAATACTCCTAATATAATTTTGTAATTTTAAATAAAATAATTAATTTACCGTCTGACGTCTGTAAATTAACATTTTTAACTGGTGTAAATCAAATAAAAACGTTTCTAGGATTGAATTCTGTTTAATTATTTTATAGAAACGACGTTTTGACGAAATTGAACTCTCGTCTTCTTGTTACGTAAATTTTGACCTGATGAAGACGAGCGTTCAGTTTCGTCGAAACGTCGTTTTTATAAAAGGGTTGGAATTAACTGTATTTTAATTCAGAATATATTCACTCTAATTTAGATTATATTCACTTTGATAAAAACAATTTGGACTATAAACAAATATATTGCACTATAAACAAATATATTGCAAACAAAAAAATTCCACTATAATTAAATTTATTCAACTTTAAAAAAAATATTTCAATTTTGAAAAAGCATAATGCACAAAAAAAATATTATCACTATAAAACGGATACTTTCCACTATAAAAACGGATACTTTCCACTTTGGGGGTTGTCAATCATTTATGCCAGTCGATACCTATCATTTGCGCCGATGAGATAAGCTCAAATATTGAATAATAACATAACTAAACAACCTAAATCTAACCTAACCTACTCTAAGCCAATAGTGGCGCAGATGATAGGGTTTCGTAGCGTTTATAGTGCATATCATTCAAATTTATAGTGCAAATTATTCAAATTAAAGTTTAGATTGTATCAAGTGCAAAGTATCTTATTTTTAGTGAAAAGTATCTAAACTAACTAGGTGCATTCTATTTTAATTCAAGTGCATTTATATATTTCTCTTTATAAAATAATTAAACAGAATCTAACCCTAAACCAGTTTTTCATTTTAATACAATGAGTTCTGAAAAATATTTTACTATCGTGTAAATTAGTTGCCGCAGGTTTTTATGTAAAATTACCAAAATTTCTTTTAACAGTGTACTTTCAATAAAATAAAAACAAAACATCTTTCTCAACATACTAGCACGGTTTGTCCGTCCGGGGTGTCTGTATGCATATATACCCGATATCTGTTCTTCAGATCATACATATTTATAAACCTTGGTCGTCCGGTGAGCCTATAATAAGCCGGCAATCTGTTCGTGGCTAGCTATATCTGGACCAACCACGGGGCGTCGGCACTTCGGCCGGGCCACACGCCGATTGGCTGTCAATATTTTTTCAGGCATCGACTCGGGCCAGCGCTCCGAAGAGGGGAGCCCTCGATACCTCACGTAAGAAGCTAGTGGACGCCGTGCCGTGCCGTTGTACTTCGATTTTATTCTTTTTTATGCATAAATCGAGTTGTTGTGTTACGATATATATGTCGACAAGGATGGATAAACAGGATAGGAAGAGGTTTTACTTGTTTTGTTAGATTTTTGGTTCTTGGAATATTGGAGCGGACTTGAAAAGGATGACTAGATTTTTTTTTTATTATTTAGTTTTCTGTTTGGAAAATTGTATCGAATGACAATTTTTGTTGGAAGAGGTTATATTGATATATCAGATCAATTACAGATATAAATACGTAATGCCTATATCAACACTCTAAAACAAAATATGTAACTAATTCTACCATTGAATATATAACTTTATTAGTTATTCAATGATTCTACCTACAAACCATGAGACACTATGATGCCCAGTATTTCTATTTCTATGTATAATTACTCAATTTCTGTAATATTCAGATCTTATTATATATATATATATATATATATATATATATATATATATACATATACTTACATATAACTTCCACCTTCATCAGGAAAACTGATACAAATGGCATTTACAGTAAATAAACAGAACATAGAAACAAATTATTAGGTAACAAAATGAGTAAATAAATCATACAAATATTATAAATTTTTATGTAAAGGAAGCCAAATTTTTATTTAAATCAGTGACTAGTCACACTGATTAATGTTATCTTTTTCTTTATAAATTTCTATGGCTTCTCTTATCAATTTATTGGTCTTGCAATAATTACAGTATCTTCGAATTTCACATCGTAAAAATACTTTAACGCAACTTGAGCAATAGCAGATTTATCTGGATGGTTTCGACTTAAACTTAAAGCCGTTTTATTTTAATTCTTATATAAATTAAATTACATATTTAAATATATAATTAAAAAAAAATACAAAACACTCAATAAATTAATCCGCAACAAAACAGTAGCAATAAGAATTCCAGATCCTCATCAACCTTTTATTATACACAGCATGACACAAGTGCTGCCACACAATCAGAAGTCAAGTTCCATCAAGTACACCCTATACAATATATTACAGCAGCTAACCAACCAGCCGACTATAACTTCTATAGCCCGTCTCTATTATACCGCTGTAAATCTTAATGAATGCATGCAAAAATACTTCACACTCCACACATCGTAGATACCTCTGGAAACAAATGCCGGTGTGCACGGAGGTAAACAAATGACGTACGGAATAACAATACCACCGTCGCGCGAAAGATGAAATGCAAGTGTATGCGGTAAAGATAAAGAAGCAGAGGGGGAAATAAAAAGAAAAAGAAATAAAGAAAGAATTGAATGAAGAGGATCGTTGAGTGTCTTCACAGCAGCGGGCGGTTGTCAGATTATTTTCTTGTTGTTGGGTCATTGGATCTGAAATGCAAATAAGAAATGAACAAATGTAAAAATGAAAAATGTTTGATATGATGGACTTAATATAATTTTTATATAATTATTTTTATATATTTCTTTGATTTGTTCTTTGAATAATACGATTTAAGAAATATTGAATTTGTTTACAGGGAAAAAAAGGATTTTTTTGAGTAAAAACCACTTTATTATAATAATAGTATATTATGTTACGAGGTGTAAAAAGTGAAAATTTTTGTGTTGAGTCCAGATATGTGTGGCAGAGGAAAAGCCGAGACCAAGCAATCTGGAAGAAACATATACGTTTTTTTCTTTAAATATTCGTAACGAAATTAAACTAAAAATAAATAAATATACGTGCCAAATAATTTTACTAACAATTGTAGAATAGTATGTATGTGTATATTTATATTTATTACGTGATTTGTGAGTATTAATCTTTTTTTAATCGAATATAGAATTTCTGACCACTCTGGTCGGTATACATTGCATTTCTTGCACTTCTTCACACATTTTCAATAATTAAATTCTAATTCAAGCGAAAATAAACACTGCATTTGGTAGAATATGCAGTTTCTCACTACCCTGGACGATGTATATTGTATTTCTTGCACTTCTTCACACATTTTAAATAATCAAATTAAAATCAAGCGAAAATAAACAATGCAACTGCCAATTAACTTAACTTAATAGTTTTTAATATGGCCGCCAAAGATGAATAAATACACTTGACGTTGTGGTTATGTTTGTTGGTGCCACCAATGGTATATAATTATATATAGTAACTAACTCTTGTATAATAATAATAATAAGGTGACCAATCGTCCTCCTTTAGGGAGGACAGTCCTTCTTTTGTAGGTTTTGTCTTTCCTCGAAAAGTGTCCTGCTATCTATCCTCCTTTTCGATATTTTAATACTAATCTGTTAATATCTGTATTCAGAGATGCCGCTTACCGTAAAATTCAATATGAAGGATATTTCTTGCTTCGAAATTTCCAATATATTGTTAGAAAATGATATATTGACAAAAGAATATTCATTCAATGGAAAAATACTCGTTTAATTAAATAATTAAAAGGGATGTAAGCATAATTAGTGTATTTTTGTTTGAATTAATAAAATGTTTCATTTATTTACGTTGAACTTTTTTCTTCAATTTTTTTGTCCTCCCTTTCATTGTAAAAAAATTGGTCACCCTAATAATAACAATGTAATATAATAATAATTGTACTAGTAACATAATGTTCTCTTTTTACATAGGCAATATGGTAACGTAATATTAATATTATGATATGCATATATGAAATTTACGCCATCTCTTGATAAATCACTATGCTAATAGTAAATAATATAAAATTATAAAACCATACTAGAATTTCAATTTTATAATACATTTAAGCGTATAATTGTATTGAAAAGAAACCTAGGTATAATTAAATTGACAAAATAAAAACTTATCATCGGTAAAGTAAAATATTGTGTTAAACAAGAAAAATTTATATATAGAAACAAAAATACAGATTTTTTTCTTTGAACAAAATACATGAAATTGCTTTATATATCAGTTACAAAAAACAATAAATATTAGCTAAACACTATTTACTATTGTCTCTAATTATACAATAACCGCGTACTTCAAAATAAATTCAACATCAGTAAAATGTATGTATATTAAAATGAAGTGATTTAAAGTTGTGTGTGTTTGTGTATAAATTCCTGGAACCATTTTTGAATCACTGCATCACTAATACCAAGCGCACGATGCGTAATTTCCCTAAATGGCCGCCATGTCGTTAACAACCACCAAAAATGCAGAGGATGTTTAACCGCGGTTATAACCGATGAGAGAAGAGCGAGATGGAAAGAGATTCGTCTTCATTTTCATATGAGCACCGCGATTAAAAACACGTTAGAACTTCATCAAGTTTTAACTTATGTTTATTCATATTAGTCAGGCACAAATGATGCAAATGAAATAAATTATATAATGTTCTATCGTTGAGTGTGTGTGTGTGTGTGTGTGCATAAAATGGGATAATATAGTTGTTTGGTTATTTTCGTAGACGCCTTTTTTAATAGCTTGAAATTAGATTTACATGGAAATTTTCTTTTATCTACAGTCATTTGTTGGCTGACTTTAAATGGTAGTTTGTTATTTTGCATTTATTAATATATAAGTACACAATGAGAAAGAAATTGCTATAGATCCGAGGTTTTTACATTTAACTTAAAAGTGAACGTGTTTAATAATAACATAATTTTATTTTTGAACAGTGTTGCCAACTTTTGGAGAAAAAAATATAAATTTTTTATTTCTATTTCTCAGTATTTATGTGATAATTCAAGATGGTCTATATATGGGTTTATCCATATGTTTCTAATCTTGTTCCACTGTAAACTTATGTTATTGTAATGAAATAACAATTTTAGTAGAAAAAAATAGTAGGTAATACTATAACTATAATTAAATCTTTGTATAAAATTATAGGAGTAGTTTTTTTATGCTAGGTAACAAATTCGTAACTACATATTTTATTTAAATCAGTGCTCTCACAGTAATTGATGTTATCTTTTTCTTTATACATTTTTATTGCTTCTCTTATCAATATACTATTATCAATATACAAATTTAACTCAAAATACTTGCATATTTTCTCCTAGATAGTTAATATTTTTTATCTATAGTATTTAGTACAGCTAAATTTGCATCAACTTGATTTAGAAATTCTAAAACACTCAGGCATTCTATACAAAACAAATTATCCAGCATTTCTTCAATAGTCCTTCATATGTATACGTTTTTTTCTGAACCACATACATATCCTGAGCTTTCAGCTTGAAAAATTCATCTCTTGAAAACGTCGATTGAAAAACACGATCATGCAGAAAGAAAAAAGTCAGTACAGCGGAAAAGCGAAGCACAAAAAAAAGCTCGTGTACCCGAGACTCGGTACAATTGTTCCGACCACAAGATGCGGAATAATTAATGGCGGCCGATTAAAGCTCGACTTGGTAAGCGCAAGCACACTGAATTGAGCTGTCTCTGTATTTGGTTAAAGCCACGCAAACCTAACCACCCCCACCCGCAAGACCGGAGTCCTTAAACTATTCATGGATACTTAAACGGTTCCTGGAGATGGAACAATCCACTCGGCTATATGTAATGTTCATTCCGTCTTCTTGATTATTTATCCATGCTGCCTAACTCTATTATGAACTGAAGGTTAAAAAAATCAAAAGGAGTTTGATAAGTTTTGATGAAAAATTTATATTGCTGGTGAATGATTTATCGTGATTTTAAGTTGTGGAGATTTTTGATAATTTAGTTTTTTTTGTAATTTAATAAATATGTGTCTATATTAAAATAAAACGATTTCAAGTTGTAGTTCTGTATTAATATTTATTAATAATTGACGTATCCAACGTACTTAACGTACATCTTCAGTACATCGAAACGTCGATTATTAATAAATATTAATACAGAACTACAACCTGAATCCGTTTTATTTTAATATAATGAGTTGTGAAAGATTTTTTTTACTACACTCTAAAAAAAATTATCTAATTTTACCTACAAACTATGAGACACTATGATGCCCAGTATTTCTAGGTATAATTACTTACGTCGATGTTGCCATAAATTTGCATAATTTAAGTTTTAAATTTAAAATTACTTAATTTAATTATTGCATCTAGTTTTAGTAATAAAATAAATGAGAAATCAAAGGAAATTTAAGAAAACATATTTTTACGCAAGTTTTAAAATCTAATAAAAATTGAAAACTATCATAAATTACATATTATTTTATGTAATTTTATATTTTGTCTAACAGTGAATGATAATTATTGTAAAAAAAATTGACAGTGTATCTACATCCAAATACATGAAAAAAGAAAAAAATTATTTTGTATAGAATTCAACTTACTAATAAATATTTAATACCACATTCCAATCGGTAAATATTTCAACAAGCAATAACCTTAAACGTTTTCTTATTACATTATTCTGTTTTTTTTTTATTGTTCGCTCATAGAAAATCGTTAAAAAAATAAACGATATAAATTCATACATTATGCACTAATAATATATTCCACAAGTTACAGAAATGTCAGTTTAATAAAATTGAATCCATTGTGTTATAGCCATCTAGCGGCCGTTAAAACATTAACAAGGAGTAGAAAATGGCGCGGACACGGCACTTTTGATTTAGAGTGTGTGTGTGTGGGGGAGGGGGGCACAATCATTTTCCCGGAAATTAAACCTTTGGTTATATGAAATAATAAAGTGAGCAAATTGAGATATATATATACCAGTGGATGATGCATTATAAGGTAATGATTACCATATATTGGTATAAAGAGACGACGCCATATTTGTTATTGGCACAGTCATTTGTCTATTGAGAAGATGATAGGGGTTATAGGAAGATGAGTGAGGTAGTACGGATATATAAAATTATATGCGCGCATATTGATACTAATAGAAAATGGAATTATATGTTAGCGTGTCTTATTGAACACTTGGTGTATGTATATCTGGTAGTATTGTTGGTTTTATTAAAAAGGATTTTATGAATTTATTATATTTGGATAATGTGTGCAATCAGTTTCGAAAATATTGGGTTTGGTTTAATTGGAAATGTGCAATGGTGGTATTTAAATTTTCTATTATATTGTCTAGTTGATTCGAAAGTAATGGCACCGAATCTATACATTCTAGTATACGTTTGCTTGGACATCCGATAATAGTAGTAATTAATATATATATATATATATATATATATATATATATATATATATATATATATTTTACGTACTCGATAACACGACCCTAAATTTGTTAAAACTAAAGAAAACCAACTTTATTTTACGATTAACAGGATATAAGTGGTGCAATTGCGATAAAAGTTGCAAAATAGTGTTTTTTTAACCTAAAATAACACATTTCTGATGCAAGAATCGAAAAATTCAGAGAGTGATTAAATAGAAAACAAATTTTTGTTTATAAGCTTTCGATTGCGCAAAACTGTTTTAAATTATTTTGAGCGATTGCGCAATAGTCAAAAAATATGAAAAACCGAAAAACTTATTTTTTTCAAATGGATATAACATAGGCTAATCATAATAAAAACTAACAATAAATTACAGTAAAAAAAATTGTTTATGTAAAATTTCACAAAAATTCTGAAATCTATATACATATACATATTTAATATATTACAAAAACGCTAATAAAAACGTAATTTCACTAACGATATGTATATTTTTTATTTAATTACATAAAATAAAGATTTAATATTTAATGCAGGAACTAATATAATCAGGACTAAACGGTATTTTGTGTTTGGGTTAAGTTCATTAATAACTAACCGAGCTTTCAAATTAAGCTGATTTTAAATTCATATAGTTCAATTTGATAGATAGAATATATAAATTTAACCACTTGTTAATATAACTAGTACACAAAATACAAAAAACCGAGGTTTAAAATACCGGCCCTTAAATACCTAAAAACCGAGCCAATGTGTTTATTCACTGTATTAAGTTTCATTATTTGACAATTTTTTTACTAAACTTTTATGCTTTCCTGCCGCAGAAAATTTCAATTTCAGAATTTATATAATTTTATTAAAATTAAGTTTGAACTTTAACGCATTATTTATAGAAAACTATTAGAAATTAATAAAAGAAAATTTAACTAATTTTCTTTTTTCTTAATAATATTAGAAAAGTTTTTCAATTTTTTGTATGGAAGAAAACTTTATAAATGACATTAAAATGTCAATTATTGTTTTATTATAAGATTAGTCAGGCAAATTAGAATTACCAAGTGAATAGCTTATCTTATTAAATTTTCGTCAGTTATAATATTTTATATATATTAGGGTGGTTTAAACTATTATTTTTTGCCCGCTAAGCAAAAAAAAATTAATATTGATAAGAGAAGAAGAATTGATAGTTACAGATTTATAGCAAATACAAAGAATTACGACATATATCTATAGATATATTTATAAATATTTATTTAAAAGTAGATTAATAAGAAACTAAACATAATAAATTTTTTGCTCTTTTCATATTTCGTCTAGTCATATATAAGTTATGTATACACACACATCATAAATGCTTCAAACATTAAAATTACATTTTGATGATTATAATAATTATTGTGTATATCGTTATGTAAGTATAATTATAATAGATTATTATTGTCATTACTTACATTAAAGCGTAAATTTTCTCTAAATAAGGATCATATATGTGTCTCTGCAATTTTATATGACATAACACTAAATTATTTCAATTTTTTTTCTCTTCTCTCTCTTTGTCTTTTAACTTTTACATAATCTAAGCGATTCATTCAAATTTTTCACTCGTAAAAGATTTAAAAATTATGTCAATTTATATTGCCATTACAAAAGTAGAAGGTCTTTAATTACAAATTGTCACACAGTTATTAAATTTTACAATAAAGAATTTTATTTTTGTATACATTTTTTTATGTTTTTCGTTGAGTAGATGGATAGGTATGCTTGGGAGTTTTTGGGTAAGCTACACTCAAAAATATTGACATTTTACATAAAAACCATAGTATAAAAATTACATATTATTTCAGCAAAACGATAAATTTTCTATAAAAATATTATAATTTTGTAATTTTAAGTAAAATAATTAATTTACCATATAATATATGTTTCTTTTTCCGAAAAAAATAAATAAACTTACATAAAATATACATATTTTATATTCATATTATATAAAAAAATTTCTGTAATGTCTGTAAATGTACATATTAAACTGGTGTAAATCAGTTGCTACAGATTTTTATGTCAAATTATCAATTTTTTTTACAGTGTATGTTTGCAATAGATAAGAATAAAATATAATGTATTTCTAGGTATCGTGTATGTAGATGAAGCAAAAATTACTTGTCTACATTGGCGGAATGTCATGTTTGGCGGAAATGAATTTCTGTGTGAATGAAATGAATATGAGCCACATCCTTATAGGTACATGGCGTGATTGTGTATATATTTTTTAAAGTATTTTTTATCAGATTTTTGTGATTATGTGTGCTTTAAATAACTTAAATAAGTATATTTTCTCTCAAAACATTTTTCTCTGTAAGTATATTTTAAAAAAAATCTTTTAGAACTCGTAATATTAAAATAAAAAAGCTTTAACATTAAGATCTGTATATATATATTTTATTTAAATATCGACGTTTCGCTATACTCTACGTATATCTTCATCAGGAAAAATAATACAAATGGCATAAATTATAAACAAACAAATCATGGAAACAAGTTACTAGGTGATGATGTAACTAGATTAAAAAGTTTATAAATTATTAAATTATTATTTAATATATATGGTATATATATATATATATATATATATATATATATATATGTGTGTGTGTATAGATTACTAATTAAAGAAAGCCAACGTCGATATTTAAATAAAATATATAGGTATACAGAACTTAATCCTAAAGCTTTTTTATTTTAATTAGTAGGTACCTATATATTTTTATTTCCTGAGAAAAGTGCGGATCAATCTGTTAGTGTCTCTTTAAAAAATGATTTTCCTTACATTGAAATATGTCTATTTGTATATTTATGACAAAACTCTATAATTATACTTAAAAAAGTAACAGCCAAGCAACTTCTTCCGCTAATTCAAGTACAAATCTAACCGCTATCACAGCTATAAACAAATTGTGTTACCGCTGTCCATGAAGTAGTGATTCTTTATTGTTTTCTTGTGTGAAACAAAGGACAAGCGAAAAAAAAAACATAAAAACAAAAAATAAATGAAAGAAACGAAAAATAAAACAAAGGACGCACACTCCGCCGAGAGTCTTGGCAGCCAGAACGTCAAATGACAAAACAATAGATCAGCCAGTTGAGGTTAGGTTGAGTTTGGCTTAGCTGAGCAATCTCGAAGTTTTATTCTTTGCACATTGTATAAAGCTGTGAGACGCGGCACTTTTAACTACCACTGTTTTTTGTTTATCTTGTTGTTTTCTGTAACTTTTTTTCCCTACTTCTCTTATCTGTGTATTGTACGGCTAACGGCTAGGCTTAATGACAGACAACACTGCCGAATTGCTGAGAACACAATGACAACTTGTTAAGATGAATAGTGTCACATTCAATACTAGAAAATTGACTTTGTAGAAAAAAAATGTTTTTTTTATTATCTGTTTTTATTTCGGGTTTTCAGTATTTAATATAAAAAAAATTGTAATTTTATTCCTTTGGATTCTGTGTATCAATCCGAAATTAAATTACTTGAATCACTGTGAAGGCATTGAGTTAAATAAAATTTGACTTTCTTTAATTAAAAATCGATAATTTTTATGATTTAGTTACTTACTTGTTATCTAGAAACTTGTTTCTATGTACTGTTATTTACTGTACTGTCATTAGCATTTTTTATCCTGATGAAGATGTGCGTTGAGTTTTGTCGAAACGTCGTTTTCAATAAATTTTTATACAGAGCTTTAACTTAAAGCAGTTTTATTTAAAATTATTTGACTTTATAATATATCATGAAATATAGATCACTAAATATTTTGAACAGATTTGTTAGGACATACGCATGCATGTGATCTACCACTGCTAACAACTGACAACAAATAGCTGCAAAGCAATGTCACTTATTTGCTGTCAATTTGTAGCAGTTGCAGATAATATGAATGCGCATTTCTTCACAAATCTGTTCCAAATATTCAGTGACAATAAATCAATTATTAATATTTATAATTTATTTATATCCATTTTATAAAATGTTAAGAACAAGAATTTTTTATGTTTTTTTTCAGAACTGTATCTGAATAAGGACAGGACTTTATAAACTAGTTGTTTTATTTTCGCAAAATTCCCATCATAAACATCAACAACAAATAAATCTGTAAAACTACCAAAGTATCACCAAAAAATCCACATCATTTCAAAACCAAAAATAAAATAATCATTTCACAATACAAAAATCCAAAATTACCCTCCAGTCAGATCACATCACGACAGCCTTAAAGAAAAACCTCAATTTCTTAGACACCGTTAGCCCGTCGACCTCAACAACGACATTGACTCCAATAATCTTTCCCCTCCCACCCTCGCCGTCCTGTCAATTGTATCTCTTCATCAGATTCACCATCATATAGATGAAGAACACAACACCAGATTTTCTAATATAAACAAAAGAGAGAAGTTTTGCTTATAAACATGTTTGCGTTTACATTCGTAGAGATGTATCTGTGTTAGTTGGTAATTCCATTTTAGACTTATAGAACTGTTCAGGTTACAAATAGTAAACAAACATTATATTTATCAAAATGAAACTTTAGGTTATAGTTCTGTATTAATATTTATTAATAATTAACGTACTCAACGTACATCTTCATCAAGAAAAATGATACAAATGATATTTACAGTAAATAAACAGAACATAAAAAACAAGTTGCTAGGTAACAAAATAACTAACTATAAATTATTAAATTTTTAAATGAAGGAAGCCAAATTTCATTTAAATCAGTTCCTCCACCATCCAGATTATATTAAATTTGAATATATCGTAATAATTGCAAGACCCATCAATATTAACATTAGATTGATAAGAGATGCAATAGAAATTTATAAAGAAAAATAGAATATCAATCAGTGTGACATAGCACTGATTTAAATAAAATTTGACTTTCTTTAATTAAAAATTTACTGTAAATGTCACTTGTATCTTTTTTTCCTAATGAAATGTACATTGAGTAGGTCGATTATTAATAAACATTAATACAGAACTACAACCTGAAACCGTTTTATTTTAGTATAATGAGTACTGAAAGATTTTTTTTTACTATATTTATCTTTTTTTTTAAATGTACATAGCAATACATCCATAGGCATTACGTATCTATATTCATGGTTGATCAGATTTCTCTTCTAACTATGGCAAGAGATCGAAAAGAGCAGGCGATATTTTTCCTCTCTCGTCCGGGGGAGGTAATAACAGCTAGTGAGCTAGTGCGGGCCCCCTAGCCGTGTCATTACGGCGAACCGGGGCAACGACAAAAAATATTCGGTCTCTCTCCCCGGCTGTAATTACTGTAGACGACGTCGTACGCCCTTGGCGCCATAGGTCTGCACACACACATAATATTTTTGTCTTCGGCAAACATCAGCAGAGAAGTTTGGATACAGTGTGTGTGTGTCTCTGAGTAGAGATCAATCAATGACAGTTGTCCGATTTTTAGATTTTCGGTTCATTCATAAGTACGGTTTTTAGTGCGGATTAATGAGTAGGTACAACAGGAAATAGATGAAATTTTGTTTTATGTTTAAAACGATGATTGTTTCTAGTATTGTTATAGGAGAAGTTAGAATTGGCAATTGATTTTTAGTTGGTATTGGAAAAATGAATAGTGGTTTTTGTTTTTTGATGTTTGATCGAAGCGACTGTTTTGTAAAACAAAATGTATTATTTTGACTACTAAAGACAAGAAATGTAATACTACTTTTGATTCTTGATATTAATTTCGTAATTATTTAAATATAATTATGAATTTTTAACTTTTACTTGCGGGTTTAAAATATATTTTTTACTATTTTAGCAAAATTATTTTAAAATAGATTGCAGTATTTTTCATATACAAAAATATTTACTACACTGAGAAAATTTTTGCTTTAGATCTGACTCAAAAGTAAACATATAGTAAAGAATTTTTTAGAACTCATTATATAAAATAAAACTGCTTTATAGGTTGATTTTGATTAGATTTTCCTAATGAAAACGAACGTTGACTTCGTCGAAACATCGATTATAAATAAATATTAATAGAGAACTTTAACTTAAAGCAATTTTATTTTATGTTTTTCTAATGAAAATAAAAAATTTAATAAAAAAAATAATAGTAAGTGACAGTATAACTATTGTCAAAGCTCTGTATGAAATTAAAGAACTATATTTGAACTGAAAATTATTAATCATTTTTCAATTACATTCCAGAAAAACATAATGGCTCCTATTACAAGCTCGGTTTTAAAATTGGTTTTAACTTATATCAATTTTAAGACAAAGTAACTGTCATAAGAACTGGATTAAACAAATTAACTAAAACACCCAAAAACCGAACTTGTAATACCAGCTATTGTTTCTAATCTAAATTGTAAATAATTTTATATAAATCTTTTAAAATAGAATAGTTATATTGTTACAATTTTTTTCTTATTAAATTTTATATTTCTATTAGAAAAACATAAGTGTATATATATACTTCAAAAATACGTTCACTTTTTAGTTAAAAGTAAAAATATTGGATATAAAATAAAAATTTTCTCAGTGTAAATAAAATTTCGAAAAATGTGGATAATCTACCAAAAAAATAGAAATTTAAAAAAATAGTATCTCACTTTATTCAAAAATAATTTAAACTTGCTTTAATCTTATCATGTTTATCTTGTGTTCTAAAATACATAATTTTGCGTAATATGGAACAAAGACAACATTTAAAATACAAATGTAATAAAGTATAACAAGCGAAAACAGATATATATATATATATATATATATATATATATATATATATATATATGTTTCATAATCATTTTTGTTCTAAATTTGTTAGTTCGTATATTTTGTTAATTTCATACAAAAGACAAAAGAACTAAATTAGTTTCGTGAGAAGTAATATATAAAACTTTATTTAATTTAAAGTTAGAAATTAGTTTTATAAATATTATACAAGTAATTATTTTGCGTTTCATATTAGTTAAAATAAAATTAATATACCCTAAATTATTGTACTGTGTTACTACAATACTTTCATATAGAAAATATAAATACTATTTAATAAAATAAAATTAAAAATATGTTTATTCAATACACAATAACAAATAAATACTTCTAGTATTTTTAAAATATTCCGCTACAAGAACTACTTAACAGGTTTGAAAACTCAGCTACATTCATAAACCTGACGGTTAAGAAAGAAATATAGCCATTTTTGTTTCCACATGTTAGTGTATCATTGCTGAGTACTTTAGTTTCCGTATAACGATCAAACGGTATTTTAATTCTATATCAAAGTAACATATGCACGTATTTATTGAGCCAGATACATGCCAAGTTTAAACACTGTGTAGCTGAATAGAGATACAAACACAAATATGAAATGATTTCAACCAAATGTTGTATTTTACACGATGCCAATTGACTATTGAAAATTGTCTGCTGAAAAATAATTACTTAGAACGTAAATATGATACATATATACAGAATGGAGTGATATAATTGAGAGAGTGGCTTGCGTGAGCGAATGTTTCCAGATGGTACTAATAGAAGAGCATGTATGAGGGGTATTATAAATGTAGATGAAGGGAAAGGTATTTGTCTGGATAGGAATTTTTGAAAGAAACTAATTTTGGCAGGGTGTGATTTTGTATGTATGTATATATTCAGAATGTATAAAGTTTCTGAAATAGGGACACATTAAAATAGAGTAAAAATTACTCTAGAAGTAAATATGCATAGTAATAGAGAATTGTTCCTGTAAGAAGTCTGGGAAAAGTCCAATTTTTTTCTTGCAAAATACGTAATATGCGAGACATTCTATGAATATAACATCTATGACCTAAAGAAAAAAAATCTAGAATATGAGCAAATTATTTAACGGGAAAATTGACAATTTGGCGAAATAATCTTTACTATCATCTAATTTAATAGGCGAATCATTTAAACAATTTGTTTTTAACATAGTAAAAATCTTTCAGAATTCATTATATTAAAATTAAAAGGCCTTATATATCATTTGTATAATTTTTCCTGATGATCGAAACATCGATTTTTAATTCAAATTTATACGGAACTTAATCCTAATGCTTTTTATTTTAACATAGTAAAACATCTTTTCGAATTCAATATATTAAAATAAAACTGCTTTAGGTTAAAGTTCTGTATTAATATTTATTTATAATCAACGTTTCGGCTAACTCGCCATTTATTTTCATCAGGAATAAATGACACAAATGACATTTACAGTAAATAAACAGAACCTAGAAACAAGTTACTAGGTAACAAAATAAGTAACTAGATCATAAAATTTCTATACTCAATGCTATGTCACACTGATAGGTGTTATCTTTATTTTTATAAATTTCTATTGCTTCTCTTATCAATTTGCTGTTAATATTAATTAGTCTTGCAAAGTTTATTTTAATTTGATTTTAACTAATCTGTATGCAGATGAAAGAATTAATATCTTAATGAAAATATTAGCTAATTATTGTTTGTTTATACTTCTAATTATATTTGACACTTAAAATTGTTAATCTTAAACACTATGATGTAAAAGGTCACATGTTTTTATATGAAAAAATAGTTTTATTAGAATTTTTAATTTGTACTGCTCTTCAGTTATAAATTTAAGAAATTGAAAATCAAAAATATTTTTTTTTGTTTTTAGATGCAAACAGAAGAGTCCAATTCATACACACACACACAGACAGACATCACAGAGACAAAGCATCATCAGAGAGCCAAACACACAAACGACGAGAATTTCCGTTGTGCCTCCTAAACTAAAGTACGTACATTACATTGTCCTTGAGTAATTACTGTAAAAAGAAACCGCCAATTACTCGAAGCACTTGTGTATATGTTTGTGTTTCTGTTTCGTATTCTCTCACTGTCGAACGGCTGAAACAATGTCAGTTTTACTTTACTGTTTTGTTATCGTCTGTCTGATGTTTTCTATAGTCTTTTGTTTTTTTTTAGAATATAATTTTAGTTTTGTTGTTTTGTGGAAATACCAGATAGAATATTGTTTTTTTCTTATTAGAAAAGATTTTTAGTCATATTTCTTTAGTCTATAGATTTGATGGTATACTTGAATAGTCAGACAGATAATTATAATATTTCTAATAGTAAAATATTGTATTTTATGCTATGAGGCGTTCAGCGCTAAAGTAACTGATACGCCACGTACTGAGTTTCGAGTTAATGCCGTTTCTAAAGTAATACATAAATAAAATAGATATCCATTTTTTTTAAAATGGAAATATAGCTATATGTAATAATAAATGACAAATATATAAATAAACTATTGTACAGCGTGGTTTCCCACGACGAGATTATTCTAGCTGTATTTTAAAAACGGTAGGATTTTTGTGTACGCTGAAAACAGGTGAATTAACGCCAAAATAGGACAATGTAACAGCCATTAATAGAAATTTACAATAGTTATTTGATATGCACATTAAAATAGCACATGAAACATTAATTTATAATATGAAACAACCTAATAAACGAAATTTAACTTAATCTAATATTAATAGGTTACCTAATCTGTTGTTTCCTTTTACTGACTTGTATTTATTACATTTGGCGTTAATTTCTATAACCTGATGTGCAAATAGTCTAAATTGCAATTTTTATTGAACTTACTTATTGATAATAAAAAAATTAAGTTTAAAATTCTTTTCAAATTTTAATTAGTTTAATAATAAATAAAATTCTGTCAGAATCATTAGACGTAGCCATCATCGTCAATCTTGTCGACAGCTTTTTATTGATCTGAAAATACTAACTCTACCGAGTATTTATATTTTACAATGTCTCGAATATAGTAAAGAAAATTTGAATTAATTTCCAAAAAAATTAGCGGCATCCATAAGTATAAAACGAGACAAAAAGGTGAAACATCACCTTTTACCATTGTGTAAACTTAACATTGTGTAACTTAACAAAGTCAATACTTTTTAACATGCTACGAATTTCTATACTTGAGTTAAATAAGAAAAAAATTCATATACATGTAATTAAACAATTTCTATTAGATAATGCGTTGTAGAATGTAAAAGAATTTGTTGATAATCTTAAAAACACTAAAATTATATTGTAGATTATATTGTGCTTTTAGACTTAGCTTTTTTTAATATACATTATTGTATCACAAAACTGAAAATAGAGCATTTATTGTTATTATAAATATTCATTACGCGTTTGCATTCCAACAAGTTGGATGAAAATACTAAAATTAATTATAATTGAATGAAACGAATAAAAAAAAAAGAATACGGGAACAATATTGAGATATAAATGAATAATCCGTTTATTATTAATGCCGTCGTATTTAAGTGCCATTCGAACGCCCTACTCATTATCTATACATTCCCGTTAATTAACGGATAGTTATTATATGCTTAGAATTGCTTTATAATATTCATTGACTCTTTCTCTTTCTGCTTTCATTCAGTTTTTGTATTTCGGTAAATATGAATTAGAAAAATATTAATTTAGTAATGAGCAGATTTTTTCTCTCTCTCTCTCTCTCTCTCTCTCTCTCTCTCTCTCTTTCTCTCAATTGTGATTTAATTGTATAATTTCAATTTTTTGAACTAAGTAAACCCAATTAGAAATAATATTATGAATTAATTGGTATTTTTTGTTATTGATTGTTATTAAATAACAGTGTCTTTAACATAGTAAAACATCTTTCAGAACTCATTAATATTAAAATAAAAAGTCTTTAGGATTAAGTTTGTATACATTTTAATTAAAATTTGACGTTTCAATATACTCTACGTATGAAAAATTATACAAATAACATATATAATAAATAAACAGAACATGAACATGCTTTAGAATATCTTCATGATACACTGTGATACAGCACTGAGTGAAATAAAATTTGGCTTCTATTAATTAAAAATCTATAATTCTTAAGATCTAGTTACTTAAATTATTACCTATAGTAACTTGTTGCTATGTACTTGTTATTTACTTTAATGTTACTGATAAATTTTAACCTGATGAAGACGAGCGTTCAGTTTTGTCGAAACGTTGTTTTTATGCAATAATTTAACAGAATCTAATTTTGAAACAGTTTTTATTTTATACAATGAGTTTTGAGTTATGTTAAACAGAATTTAGAAACAACTTACTAGGTAACAAAAACTAATTGTTATTATTTTTATTATTATTTGTCATATTTCTATATTTGATTCTTGCTGTTTTAACATAGTAAAAATACTTTCAGAAATCATTATATTAAAATAAAATGGCTTTAGGTTGTAGTTCTGTATTAATATTTATTAATAAACGATGTATTCAATGTATATTTTCAGTTTTCCTGGTGAAGATTTACGTGAAGTACATTGAGTAGGTCGATTAATAATAAATATTAATACAGAACTACAACCTAAAGCCGTTTTATCTTTTTGTTTTGTTCAATCGTATATTTTGTCTTGTTATTGGTGTATACTGTTGGACAAATAAATTATTATTATTATTAAAACATTTGAAATTGGATAGCGATAGACGCTGTTCCTAATTAGCTGTTAAGAAAATAGGTATATATATATATATATATATATATATATATTAAGGTGTCCGTAAAAAAAAAATTTCCAATAAGGCTAAAATCGATTTTTTCCTTGTTTTTACGAAAATAGCAGATTCCTCTACACAACTGAAATTTTCGGAAAACGAGTATAAGGTTTTTTATTATGATACTTGTTCTATAAAGCTATATTTCGGTATGATTAATGCTAGTCTTTGTCTTTTTGTAACATACAAAATTTCTAAATTATTAAAAAAATATAAAAGATCTTATAGTACTACGGACCTAATAGGATAATACAGAATACCGACTATAGTTCTACTCTAAGCTAACTATATATATTTTATATAAATATTTTAAAAATCCATTTATATTATTATCGAATATATAAAAATTCAATATTTCTAACATCAACCAACCAAAAATATTTCTCCTTCAAAATAAAATCCATTTCTCTACAACTTATTCTACAAGCAAAAAAAAAACTATCCACATCCCTCCCGTCTTACCCTTTGACATCATACGCACCCTAAAAACGCGTTCACGTTCCCGGCGTCGTTATTGATTTCATCACACCGGTCACGTATAAGGGTGCGTGCCCCCTTGGCGCACAAGCGCGCATGCCTGCATTCAGCCAATAGTACACGTGCTACTATACCACCCCCGCAGTGGCTCGCATACACTCGCGGTCGTATAGGGCGTGTATATATGTGTACTTGAACGACATTTTCCCGAGGTGAGGCCGCCGTAAGGTTCAGTTTAAAGGGACCATATTGTCGCTAAGAGTTTACTCAAAGAGGGGTGAGGTTGGTTGGTTTTTTTTTTTTTGGAAAGTATGTGATGAAATCAAAATTAATGTTGGATTTTAAATGTTAGTGAAAAATCTTTTATTTTTTAAAAAAGTTTTAGGGTGAAGTTCTGTTTAATTTTATATTAAAATTTGACGATCCTCATCGGTTCTCATCTGGTTAAAATATGTACAAATAATAATATTTTTTTTGATGATGATATACATTTAGTATATTGAAACGTCAAATTTTAATATAAAATTAAACAGAACTTAATCCTAAAGCTATTTTATTTTGATCAAAATTTTTGACATCTATTGTAAAGTGTAATTTGTATATAAAATAATGCAATTTTTTACACAGAAATGTTTATACAAAGAAAAGTGCAAATGCAACAGATTTTTTAATATGTAATAATTTAAATTAAACTTATATTACTACACTGTAAAAAAATAATACTTATTATTGGATATTTTATTACCAACGCTAATCATGTATATTTACAGTAAGATATATTTTTACAATCTTCTTTGTTTAAATGTAAAATTACAATTCTAAAATGTAAAATATTTTAATATTACTGGTGCTAGTATAAATTTACATATAAATACCTGTAATATTTCCATTTTCTAAAG